>JAYDZK010000025.1:19254779-19280082 GCA_034509185.1 Euphonia xanthogaster
GCCCGGGACCGCGCCGCGCCACCAGGCGGCGCCACCGCGCAGGCCTGCGGCCCCGCCCCTGTATGGCCCCGCCCTCAACACGGCCCCAACAGCTCCGTCCCATCATGGCCCCGCCCCCAGCACGGCCTCGCCCTCAGAGTGGCCACGCCCCATCATGGTCCCGCCCCCGGCACGTCCTGACCGGCAGCTATGCCCGCGCGCTCGCCATTGCTATCGCGAGAGCAGGGGCTGACCGCTCCTGGCTACTTCCGCCCTCTCTGAGAAGCCTCGCGCGATCTCGTGTCCCTTCCTCCTGGGCAGGGTGCTCATAGTCTCGCGAGACCGGGGCGTGCTGCGATTGCGGGGCGGGGCACGCTGTGCAGTCTCGCGAGAGCTGCGCGGGGGAGGGGCACGGGTGCAGTCTCGCGAGAGCTGCGCGGGGGCGGGGCACGGGTGCAGTCTCGCGAGAGCCGCCGGCCCGCCGGCGCTCCCCGGCCCGCTCCCTCACGCTGACATGGTCGCCGGCGATGGACCCTCCCAGGACAGGTCGGTCACTGCGGGGACGGGGCCCCCCGCCCGCCGGGACACCGCGGCCCGGGACATCGCCTCGCCCTCTTCGCCGCTGAACAGCGCTGTCCCGGGCCGCGGGAGTCCCTCCGGGGGAAAGCGGCCCCGTCCCCGCCCCGCTGTCCGCTCCCTCCCCGGGGTTATTTATTCCGAGCACCTAATGGCTGCTACGAGGTTTATTTTTGTGTCTTGTTCCCTTGACGTTGGCTTGGCAGTAAATGCTTTGTGCTTCCTGCTGTATTAAAACCCGTGTCTCTTATCTGCGCTGGTGAGGTGTCTTATCCTGTGTGTAGATGGCAGACTAAGACAACAAAGGTCAGGTGTGTTTAGGCTGTGCTGGCGATCTGCACTGACCTATATGTACTCACTATTAGCGATGCTTTTAAAATTCACCTTAGTCACACATCTACATCACGAAGTGTCTCAATCCATTTAGAAACCTTTCCATGTTGCATCTAATTACAGTCTAGAGGAACGTTTTCTGGCAGAATCAGAAGTAAAATCTCTTTTTGTGAGTTCTCAGTGCTGAAACGACCCGCTGTTTTGTAGCTGTAACTTTTTTTGTTTCGTCCCGCAGGAAGCCCTTACCAGCCCGCCATTGAATCTTTGAAAAGCTACCCAGAGAAAAAGTTTTACAATGTGTCGAAGCTCGGAGGCGCCAAGTATGGTACGATCCTCTCCGGGGGAGATCGGGATGGTGCCAGCAGCCACTGCACCGCTGGTGCCCTTCGGTGCCAGGAGATGGAGTTGGGAATTTCTAATGGATGGGTTTGCTGGCTGATTATATCCCAATTTCTTAGTGCTTTATGGAGTTTGCAGGGGTAATACTTGTAGGTTTCTTTTGCTAAGGGAGAGGGTACAGGTGTTTCTGCAGTTTTCAACAGTATTCCAAATCAGAAGAATTACTCACTTTTGGAAAAAAAAAATGAAGTGACAACCCCTATTTAATGCTTCAGAAATAAATACAGCTTTTCCTGTAGTTCTGTGCAGCTTCATGGTGTTCTAGTTTCCCCTCCGCAGCAGCCTCCCACAGTGGGTGACTGTTTGCCCGAACATGGCTCCTGCTGCAGGGTGAGGTTTTGTGGTGCTCACGCTGTTGCTTAATCTCAGTTTGTCATTAGTATGCAGTGGCTGTCTGTACCAGGGGACCTTCCTTGGGTCTCTGTCCAAGTGCCTTTCACAAGGTTGCACGTGTGGTGGGAGGGGAGTCCACGCAGGGGAGGGAGCTTTGCTCAGTGCCAGCGTGCCAGCTGGAACAGGCTTTAGTCTTGCAGGTAATCAAAGCATGCTGGCATTGTTCTCTCCCTTTGTCTTCATGTTAAACTGAAATACTTACTTGGGCTACTTAGTAGCCTTACTTAGTTATGCCTTGCTTAGTAAAGGCATTTGGGCTATTTTTTTTTTCAGTTTTGCAAGGTCTGAATTCTTCTGTATTCACAGAATTTGTAGTATGCTTCTTGAATAAAAAAAAATCAGTGGACATTTCACTTTAAACCCATATTTGACCACAGTTATTAACTCCATGTTTTTTAAAGAGAAGAGAGGGGGGCACAGTGTCTGCTGAAACTGTGCAACAGCTGTGTGCTCTTGCAAATTTCTCCTGCTTGTAGTGACAAAGTCAGTCTTTCAGATAAGCACACATGGAGGAAACAGTGCTTCTGCTGGTGGGTTGGTCCAGGGAGAAGCAGTGCAGTGCTAGTAACAAAACCTGGCAGTTCTACAACAGTTTTGTGGAAAGCCTCATGACAGGAGTGGAAATAAAACATCATTATACAATTTCCTGCTAAAATGTGCCATAAAGCTTGCAGCAGCAGTGGGGATTCCTGAACGTATTCTCAGGAGTCTAAACAGACTGCACTAAGAGGGCCTTTGTCTTCCAATAGAAACTTCTGTGCAGAAGCTGGAAGCCTCATGTCAACTTCAAGGTAGCAAAATACTAAATAACATCTAGACACAGTGTTGGACAGCACTGGTAGCAAGTTGAGCATGAGCTCACTGCATTTGTAGCTAGAACAGTTTGAGTTTTACCTGTCTGGCTGTAATTTGATATTAATTGCCAACTGATATTAATCAGATTTACTAATGTAAATGTTAATTGGTTTAGTTAACAGTTTTCTAGTGTTTTAAGACTTATGGGGAAAATGAGAAGAGTTCAGAAGGATTTAGGGCAGAGAGGACATGTGGAGATTCTAGACCAGGCTCTTGCTGGGGCTGGAGCTCATGTGGGGAAACTTCCATGGTTAAGCTGTGCCAGTGTGGGAGGACAGAGATTCCACTGCCTCCCATGATGCTGTGCATAACCGTGCCCCTGTGAGCTGCTTTTCCCTTGTGCCTGGCCCTGTTGTCCCTTCCAGCAGCCAGGGGCTCCTGCTGAGCCCGGCCTCCCTGGGCTGCAGTGCCCGGGAGGCGCCGGCCCAGCTCTGCCTACAGCTCCTGTGGCTCAGCACGGCAGGCCCAGAGCCTCCCAGGGGGCCCTGTGCTCTCATTGCTGGAGCTGTCCTGTTCCCTGGAAGCCCCAAACTGCACACGGCATTGCAGATGCAAGCTGCTGGTGCCTCATGGAGAGAAGCAGCTGCTTCTCCAGAGCTGGTGCTGAGCAGCCCCTGGGGCAGTGAGGTTTGTAACCCACAAAAAAGCAAACTTCTCTAGGAATCTGGCTTTTAAATTGAGGGAGTGGTGGCATGAAGGTTCATGAGACCTTTTGGATGACATCTTTATACTCAAGTTTATTCAAATCTTAAACTCAAAATAGTGACTTGTCTAATTAGACAACAGTGGATATTATCTCAGAAAGACAGAAGGAGAACAGAGTCAGCAAGTTCTATATTAGTAGTTTGTGAGCAAACTGCTGGATTAGGTTGAGACCACCAATTTTTTTTTTTAATTAAAGCCTGAACTTAATTATTTCACCTTCCTCCAGCTAACTTTTTTTAGGGTTCCTCACTGTTCTTATGAAGCTAGCTGCCTGCTTGAATTATGCTGAAAATAGTGGGATTTGAGGGAGAAATGTCAATCAATCTTGATTTTTTTTTCTTTAGTGGTTATTTTGTTTTGTTTGCAGTTGGGGGGATTTTTCTCTTGCCTTTTATTTAATTCTCATTTCCATTTCCCCTTTTTTTCTGTGAAGGAAACTGCTGCTTGTCTGTACCTTGATTCATATCAGTAGCAAGCTCACTCAAGTGTACTTAATGAAATGTTCTTTATATTTTAGGGAGTGTGTTAATTTTAATTTTAATAGTTTCTGGTCTTTGTTTATTGAAAATAATATTCTGACATTGGTTGCTTAGGCTTGGTATCTTGAGTTAAGGAATGGCAAAATTTACAGTTAAAATGGTTTTCAGTATTCAAGTAGTTGTTGCTTTTGTCCTGCTCTCATCAATAATCCCAGGTCTATATTCCTTGCCTCTCTCCCCTGCCAGCCTAACCTACCTTATTAAATGTCACTGTCTGAGCAGTGCACATGAGCCACTGCCATCTCCCGCTAGAATCCCATAGCATCGCACGCCAATGTGTACATTTTGCAACTCTCTGTTCCATACTGTGTAGAGAAGATCAAACCCAAAGGCAGCCGAAAAAACAGGCTCCTGAACCTCTCATCCTTCCAAACCCTAGAAAAGTGGAGTTCCTCAGAAATGTGAGATTGCAATTTTAAAAAACTGTAAGCTGCGAGTACTGCGCTCATGGTGTCTGTCCCTTGCCTCACCCCAGATACTCTGCCTTACTCCATCCGAGTGTTGTTTGAGTCCAGCATCCGGAACTGCGATGGCTTCTTAGTGAAAGAAACGGATGCTATGAACATCTTGGACTGGAAAACAAAACAGAACGATGTTGAAGTGCCCTTCTGTCCTGCCAGAGTTGTTCTTCAAGACTTCACGTAAGTATGTGGGTGTGTGCAAAACCCCCAGAAGAACCTGTGCAAACTCATTGAGTTTGTGTTGAATTTTTTGGCACGAGAATAAATCACACTTCCCCTCTTGATACCACTGTAGAAGCCTGTGCACTGCCTCTGCTGTGCAGTAGATTTCTCATTATAATTCTATATGATGCGAGGGCGGGAGTTGTTCCCTAGGGTACTCTGGCTTTGGGACAGGTTGGCGAGGCTGAAACTGCTGGCCTGCAAGGAGCATTTTGCAGGATAAGAGCCAGAATACAAAGGGAGGTGCTGATGTTTTGGCTGTAGCCAGATGGGTGGCAGTTCACACTGTCACTGACAGTTCTTCATTGAGATAATTGAAGATTAGATATTGCTTACTCCACAATGAGTAATCCAGTTGAATCCATGAATAATACTTATGTAGAAAAAGCAGCCTCTTCGGATGTTAACTTTCTGAATGATTTGACTATGGCATAGCTAAAGGGGCAGTCCTTCAGCAATTTGCAAATATTCAATTTAAGCTGTCTTGCTGACTCTGTATATTTATTAAGTGAGATAATTAAAAAAGGAATTATGATGATAATAAAAATGAGGTAACATTTGCTTAGCAGGCAAAACCAATAAGATTTACATGCTACTGTGTTCTCTAAACATTGCCTCTGTTTTGTACAGCAATACGATTATTGTGAAATGCTACAAGCTTCAGAAATAGCTCTGTTAGACAAATGATACAGGCTGAGGTGTTAAATGTATAGCACGAGCTTTACTTGCATTCAAGGTTCTGTTGTAAGGAGTATCTAAAGATCGCTTCTGTACTGAGGTACCATCACACCTGAGAAGCAAAGCAAGGCACAAGAGAAGTGTGGTTATCTTTGAGATGGTCCCATGTTCTTCTTTGGTACCTTGCCTTCAGACATGCTGTTGCTCGTTCCAACTCCAGTGACTTCAAAAATGGTTCAAGTCCTTTAAGCTTTAGAGAATAAAGGTATATTTTCTGAAATAAGATATAGCTATTTCTAGACTTGGATAAAATGAAAAAGAAGTTTGTGCACTTCAGTGAGTTAATGTCTCATGATGTTTTACTATTTTGTTTTTCTGTCTCTCAGTGGAATTCCAGCAATGGTGGATTTTGCTGCCATGAGGGAAGCTGTGAGAAATGCTGGAGGAGATCCAGCGAAGGTCAGTCCTGCCTGCCCGACTGATCTCACTGTTGACCATTCTCTGCAGATTGATTTCAGCAAATGGTAATGCACTTTTTTTATTTTATTTTTACAAGCCATTCATTTTTGTTTGGCACTGAAGTGTGGATTCGTTCAGGTGTTGTTACTATCCCATCAAATCATTTGCCATGTGTGGATCCCTAAAACAAGATGTGGTACTATATGAAAATGGGCTGGATAAAAATGGATAAGCACTCTTGAGGGAGAGGAAGAATGTTTATGAGGCCTTATGGGTGAAGCTGACTGATAATCCAAATTCTGGGCAAGATTTTGCTGAAATAACAGGATCTGGCATGGTTTCCAGAAAATAGCATGTATCAAGAGAATAAGGCAGAGGGCGTTTGTTGTTTTGCTTTGCTCTGATTTTATTGTTCAAGTTAAACAGAACTTTGTTGTTAAACAGAACTTTGTTTCCAAACGTGGCTGCCTTGTCACAGCTCCAGAGAAGGGGCCTGCAATTCTGATGGGCATTTTGAAAGACTGTCGTTGCAGCCCATGGCTTGTGACTGGTCTGGGTTTTTATGGCATTTGCTTTAACACCAGATAAATGAGGCTGTGGTTATTTTCAGAGAGAGAAGTATACTTGGAGAAGTCTGGAAAAGTAAGGGGTCTGGAGAGCTACCAGCATGATTTTCTTTGTCTGACAGGCAGTGATGTGATGAATACAGCCTGGGGCTGCCTTTGCTAGAAACATAAATACTGTACAAGAGGAAAAACTTGAAGCTTTTGTTTAGTGTTTGCTGAAGTAACTGCTAGATAATGCAGCCTCCCTTCACCTTCTCCCCTGCCTCTCAATTGTGGAGCCTTCCAAAACCCATGCAGAATTGCATAAACTGTTCAGGCTCTTTGGAAATTTTAAAAGGTCATGGAGAAAAAACCTGTGGTCAAAGGATATGGATGTGTGAGTCATTTCTGTCAACCTTCCAAATACTCACAGGGTTTCAGTTTGCTGAGTGTCAGAAGAGCAAGAAACTGCAGATGATCTGTTGTCCTGCATATGTGTTGTGTCAGTTCTGTGCTCTGTCCATTCCTGTGTCCAGAGGGACAGCTGATTCCTTTGCAATTAGGCCAGCCTAAAATTATCAGGCAGACCAAGTGTTGGAAGACGTCTCTGCATGCTGCTTTGTAATGATAAATCCAGCCTCTGGAGCGTCCCTTTGGAAAGCTGTGGGGGCTCAGCAGCTGCTGGCCTGTGATAAGAAACCCTTGGCTGCAGGGTGGTTTGTGCTGCTTTTGTAGAGAGCTCCCATCTGTGGGTTACAGCCTGCCGGGCCGTGGTGGGATTTAGACAAGGTATCTGCTGAGGCCAGGCAATACCCTGCACTTGGGATAACTGAGGATCTGGCTGTGTTACTGAGGCAGAAGAAAGCAGTGGCTTTAATTGCAATTTTGTGATTTAATAATTACGGGGAGAGGAGAAAGTCATTAGTTTTTCACAATAAGCTTTCTTTGCTCTCCTGCAGAGACCCAATGTTGCACAAATAGAAGGTAGTGTGCTATATGGACTTTATTTAAAAAAAAAACAAACCTGGCTTTTCTCTCTTACTTCTGACTGGCTTGAACAGTGTATACAATTTATCTGTGACTTCAAGAATTTGTATAAAAAGCCTAATTATGATCAGGTTATGTTTATTCCTTGAGAAAGCTTTGCCTGCAATCATTCCTCTGTGGTTTTAATAGAACATGTACAGCACTGTCTTAAAAAAAAAGGAAATACGTTCAGTCTGCCATTTGTATGAGACTCTACCCACAGCTTCCAAGTCTAAAACTCAGAGTTCAGCCTTTAAAATGCTGTTTAGAAAGATTTCTGGTCTGTTGTGAACAAATGGAAGGAGTTGTTTGGTTTTAATCTTTCAGACAATCCAGTTCTGTTCACTTCTTACCACAACACGCTACATTACTTAACTAAGTTTATCCAGCGACAGTTTACTTTGCAACAGGGTTGTAATAAAATAATTCTCTTTTTTCAGATACTATTTTATAATCTGTTGAAGGGATTGCAAAAAACACAAGTGGGGGTGCAGGGTGCATGCCTGAAGAAGCAGATTGGCAGTATCTCAACGGGTGCTGTGTTTGATGTTGCAGTGCAATCCAGAACGCTCCTAACCCCGGCGGGGGCGAGCAGAAGCCGCTGGCCAGGCTGTCCCCGCTGAAGCCGCCGCTGCGGAAGCCGCCCCCGTGCCGGGGCCACAGCGGCTGCCGGGGCGCGTGCGGCGCGGGCGAGGCTGGCCGCAGCCCGGGCCCCTTCTCTGCGCAGATCGAGAACACCCCCATCCTCTGCCCCTTCCACCTGCAGCCTGTGCCTGAGTAAGAAAGCTCCTTTGCTAAATTGCCTTGTACCTTCGTGTTGTGGAGCGCTGCCTGTGGCAGCTCAGGGAAATGGGATTTTTGTTTTATTATAAACTTCCTTCTGTAGTTTTTACCCATGCCATAGATAAGTTGTTTCAGTATCTAGAACTAGGTTAGATGTAGCAGATAAAAATTAGTCTACAAATTTTGCTTTTTACAAGAAGAGCTTTAATGTACGCTCTGCAGATGGCCACCTATTGACTCGTGGCTGTGACTTTTAAATTAAATATTTACTACTTCTCTCATTTCTTTACAACAACAACTAAGCACAGGAGTAATTCTCAGTCTGTTGCAAAGCAAGCCTGATTGAGTAACTCAATGAAGCATTAATTAATCTCTAAAAGTAACTCATAGATTTTTGTAATAACTTTTCAGAAGTCTCCTGCTCTTAAAGAACTAAGAACTTGCCTGGACATCATCCCCCAGCCTGTACAGGATCTCGCAGTCGATTTGTCACTGATTTGACATTCAGTAAATACCCTGCCTGTGTAGTAGCCCAGGGGAGCTGGGCTCTACATGTCTGTGCCTCTCCCAGATTTCTGTGTTATTAACAGGTCGTTGCGCACCATTCCATTTATGCCAATTAGTCATAATTGTTCTCCTTCAGCTGCTGCCTCTTTGTCTGATGGCCTGTTGAGATCCCTATCTGCCTGTGCTGGACAGGTGTACAGTTAAAGAGCTGATCAGATCTGTATCCCACAGTGATACTGTGTGGAACGCTGTGGTAGCGTTATGGATGTGGAAATGTTCCTGCTCAGTACAGGTGTAGGAATGCAGGAGTGATGTTTTCAGCAGCATTGCTGTTCTTACAGCACACCAGCAGTGGGATTTATGAAGCTGCAGGGTGAACACTGACTGTCCCTCGGGGCTTGGTGAAGCAGGAGAGCTGCTGACCTGCTGCAGAGAAGAAAGGGAAGGGTCATGACTTTGAAGTGAAATACACTTCTAAGAATTGAGGACTTCCTTCCTGGTATAAACCAAGTGTGTTCCCTTCTTTGTTCAGCTGCTCAAAGCAGAGGTTATTCCTCTTAAGTTATGGATTACTCTGTTACAACAAGTATCAGTATCTTAATAAATAACACATACAAAGAAAAGATAGTTCATTTTATCAGACTGTACTGATGAGTGCTTGTGAAGAAAAACTTGTGGCTTGGAGGGAAATATAAAAATGGAGGATAGTTACAACTGAACTAGTGAACATCTTGGTTCTTTAATGTATGGAGTTTTGAGATGTGCAGCCTGTGAGTTAACTGCTAGGGAGCAAAAGCTTCTGTGTACTGTAGTACATGCTTGGAATAGATCTCTCCAAGTATTTCTGAGATCACACACTTTAGACAAACCATACCTAGAATAAACAGGTTCTCAGACACAACACATATGAAATCAGCTATATCTCATTGTTTACAGAAAGCTTGCTGCAGGGAAGCAAATGTCTTTGTTCTAATAAACCTCTTCAAAGAGTCCTGCAGGCTTAAATAAGTCTTTCATCAAACAAACTAGAACTACAACTTGTACTTCTGTAATTTGAAATAAATTATAACAGTACTTGTAAACTTGTTTTCTTTCTAGGCCTGAGACAGTATTGAAAAATCAAGAGATGGAATTTGGCAGAAATAGAGAGAGGCTTCAATTTTTTAAGGTATGTCTGTGTACCTGCAAGCTTTGTGGTTTGGGCCTTTTTAAGAGTCATTTGTCCACCAGTATTCAGATTTAGATGATAAATTAAATGTAATCATTTGGAAATGTCAGGTTTTCAAATCTGAATTTAAACAAGAAAAGAAAATTGGCTTTCTAACTTGAAAAAGTTTACTCTGATTTGGTTCTTGTCAGTGGGGATTTATGAAGCACTGATGTTTTTTAAAGCCTTTCATGAGCTCAGTGCCTTAGGTCACAGTGAGTTTCTGGCTCAAAGGGTGATTTATCCATAACTGTTAACAGAAGTTCCTGAATTTGGAAGTGTTGAGTGGAGAGCAGCGTTCAGACATGGCTGCTCTCAAACTGGGCAGCAGAAGTCCTGTGGTGAACATCAGCTTCTCTGCTGCTGGGCAGGGCTCTGCAACATTCCTATTTGATCCTTGTCCTCTGTTTTGACATGGTTTAGGAATTCACTGCAATGATCTAAAACTCTTTACATGGATGTGGACTAGAGGTTTCTTTCTAAAAGTTGCAAATTAGCTTTTACATTATTAAAGAAGGAAATGGCCAGGATGAATCTTGTTAAAAGATTCGATGTCAACTCTTTAAATGTACCATCCTGAGTTTGCAAGCAGTTTCACCCTGGAGTGTCAAACCTAAACTCAGTTGTGCTATAAATATAAATTCTGCTATAGATACAAGTGCTTTGGTTCTGTTGTCTGAATACCAGTCTTAGGTGGGCTTGCAATCAGTTATGTGAACTGGAAGGTAAGAGATTGCTGGAGCCCTGCTTTTGAAAGGGGCATTAATTACTGATTTCAGCCTTCAGAGGGATTGAGTGAAAGCTTTTGTTGATGATTAAGAATGTATCGAAGGAGATGACACACCTCTGACAAAGGGACAAAAGCCACATGGGTAAATAGCAAGGACTCTTTTATTGTGTCTTCATTTTGTCCATTTTGTCTTTTTAGTTATGTTCTAAGAATTGGATATAGCTTTGAAAAAAATGCAACTCTTTTATTCTCCTTTTGGAAAAATTACAGTGGAGTTCAAAAGTTTTTGAGAATGTTTCCATAATTCCACCTGAGACTGGAACAGCGCATCAAGTGAACTTGGAATATTTGTCCCGAGTGGTTTTTGATGTGAAAGATTTCCTGCATCCTGATAGCGTGGTTGGCACAGACTCGCACACAACCATGGTAAATGGCTTGGGTATCTTGGGCTGGGGTAAGTATGCTCAGAACTTCATTGCTCTTGGAAAGCAACTAAAGCTTCACTAAAAAATATTTCTTCCCACTGGGTGTTTGTATCTCAGGCATAACAGACTGTCTTTAATTATTGTTCTGAATCTTTTTTGTCTACAAGTAATCTTGAATAACATTTCTTTCCATTGAGAATTGTAATTAATCCCTTGTAATTTAAAGAGGAAACAACCAAAAACCAGCTGATATTCAAATAGGTGCTGTTTGTACAGCTGAAATTTGTGTGAAGGTTTCTTTTCTCACAGAAGATTAGTTTTAGATACAAAATATTTTCTAGTTGACTGTGATATCTAACTTGAGCAATAGTCTTGCTTGATTTTATTGTTGATGTGCAAATATTTAATGGAACTTCTAAATTTCTTACTGTGTCCTCGCTGGAAATGGAGTGCTGCCCTTCATTTGTGAGAGAAAAGCAGCAATATGTTTATTGCCATGAGTCTTTAGGCTTTCTATGAAGGGGTTTATTATTTTCTGGGACCTGAGCACACGGCGTGTAGGCTGCTGAAGGTGTGACAAGCCGTGTCCCGCTGTCCCTGCAGGCGTCGGGGGCATCGAGACGGAAGCGGTGATGCTGGGAATGCCGCTCACCCTCACCCTGCCGCAGGTGGTGGGCTGTGAGCTGACAGGCACGGTCAGCCCCTTTGCCACATCCATAGACATTGTTCTCAGCATTACAAAGGTAAGAGTTCAATGCCTTCTCAAACAAAAGAGAGATTAATGCAAGTACTACCCGTGTTGCTTGAGGAATTAATTAAATGAAGGCAGTGTTTTTAGTATACCTTTAATTGTGGCAGTGCAGAAAGGTACAGATAATCTCTAACCATTTTTATTTGCTAGTCCTTTGACATAGTGGGGTTTTTTTCTTTCCCCTCTATAGTGGTTTGCTTGTAGACCCTCTTTGACTAAAAATAATTCATAATAATTTTTTTTTCAAACATAGGCATTAGGTTTTAACTTTTTGTTTTAAATGCTCATGACTTGTGAATTGTGACAAACACAGCTTGCACTGTACATCTTCATATACCAGGTATTGTGTGTTCTTTCCAACAGCATCTTAGACAAGCTGATGTGGCTGGAAAATTTGTTGAGTTTTTTGGGAGTGGTGTTTCCCAACTGTCCATAGCAGACCGAACCACAATAGCAAATATGTGTCCTGAATATGGTGCTATTCTGAGTTTTTTCCCTGTTGATAATGTGACATTGAAGCACTTAAAGCATGCAGGTAAATATTAAACTAAAGCAAGGATTCATTGTAATTGTGGTTTTCAGTTGTGGTAATACATGTTTTTTACTCTGCAGAAAAACCCAGTGCAAGAACTATTGAGTTTTTGCTTAAAACTCCTTAATTCTTACTTGGTGCTTTTCTGCAGAGTTCTGATGTGGATTTAACATGGAATTAGACTTGTGCTTGAGGTTTGTATCCAGTCTGGTCCATTTGTCTAATGCCTGAGTTACCAACACGATACTGCTTTTCAGCATCCAGAGTCCTGCTTTTGGAAGCATATGGAAGCCTATGAAAATATTAAGAAAGTTTTCACTTATTTTGACATATGTATGGAATGTAACTCTTCTTGATTTGAAATGAATCCCATAACCACCTGGAGATTCCCTACAAAATCAAAACTAGAAATAAGTGAAACTGCAGAACAAATCTGAACATTTCTCTGATTTTTCCCAGTGGTTTATGTTTCCCTTTGAAGTGCATGATTTCACTGGCATGTCAAGCTAAGCAAGGAGGATGTCAGTTCCTTATCAACCTACTGCCAACAGGAAGGCTCAGGGTGACAGGTGCCAAAAAAAGCTCATTCGTTAGTGAGACTTTCTGAGACTGAAACCTGTCGCTTTCAAATAAGAGTTAAATGCTTTCAATAGCAAAGATTTTTGTCTGATCAGTGCAGAGCAGATGGATGGGTTTGGAAGAGTAGCCAGCAGTACTGCCTGTTGTCAGCTAAGCACAGGGTCTGTATTAGACAAGGAAGCCCTAACACAGAAAAGCCTTATGGACTTCAGGGACACAACTGTCTGTTTAGTAAGTTACCATTGCTAGAGTTGGAATAGCTTATTTTATTCCTTGACATACCAAGACAAGTTAAGATAATGTAGGAAAAAAATGTAATGATTTATAAATGTTTTAATTTGTGTGTCATTTCTGAATAGAAGTTGGGATATGGAAGTGGTGTACTTGAAAAAAAAGTACTTTGAATATTACACTTAAAACAATCTGAGTGTCTGTAAGTTGTGTGATTTATTTCATTTATGTCTTTAATGTGACTTTTCTCATGTTTGACATGACCTTCCTTAGGTTTTGATAAGGCCAAGCTTGAAGTCACAGAAGCCTATCTTAAAGCTGTGAAGTTATTTCGAAATGATGAGAGTTCTTCCAGAGAGCCTGAGTATTCCCAGGTATGCTTGAAAAGAGTTGTTTATTTGATTCTCATAAATAACTACTGATGATTTCAGTCTTATCTCCCACTGTAACTTTCACTGCTTTCAGCAAAGCTTTTTTTATTAACTCGGAGTTTTGAGAAAGCAGAGTTTGTAAAACATAGAGGGGGTGGGGATAAGAAGGGAAGCACGGTAACATTATGTCAGTACAGATACTGAATTCCAGTCATCCCAAGGACTGTGAATGGTAGAATAGTTACGGATAATGTTAAAACGTTTGGAATAAGAGGAATAGCCTCTTGAGTGAGCGGTGTTGAAAATGGAATCCCAGAGTTCTAGATGTCTGAGAGCATTCAAATTTGGGGCAAGAGTTCCTGTGTGTCTCGGAATATATTCCATGCACTGCTGGGCTGGGGTTGGTAATGCCTGTACTTTCTGTTTCTTGGTTTCTTAGGTAGTGCAAGTTAGTCTAAGTTCTATAATTCCATATGTCAGTGGCCCCAAGAGATCCCAAGATAGAGTGGCTGTTAATAACATGAAAAGTGACTTCCAAACCTGCTTAAATGAAAAGGTTTGTATTGCTGATGCTTGCTTCAAAAGGTATTTCCTATCATTCACATGAATAAATGTTGTATTACCTATTTCTTGCATACCTACTGAGCCCCTCTTATTACTGCACAACTGCTTTGCCAGGGTATTCTGGTCTTGCTTGACAGGCATCCCAAGAGTAAATCATAGGTGTGTTTGGCAGGAACATGAACTTCCCAAAGTCCTTAATTTCACAGTTTAGATTGCTAGGGAGAAGGAACTTTAGGTAGTTCATAGTGTGAGCTTAGCAAACATTTTCACTTTTTTCAGGGTTTTTTTAAACAGTTTTATATTACTTAATTTCTGAAACAGAATTTACCCTAAGAAAACTCATCATGCCTTAAAGGAGGTGCAGAAAGACTGCCAAGATTTGTAGCTGAGTGTTCTGAGTTCTTACATTAGCAAATGATTTTTCCTTACAGTTTAATTTGTCTTCACAGAGTGAATGTTTTTACTCTGAAGGTACTGGTTTTGGTTAGGGATATCCAGGGGTATCGGAAGATTGCAGCTAATTTAGGAATGTACCTTTATTTTCATTTCATTTATCATTAATGTTCAAGACTTACAGCAGTATTAGAAACAGCTTCTGATGAGGCCTGTGGTTCAGTTGTGCTGGAGGGAGATCATAGCTGATGGTGGAAGACCAAGGGTGAGGTTGAAAGAGACCTCTGGAGGATGTTTGAGTGCTGAAGAGCACTCAGGTGAGTGTGGAAAATGCTAATGGACCTACTCTGGTTTAGTTACCACCCTCTTGCAATTAAAATCTTGGCCATGTTTCTAATTCAGGAACAAGTATTGTGTAGATTAGACATGTATTCTTAAGGAGATGTTCTTCCATGTATACAAGGAAGTGAGTGGTGGAACAGCCACCCACTGACGTTTGTTCACAACTATTGCAAAGTTGAAGCAGTTGTGAAGGAAGAAGGCTGAGACCCATGTACAGACAGAGGGACATGAACTGAGAGCTGCTTTTAAAATCATGTAAGGGTTCCTCATGGCACAACTGAGTATTTCAAAACCAATGTTCACTTGGTCTTGCTGTAATGTCATCCTTTCTGTACTGTTACAACTGCTAACGTGAATTTTTGTCATCCAGTCTGGTGTTAAAGGGTTTCAGATTGCAGCTGAGAAGCAGAATGACATTGTGCCTGTTCAGTATGAAGGAAATGAATACAAGCTGTCCCACGGCTGCGTTGTCATTGCTGCAGTCATCAGCTGTACAAACAATTGCAATCCATCTGTCATGCTTGCTGCAGGTATGTTGGGACCAAACAGCTCAGCATCTTACTAGTGCTCCCATGCTTCACAGCCCTCACCTTCACTTCTGTAGGCTCTCTTTACAGGTCTGAAACTGCAGACTTGTAGCCTTAGCTTGTAGGTTCTGGCTAGGTTATGTAGGAAAGTTGTTTTTCCATAATACAATCTAAGTTTGTCCCCTAAAGCAGTATTAAGGAGAGCAATTGTAAAATCTTTCCACCTGGTAGTATGACAGCAAGTAACCAGTTCTAGGGCTCCTGTCAGTGCACAGTGGCATAGCTGATGCAGGAGGTGGGCTTCAGCTTCAAGCCTGTCCTGGAGGATGAGCTGTCATGCCACAGCCAGCACAGAAACTCTGGATTGCTGAGCAGTTGCTCTGTCATTACCTCAGGGGTATCTGCCACACCTTCGCAAGCTGCAGATGGTTTTGCTGGAATAGCTCATCTGACAGACCTTGCTCTCCTGTTTTTAACATCCTCTGTGGCCAAGGTGAGCTTCCCCTTAGGGCTGTGGCCTGTCTGTGGAGGCTGAATGGATTGGCACTGTGAGCTAGAACACAGTAAAGAGATTTGTCTTAGAGAAAGCAAAATGGGTGTCTACCTTCCAGGAATGGGAATAAAATAATGCATGGTATTGTTATGCATTAAGAAACTTTATTCAGGCCAGTGATTGCTTGAATAGTTTAATAAACTGAAAGTTGTCTAATCCTCTGGGGGGTTTTATGCTTAATTTAACTAAGGTAGAGCCATACAGATGTCCTGTGAAGGGATATACAAATCATAATCTGTGTCCTTTTTTCCTTTTTGTTTGGTAGGACTGCTGGCCAAAAAAGCTGTTGAGGCTGGCCTCGTGGTGAAGCCCTACATCAGAACAAGTTTATCACCTGGCAGTGGCATGGTTACACATTACCTCAGTTCCAGTGGAGTGCTGCCATACCTCAGCAAGCTTGGGTAAGGCCTGGCTCGGGGTGAGTCTGGGCAGGTGCTGCACACAGGGGTTGTATGGGCTGATAAACAGGATTGCTGTTCATTTGGGGCTGGCTAATTCCTAACTTAATAGATTGCTGGTTTTCTTCCTTGCTGACTTAAAATTATTCTGCTTAATTGTATTTCCACTTCAAAATTTATGATATGTAGCTCTAATACATCAGAGCTGTTTTTCCAGTCACAAATGACTTCATTTTAAGTGACTTGCAGGACAGGATGTACTTGATGATGTATTCTAAAAGTGGAAACTGGATGCAAATTTGTCAGGACAGTCTGTATTTGTCTTATCATTGCTGCTGTCAAGGGTTGTTTAGTTAATGGTTTTGGTTGCTCTGTAGCAGTAACAGAATAGGTTCAATATTCCATAACAGTGCCCAGCTGTGGTTTGCATCAGTGACATCTAGTGCCTGTTGTTCATTTTCTAAAAAGTCTTAACTATCAAGGGACAAAAAATTCTTGGAGATTGTTAACATAGCTGCTTTTTCTTTTATTAACAAATTGCTCATTACCATGGGTGACTTGATTGGCTTTTTCCATGCAGGTTTGAGGTTGTTGGTTATGGGTGTTCCACCTGTGTTGGGAACACAGCCCCTTTGCCAGAAGCCATCAGGAATGCAATAAAACAGGTAAAGTTCTGGCTGGCTTGTTGAACACAGAAATGTATTTTTCACCCAGTTAAGCAATCAAGAAATACAGTAATCCTTGCAAAGTACACTTCATTTTTGGTTTGGACTTAACATGATATTTTAACATGGCGTAGCAGACGAAAAATAAATAAATGGCAGGAGAGGAGTTTAATGAAGTGACAGGAAAGCACATCAGAGGGTCAAAAAAGAAAATGAGAAGGGTAGTGAGAGAGAGCAAAATGCCTTTCAGTTGTTGTGTTGGAGTAAATATTTGAAGTGCAATGCTAAGAGCACATCTGACTTAGTCAATAGAAATAGCAGAAGCTGTTGAAGTACTCCAGACTGCTGGAGCAGTATGTGTGGCTCTGCCTTTCAGGGAGATCTCATTGCCTGTGGGGTGTTGTCTGGCACCAAGAACTTTGAGGGCCGCCTGTGTGACTGTGTCCGTGCCAACTACCTGGCGTCCCCTCCGCTGGTTGTGGCCTACGCCATCGCGGGCACCGTGCACATCGACTTGGACACGGAGCCCCTGGGTGAGTGTTTGCCTACAGCTTCTGTTTCTGCTGCTGCTGCACATGGGCACAGATTTCTGCACATGATTCCAGCACCCAGAGCCAATACATTTGAAGAGAAAGCACAGCCATATTTGGTTTGCCCGTGGCTAAAGCAACACATTCACTTAACTGATCAAATGCTTTGCCTGTCTGGTACCATCTCTATAGGCCTGAATATATACACATCTATATTCTAATACAAATCTCAAGTCTAATAGTTTATTCTTCCAAACTACTGTTGTGTTTAAAATCTTACTCAGGCACTGGCTTTAATGGCAAAAGTATTTACTTACGAGATATTTGGCCCACAAGACAAGAACTTCACACAGTGGAGGAGGAGCGTGTGATATCATCCATGTTTAAGGAATTGAAAGAAAAGATGGAGGTAAGAGTGGTCTGTTCTACATAATCTAAATGTTGCATTTCATTGTAGCTTTAATATCTTGCAGTTGAATGTGATTGGTTTGCAATTTATTTCTGTTATTGTAATGAAGGACTTAACTGAGATAGGAATTGCTTTTAAATGCAAGTACCCAAGTAATACCCAGTGATGTAACCTGTAATATGTAATAGAAAATTATTTACTAAATAATAATAATTAATAAAATCACCAGTATGTCTTTAGTTTTTAAGTGTAAAAATACAATAAACTAACTTCTGTTCTTTTTTATTCATTTTCTTTCTTGCAGAAAGGAAACAAACGATGGAATTTACTGGAAGCACCAGAGTCGACTTTATTTCCCTGGGATTTAAAATCTACTTATATTAGATGTCCTTCCTTTTTTGATAAACTTGTAAGTAGAGTTCACTATCCACCAGATTATATGCATTGCATTTAAGTAAAGGAATAGCTACTACAGCAAAGCTTCAATGTTGAACTAACAGATTTAATTATCGCTCATATTTCTCAGTCTTTGAAATATTTGTGTCTCTGGAATGAGTGGGGCCTGTGCATCCAGGGACCTTCCTATACTGCAGATATGTTTTATGTCTCTAGCTCCTGGAAGAAACTGTTTAATGTTCCTTTTGTTCCCTTCTGTTGTTGTTCCCTCCCACCCTGGCAGGCCAAAGAAGCAGCTCCCTCGCGGGCGGTTGAGAACGCGCACGTGTTGCTGTTCCTGGGGGACTCTGTCACCACGGATCACATTTCCCCTGCTGGGAGCATTGCCAGGAGCAGTGCTGCTGCCAAGTACCTGACCAGCAAAGGGTGAGCCCTGCTGAATGATTGATCAGCATTGCCACCTTCTCTAGAAAGGCCTGTCTGCAGAAAGGGGAGACTGCATGTGGAAAAGCAAAATACTTAATACTTAATCAAGGGTAATAAATATGCTGGTAATGGTAAGAGGATTAATAAGGTGCGTTGGTTCCTAGAGCAGTCTCCCCATAATTCTTCTGTAAGTACCACACTGCTTGCAGCACTTCATAAAAAACTGTAGAAAAATAATTTAAAATTGTGGTTTTCTTCATGAATAACCTAGCAGTGATTTGCACATTGTTCATGATTTATGATAATTACATTTGTTGGAGGTCCAGTACTTTACATCTTCCACCGAAGACTTAGATATGCTGCAATAATTATAAGAAAACATCATGATATCCTTTTAAATCAGATCATCTTTAACTGATTTCTTTCAATTTTCATTTTATTTCAGACTCACACCTCGTGAATTCAACTCTTATGGGGCTCGAAGAGGTAATGATGCTGTGATGACAAGAGGCACCTTTGCAAATATCAAGCTTCTGAATAAGTTCATAGGAAAACCAGCTCCTAAAACAATTCACTTCCCATCAGGACAAACGGTAGGAATATATTTGTTTGCACAGCTACTCTGGAATGGGGAGTGCAGGTTTAGAACTCACTCAAAATGTGTCATTTTGTGATTCCACAGCTAGATGTGTTTGAAGCAGCGGAGCTGTACCAGAAGGAAGGCATTCCTGTCATTATTCTAGCAGGAAAGAAGTATGGACTGGGTAGCTCAAGAGACTGGGCTGCAAAAGGGCCTTTTCTACTGGTACTGCTGGTTTGTTTGGGTTTGGGGGTGGTTTTGTTTTTTTCTGGAAATATCTAAAAACACATTGTATGATTTCTTTGTTAGAATCTTCATGGGAGACAATCACTAGTCAGGATAGATCTGAATTTCCTCATTATGTAATTTACTGTCTTGGATACCAGACTTTGAAACGAATCAGGCATTTATCTATGCTGACCTCTGTTTGGTCTCCATGGGGTGTTCAGTATCTCATCGTTGGAGGCTAATTTCCACTAATATTGAGAATATGTTCCAAGTCAGCCATTGATTCATGTCCTGTTAACCCCAGCATGGTCACTGTCTGTAACAAACTCCATTTCACACTGCATGGGCCTGCTCTGGCTTGTTTGCTTCCATCTAGCTGGGAAGCTACTAAATGATGTTACCAAGGTACATGAAGGACTCTGTGCAACGCACTCTCTTGAGTTTGAATTGTGAGATGTTGGACATAATCTGTGTTTGAAGGTTACTGCTGTGTTTCACTCTGTTTTTGCAGGGTGTTAAAGCTGTCCTAGCTGAGAGCTACGAGAAGGTTCACAGGAGTCAGCTGATTGGAATTGGCATTGCTCCACTTCAGTTTTGTCCTGGGGAAAATCCAAGTACTTTGGGACTCACTGGCAGAGAGCAATTTTCTATATTGTTCCCTCCAGACCTGTTGCCCAGAATGACATTGGATATTAAGGTATCTTTGCAATATTTTTAATTTCTCTGTTGAATGTTCTGATGCAAAGAAAAAAACCTTAATTCTGATGTTAGAAAGCAAAGCAAGAAAAGACAGAACTTAATTCTCTTGGAAGGTAAGCTTATAGTCCTGCCTGAAGTTTGTCGTGGCTGTTGGAGTTTCCCAAAGTACATATACATGTGTTCTTTGTACACGACTTTGTATGCAGCCTGATATTCTTCATCATTCTGAGTGGTATTTTGCCCCTCATGGGCTTGGTCTTAGGGTAGAATTGAGTTTGTCTCTCCTAAGTGTGATGATTTGAGAGAGGCTTCAGCTCTCCATGCTTGGTAACCAAGCCCATAACACAGTTTATGCCATCTGAGGGACAGGATGTTCTTTGGTTACCAGCAGGCCCCTGGCGTGCTCCCAGTGCACCACAACAAGCCTGCCTTCCATCTCAGCAGGCTTGGGGCTGTACAGGCACATCAGAGGCCTGAATTTGCTTGTGCTCAACAAAACTTGGGGTTAGAATGTTGACTGAGAAATAAGCAAGGGGAGGTGAAAGCAAAGCTTAATTGGTTTCTCTTTTTTGCTTTTCTTTTGAAGACAAGCACTGGAAAAGTATTCCGCGTGATTGCCTTGTTTGAAAACAATATGGAGATAACTTTGTACAAGAATGGTGGAAGTCTAAACTTTGTGGCTCGAAGATTCTTATAGTAGCTGCTGACTCTCTGGGTACCCTGCATAACCAGTAACTCAGCAAATGCCTTGTGTGAACCCAGGAATCTGTACTGTGGAACTGCAAACAGTCCTAGTGTGCTCAAAGTGACTTCGTCCATGGATGTAAAAGATTGTGAATCATTGTAACTGCAACGAGATCCTTTCTGATTTTAAATAATATTCTAATGGTGCTATTAAACATTGCTAAAATCAACATGTGTATTGTGACAAGAGAGCTGTAAGTATGGAGGGGATGTTTTATCAGACCATTTTGTAAATAAACTATGCGAAATTGAAACTGATTGTGCTGAAGATTATTATGTAAGAAGATTTTCTGCAGTTGTTTCCACTCATTTTTTGCACCTGTAAATCTGTGTACTGCTGTTTGTTGGTTTAAAAGTAGCAGATGGCATGGAATCTTAAAGGCCAAACAGATTATTTTATTTTCCTCAACCAGAGCTTAAAAAAGATACTGAGTTTTCAATTTCTTTAGATTATGGGCTGAACAAAAAGCAGTCCACATGAGGCCCATGATATCCTGTATCACAGATGTTGACTTCCTTTCCTTTATGGGATTATATTTCCTCTGGATCCAGATTTGAACTGCTCAAGCTATGAAATACGTGAAATTCTGTATGCTTAGAAATATGGGAAACACCTCTGCATTTAAAAACAAATCTCCCAGTTGTTTCATTCATGCAGGTTAAGCCATGTTTCTTCATGCCCTTCAATTGAAGTTTGTCACATATGCTTCAAGGGACGCACTTTTGTCATTTGTGAAATCTGTTTTTATTGTGCTCAGAGAAAGTACCTCCTTGTAATGTTTTAACCTTTATAGCCTTTTGAAACATTTGCTAAGGCTGTTTAAATTCCTCTGCTTTAAGTACAACCTACTACATGACACATATCAGATGTTCAAGAGCCAGATGGCCACACTGCCTTTGAGTGCTTTCTCACCTGCTGGCAGCTCCCAGCTCTTACAGAGCATCCCCTTCTGAGGAGGAGCCTGGAGCGCTGAACAAACCTGTCTCTCATGGCACTGCAGCAGCTGTGGCTGGAATTGTCAGTCCCTGTTCACAGCTCAGATTGGCAGGAGCTGCAGCATGGCTTGTGTTCCCACTTCACAGAGCTTTGGTGGTGTCTGAGCTGTGCAAGTGAGTGCAGCTCCAGCAGGCTCTTCCTGTGCTCCTGTCTTGAAAAGTTTCATAACTCCACTTACAGTTTATGTAGAGTTTCATTTCTGCTGGAGAACAAAACTGCAATACTTGCCTATAAATTGCCAAGATTTTGCTTTAAGGATTTTTGTTGTTGATAAATGTTGTCTAAAATACCAAAACATTCAAGAGGACTATATTAGCTTTACTTACGTGTACTTTTAATTTATAACCAGATAGTGAAATAGTTGACTTGTGAACTAACAGATGAACTGTTCAAATCTTTGAATAGTATGTTTGACATTCCTTTAAAAAAGCGCCGAACCCAGAATACCCAACCTCTTGCATAATTATATCAATACAGTGTATTAATTTTTTGACAGTTCAAAAGCCAAACTAATTTGATTGACATAAATTTGATGCTTATTTTTCTGTTTTGTCAGACAAAGTTCACTAAAGTTTGAAGTTCTGCATAATCTGTTTTTATATTTCAGTAGTTTGATGTGATTTTCTTTTAGGTGAGATGAAAACCATTCCAGTGACTCCTACCACTTCTAAGGGGGGATAAATCAATGCGGTTTTGAATATTCAACTGAATGCTGAACGAGTTCCTGTTCTGTGGTACACTTCCACTCATTCTATCCAGAGTGACTGGGCAGATCCTACTTCTTGTACAACAGTGTCTAATACTGTTTTATGCCAGCTCAAAGGTATATTCTTGATTTAGTTCAAGGAAATGTTACTGGGGAGAAAATGGGAATTTAGTGCTGGTACATAATGGTGCCTCATGCAGATGATACAACTGCAACTCCATGCCTATTTACTAATGCTTGAAGGAAACACAGCCCCCTGCCCTTTGTCCATGCTTCAGGAGACAGGAATCCAAGCCATGTCAAGGCAGATTGATGAGGTGAAGTTCAATTTCAAGGCAGTCATCACCAGTAAAGCAAGTCAGCTCTTTTTAGAGAAACAAGGGGCTTCATTACCTTAGCAGCTGCTTTGATTCTGCTGCACTAATGTGTCTTGTAGTCCACGAGAGGGAAGTTCTGAGCTGTGCTTGGGCACAGGAGCTGCTCAGCTGGAGGCTCCTATTGTTGCTGCAGCTGGTCCAGCTCTCACCAAGCCCAAGTCTGGCATCTCCGAGGTGTGCAGGCTGCCTCCTACCCTTGGGCCCGTACCCTGGGGGGTGGGGGTGCTGTGTGGGACAGCTCTGCCCATGTGCCACCTGCTCCCTCTCCCCTGTGCGGAGTGCAGCTCAGGAGGCCAGCAGCCAGTGAGGGCATTTAACTCTGGACACGCTGCTGGGACCCTGAGAGCTGTAGGTGGGCAGGAGTGGCAGGAGCCCTCTGGCAGGGGCAGGGCCTGGGACAGTCAGGATTGCTGTGCTCACACACCAAACGTTCACTGAGACCTCTCTTTAGTATCCTGAAGCATAGGAGGAGGATGTGTACCTGTTTGAGAAGTGACTCAGTGTGTTAGATGTATCTAACCTAGACCTCTTTCCATTTGGATTTGGGGGGAGAATCTTGTTGAAATTTTTGTAAATGTTCTCTGTTCTTGCTTCCCTCTTCCTCCCCATCCCAAACTACAAAGCTTTGGGATAGTGTTGATGTTTATACATTTTACACCTAAGTATAAGGACAAGATGCTATGTATATTAATCTTATTTAAGCAACTGCAAATCATTGTCTGCTGTTTAAAGCCAACAGAACAGTCTAAGTTTTAAGTTCAGTAAGTATTGCATAGATATATCTTAAGTTCAGTTGATGAAAATTGTGCATACAATGTTACCAATGTTGTAAATTATTTTTAATAAAGAAAATTGTATGACAGTTCTTGTATGTTACTGCCTATTTTGAATAGATAGTAAGGAATACTTACAAGGGTACTGAGTGTGAAGGGGTGGAGTGAATAAAGAAGGAATAATATTGTGTATTGTATCATGATGCATGTTCCATTTACTTGTTAGGAGCGAGTTTGGGCTCACAAAGCACAAAGCATGCTTAGCTGCTGTAGAAGGATGTCCTCTGGCTTAGCTGTGCTCCGGACACCACTCTGGATGTTGTATCAAATGCTTTTTTAATAACTTTTTCTTTCCCTTCTGAAAAATGTCCCATTTAGAATCTAGATGAAATCCTGTACTAAAGCAAGCTGTTGGCCAAGGTTACAACTCTGACAAGATCCTCAGAAGTGATTTGGGGATGTCCACCACTAACCTGCTTCAACCCTCACTTTCAGCACAGGCATTAGACTGGAGTTCAGCTTCCGGATGCTAAATTATTCAAGTCTATCTTCAGATAATAAGACAGGCCAAGTACACCTTGAAACTCTGCCTTGCCTCACAACCACAGTGAGCTTCCCCCAGAGTACCAGGCAGGCAGGAGAAGCACAGAAGTTTAGAGGTCTTTGCTTTTGCAGTCCAGTCTGGCAACTGAAGCAGGAGTAAGGAGTGCAGCTCTGCAAAGGGCATTGTAATCTTGTTTGCAGAGCTCAGGAGTACATTTCTGTAACCAGCTATGTTAAACACAGCAAGAATGCTTTCCCACTGTATGGATTTTACTCCAATGAGCTAAAGCTTCAGAGCCTCAGAAATCAGGAGAGGGAACCCTAAATATTTTACAGAGCTCTTAAACCCCTTAATTTTGTGATTTCTAGTGAGAAGGGTTGGTCAATTACTTTTATTAACATCTGTTCTGAAACTGGAGAGGAAAAAAAATTGTTTCTTGGGGAAATAGTTTCAGTTTTCTAAATTCCCTATCTGATTAAAATAAGCATTTTATAAAGATAATGTTTTCAATTTTGGGTCCCTAATATTACAAACAATACTGAAATTTGGTGATAGAGGATTTTTAACTGATTTACTTAAGATGCTTCAGGTGTTGTTTGGGTTTTGGGGGAAGGGGGGTTGTTGGGTGTTCTTCAGCATGTCTTTCCTAAATTCCCTTTTCTTCAGGTTCCTAATTCTGTCATAGCAGGACATCAACTACAGCAGATTACCTTCTTTTCATTAGGAGTTTCAGAAGATATTTCTATATTAATCCTAAGGTTTGTCATTATTTTCATTAAGGGTCAGATTTTCTAGGACTGGACCTATTGTTCCAGTAAAAACTTTCTCTGGGACAGTCTAAAGGACGTCTTGAGCAAGATGCCTCAGATTTGTTATATATATTTATATGTGGTCTTCAGTCTAAGCATTTGGCAGAGATTTTGACGTGGTGTGCTGATAAAAGGATTTAAAGAAAAGAATAAAACGGACGTCTTTTCTCCTGCCAGCTGCGGGCGAAGGGCTTTTTAAGTGTTGTGCCTTTGTAACAGGAAGTCGTAGCTTTCCTCCCCTCTCGTGCCGCTGGAAAACAAAGCCCGCGGCCTGGGGTAGCGCTCCTGCGCCGCGGGGAGGCTCCGGGAGGCGCGGCCGGCCCCGGCGCAGCGCGGAGCCCCGGGCGCGCTCGGAGC
>JAYDZK010000025.1:19285996-19297124 GCA_034509185.1 Euphonia xanthogaster
CGCCCCAGGCCGGCAGGCGGCACCGCGCAGGCGCGGCGGCCATTTCCGACGCGGCGGTGAAGGTTCGGGCGCGGCCGCAGCGCCCGGTTCTTGCCCGCTGGCTGGGCCTCACCGCCCCCCGCCCGGCCCAGCGGTTGCTCCCGGCCTGCCGTGAGTGAGGACGGGCGGCGGGTGGGCGGTGGCGCGCGGGACGGGTCCCTGCGCGGCGCGGGAGGCGGCGCGGCCCTCGCGTTCTGCCGCGCTGAGGATGACTGTGCAGTGCGGGCGCGGGCGGCAGCGCCCCCTGGGGCCGTGCCGGGTGCGCTCGGTGCCGGTTCCCGGTTCACGTGCCCTGTGCTCTCTTACAGGCCCGGTGCCGGTTCCCGTGCCCTGTGCTCTCCTGCCGGCGCGCTGCCCTCTGCCCGTGGCGCGTCCCCGGCACCATGGTGAGTGCCCCGCCTTCCCCGGAGCCTTGCTGAGCCGCGGGTGCTGCCGAGTCACGGCCCGGGCGGGGGCGGCGGGCGGCGGTCACACCGCAGGGGCCGGGCTGCGGGCATCAGTGACCAACCCGAGGTCACCGAATGGCTGGGTCTGTTATATAGGGGCTTTATGGCGTTAGTGACAAGAGACTGGTGATGCTTACTGGGCTATTCCTTTTACAGTCTCGAAGATATGACTCCAGAACTACCATATTTTCTCCGGAAGGTATTTTTTTAACCCGACACTTTCAAGTCAACTCTGACTGTTCTGTCTTCTCAAAACTATCAAGACACTTGCAAAAAGGGTGGTTGTTAGTAGCATGTTTCTCCCTGAATATGAATTGCAGATATCATATTTGCCCACACCCAGTTCTGTAGGGACAGCAAGGGTCCAAAGTGGACACTTTCAAATTCATTCTAATTGAAGCAATAATGAGATCGAGTCCATTAGTGAGTACTATTACCTGCCGTGTTTTTGAAATAACCATTTATCTCTTGTTTGAGCATGGTTAGATTTGTCACTGTCCCCTGAGAATGGATAATATCCTGTGGGTGCAGTCACGTCTCTCCTTATTATTCTTGCACATGCTGACACAAGTACGTACATACCACGTTTTCTTACTTCTTGGATGGGAAGAACCCAAGAAATCCAGTATAAAATATTTTCTTTGTTCATTGAAAATTTGTTTTGGGTTATTCTACTGCAGCACAGAGTTCTTTAATTTTTTTTCCTTTTTTTTTTAATAGAAATGTGGGGTTTTTTTTATAGAAAGGGTTTTTTTTTTCCCCAGTGGCCATGTCCAGTATTACCTTATTTTCCTTCTCTGACTCCTTCCTCCTTTTCAGCCAATTAATTTACAATTGACTGGTAGGAGACTGAAGGAGTAGATGGGACAATGAGCACTTGTCAGATTCTTGTAACTTTCAGTCACCTTGTACAGCTGGTCTTGTCCAGTATCATTTTTTGATGATAGGCGTTCCACTCCTTTCTCAGGTCGCCTGTACCAGGTTGAGTATGCCATGGAGGCCATTGGCCATGCGGGCACTTGCCTGGGAATTCTAGCAAACGATGGAGTTCTGCTGGCAGCTGAGCGGCGCAACATTCACAAGCTTCTCGATGAAGTGTTTTTCTCAGAGAAAATATACAAGCTTAATGAGTAAGTTGAAATGGTGATTAAATGTCCTGTGATGTTGTTAATAGCAAAGTGCTGATTGGCACATAACCCAGTCTTATTTGAAGTGTTAATAATCTTTTTGTTTGGTGTTTTAGACAAGCATGACTATTCCGTCATTGTTCACTTCAGTAGTTCCCCTTCTAAAGTAGAAGTATTGCTGGTTTGTTTTTTTTATCTCCAGGAGAATTTTCTAGGTGGAATAGCCTGTTTGTTGGTACTACGCCATACAAGGTAATGGTATTGTAGCAGTTAAGAAAACTGGGAAATCTCAGCTTTACAAAATACCATTGCAGGGCAGAATAAAGAGTGCACACAAAAATTACCATGCTATTTCACATGGTAATTTTCCCTTTCCACATCTCTATTTTTCTTTGGTGGCTCGAACAGTCTGAGGTAACTGGGTAAAATGTGCCTTAGGCTTCTTTGCCACAGTTGTAGCAGAGATGAAACGTCTGTCTATTATCATTTTCATTCTAGCTCTTGGAAGTTAATTTTGTGATGTCAGAGCAAAGAGTTTTATGGTTTATGTTTTTTTGTTGCAAGGGAGGTACAGCTTCATCCTTGACAAAAGCTGCAAAGGAACACATAGTTTTCGATCCTGTCTGCCTCCCATTCCACGTTGATCTTGAAAGCACCTGGAATGGTAGGAAGTACTGGATTTTCAAGGAGGCAGTGTAACAGCACACTGGAGTAGTCACCTAGAACAGCCCTTCCATCTTTTGGAAAATTCCTAATTTCACAAATCTTTTTTGTGTAGCAAAAGGTTTGTAGCATATCAGATTGAGCTAAAGAGATACTAAATTAAAATCCAACAAAACAATCAAGGGTTGAAGTGCTTATTTTTCTTAGGGCCCTACCAAGACCACCAAGTTTCAGTTACACAGATGCCGCATGTCAGCCAGCAGCTCCCACTGAAGGCCTAATGTGTGTGCCTCCTTCAGTGTTGAGATGTGCTGTGTCAGATGGCCTCCTGAGAGGCACCTGTATGTATGTGCCTAATGGCTCTTGTAAAACCACTCACAACTTACTCATCCTTGGCATGACCCTCTTCTCAGAACTGTATGTATAACTAACAGACTGACTTGCTGACTTTGGCTGTCCACCTCTGCTCTTAGCAAATGGTTCTTGATATTTGTGGTGCGCCCTGAAGGCAGGAGCTGATGAATCCATTTTGGTATGGAAGCTGTGTAGCTTTGATGAGAAAAGCCCAACAGCAGGTGCTTTGCTTGAACCTCTGTATGAAGATGTGAGTTGGTTGGAGATTGACAGGAATTCAGTTAATTTGTATGCTTTTCTTGCAGAGATATGGCATGCAGCGTTGCAGGAATAACTTCAGATGCCAATGTTCTAACAAATGAGCTGAGACTGATTGCACAGAGGTAGGTCTGCTGACAGCTGTCATGGTTTTACTCACCTGTGCTGCCACATTCAGCTCTCTTTATGCATTAGATCAGAATGAACATGCATTTAGTAGATCAGAAGTAGGTTGAAATAGAACAGCTAGATCACAGATACTCTTAACTTGGGAACTTGTTTCCTCTTAAATGTTGTGCAGGATATGGTCAGCAAAACAAGTTTTGAAAACTGTTTTTTTTTCCTCTTTGATATTAGGTATTTGTTACAGTATCAAGAGCCCATTCCTTGTGAACAACTAGTAACAGCCCTCTGTGATATCAAGCAGGCTTATACACAGTTTGGAGGTAATGAAGTGTGATGAATCATTGTGCTACTAAATGTCTCAAGAACAATTCTCTTACATAATGTGAAGGATCTAAGTCTGTGGACAGTTCTACTGAATTCTCTTAAAAAGTTATACTTAGGGGAAAAAAAGCCTAATTTAAGAGGGGAATGGGTAGTCATGGTTACTGATTTTTGCTTCTGAGGCTCCTACTTTTTATGGTGTGGGAAATTAAAGGCTGAGATGGTGGCTCATTGCACAGAATGCCTTGAGTGCTCTTGCATTTAATGAATGCCATCAAAAGACCAGCCGAGAATTGTTTAGGCAACCTTGCAACATTTTGGGCCCATCCAGCATAACGGCACAATGAATCAAAACCAAGGCTGTATGTAGGGGTATCAGTGGCTCAAGCAACAGTTAGAAAATTACACTGTAAATAGTGTTCCTTAGTATGTGAACTGATGATTCTGTTGTTTTGTTGTTTTACATATATGTAGTGAGAGAGAATTACCTTTTAAACTACCTGGCTTTTGACATTGCTAACTTAAATGCTTTTAACAGCTAAGCGACATACTTTAAATACTAAATTTTGATTTAAAGTTCTGAGATAGTAAATTACAATTTGTGGAGACACAAATGAACTGCTCTTAAGGTTAAATGGAATAAACCTCTGTGCCTTCCACCCCATGACTTAGAAGGAAATGCTGGCGTGCTTATCTCAAGCAACAGAAGTGCAGAACTGTGTTAAATCCTAGTTCACAGGAACAGATTGAAAAACAAAATCAAAGAAAATAATTGTAACTCGTGAACAATCTTGTTACTAAATTGAGGTTGCTAATAGCCTTCTTTTCAACAGGAAAACGTCCTTTTGGTGTTTCATTGCTGTATATTGGCTGGGATAAGCATTATGGATTTCAGCTGTACCAAAGTGATCCTAGTGGAAATTATGGAGGGTGGAAAGCCACATGCATTGGGAATAATAGTGCTGTAAGTTCTGGTTTTTTTCTTCTCAAAAAGACAAGTTAAAAACTGTAAATTGTACTGTCGTAATTAAGCTGAGTTGTTATTAATGTTATTAATGCAGGAGAGATTTACAGGTAATTGTAGGAATGCTGCTATTAACTCGTGTTGGTATTATCTGGCAAAACCCCACACCCCGGCTGTGTGGTTGATTGCCCAAAGACACTGTTTTAATTTCTGTGAAATTCACAGGCAGCTGTGTCAATGCTGAAGCAAGACTACAAAGAAGGGGAAATGACCTTAAAGACTGCCCTGGCATTGGCCATTAAGGTTCTAAACAAGACCATGGATGTCAGCAAGCTCTCTGCTGAGAAAGGTGAGCGTTCTCAACACGGGATGGCACCTTCTGCTTAAACAAAGGGAGCAGTGAGTGCACATATTCCAGATGTGGCAACTAACTGGAGTGTTAGTTGTCACAAAGAAGTGTTTTCAAAGATGGTGCAGTTCTCAGCCTTAGCCTAAGAGGCATTCAGATAGCTTAGTCCAGGCTGATGGGCCCTGCTGGCCAGCTCCAGAGGCGAGGCTGCAGCTTGGGGATTGGAATGCCTGCGTGCCTGGGAGCAGAGCCCTGAGAGGAGCTCCCCTGCTCCTATGCTCTGCTGCAGCAGGGAGCTGTGGGTGGCCACCTCCAGCCAGGCTGCGTGGCACAGGGAGCTTTGGAGCCTTCTGCATCACTGTCACTTGTAATCTCAAACCTTGCCCTGCTGATGATTGCTCTGCCTAAATGCTGCTGTCTGTTCCATGTGTTTCAGTTGAAATTGCAACACTGACAAGAGAGAACGGAAAGACAGTAATAAGGGTTCTGAAGCAAAAGGAGGTGGAACAATTGATAAAACAACATGAGGAGGAGGAAGCAAAAGCTGAACGTGAAAAGAAGGAGAAAGAACAAAAAGAGAAGGATAAATAGAATATGAAACCAAGTGTTCTCTAGATAATAAAGGACCTGCTTCAGCAAAAGATAATCTGGATTTTTGTGCTGTAGAAGCCTACAGCTATGCCATGGAGGACCCAGAAGTACTTTTGATGAACCAGGTCCTTAGTCATCATTTAGATAATTAGTTTACTGCTCCTTACATTGACCAATAACTGCTTTAATTCTTGAACACTCTTTCTTTCATCTTCTATTTTTTATTATGGAATAAAATTTAAGAAGAATAGTGATGGGTGTCTTTCTTTCCTCAGTAATGCCTGGATATGCACAATCTTGAGGAATTTAATTGCTATAAACCATTAAAACAAGGTATATGCTAGTTGGTAAAGAACAAATATGGTGTTAGAATTGTTAGAATTTTGTGTGTATGTGTGGGTTTTCCTTTAAAGGTAGTGAAAAGAGCTCTAAGTTTGAAAAGTCATTTCACAAATACAGAATTAAAGTGTGCTGGCATGCCAAGTTTTAGTTTTGGCCTATTTTGTTCTATAGCAGGCTCTATCAATCTGATGGTCTTGCAAGCAGTAGTGTTTTTAAACTGCCCTGTAGCAAATGTGTTCAGTTTATCATAGCCTTCACAAGTGCATGTGTTTTCTAAGGAATTAATCATACAACACTAGTTATATTCACACAAACTAGAAAGACATTTTACAAAGGCCATGTGAAAATGCTTTATCTTGTCAAAGTACAAATAGGTAAGTAAAATAGTGCATGATTTTTCGGCCATGTTGACTACTTCACATTTTATCCTGAAAGGAAATTAAGATGTTTTATGATTAGTTGAGTGTTGGTGATACTTCCCCAGTGAATTTGATTCCTTTCTCTGACACACCAGTCAAAAAAATTAATCCGTTAACCACCAATTAATTGTGCATTAATTAGAAATCATAGTAATTTTTGTCCAGCTTGCCCCTCTACTGAATGCAAAAAAGTACAATTGTCAGATTAGCAAAAAACTCTTCTACTTCTGAAAAAAAAAGTGATCTGGAGTGAACAAAAGAAATAAAAAGTTACTGAAAATTGCTGTACACCCATTCAGATATCAAAAGCAAAGTGAAAGCCTGAGTGCTTAAAAGTGAGGCCTTGCTGAATTTCAAACCATAACAGCAGTGACCCAGCCCATTTGTGCCCACCCTGGAGTGTATTGATCTTGTAGGTTGGTTTGGTTGTCTTACCCCAAAGGATAACTGACGTATGCAGGATTTAATATGACCATTTAAAGAAACGGAGTGAATCCATACAGTGTTTTCTTGGTTTAATCCACCTCAGACATTTTTGACTAAAATGTACTTTGTCAGCATGGCCAGAAATGACCCTTCCTCCCAACTAAACCCATTTTTGAGTTCACTGCTGAAAGAGTCACTGTGGAGAGCAGAGGGAAGGAATCTGACTCAAGATGTCTGTGCTGCAGCTTGTGTAGCTGTCCTGCACTCACTCTGGCAGCCTCCGTTCAGAGAGGGGGGAGGCAGTGGGTTCTCTGCAGGACCTGCCTGATCATTCTCTAAGCCTTGGTGCAGCCCAATTGCTTTAGTCTTTAGCACTGAACTTAGATAGCACTTTGTTAATACGTAAATTTTATAGCTAATGAAAGTTCTACTGACTTATTTACACCATGTGCAACAGTAGGTCTTCCAAATAACAACATAGGAATGGCATTTCATGTAACAAGTCCTGAATAGTTGCAGACAACATGCAATGGGTAATATTTAATCTCCATTATAAAGGATTGTATAAATACCTCAAGCTCCATTTTATGTAAAAATTCAGTGCTCAATCTTTCTATTTTTTGATACCATGAATGCAATATATCAGCATCTTTTGCAGATTTCTGGATTGCTGATGATGGTTATACAAGTACTTGGAATATGCTCTAAAAGCAGCAATGCCAAAATGGAGTTTTTTCTCACTTCTCAAAGATTACTTGCAACAATACATGATAGATTCCAGCAATGCTTTCTGTTTTCTGGGAAACTTACTGCATCTGAGATTGTGTTCATCAATGTATATAGTTCATAAAAGGCAGTTTGTGTAGTGTAATAGTGTGAGTATTATCAGATATCTTAGAATATAGACTTAGTAAAATATTTTTCTTAGAAGCATTTTTTTCTAAAAAAATGGGGATAACTCATATATGCATATTTTGGTTTAAAGAATTACCAATACCATTTTCTTGCCAAACATGGCATCATTTGCTGGTAAAGGAGAACTTTTTAGATACTGTAATAATAAAAAGTTGGAATGACTTTAATAAATGTATTGAAGCATTGTAATAAGTTTTAAAAGATCTATTTATTTAAAGGTTTTGTTTGCACAAAGTGGAAGTAGTATTCTTGAGTATAATCTTTGAACAGTAATTACCAATTTAATTTAGAAAACCATCATCTCTCCTGAGTGCCATTAATAGCTGATTGTGAGCTGAGCCTCAGTACTGCCTTGGAATAGGCAAGTGACTCTAGCTGGCAGTCATGTCCAAGATGTACAGCCAAGTTCTCCTAACCAAAATTTAGTTAGGGATTAGTTTCTGCATTCGAGCCTAGGCAGTAAGCAGATGCTGGAGATCTTTCATTATTAGAATCTTCCTGAGCCATCTGGACACTAATGCAAGTTTCTTTCCTGTTCTTCCTAGAAATAAGAGCAGTGTTCGACTGCGTTGGCCTGTTGTATTGATTCTGGCTTTGTGTGTTCAAAAAAAAATCAAAAAAAAATCACCACCAACTGTGCCTTTTCTGGGAGTGGTTTGGGGATAAGTCGTAAGAACAGAAAAATGATTCTGGCGATACATTTGAGGTATCTTTGCTAATCAAAATTATCTTCCTGTTCTTTGTATGTTTTTGTTTTGGTGTACGTGATGTTTACATAGAGTTTACAGTGTAATACATAAGTATTTAAAATATTTAGCTATTGCTGTGGATTTAGTGTTATTTTAAAACAAGATCTTCATGTGGTGCTGTGGAAGGTGACAGATTTTTCCAATTAGGTAATAGTATTTACTTAATATTGTTTGCATAATATGATGTTTGTAAACTTAAACTGGTTAGCTTATATCTCACTTGAGTGCATGATAGAACTTGTTAGGGCAAATATGCAAATATTCACAAATAGATTGTCCTAAGAAATTGTAATGTGGTTTGTTATTCTAAGTAGTTTAAGAGATAATGAAACTACTGCTTCTACAATAATTACCTGTGCTGTCTCTTGCATCTGTCAGTGTTTAAAAATAGTTAGCTTGTTTTCTAGGTGACTGTATTCTGTTCAAATAAAGTCAAATTAACTTCCAAGACTGCTTCTTATATGACCTCCTTTAGGTATTCTTCCCTCTTCATCCAAATATTTTACTTGTCAGTTACAAAAACACCTGAATTAAGAGACAACAAAAAACTCCTGATGTTAAATTTGACAGCTGCTTCTGGTTTCGTATGTATTTCCAAGGTAATTATTTATTCTTTCTCTTCATAACCTTAAAATTAGGAAGAAATACTTCTCCACTGTGTTGTGAAAATGAATATAATTATTGAAAGGTGTTCAATGGTTTCAGAGGCCTCAGGGCTGTGACACATGGATAACACAGCTCAGTATACAAGACATGTAAGTCCAAGAAGCTGCCGCACTCAAATACTTCATATGTGAGAGAAATGATTTCGTTTTAGACTGCTGGAGATCCTAAGACTTATTAAAATGTCTTTCATTTTCTTTAAAGAGTGTTTTCTGCTATGTTCTTCTGCAGTAAAAATGATCCTAATTTTCAAGTTTTAATTGCAGTTATTTCTACTACAATATGAAAACCCACTCTGGATCTAAGGGTACTGTTCACTGGCTTTAATGTGGAGAAAATTCAGCTTCACAAAGTTTTTAGAACATTTCTCATTTTGCAAATAGAACTGAGCAGCTGGCTATTTTTATCCGGGTTTAATTTGGCATTTGGCTTTCCAGTTAAACTACTCTTCAGTGCACAGTAAAAGCTGCCATCAGCCAATTTATTGCAGATTCTCAGAGTGTACTTTAGCAGGGACCTTCAGATGTCACCTCCTGCTGACAAGGGTCCTTTGAAAGACAGCATTACTCATGTAATTGTTTAGGCTTTCACTTAATGGTAAATAGTAAACTTAACATGCTGCTGATACTATTAACATTCTGCTCCAAGTTCAAAGCAGCAGGAAAAAACATCTACTTATTTATAACTAGTGTTTTCTAAAACAGTAATAATACAACATAATTAACATGTGCCAGATGATGCTACATAAAATATTTAGCAAAATGTTAGGCATGTAACCCAGACGGTTTAATCCTTTTATATCCCACAGCATCTGTTTTGCCTAGTTAGGACCCAGCTGCACACAAATCCACAGTTATGTAATAAAAGCAGTTTCCTATGTCCTGCACGTTCTAGTGGCAGCTATGTTCAACGCTGGTAGCAACACATTATGGCTCTAAAATGCATCTGCTGCACTGCACAGAAATACAGATTTTACCTGATAATCTCATGTTAGGAACACCAGGTGCAGTGCAGTAGTGACCCAGCTTCCATCAAAACTACAGAGTTGAAATGTCAGTACAAATATTGCCCAGTAATTCTTGAAGCACTCAGAAAATAGCAAAACTAGAGTGTCACCAAAAAAAAAAAAAAAAAAAAAGTGGGCGTTTGTGCCCTGTTTTGGGCTAAATTATATTTTTCATTTACTATAAAATCTTGAGCTGACAACTGCACATACATTAAGCATTTCAAAATAAGAGCATGCTGCATCCTTTACACAAATATGTTGATTGTAGGAGATATGCCATATACAAATGGATTCTTAATATATAAAATGTCCATATTTACTGCAGAGTGTTCAAAGCAATACAGCCTGACACTAGAAGGGTGCTGGAAGAAACTCCTGTGTAAGCAGCCTTTTTTGTGTGCTTGTACAGCCTGCATTATGTCTTGCACAGACATGCACAACCCAAATATGGCTGCAGGAAAAGATAATACAGAAAAACATGAATTTAAAAATTAAGAAAGGGATTGAAATGCTCCAGTATCCTGCTTTGGTCATTGAAAAGATTCACTGTTTACACAGAGAGATGCAGTTTTTCTGTAAAATAAACAACTGGTGTAAAAGAATTTTGAAAATCAACAACATGATTAATGAAATTGCTGTTTGGGTAGTGCTCATTCTAGAAAGGTATAAAGTTGCTAAAATTATTTGAGTTAAATAAGGACTATTTTCCTGAGGAATGCTGTAGCTAGCATTTTTCATGTACAAGCTGATGAACACGGTAAAGTCATTTAGCCCTTCTTTCCATGTCTTTTCTCTCTGTGAAATACTAAACACTGTCTTAGATGTAAAAAATGTGTTATTGCCAGCTGCTTCTATTTTTTTGGCAATGTGTACACTATACATTTCCATTAGGATGATTTAGGAAAAATGACTGATTAAATTTCACAGTGTGTGTGTTGGAAGTTGTCTTTTGTAACATATTTTATTTATCTGATACAGAAAAATGGTGTTTTGTACAGAGTATTTATTATATATGTTGTATATCTGTAATATACCTAAAGATATGGAAATATCCTGTGTCTTTTTAGCTTGCATTAGTTTATCTACTTTAGATTAAAAGTTCAAAACTATTCTAAATTAGAAACTTTAAAAAACCATACCGATTTAGAAACCTACAAAAAAAAACCCTACCGAGTGTTTCAAATGCAATGGAAATTAAAAGATTTTTTTTCGCCAGAAGTCACTTACACTTGCACCCTCCCTTAGAGCACAGTGCAGATGCAGCAGGCGTTGCCCGGGCGGCTGTGCCGGGGTTATCGAGCGCTGGTCCCGCAGCGGCCCCGGCCACGCACCTGCTCGGCCGCGCCAGGAGCCGCTCCCGGGCGGCGGGA
>JAYDZK010000025.1:19306956-19317877 GCA_034509185.1 Euphonia xanthogaster
GTTTTTTTTTTTTTTTGTTTTTTTTTTTTTTTTTTTTTTTTTGTTGCTGAATATGGACTTACACTGAGGGGCAGTGAGAAGAATTTAAGGTGAAAATAATAAAGAAAACGTTGTCATTGGGAGTTAACAGTGCAGAGAGCTACCTTTGATTTAACCTGCAGAGGCTCCCTGGCCTCAATAGAAATGAAGCCACACAAATACAGGCCAGCTTAGGACTGCCCTTCAAAGGCTACAGATGTTTTAAGTATTTTTGTACTCTCAGCTGGTGGCAGGGGTGAGTGTTGCCATAATCTCTTGCCATCTGATTTAGTATGAGATTGTACTCTGAGTTGTTTGTTTGCTAATCTTGCAAGTCATAGGTTTTAACCTCTTTCTGTTTTTCTCCAGCCAGCATAGGTACTCTGCTGCCATAAGCCACTAAAACTGTTTTACTTGTTTTCCTGTCTTTACATTTTTTCCACTTGTCACCAGGTCTTCACAATTTTTTATTGATGTTAATACCAGGAGTAACTAAGAATCACAGCCCCTTGTTGTAGTCTTAAAATCATAGATACATGGAAAAGAGATATAAAACATATGCAGTCTGTGTAACAAATTATTTGAATGGCCACTTAAATAAAATGTACAAGGTAGGAGTGATTACTTATTTTGTTTTTGCAAAGTCTTAATATACTCTTACCATTCCCAGCCTCCTCATGGAGCTCTCCTTTGTTCAAGAAGTCTTTTCTAGACCAGTTTGGCCCAACATATTAATAAAAAGAATAAACTAGAGATATTGAAAAGTGTGGAGACATCTGTGATCAGAAAAAGAGAGAAATAATTGAACTATATTGTTGGTAAATAATGGTCATTGTAATAGATCAGTGAGTATACTATAGGTCTGAGTATAAAATGTTTGAAAAATAATTGAAGTATATAAAAGCAGTAAAGGAACATGTCCCCTTTTAGCATAGCAGAGGAGATGCTGTGTTTTAAGAGAAGCTTCATCTGGAAACAACACGTACCCTGAAGATGCTGTATCGTTGCACAGGAGGTTGTCTTACAGGAACACAGAAATGGTGAAAGTGCAACTTTGCCTCTGCATTGCTTCAAGGTCAATTAATTGAGAGATAATATCCAGCTGCATAGTCAGTCTTAAATTCAGTTGAGATTTGTAACTGGAGGAGGGAAATGTAATCAATGCTAATATAAAAATCAAGTATTTATGAAATATTAGGCTGAAATATACACAAAACCTTTCATAATTCAGGAAATAGAGATATAGAAATAGAGAAATTAAGTTGTGTCTTCAGGAAGCATTATTTTGGATGTCTGTAAAATGTAGGGCTTGGCAAATCTGTCTGTAGTTAGAAATAACAAAAAATCCTTGGCTAATGAGGATATACTGAACCAGTTAAATATATTTTTGGCACTTGTACATTTACAAGATAACTTGTACGTGTGCAGCATTCTGTTGCTGGATCCTTTTTGGCAGCAATTCTTACGTCCTGTGAGTTTTTCTGTATCCACCTGAGCTATCTCAGTGGTATAGTGTAAGTTGCCCATCCGTTCTTTGCACATCCCACAAGTCAGACAGATTTGTATTTTGAAACAGAAGGGTGACCTCTCTTAAAACCCAAATGTTGATTTGGCCCACAGCAAGAACCATTCAGCAGCACATTAGTGTAGGGTAAGACTTGTAGGAAAAAGGGATCCTGCTGCTCCCACTGTGCTGATCCTATTTCTTAAGTTGCATTCTGCTTTTGCTGATACTATGACACTTCAGAGAAGTCTGGTTAGTGTGTAAAATAATAATATTTCTACTGGACTGCCCCACACCTGCATTGCCAAAGGCAGGGACCTGCCTTGCTGAGCTCTGCAGTGCTTTGGCTGTGTTCACCAAAGGACCTGTACATGGAGCCTTTTGCAGAACAAGTCACACTTCAGTGAATGCAAGGGAACTTAAAACTGGGGCTGTCCAGCTTAGTTTGTCTAGGCTGCAGTGGCTGCAGTCACGTGGGACTGGGTTAGGGCAGCTCAAATTGATGCCTTAAGTGGCGTCAGCCAGGCCTCTGTCACAAATGCCAAGTCATGGAAGTGCTGGTCAAACTCTGAGGTAGCTTTAGCAAGTTTTGTGGGAATGAGAACTGCTGCCCTATGCAGGTGGGACACTACCTGACCTACAGTGCAGTAATCCCAGGCAATTCTAAAATCCTAGTCCTCTTCAGTATCTATGAATTGCTGATTTACTGAATGTTGATGGTAATGAACTTCAAATAGACATTTTTTATGCTGCCTTTAACTGATACTTTGTTTCCTTTAGCTTATTTTATGAGAAAAATTAGATACCACTAATGTTTTTTCTGCTTGTATCATTCCTAGTTCATCTACTTCTGTTATGTTGACTGAATTCACCTCCTCTCCAAACAAAGTAATGTTAATCTTTTAAATCTCTCCTTGTATGGATGACTGGTTTTATGGTTTTAATCTGTTTATGTCATTCTCTGGTGATTTTCTGCTTCTGATACATCTCTTTTTAGATGGATGCTGTTAGTGAGCACATGATTTCTAGAGAGGTTGTGCCACAGATTTATGTAATAGCATAATATTTTAAGTCTGCATTTAAAAGAGATGGTGGTGAGCTCCTTTCTTTTGTTTATGCTGTCCCTTAAACTGATGATAATAGTTGCTAGGTCTTTTTTTTGGCAGCAGTTCCCTTTTAAATTTTGTTGGTAAGTGGTAATAATCTTTATCTGGAACATGTCAGTGTTTTCTGGTGGTCACTCTAACTTATGTCTGGGGATTGGAGACCCTTCCGTGCAAGGTGATGTGTGTGGTTTGTGCTTGTCAAGGCAGCAGCCATCTTCAGGTCTTTCACAACACCTTTGAAAGCTGTCCTTACTCAAGTTATTTAGCTAGACTCTGGTCTTCCCTTTTTTCCTGCCCTCTTCCTCCATCTTCCCCAAAATGACGCCTTGAGAGCTATGAGAAAGAACTAGAAAGGTGCATCCCAGTCAGTGTAACATTAGAATGGGTAGAGAGTCAGCTGGTAAATAGTTTGGCATATGCATCTAAGATACAAAACAGTGCAAGGGAGAGTGCTCTATAAGTGCAGCAAAACTTATACATGGTAAATGTGCCCAAACATTAGAAGAAATACATTAAACAAAGAGACTGAAGTTTCAAACTGGATTGCAAGTTATGCAATATACTACAGGTGTGGAATGTGGATGTAGGTTGACAGAACTTCAGTCCCTCATAGATCAGCTTTCTGTTTTAGAGGAGTTCCACAGTTGCATGGCATTGGGTAAATGATATAAGAGCTTTTTGCCTGCTGAGATTATCTTAGCGTTCTTGAGTCATCAATTTTAGAAGCATGATAATGGTATGAGGATGCTAATAAAACCAGGTAACTTTATAAAATTCTACTTCCATGACATTGGGCATGCTTCTAGAGAGAAGGGGATGAGATGAGAAATTGAACTCTGCATAAAAAAAGCTGTAACTGTTTGGACACAAGAATGCAGATGTACGCTGCTCATCTGAACCAATGTTAATAATTTTTTTTTTAAATATAGCTGTATCTGAACCTTCTTTTATTGCTAAAAGTGAAGATCGTTTGTTTAAGCATTTATTTGAAGACTACCAAAGATGGGTTCGTCCAGTGGAACGCTTGAATGACACAATAAAAATCAAGTTTGGCCTTGCAATCTCTCAGCTAGTAGATGTGGTATGTATAGTAAATAAGTTTTATTTTTTTTCTACTAACTTTAGAAGGAGCATAATTTCATGTGAAATAATTGTGCCTGTTAAACACAATAGATTAAGCACCTTAAAATATTATCTGTGTGATAAAAATGCCTTGTAGATGAATATATAATGTTCTCATATAAACATACTTGGTGATTAGAATGCTTTCAGCAGTGTGTTTTGTATTTTAAGTTACAGACCTCTGTGAACTAAAGCAGCTATTTCCTATGGATAGATTATTTTTTGTGATATGTGCTTTATTTTACAGGATGAAAAAAATCAATTGATGACAACAAATGTATGGTTGAAACAGGTATGTGTAAATATTGCTGAAAATTTCTGAAGCTTCATAACTGCAAATCAAAATTTAGGAGAAACTTTTCTACTTAATTGTATATTCAAAAAACTTAGCTCTTGCATGAAATTTTATTTCACATAGTATCTTTATAGAATGTCCCTGGAAATGCTTTAAAGGATTAATTGTGACAAATCTGTTAAGAAAACCATAACAAGGTAAATAAAAATTCACCAAATTAAATGTAATATGATATGGCATTGCATAACCATTTAATATACCCAAGTGTATATATCCAACCATAAATTGCTGCTTCAGTATGAAAGTTTTTATTCAAAAGCTTTATTAAGAAAAGTATGGTTGGTGTATTCTTCTGTATAATATTTTGGAGGTCTTTTTCCTGTGGGATATTTGAAGTTATTGGATATACATTACTGTAGAATTCTAGTTTCAAAGTTAAATATGCTTGCTCGAAGGAAATACTTTTTTCTCTTAAGACTATTTGGGTTTGGGCAAGAAAAAGCCTCAAGCTTTGTAATTGTCAGAGTCCAGTGCTAAACTTAACTGCCACTATTTACTTGGGTAATGCTGCTCACAAATCATTCTTGATTTAACTGAGAAGAATCTTTGCAGATGCTGGGTATACTTACCAGCTTATGGAATTATTTTTGTTTGGGCTAATTCCTTTCTGTTTGTTTATTTGATTTTTTTCCTTTTGCTTCCCATTTCCTTCTTTTCAGTAACTGTAATTTTAGGCCAAGTTTTTATTTTTAGGAAAACTTTGAGATTAGCCAGCAAATATGAGATGGCCATGTGGGCTAATGATTCTTTGTGTCCTCTTTAATAATTTCTGCAGATCTTCTTGAAGTTGAACCAGTCTTGAGAGTTGGAACATGATGGGTTTTTTTGTATAATGAAAATGTTTAAATTGCTTCTGATTAGCTTCCAGTCATTGGTATTCATCCAGAACAAGCATTTTTTTTTCAAATTTAATTTATACAATTAAATTACATTATAATAGCTCTTACTTATAAATGCATGCTCTGAAAAAGGAACATCATATCTTAAGTTCTGTACAGAAACATTGTCAAGCAGCTCTTATAACAGAAAAGAAATACTGAATGAGGTAACTACATGCCTGTTCAGCATCTTCATTGTTTTATGCAAATTTTGGTTCAGTTTGATTGTTGTTAATTGCCCTTTTCATCTGGTAGCACCCTGCTGAAATCCACTTCCCAATAATAATGATTTTTACATCTCGCATATCCACAGGAATGGATAGATGTAAAATTGAGGTGGAATCCTGAAGACTATGCAGGAATAACATCTATCCGTGTCCCATCAGATTCTATTTGGATTCCAGATATTGTGCTGTATGACAAGTAAGGTTTGAATCTTTTCACACAAAATGCATTTACTTCATAACTTCTCTGACCAAACTGCTTCTAGGAGGCTCATTGGATAGACATAATGTGTACATTTAGTGGGCTAAAGAACCCGTGGAAGAACTTGCCTCTGAATGCAAATAGACTTCGTTGTCATGTTAAGTGCTCAAATGTTTTGCTTTACTTCTGAATGGAATTTCTAGTCCCTTTGAAAAGGTTATTTCCATTTTGTTGTGTGAACTTTTTTCTTTATTGAAGAAAAATGTCTTGCTGGGTAGGTATAAATAGTATAGTGATGGGAGGGAAGTAACTAATTTATGGTGTTTTAGGTCATATTCAGCATGGAATTAAAGTTAGGCACATTTAACTGTAAGGGGGGGTTGGATTGGTTTTGACTTTTTTCTTTTGAAAATTAACAGATCTCAGAAACAAGAACTTTTGAATTAACCCTTGTGCACAACCCAGGTGCGCATACAGTGCTTTTACATTTCCTGGCTTGTCAAGTCAGGATAAAAGGCTGTTGCTGTGATTGTAAATTCAAGTTTGGGCACAAGTATAATTTTACCTGTTTAGTGACTCTTTTTCTTCAATAATTATGATTTGGCTGAATTTAAAAATACTTATTCTGTCTTACTAATGGAAACACCAGAGCTGGGTCATGCTGTTAAAGGTCAGGATTTCACAATCTTTTCATAAATCATTGGGACCATAGAAAGTTGCACAGATCTTTTCAGGACTTGAAAATATTCTTCAGTCTTCCAAAGCTGTTTGCCTATGTTAGGTTCAGATTTGAGGGGGAAAAGTTGACTATGAAGACAATACAAAATTTTGGCTATCAAGGGATAGACAGCTGAAATGACAATAACAGAGCATCATTTCTTCTTTAAATACATCCCCACACCCCATTGTAATTGCCTGTAATTTATCTCTTCTTTCAGTGCAGATGGGCGTTTTGAGGGAACATCTACAAAAACTGTGGTAAAATATGATGGCACCATTGCGTGGACTCCACCAGCAAACTACAAAAGTTCTTGTACTATTGATGTAACATTCTTCCCCTTTGACCTTCAAAATTGCTCAATGAAATTTGGTTCCTGGACTTACGATGGCTCACAGGTTGATCTAATTCTTGAAGATTATGACGTTGACAAAAGAGATTTTTTTGATAATGGAGAATGGGAAATAGTGACTGCAACAGGGAGCAAAGGAAACAGGACTGATGGATGCTGCTGGTATCCTTTTGTTACATATTCATTTATAATTAGACGTTTGCCACTTTTTTACACTTTATTTCTCATTATTCCTTGTATTGGGCTTTCATTTCTAACTGTCCTTGTCTTCTATCTTCCTTCAAATGAAGGTGAAAAAATTTCACTCTGCACTTCAGTACTGGTATCTTTGACTGTTTTTCTTCTTGTTATTGAAGAAATTATTCCATCATCTTCTAAAGTTATCCCACTCATAGGAGAGTACCTGGTGTTCACTATGATATTTGTGACCTTGTCCATTGTGATCACTGTCTTTGCCATCAACATCCACCACCGCTCCTCGTCCACACACAACGCCATGGCACCCTGGGTCCGCAAGATATTTCTGCACAAGCTGCCCAAGCTGCTCTGCATGAGAAGCCATGTGGACAGGTACTTTGCTCAGAAGGAGGAAACAGCCAATGTGAATGGATCAGAATCATCCAGGAACACCTTGGAAGCAGCTCTGGATTCCATCCGCTATATTACGAGACATGTGATGAAGGAGAATGAGGTCCGCGAGGTGGGTGTGTCAGTCCTGCTGCACTGATTTTGTCCAAGTGCAGATTAGAAAACCAAGGGCTTTACTGGGCAGTTCCATATTAAAGATGTGCTACAGATTTCAAGCTTTTGTACTTTCAGCAAAGTTGTGTAGTTGTTTCCACTGGAAAAAAAGTGCAAATATGGTACAATACTGAGACTATTTGGCTGATACAGTGCAGTATTTGGGGTCTTCAGAAGTCTTTTGCTGTTTTCTATTAGTTCTTGTCATTAGTTACACCTGTGAGACACTTGTCTGTGACAAGAGCATGTACTGTAACTGTTCCCTATGGTACTGCTGAGATGACAGGAGAAGGAGCTCTTTTTCACTTTAATGTTGTACCCAAAGGCTATGTTGAAAAATGCATTTGCCTTATAGTTTCCAAATAAATACTGCCAAGATTTATCTTGCAGCTTTTAATTTCAAATAAAAACAGTTTAGTTTTTATTTGTTTATTTATTATATTAGTTTAAATACAGGCTATAGCCATATGTTGGCCATTTTGTGCTCAGATGAAAAACATGGACTCAATGACTTCCTAAGTGTTCTCTTCTAGCCTTACTATTGTTTGCCCCTAAGTTTTATCAAAAGATGTCAGAGGCTTTTTTTCAGTGTCAGAGTGTGTTTGCACTCTGAATTACCCTTCATGAATGTTTACAACATTTGTGTAAGAGCATTAGAAATCTATTTTCTTTACATGCTCTTTAAGCTAGCACCATTGGTACATCAGAGATTTAAATGCTATTTCCAGTCTAATGTAGAAGTTTGTAGAAATATAGAAGTTTGTGGTGTACTGTCTGTTCCTGATGGCAAAGGCTGAGGTTCTTGCAGTCTGTATGGGAATTGCTGTCTTCAGAAGGCTCTGGTTGCTGAGAGTGTGTTCTCCTATACGAGACTAGGAGTAATGTGCCTCCTCTGATGTGCCTTCTCAGGACTTGATTCTGACATTGTCACAAGGGATGCAGCCTAGATTTTTAATGAATGTATCTGCTGTACTGTTGAAGCAGCATCTGCATTGTATGAACAACAGAAATAGAATTGTTTGCTATTAAATATATCATTTCCTGTAAATTAAGGGTTCACTGTGAGAGACAAGTAGTAAGTATTTTGTTCTCCAAGTGTAATGTTGTTACTATAAACCTTAGAAATTAATATACAGCTGACTGGGGATTCAGTTGTTTTATTATTACCGGGCTCCAGAGAAAGCAGGCATTAATCATAAAAGTTCTTAATAAACACTGGATGGCTATTGCTAGCATAGCCTTACCTCTTAGGAAGCATTAGGCTTGGGAAACATGGATAGCTCCAGTTCAAATCCAAGACAATTGTTTGGCAGGATTTTAATTTGCTTGCACAATTATATCTGCAATACTTGCAAAAATGTGTACAGATATGAATAATTTTGTCAAAAAGAAAAGTAGTCTTGAAACTACTGTGAGTATTCTCCCCAGTGTATAATTCTTTGCAGCTTTCAGCAATTGTTTGTAACACAACAGCTGAGGTTTGGTTTTGGTTTCTGGTTAGTTTTTTGGTTTGCGTTGGTGTTTTTGGTTGTTTGGAGTTTTCTTACTACTTTTGCTTCTAACTCCTGCTTGGGAATTCCACGTTATGATGCCATGTGCCATGTATCCTGCAGTATGTTAGAAAATGGCAGGCCAGTCTCATCTCTATAGATGAAGATGTTTGGTGCTTCTCAGCGTCAATTTCTGCATCAAAATCTACATAGTTTGTCAATCTTCACAGAGGGAAGCTTGCTTTGGTTCTAACTCCCAGTATAATTACAAAATATTGTTCCAGAGGGTTATCCCAGGGACATGGTTGGAAAAAGGGTATCTTGAAATAACTAAGAACTGCAGGATTTGGTACTGTGTTTTTGCCTGTTCTTGCACACACTGACCAACTCATGTGCTCTCTGTGTTTTAGGTTGTTGAAGACTGGAAATACATTGCTCAGGTGCTTGATCGAATGTTCTTATGGGCTTTTCTTCTGGTTTCAATAATTGGATCACTTGTGTTATTTATTCCTGTTATTCATAAATGGGCAAGTATAATAGTCCCTACCCATATAGGCAGTACAAATGCATAAAATATTTTTGGAGCTATGTCCTACTGATCTGGCTTTAAGTTTTGCAGTAACTCTGTTTCCATGCATGTTCTTTCTAGGCATATTTCTGGTAGAGTGAAAAAAAACCCAACCAAAACTAGAAAATTAGGTTTATCTTAAAGCATGGCATTCACAGGACACACAGAAGTCAGTCTGCTTATTGCCAGTCTCTTTTTCTTCAGTAATTATGATTTGGCTGAATTTAAAAATACTTATTCTGTCTTACTAATAGAAACACCAGAGCTGGGTCATGCTGTTAAAGGTCAGGATTTCACAATCTTTTCATAAATCATTGGGACCATAGAAAGTTGGTTTAACTACTGAGTTACTGCCAAGCCAGGTCAGAATTAAAAAAACCTTTTCTAGCCATGGCATGTATGATTTATCAAAAAAGCAGACACTGACACCTACTGTGATATAGAAGGATTTCAATTTTTTATTGATGATCACTGTAGTCCAATTATTAAATTACTATATAAATCATTATACTGAATATTAAATATTTGCAGTTACACAGTAGAGTTGCTTATTTCAATTTAGTATACAAAGGTGAATTTTCATCAGTTCTCTTCAGTGTGTTGTAGAAGTCTGAAATTTCGCCAGAATAATTTAAAGTAATAAAAATATAAGTTAAACTTCCTGTATATATAATATACAACTAAGAACAGCAATTTGGCCATGTTTGGCCTTTATAAATTTTCAGTGGAATTTGCTGCTAAATTTTAAAGCACGTTAATTCTGTGATACCAACATGAGCATTTAATAAGCCTTAAAATGCCTAAAGCATGTGTGTATATTGATGTCTCCATCAGCTTTGGAAAGGAAGCCAAAGGCAGTTAACTGAGTTCCCATGGTGCATAATTATTCTAAGGGGCTGGAACATTCAGATTTCTTTACTCTTGATGAAGAATTTGATACAGTGTGTGAGTTTGCAGACATGTTCATTATTTCCTGTATCTGGATGTTTCTCAGAATTAAGATTTTAAGCACAGGCAGAAGGAATTTGTGGAGCATCTTTCTGAAGGAAATGGGTTATAAATTACTATGCTGTGGAACCAAATGCAGATGATTAATGATTTTCACATTTGTTAAATTGAATTTGAGAGCTACCTTGGATTAGTTCTTTCACTTTAAAAACCATATGTAACTCTAAGCAGCAAGGTCTTAGAGTTTTCTGAATTTCCTTTTTCCTAAGATAATTGAAAATGAACTTGCAATTTTTCAATTATTCCATTAAAATGCATTCTTTACACTGATTCAATGCCACCTTTCTTCCTTTCTTAATAGTATTATTTCTGGAAAAGACTCTAAAATAGTTGGGTGTTTTCCTACACTAAAGTTTTTTCAGTGTTGTTCATAATATAATTGCATCCTGTAGGCCTAATACAGGAGTAGAGCAGGCTAGAGCAAATCTTAGGAAGCTTTTGTTTGCTTGAATTTGTTTGCATGAATAATAACATGTTTAGGTGAGAAGTTTTAATGTAAACTGTGGTATCTTCAATAATTTTAAGTTTTTGTAGTGATTATAAATTTGAACAACAGATACATATTTCTCCCCTGCTCCCTCCCAGATCTCCTTTAGAAAAGCCCTGCACTAATTATAATACTGATTACTTTTGTC
>JAYDZK010000025.1:19324845-19340647 GCA_034509185.1 Euphonia xanthogaster
CTCCCGGCATCGTGTGCAGGGCTGCCCTGCAGAGATCCTGCCTAAGGATGCTCTCCCGGCATCGTGTGCAGGGCTGCTGTCCCAAGGGACCCGAGCCTGGCGCCGACCCCGCAAGCCCGGTGCTGCAGGAGCCCGCAGACGCTTCGCTGGGCGGGCGGCTCTTGTGGCCCCGGGTCGGCCGGCGGAGCGGACAACACTCCCGTGCCGGAGGGGCAGTGAGCTGTGCCCTCTGGGCTGTCACTGAGCGCTACTTACGTGCTTCAGCCACAAGTTGGTTTCCATTATCTGGTTGACTTCGTCCTGGAAAAGAGAGGTGTGTCGGGAGACGTGCCGGCCCTGGCGCGTTGCCCGGCGGGGCGGTACTCACCACCTTCACCAGCTGCGACATGGACACCTCGAACTGGATGATGACGGGGTCCGAGACGTTCTTGACGGGGCGCACGAACTGGTTGTAGCTCTCGAAGAGCGCCGCGTAGAGCCGGTGCTCGGCCTCGGAGCCGGCGCAGCCTGTGGAGGGCACGGGGTGAGCTCGGGGCCAGCCCCGTACGGGGCCGGGCTGTCCCGGGACTGCCCTGGGCACCCCTGGGCGCTGGGCAGAGCCCCAGCCCCTCCTGAGCGGGGAGCTCTGTGCCATGGGGGCAGCCGCTTGGGCTGCGGGAAGGAGAGCAGTGAAAGGTAATGCTACGACACAGGTTTTCTAACACATGTCTGCAAATGAGTTAAAGAAACGGTTTGGGGGAATTACGGAGAAATTGGGGATACAGAAGCCCTTTCCCCTCACAGTCCCAGTCCCCCAGATCTGGCAAAGCCACAGGGCTGTGGAGCAGAGGAAAGGGAAATGTGGCCCAACAGACCAGGCCTCGGGTAAGGGGTAAGAAGCCTCGCAGTAGTGAATGAGAAGTTTGCTTTCTAGTCTGAGTCATGATTGCGTGATTACAGTGAGGATAACAGCCTGCTTCTTAAAATGTATTTTAAAATTGATTAAAATTTGATTAACTGTTACATTCAAAGACTTTTCAGTACACTCAAAGAAATATGCTAATTACCCCTTTATTATTCTAAGTAGTTTTTCTTTATAATAGATTCCTATTGTCCTTTTGCCACTCATAAATGCAGTTCATCCTACCCTGTGGCCAACAAAAAAGCTGCAAACTGAAATTCTTAAACAACGAGGTACTTGACCTGTTTCAGGATGAGGTGTGAGAACCTGTATTTTACACAGTGATTTTACTATCAATCTAGGCAATAACCATCGTGACACTATTAGAAGTCAATGGCCTTTTAGTTTTAGAGGGCTATCGCCTAAACTCTCTTCTGGACAACACATGGTCATGAATTCCAACTGAAACACCAGAAAAATTGTTTTGTCATTAATGTCACTATGCAAATTTGGCAAAGGCACAAACTGAAGTCTGTCGAACATATTCTACAGTTCCTTTGAAACAGAAATATGGATATATATATATATACATTAAACATGAATATTTGCAAGGACATGTTTATTTTCTGCACATTGTTTTTTAGTAGAGAAAGAGGGGAGGCAGAATTATCTGCAGGTGACAGACTACACAAAGCAGGTGTTACTTTTGAACCTGTGAGACCTCACCTCTCCCTAAGACAAGGGTTCTCCTCATGTGAAACTATTCAGCTAAAAGGTCTTTTGTTTGCTTTTGGTTTTGTTTGGTTGATTCTAACCCCTTATGCCTTCCCTTGTTCACTTGGAGTACAATTTTGTTTTCAGATTAGTGAAATCATTCAAGCCAACTTGCTAACTAAAAAATGAACACTTTTTAACTGCCAGTCTTGCCCATATTACTTCTTGATATCTTCTATCTCTTAGACTGAGATTTCCTGGAATAAATACCCCCCAGTCTTTTAGGTAAATAATTTTAAATCTATATCTTAACAACTATTGAAGTCAATCCCAAACTGACAGCCTTTTTACATGGTACTAGCACTCTAATTAAATCTAGCATCCACTGTTTCTAGAGAAGTGCATTCATGTGGGGTTTTTTTGTTTAACTATTTTGTTCTTTCCATATCTGCAGAGATGTGCTGTTTGCAGCACATACTTAAGCTCTTTAATGTTGTCACTTTCTTGTCTTCTCTGCAATATGTGAAACCACACCTTTATGTGTGAGGTGCTTTTCCTTCATGTTAAAATGGCTTTATGTGTCCTGTTTGGCATTTTTAATCAGGACTACTTAACTACTTTGCAAGGATAAACTTAAACAACCCCCCCCCACTGAACAACAAGCTATATAACAGAAAGAGCTGTACCACAATTCTGTACATTTGCCCCTTAGGTTGGAGAGCGCTTCTGTACTTCTTAAAAATAATTTGCACCAAAACCATCTCCTGCTCCCCTTTTCAACCCTCCCTTCACCATCAAAGAATAACGGATTAAGGATCACTCACCTTGACAGAGAAAGCAAACAGCAGCAGTTAGAAGTAGAGTGTTCAGGCTCTCCATGGTGTTGTGAATGTTGAGGATGAGCTTCACTGCCAGGACTCTAGGAGCACAGGCAGCAGGGAGGGCTCGGCTCCCCCGATGCATGAAATGCCTGCGAGCAGCAGCCGGCAGGACCCTGAGCACGGCTCTGCGCACTGAGCTCCCATTAGCTTTGCTGTGCTGCCCCCTTTCAAGCTACCCAGGCTGTCAGAGCTTTGGGAATGGCAAATCAAGTGCAGGAAAAACAGATGTTATTGTAGGCAAAGAGCAATCTTCTGGCACAGATAGTGGGCAAGAGTCCTTAAAATGGTGCATAAATGAGCTTGGTAATCTGACAGCACTGAAGAGTTTTCCAGCCAGCTGCTAAACAGGATCCTTATCTATCAGAAGATCATGCCAGTCTGCTAGGGGAAGTTTAATTAATACAAATCTTGTAATTGAATTGTTCTGAAATGAATATCGACATTAGGGATGCCTGATTTAGCAGTGAACTGAGATCATGGGAAATCAGGTGACGTTATTTTCCTGCTTGTGTCTCATCTTGCAAGAGCATGTACTGGGTGCTTGACCATGTAAAAAGGATGTGCTATTCTCAAGGAGTAATTAAAGGCATGTACAATTGGTGGGATCTGAGCCCAGAGCGGTAAACAGCAGCTGGGATCTGGCAAGAATCTGGGGACTTTGAACGGAAATCAAACTTGACCAAACCCTTGAGAATAACTTTGGACCATTCCTATTTTGTCAATTAGAAAGGTGAAATTTGAGAAGAGGAATACGAGCACAGGATCCCAACTTGATCCCACAAGACCTTATTGTTCATGGGAAAGGACACTAGAAAGAAGGAGGAGCTGTTTGAAGTTCAACCATAAAGTCATGATTTGCAAAGTGAGGCATTTCCCAGGTGCCCATCAGCTTCCTTGTTAACTTACAGGTCACCTTTTGCACTGCCCTCCCCATCTGAAATGGCCCGGTGATGCAAGGCTCCTGCAGTGGCTGTTGCACGCATCTGTGTCAAAGGAAGAAGGGGGGAGACAACAATATGGGATTTTACCCACAGTTCCATTTCTAGAACTGATGGGACTGAAGCCCTGTGGGGCAGGAGCTGCTGCTGTAGGTGCTTCACTGTCTGCCCTTAGGGAAGGATAAGCAATGACCCTGTTTGATGCTGTGTTAAGAGGTAGCAGTGGGAGAAAGAGCAGCAGACTGGATTCAGTTCTTGGCACTGAGCTTGTTTATCCTGTTAGCCCTATCTCTCAGAGCATCATTCACTTTGTCCCCAGACACATGCTCTTATGATAATTTCTGTAATTCTATTAGTGTGGAGGAAATAGGCTTTACTGTCCATTTGATTTTATTTATTTTTTTTCCAGAGAACTCAGCTGCTTGGTCTTTTAGCTTAACCCTTTGTGGATACTTTTGGTTTTGCTTTTCCACGGCATTGAGGCTAAATGTTTTCCATTTCTGTCTCCTTGCTATAAGCAGCATTATAACTGAGAATTTTGTTCTTTTTAATCCCAACTAGAAATGAGTCAAAGCTTCAAAGATCAGACCATAATTGGTGTTCCCCAAAAGTCGATGTTTAACCTGCATTATTTGGAAACACTGATCTGCAGAGGAAGCGAAGAGCCATTGCATCAAGAGATATAGATATTTTAGCTTAATTTGCCTAGTTACTGAAATTTTCAGTGGTGTTTTTATGGCATGGATATTTTGTTTCTAACATCCCATGCTGTATCTCCTGGCAAAATCAGCTCAGAACTGTGGTAGAATTTTTTTTTAGGGCTGGGGAGGGTGATGTGATTAGAACATGTCACCATGACTGCATTGCAGAACTACACAGAAGAATTTGTATGGGTAGGGGGAAGCTGATCTACCCAGGAAGATCTGCAGTAACAACCTATACAGCCTTTATTCTTTAACAAACATGCTGCTGTTAGAGGGGTTTTGCTTTGTTAAGATTTGTTAAGATCAAATCTTAATCAATTCAGGTGAGGAGAAAAGAACACTTTCCCACCTTTGGTCTGGGGTATTGATGCTCCCAGTTGTTCCCAGTTTGCTTGCTGTTGTTCCCAGTTTGCTGTGGCTGCAGGGGTGCAGAAAGAGTCCCCAGTAAAGTCATCTGAGTGCAGGTGGTGAGTGGTGGGGTTGCAATTTCTACATGTTCTGATGGAAGGCAAGATTGGTTCAGGATTAAAGAGTTTTGTAATGGTAGGGAATGGAGAGAAACCAAACAGAGATTTTTCCTCACTGGTAGGGAAGCAGTGGTTGCACAATACCATTCAAAAACAATTTTAGTGTAAAATACATTTTGAATGTCCACTTTGTTGCTGTTTTTTTTTTTTTTTTTAATGGAAAGAATTATGGTAAAACCCCTAAAAAGTAGAAATGTTGAAGTTCATTTTGTTCAATGAACTGGGACATTATCATATTCATATTTGCCTGCAAGAAGACATTTTTGATATTTCCTTTTCTCCAGTCTTTTAGTTTTAAAATCTTGCCAAAAAATAAAAGCAGAAAACCCTGTAATTCTTTGACAAGTTAAACTGGGAGCAGTTCTATCTATTATGTAGGTGGTGCTGCTGAGAGTTAGGCAAAAATAGGATTTGCCAATTGGAAAATACAGTTTTAGGAGGTCAGATTTTTCAGAATTTTAGGAGTTTGGGTGAAATTGTTCATTCTGAAATTTGCTATGGATTAAATTAGATCTGGAAATGCTAAACATAGAGAGGTGGCTCCCAAGAACATAACTAGGAAAGAGTATATTGTTTCACTCATGATTAAAAAGGAGTAAGGTGGCCACAGTGTATGAAAAGCACCAGAGCCCATCATTTCCTGGATGAGGAGCTCTGGTTCTGCAGGGATCTCCCTGGGGCCAGTGATGTGCCTCTTGAGAGCTTTTTCTGGGTTTGTCAAGTCTGAGGACTTCATCTGCCTGGACTCTGTGATAGCTGCTAACTGAGCTGCCAAATCCTTTCTAAAACTTTTGTCCATGCTGAGGATAATTTAGCTGAAGGCTGCAGTTAGAGAGCCAAGCATTATCAGTCTTTACTGCTCACAGAGATAAGGCTAGTTCTGAGATGGGAGCACCTGGGACTTCATTTCAGATGCATTCAGGCAGTGAAGGGGAGGATAGGAGGGAGCTGGGTAGGAGAGTAATGGGGGTAACAGTGGGATAGAGCCCAAAGTGTTGTTGATGCTGGGTGAAAACAACAGAAAGGGGTCTGTGCTCTGCACAGGCCAGTGTCAGTCGGGGGGCTGCAGCTGCTTTGCTGCATCCATAGCTGCTTGGCTGGGGCAGTGTGCAGCAGCTCTTGCAGCATTTAAGTCTGCACTGCCTCTTTCAGATTCCCTGTTCAGCTTAAAGGGCCTTTACCTTTACACTGCCTGCACAGTGCTGGCAGCTTCTCTGGCTTCCCAGGTGCCTTCTCTGTAAGCAGAAAAAGCTGTTCAGCAGCTGGGGCATGTGTGCACCTGTGGTTGGGATGTTACCGAACATACAGCAGCATGTCCTTGCTTGGGGAAGGCAGCCCTCTGCTCCCAGGGCTGTCCGTGCCCCATCTCCCCTCACAGTTGTTGTTACAGCTGCCTGCAGAGGAGCAGCTCTACTCTCCAGGTCTGAAAAGGAGAAGGAAACATTTGAGGTGGGGAAAGCCCCTTTGACCCATTTAAACATTACACTACCCACTGGTCACCATGGGAGTGTCCAGAATAGTTAATGTTTGGGGAGGTGGCCAGGGGGCTGCCCCTGCTGTGCCAGGAGGATATGGTGATCCCAGGGTGTACCTGCTGTGCCAGGAGGATATGGTGATCCCAGGGTGTACCTGCATCACCAGGGCAGGCAGTCCGACAGTTATCCCTCACCTGCCTGCCCTGTGTGAGTGACACAGGGCTTAGAGGAAGGGGGATGGAAGGGAGAGAGACAGTGTGAACCCTTCCTCCTTCTAACGTGGGGCTGAAGACAGCCTCACCCACCCCACTTGTGATACTTTTCCCCATCTGTCCTGGACTGCCAAACAAATTGTATTCTATCTGCCAGCTGTATGGCAGCTGTCTTCTGTTCAGTGGGCAGTTTCCCTTATCTCTTCCACACCCACTCCCTCTGGGGCGACATCTACTGATAACAGGCTATTGAATGTCACTGCATGGCTGATAGGAACTACAGCATCCCATTGGGAGAGGCTCTGCCCAGAGGGAGGAGCCAAGCATTGCTACCCGGATATAATCTGGAGAGTCTGGAACACCAACATGGCTTTTGTCCGCTGGATTTCCCAGAGGAACAGCAGCTGCCTTTTCCACTGGATCTTCAGAGGAAGACTCCACCCTTCTACAGGATCCCTGCTCCAAAAGAGCCACTCCTGACACTCCAGGAGGGCTGCAGCCACAATTCCAACTGGACTGCTGCCAAACAGCCTGACCAACAGGGTGTCAGGTTGTGTTCTGACTCTGTCAGTGTTGTTTTAGTTTACTGCATTGTTTATTTTATCTTTTAATTTTCTTCCCTAGTAAAGAACTGTTATTCCTGCTCCCATATATTTTGCCTGTGAGCCCCTTAATTTAAAATTGATAGCAATTTGGAGGGAGGTGGTTTGTATTTTCCATTTCAGGGGAGGCTCCTGCTTTCCTTAGCAGACACCTGTCTTTCCAAACCAAGACGCCTTCTCAGACTGCGGGGCACCCGGCCCTGCTGAAGTGCCCAGGCCTCCGGGATGGGGGGGTGCCACTGGTGCAGGGGGGTTCAGCCACGGGCTGGGAGGGAGTGAATGCAGCCCTGCAGCTGCTCAGAGAAATTGCAAAGGTGTGAATGCAGAGCTGTTTGGCACAGCTGAATCTTTGTACTTATCTGAGGCTGCCTGGGAATGGCAATCTAGGTGGAAACGTAGCTTGGTCTTGATGAAGGCAAGTAGGGCTGGAACTGCCTTCATCTGTGGCTTGTTGAAGAACACAGGTTTAGTGTCAACTAATTCCCCTGGGACAGGTGAGCCTCAAATCCCCTTCACAAGTGATAGTGGATTTCAAGTTTGCTCACCAGGCGTTAGTTGTACTTACCAATGGTGATACAATTGTTGTGTGTCCTCACAGAACCCCAAGGAAAAGCTGAGATTGGTTTAACTTGAAAAGTGCCAGGAGCCCACTTCTCTTTTTGCAGGCTACCTGGAACAAACTGTGGTGGGATTGTCCTGTGATGGGGGTCTAGGGCCTCAATCTGTCCTTTGCCAAAGACTTTAAGACTCTACGTGCTTCCCTAGCTGATTTGTTGAGGGTTATACTTAAATCCACATTAAAATTTCTCCAGAAAAACACACAGGTCTGTGTGTGCTCACATGTCCTCTCATCCTTGCTGCCTTTCAGCATTGTCTTCTCTCATTGCTTTCCTGTGCTCGTAGCCTTAGACTCATTAAAGTGTGTTTGTGCCCCAGATACATGAGCTGTTAGACTGGCAGGGAACTTGAGGACTAAATCTATATAAAGGAAAATTTCATGTTTTATTTCTATTTCATCATCAAACAGAGTATTATATACATGTTTGTTTATCATACATTAATTTGGCCTTTGTTGATCCATCGGGTACCAGAGATGGCAGAAGCTGAGAAACCTTTCAGGAGCTCAGAAGTGTTTCTGTTTCTCAGTTCAGATGTAAGTATCAAACCCACTTGCAAAGCTCTTTATAAATCAGACACAAATAACTTTGATGCATTTGAAGAAAGTAAATTTCACAGCAGTACCTTCTTTGTAATAGGGAAATTGCAGTATTCTAAAGAAAGAAAATATCCTTCCTAAGGCAATGTATTTAAAATACATAATAATAATAAGATTATGATGATGATGACAGGATGACATCTTGTACAGCAAAAATCTTTCACTGTAATGTTCAGACTTCAAATAATTGAAAAAAGGGCAAAGTATCACCAGAAGTACTGGACTCACTGAAAAAAAAATAGGTTTTTTGTTTGTTTTGCTTTTTTCCTATCCCAGTCAGTCAAGTTCTACGTTCGTTTTCCCTACTCTAAGGGATGTAACTCACTTGGCCCCTTTGTGGAGTTAACAAAGGGGAACTGAGAGCAGAATGAGACCAAATGTCTGTGTAAATATTGACATTTAAAATAATAGCTAAGGGTTTATGGAAGCAGTGTGGTTTTGAAAAAGTGGTTGCAGAAATAATCCAACAGTCCCCAGGACACAAACAAGGACAAATATCCAGAGAAACAGCCTGTCCACTACCATGGCAACATACTTCCAATCTTCAATGACCTGGAAGAAAAAGCCAATTAAAGATATTAGTAATTTGTCATATTCTTTTGGTCTTCCTCTCGCTAATGCTGAGTTTTTGTTTATCAAAATAAAAAGAAACTGATCTCAAGGTTCAGGGAATAAACTGGCTTTAGGCTTGGTAAGGGATTTTTCTGCTACAACACATCTGAGCAGCGGAGAAAAATGTAAATATTTCTTCGCTTTCTTGGATACATCAGATACTGAGTGTGGCTGCCTCATGTGGTGCCAGCCCTGAAGGACCCACACTATAATCCAATTAAGGAATTTTTTTTCTTCAATTTTAGTTTGTAAATGCTATTAATCTGAGTGGGCAAAAATAGATGGTGTTTACTGCTGTTAAACAAGTTAGCTTCAGAGTTCTTTTCTTATCAGCAGTCATCTTATCATGTGGTTTAATGCATATTAATACTGTTGCTTTTATTAAAATGCCTTTTTGCCCTGCATGTGTTGTCTGTGAAAGTCATGGCCTTAGATTCTGTCTCAGACTGAAGTGACCAATTGGGCTATTATTGTAAAGGGGAAATATATCAATCTTCATTTGCATCTCAGGAATAATTTTTCCTCTCTCATTGATTCTGGTTACACAGGGGATGTCTTCACATCAGTGACTTTATCATCCTTGTCAGTTGAATCATGTCTGATATTAGACCATTACATACTTTTCCTTCGGTGCACACTTTTAATTCCCCCTGCTGCTAATGGGAATTGAATGCTTCTGCAGTCAGACCATATAAATGTATGTGAACAGTTGTTATCAGACCATTGTGATGAGGCAAGGAAGCAGAGAATAAAGTTATGAGTCTAGAAAAACTGTATGTAATATCAGAGGGCCCTATGTGAAAAGCAGTAAGTGGATTTTCAATATATAAAATGCTCTTGAGAATTGTTCTTACTACCAAGTGAAAGATTTGTAGATCCTTTAGTGTGCAATACATCCTTGCAAGAATTTCAGAGCTAATTGAAAACCTTTTCCTTCACTATGAAGTCGCCTTCTGTTCAGTTTCAATGTTTACATGCTCATGTCTAATGTTAATAGCTGAATTCTTTATTTATATTGACAGTAATTTCAGTTAATAGAAAACATGAGCTACTCATCAGCATGCTCCTCTAGGGACTGCCACAAGATCAGAAACCAGACTTTATTTAATCTGTTTGGCTGAGGGAGGGGAAGCACAACAGGAGTAGAGAACCTGGTGTCTCACTGTGGTCTGGATTAGAGACGGGACAATGGTAAGTACCAGGATGATTTTTCCCAGCTGTGGGCACTTGTCTAAATAAAACTTGTGACCCACCTGATTTTTCCAAGCATTATTCACAGTGTTTCTCTCAACTCTATTGTGCTAGCTACAGGCCTGTGAGTAGGGCAGGGGAATAGAGCAGCAGCACAGCTTAAATAAAGTATTTCTCCTAACCAGTAAGGAGTCTGGTATATATATAAATAATGAAAGAAGTGTCAGCTCTGTTGAGGTTTTTAATCCTACCCATGGTGTTTGCCATATACAGGCAGGTGTCTTACTCTAGAGAGGGTGTTTGCAAAGGGCTTCTATCAATTTTGCTAAATGCTCCTGCTGTGCATTCATTAGGTAAATGAATGCATGAGCTGCAGGAACATTGTTTCTGGTTAACTTGGCCTGGCCATGGATTGAATCACAGTCTTACTGATTTACAATGGTGAAAAATGGTCTCTTTCTAACCTGTAACTGAATATTGTTTTCTTCCCCTGCCAATCACCACTTGAATGTGACAACAAAGCTTTTTTAAGAATGCTTCATGACTTACTGGGCAATCAGCAAACTCTTTTTGTAGAAACAGCCATGTTATCTATCAGGAGCGTATTTGCAGTTATCAAATTGCTTTTCATTAATGGCATAAATTATTTCCTCTTATGAGCTATATCTAGAATCTCTCTAAAATCTTGACAATAGCTAGAGAGTTCAAATATGCTTTCTGATGAATAGCATGGTACAGAGGAGGACAGAAGGTGAAGTTTGGAAGGGCAGGGGTTTCTCATTTTTACTTACACTCTGGTCGTTGTCATCACTTTTCATGTGCTCTGCTATAAAACTGACTCCATCAATTGCTTCTTGCACTTCGGGAGAAAATTTCGCACCTGTTCTTAACCTAAAATCTCGATGACTGCTGACATTGTCAGGTGTCTCAGAGACTTTCATATCATATCTTTTGGCAGAAGCTGTATTCAAAAAATAGGTAGAGTTCTTGTAGAAGTCAGATGGCTCCATACAAGGATTCTCTGCTTTTGTCTTTTTGCAGTTGCATGGCTTTTGCTGTGGAGAATTATTTTCTGGGCGCTTCATGAACAGATAGGCTGGGAGCCTTTCAAGGAAAACCAGCTTTACCCAAGGGGGCATAGTGTGAGTACTTGGAGATCTGTGATGGACATTGAGCACACAGACACTGGTAACTATTGAGAAGGTCACCAGCACCATTGTAAACATGAGATACTTGCCAATCAGTGGAACATCTAGAGATGTTGGAGGGACAATTTTGGAGATCAGCAGCAAGAACACAGTCAAGGCAAGCAACACAGATATGCATAAAGTCATTTTTTCACCACAGTCTGAAGGCAAGTAGAATACTAGGATGGCTAAGGATGTAATTAGCACACAGGGAATGATAAGATTGATGGTATAAAAAAGTGGTTTCCTTTTAATAATGAAGTCATATGTCACATCAACATAATTGGGGTCCAGAGGGTTTACAGTCCTTCTTCCTGGGAGTGCTACAATGTCCCACTCTCCGCTTGGGGTGAAGTCGTCCATGCTCGCCGTGGAAGTCTTAAGCACCATATCAATTTCTGTGTGGTCGTACGTCCAGGAGCGGAACTTGAGGGTGCAGTTTTGTTGGTCAAATGGGAAATGCTTCACCTCAATCTTGCAGGCACTCTTGTAAATGGCTGGTGGCAACCAGCGAATGCTTCCATTGTTCATTACAATGGCATTTGTGTACAGCGAGACCTCGTACGTGCCGTCCGCACTAATGAGAGGAGAAAAGAGAGAGGGGAGGAAGTGGTAAAATATTAGGAGGAAAAACATAGTTCAGAACAGAAAAGGTCTGACATTCTTCAGAGAAGAATTCTTTTTAGAGAATCAAAGTTTAGTAATTCTATTATTCTGAAATCTATGCTGTAGGGAGCTGTAACTTGATAGGGAGATTAGTGTATGCATTCCTCCCAATCAGAGAGTTGATTTTTGGTCCAATACTTATAGAAAAAAAAGTTGTAAAATTATTATTCAATACCAAATAGACACCTCCATTTCATCCAAAGAAATCAATGTGTTTTGTAAATGCTCAAATAATTAAAGCTTCCTACATCTCGGAAGGCTAAGCAAAAATGAGATCATCCCATGTGAAAACAGAGGTACCTTCAACTTGGAGTGTAGCCACTGGCTAAGAACACAGAGCAACACTCCTAAATGACTTGGACAAGGAAATAAGGATGAGCTGCATTAGTTAGAAATGCAGGGAGAGTGTAGGCAGAGGAAATGTAATTATATGGTTTATAATTTATTGCATCACTCCAGTTAATGTTTACTTATTACAAAACCAGAACTGACAAGCCACAGCATTCTTAGTGCCCACAAATAATCTTGGCTTTGTATCTCTTCCAACTGATGAATTTCCACCAGGGGAGTCTTCTATGTTCTGATGGGCCCTTTAACTTAGGGAGAAGATCATTATCAGGCAGTAGTATCTTCTCCTGCCCAAGAGTGTGGGCCAACAAGGTAGGGCTGTTTAAGCCATTAAGTATCCCGAGGTAGTGTTTGTTGACAAGGCATCATGGAAAATAGTTATTTCAGTGCTAAGGGTGAATTTTTTTTTTCCCTAAGCAGGGAAATGCTACAAATATCTAAGGCTTGGCACATGTGTCTGAATCAGTTAGGTTTGAATCTGGAAAGGTCTCACCTGGGTGAGGCAGTAAGGGCCTGGCACTGAGCTAAGACCTTTGCAGCTAATTCATGCAGGCAGTGAAACAACCAGATGTGGAAGTGAGTGGCTACAGCCGCTAACAGGGGTCGTTAGTTCATTGCCAGGAAGATAGCTATTTTTTGGGAAATGAATTGTATCTTAGTTCTAACATATCTGTACTCCCTGAGTTAGCCTTGCCATCATGCCATGCTATGTGCTGGGCAGAATCCTGGCCTGGGAGTATGTGAGTTCTGGTGCTGACTGTCCTGCCTCAGTGGTGGGAAGAGGCTGGGCTGCACTCCCAGAGCCCCTTCCGAGCCCCAGACAGAGCTGTGGGCATGGGGACATGCTTTGTGTTTTCCTGAGCACCTCAAACTGACTGATGCCTGTGACACTCTGCTCCAGCAGCAGGAAGTTACATGGAGCTGTCCTTTAGCTAAAATTTAATTGAAGCTTTGTACTAATGTAGAAATCCAATACAGCGAGGCTTGTTCCTGTGCATTTAAGAAACATTTTGAAACTATTCCTTTCTATTTTTACAAACTATTAAACGGTATCCCTCAGCCAGTAGCAAAAAGAAGCAGAGGGCAGAGGCACAATTTACCAGAACAAGCTTTGAGCAGGCAGAGTACATCCTAATCCACTGGCTGAATTATTTTGTGACTCATACATTAGATTTAAGTGTTCATAAAATCTGGTTTACAGTAGTAGGATTCCAAGGACTTAACTCAGTTATATATAAACTTCCTGGGCTTCCCATCTGTATATGTTCATAAATCATCGTGTGTTCATGAATTCATTGGTTTTCAAAGTATTACAAAAGTATAAATTTTGATTATTTAAAAAAAAAGTTTATCATTCACTTGAAGGTTGTGCTAGAGACTTAAACCAAAGCAAAACAAAATTGTCAGTTAGCTGTTTGTTTGAAAGAAGAACTGAAGTATGATATTTTACTGAGTACTATAAAGCAACAGGGTCAAATGTTGACAGTTTTATTATGTATTTATAGAATGGGTTTTTTCAATGCTTTATGAAAATGGAATATAATTTGGTTTTCTACATGAATATGAACTCCTGGAGTTATGGTATGTGTGAACTTTGTAACAGATTTGTGTCCTGGGGCCTGTGGTAGAAGAAGGAGTGGGGGAAGAAGAAAACAAAACTGTATCTCAGCCCTGTGGTAGACAGGGATCGCGCACGGAAGATTTCGGGCTGTGACGGAAAGATAAACAGAGGCCCCTCTCTTCCTCCTCTCTCCTTCTGCTCCCAAAGATAAGATAACGAAACCCCCGGTTACGTAGCTAGATGCACGTAGTCCTCTAACATAGGAAACCCTATTGTTTTGCTAACCGCTGAGCCAGCACACCCTCTACCTATATAACCCCTCGAGATGTAAGAATAAAGGTATTGTAACCGTCTGCCATATTGGTGTAAGCGTGTTACTTGGCCCGAATAGCCCTGGGGGGCTATCGTGTCGCCGTGTGGAACCAGGTCACCCCGCTTTCCAAACGGGAAAGCAACACCCTTTAACCAGGGAAGAGGAGTGACTGAGTGGCTTTGTGGGACTGAAGTGTTGGCTGGGATTAAACTATGACACAGAATTACAAATACAGGACCACAGCGGCTTTTCATCATGTCCCTTCCTACCAAAATGCCCACAGACATCTTGGGCAACAGCAAAAGCTGGGGGTGAGATGGCAGGTAAGTTGCAAAGTTTTTCTAATGCCCTTTCCCCAAATCAGATTGGGGAAAGGGCATTAGAAAAACTTGCATGGGCAAAAATCTGTCTCCCCACACAGTTATTCCCTTGTGTCCATGTCTGCACAGGGCAGTTATCACCTGCTCCATTGGAAATGCATTATATCTGTAAATGCATTGCTCGCTGACAAAATTACTTTTGTGTCTTGCTGCTCATCATCAGGACCAGCTCTGAAATAAGCAGTTCTTCTGAGACCTGTGTCTGCTCATCTGCCTGCCTCAATCCCAGCAAGCATACAAAGGGCACGTTAAATATAACCTTGGCCTCTGGTACAGAAATAAATCACGAAACATGACCCTCATGCCAGTTAAAGAAGCAGCATTGCAATTCCTACTGCACTGATTCATATTAGCGAGTATTTCCCTTTCCTTGAAAAGACGCTGTGAGTGCCAGCTCCATGAAGAAGAAGAGCACAAAGCACAAGTACCAGCCAAGTCCTGCTGGGACTCTGTAGCCTGTGGGTGACAGATGAGATCTTTGCTGTTGTGTCCTGTGTCTGGCCAGGGCTGTGGTTTCCCCCATCAGCAGTACTCATAGGGATTGTCTGCACAGTGTCACAGAAGCCAATAATTGGAAAACACATTTTAAATTCCCTGCTTCAGTTTGGTCTCTGAGGGAAACCCACAGGGTGGTGACTGCAGGCAGGAGTAGTTCAGGTGTCTGGGTTCCCAGGATATCCCACTCTCAGCAAACTCTGCCATGGCAAAACCTGTGCATCGTGTCTCCATCTGTGTATGGGGAAAAAAGTTCTAGCAAAAATGGGAGTTTTTCAACTCCTAAACTGGGAGAGGGACCAAAATGGTAACAGTAAGTTGATTTAAGTATCTCAGAGTAATTGCCGGGTAAGAACTGCTTTCAATACTGTAACACTTGGTTTGCCTTGCTGAAGGAATGGAATAGCTTGGAGGGTGCTTTCCTGCAGGGTTTCCCCAGTACCACAGAGTAGATTTTATCGGGAGCTTGTTAACTGGGACAAAACCCAGCGTATTTCCTCCTCAGAAACCAGGATATACGCGTTTGTGTTTATTTCCCATAATGATGTCCACCAAAGTACCTGTAGTTTACTTGAGTCATGTGACCACCGTGAAGCCTGAAGGCGCTTCATTCCTTTCCCCTCCTCTCTTGGCCTTGGGAGCTTTTCCTGCCCGGAGGGGCGAACAGAGTCAGCTGTGATTTAGTGTCCCGCGCTGGGTGCTGGCGCGAGCTCTCCGTGTCAGTTCTCCGCAGTAGCGCAGATCTCCCAGCGGGATGAGTGCAGGGCAGTCCAGAGGCTGTGGACCACCAAGATCCGGTGAGCGCAGGGCGATCCAGAGGCTGTGGATCACCGGGACGCGGTCGGGGCTGGGTGCGCGGCGCGGCCGCGCCGGTGCCGCACCCGCCCAGCACCGCCCGCC
>JAYDZK010000025.1:19340747-19366044 GCA_034509185.1 Euphonia xanthogaster
CTGCCATATTGGTGTAAGCGTGTTACTTGGCCCGAATAGCCCTGGGGGGCTATCGTGTCGCCGTGTGGAACCAGGTCGCCCGCTTTCCAAACAGGAAAGCAACACAGCCCCTAAGATGTCTGATAGGATTCCAGATGGATTCTTGCAACTGCACTTATACCTACAATTTATTCTTTCCATACAGTCTCTTTTCATATAGATCTGTCTCAGTTGTGAGCCTTGGCATGGATCTTGTGCTATAACTGCTCAGTTTTAAAAATTTACCAGACCTGCTTCATCATTTCTGATGTTCGTTCCTTGGTTAAAAATTTTGTTGATTGTCTGTGTAAACTGCACCAGTTTTACTTACTTATTGTAAAGCACAATGTCTGGCAACCAGATGTGTTTTGCAGGTATTCTCAGCTTATTTATTCCTTCATAGTCAGAGGGCTTCCAAGCCAGCCGATAATCAATCCACTCCTAAGAGAAGAATTGGACAGTAGTGATGGGAGTGTCCAGACCAGCACTAACACAACCATCATGTGATGGAGTGAAAGCAGTTGTATTTGTGGTGTGCAAGAGCCACTTCTCTGTGGGTTTGTTACCTGGTTCAGCCAGACGTTTGTAGTCATGATCTGCTCCCGTTCATTCTGCAGGGAAGAAACAGAGACAAAAACTGGCCTCTTAAATGTTTCACTTCATTGCAGTAATAAGATCTGTTCTGTGGGTTTTAAAGCATGGTTTTGTCTAGTGCATTTCAAGACAGTCATTTCTCTGAGGTACGATGGCCAGACTTGTACACATGCTGATGATAAGTAGTAACCCCATAAATGTAGAATTCCAAATGCCTTTTAACAAGAACAGTTATGGCAGGAGTGAGTGCAGTTATTTGGAAACAATAACCACCACCTTGCCAAGCTGGTTTCCTCCCCCACCCCATTTCTCCACCCTTGATTTGAAACGGGAGGGACAGTTGACCATCGGGGAGGCCTCCATGAGGTTGCGTGAGGCTGGTGTAAGGTTTGCCATGTAATCTCAGCTGCCAGGCTCTGCTTCATGAACTGCTCTCTCTAGACAGCAGTCCAGAACAGAAACCTCTCTGTAGAAGATCTGTCAGGAGGATTTCTGCAGGAAAATGAGTTAATTCTCTGATCCTGAACATGCTTGAGATTGTTGGAGCCTACAAGATGCCTAATTTTGTTCTGCTTGAAGAGTGAGGCTATAGAGGGATAGGGGGATAGGGTCTGAGCTGTGCTGGTCTTGGCCTTTGCCCATTCATCCACCTTGCTTAGGTTGTTGATCACCAGGGCCTCTGGAACAAGACACCTCCCTTTTTATGCCCCGAATCTGCAGTCTGAGGGGATGCTGTGCTCGTGGTGGTAGTGCAGGATGTAAGGAGGCATGTCTGTGTCCAGATGGAGTTCTCCAGGAGAGAGAGCACTTAGCTAGAATCATCTGGTATACCTGGCATTGAATCCTGAGTGTATGTGTATATACATCTATGGCTATCTATATATATTATATCCAGTCTGTATGGGTGTATGAAACCTCAGCTATTTGTACACTTTCCCTTACATTCCAACAGAGTCTTTCTCATTTCCTCTTGAATTTCAGAATATACATTCTTTATGTCTCTAAAAGTTTGCAGCAGTCCAGTCACTAGCCCTTACACAAATTCTGACAGGAGGCAGTCATCTGTATCTTCTCTGTCATCCAGGGAGAGCAGCAGAGTTGAAAGCCCCAGTTCAGGACATCATTCCCACTTATATACTGGCTCTCGTTCCCACTGCAGTTAATGTTAACCTCTCTTAGTAAAGATGTGTTTATACCTTGGAATAACTGCCAAACACATACTAACCTTGTGGGTGAAAGTGTCTTTTAGGCCCACTGAAGTAATTGTCATTGAATTTGAGGAGTTGCTTTCCTGAGGATTGTTTTAATCATGTTAAGCTATTCCAGCCAGAACTAATGTGTGTTTTTCCTTACAAAATTCCAGTGTTCTTTATTAATATGCCTGATATGTCATGTGATTTGGATCTGGCTTTGTAGCTTGTTTTCAGGCCATTGAAGCACTTCAGTAGAAGATGGATTAGCATTCCCCTGGTGGTGGAGGGTGTGTTCATTGCTGGTGTGCACTGTCCAGGACAGGTCCTAACCTGGGGTAACTTACAGTAGCTGTACTGGAATCAGTAGAATGATTTTGAATTTTAGCTAGATGGAATTCTATTGGACGAAGATCTGGCCCCAGTCCTTCAAAGCTTAGGCATAGACTGATTTCCCCAATGCAGCTCCATTGTGAGGTCTAAAACCAGTAAATTGCCTGTATGGGCTCTGCCTATTAATAGTGTTACACAAATGAGAAAAGAGCAGAGATGTAGCAATGCCAGTATAACCATTAATTAGAGTGCTGTGCAGATAGTATTGAATGTAAAGGCATAGCCCAATTTGAACTTACCACACTGATAAGCTGTGCCAGGGAAACCTGCAGTTCTATGGATACCAGCTGGGAGGAGTTGACAGCTGGTCGAATTAACTTATTGTACCTGTCAGGACTCAGTAGGTGGTTCATTAGTTTTTCTTCAGCATCTGCTGCCATGCTTCCTGTAAGGCATCACAAAACAGGGTTATGGAAGGGAGACTAAAGTGACATGATGTAGGACTCACAGAATATCTGTGCATCAGATCATCTTTGGGAAATAATGACAGCTTTTGATTTTCTAAAGACTTGTGTGAACAGGAGGAAACGGTGCTTGCACTGATATCTGTTTTGCTGAAGTTGACTGTCTTTCACAGAGCACAGATCAAAGCAGATCCCTTTCAGGGTTTTTTGCAGTAAAATGTGAAGCTCAAATTGGAAGATACTTTTGGAATTACACTCAGAAATAGAAAGTGGGAGCAAACCACCCTCTTGATAGCAGGGGAAGAATTATTCTATGATCCAAAGGGAGGGGTCCAGCTGTGACTTCTTCTTTAGTGTTGTAGGAGACACAGTTGCAGTTGCACATACAAATGTAAAAACTCTGCTTTATGTAGAAAAAACCAGGGGATAAGCTTTAGGAGCCATAAAGGATTTTTTAATGACTGGGGACTCTCTAGTAGCTACTGATTTTTCTCTTTCAAAATTTGAAAACCATAGGCAGTATGTTAGACTTACTTTATGTGGAAGTAAACCCTGATTTGTGGACCAGCACAAATACTGTAAATCTTTGCCAAAGCTGGAGTCCAGTGACTACAAAATGCAGTATCTACAGGTTACTATCAAACAAGCCTGCACATTCCCAGTGGAGCAGAGGAGCTTCTGGCACAACCCCAGGGCCATTTATTCTGTTCTCATGTGTGCTTTTTAAAGTCACCCCAGTGGACTTTCAAACCACTGTTGCCCACCTGACCATGCTGATGAGCAAGGTCCTGGTAACATCCTGCTGACAGAACTGAGCCAGAGACCCTGTGCTCTGTGCTGGGCAGGTCTGTGTTGTGATGCTGATGAAATTACTGTGTTACTGAAAACAGGTTCCAAAACAATGGATAGAATACCTCTTCCATAGAAAAGGCCACCTAATTCAGCTCACCTAATTCACCTCCAGACATTGCAGAAGTGAGGGTAGTGTCCTTACAGCATACATGCTTCATTATTTCCCAGAGCAATTTCACACAGTAAAAAACACTGGCTATGCAAGTATTTCAAATTTGTGGCACATTAATTTGTTTTGGGTTTTTTTTTATGTTGTAGCATATCCATGAAATCTGGGGAAAGGCAGACACCAAAAGGTCAGGATCAAATAAGCAGCCAAAGTTTGTGTGCATATCTAGAAGGTGCCACGTTTCCTTCTGTACTGGGCTGCAAGTTGATAGGCTGAGCTCTCTTTAAACTTGAAATTCTTCTGAATCCAACTTGGGTTAAAAAAATACCCTAAGACCTTCTTGTTTCTGATCCAGTGAGAAAGTGGAGTGAGGTGAAAGGAAAGATTATCAAACAGAGATGTCACATCTAAGAACAGCTTTTACTCAAGCTCTGTGGAAAGGTTGAAGTAAACACCAGGCTTGATTTAATTCTTGTAAGACGGGCATGGGCTGGTAGCCCAAATTCTTCACCTCTACTTAACTATAACGTTGTTCTTCAAAATAGGCTTTTCAAATACTTTCCAAGGCATTTGGGAAAACAAATTTGGATGAATGTATCTGTGTTTGTTGGGTCAGTTTGTTTTTTGATTCACACTTGCTTTGTACCTCCCTGCAAGTCATTATAAAAGCCCTATACCACGTGATATTTTAATGTGACATTTGTTCTCAAGGCAAGGTGCCTAATCAAAGGCTTATCAAGCTAGTGCTATGCTGAGTCTTGCTAAGCCTCAGATTCTGGGGTGGTTTTCTTGTGTGTAGCAATCAAGGAAATGCAAAATTTGATACTGTGAAGAAAAGAGGGCCATGTTCTAGGAATGGATCTTCTTGTGGTTATAAGGACAGGTTAGAAGTCCTGTGGTAGTTCAAGAGAGAATCCTTGTTAAAGTTTTTTTATTGTGCTCTTTGGTGGAGTTTTATGTTGGGTTTGTTTATAGGAGATTTTTTTTTACTAGACATTTCTAATGTTGCATATGTAAGGGATGTAAACATACGGGTATATTCCAAATTTAAATAAATTGTCAGTTGGTTTGTGTCATTCAGTGGTCTCTGAATACTGTTAGCCAAGATGTGAGTTCTTGTTTGAATTGGTAACTGTGTTTTCACTGCATTGCTGCCTTTGTCTGTGGATATTCCAGCACAGAGAGTATTTGCTAAACAGGGAGTAAGGAGTAGGAACTGTAGACTATTTCCAGAAAGCAAATTCTGGATTTGTAATTAGTTTTTACTCTGAAACCTGCTTTTAGCAATCACAGTCGTCTGGTCTGCAAATCCAAACATGGTGTTGGGTCTGCATATCTGATGAGAACAGCTCAGATTTCCCTGTACTGACTGTTAATAAACTTTGTGTGGAATGACAAACCATTATGTTAGAAATAAAAAATATTTATTCAACAATGAATCCCTTTGAGAAATTATTACCTGTTCTTAGTGAAGGCATTCCTTCACTAGGGATAATCCTTGATAAAATTCCAGCCTTTGTAATTTAGTAGCCAGAAATGAAGGGGCTGCTCTGTCACCTGTATCATACACCACTAGATGTCAGCCCTGCACTGCCTTAAAACTTGTTAAAACCAATCTTTCTGTAAATACCGACGAAAAATGAGTGTTTCTTGTCTAATTTTTACAGTCTACTTTCCATCAACAATCTACATATAAACCAGATGGCAATTAATGAGGACAAAATTAGCAGGCATCCAGTTTCATCTTTATGTGCATTGTGTGTCAGTAGCCAGGCCTTTGAAATGGCTCTTTTTTCTCTGAGGGTTGGAAGAAATGGAAGTGCAATTTCCCCCAAAAACTGGGATTTTTTTCCAAATAGCAGTAACCACCAGAGATGTTGCAGACGGTAGACTGATGCTTTTAGGTTAATTATTTTAACAAAAAATGATCAAGCAGTCCTAATTTGGGAGTGGAGTATCTTTGTGTACTGAAAGTGGTAATAAATAAAGCCCATTGGGGTGAATCCTGAGCTGGGGAAATTATTTTAGCTTCACTGAACACGCTACACATCTGCTCTGTGACAGGGAGAGCAATCACCTCATACCTTGCAGCACACATTCCTCAGTAAGTTTGTTTTCTCTGTGGGACTATGAGCATTAAAAAAAAAAATGCACCAAGATGCTTCCAATTTCACAGCAAAAGAAACTAAACCACAGACTTCATTCACTCTGCTGTGGAGACTTTCCTTTTTACATAGTCTAATTTAAATACATAAAATGAAATAACTAAATCCTGTGTTATGCTGTTTGATTGCAGTGTAATAACAAATTCCTTGGAGTGATTTCCACAGAAAAGAATAAGGAGCAATGCTGAGAGATACAGGCAAATTCACTGTTATTACTGCACACATTTCAAAATGTAACATAAGACATATTTCTAGTGTTTCTCTGAACTCAGTTCTTATAATAAATGTTGAAATAATATTTGTTTAGAAGTAGCACTGTAGCATGTGTTACCATTTTAATCCTTTACTCTCTCACGCATAAGTGACATACCAAGTTCCCATCTGTAATTAGTAAAGAACAAGAAGCAGCAATGAAGCAGTCCCATTATCTTCTCTGAAATTACTTCATGATGTTGTTACTTCTCAACATATTCTCAAGCAAAAAGATTTTCATAACCTCTTAGAAGAACACAAGCTGATTTGAAACAGTTTTTGTTCCAATGGAAGTAGCAGTGAATTTATTGTATTTTAAAGGTTTTTAATTTTTGCACTGCAATTAATGCAAATAATAAAAAAGAAATACTCAGGGGTTTAGAAGAGTATAATTTAAAAATCTAAAGTGGGCTCTCACTCTCCTTTTGTTACAAAGCAGATGTTTTCTGAAGTTGCCTTTCAGAGATGGAAGAAACAAAACAAGTGTGGAATGAATAGACAAAAATGGGAAGTGTATGATCTGAGGATCTTGGTTTAGTTTCAGCCAGTTTCTCTCAGAGCACTTCAGAGGAGCCTCTCCATGGGAAGAAGCTCCCATGCTAAATGCACTATTTCATGCTGCTGTCAGGCTGTTGTGTTGGCTAAAACATATCCAAGAAATCCTGACAGACTGAGGGAAACATTCTCGTATAAAAGGCAAAAAAATGTGGGTTTTGTAGCATAAATTTACATATGACAACTTAATTTAAACTGTTTCCATTCTAATTTAAAAAATTAGGAAGTATGAGCTTTGTAAAATATAGGAACTTGAGAAAATAGTGGTAGAAGGATGAGATCTGTCATAATTATGGATCATGTCATGGTTCATTTTTTCACCTTCAGCACAATATGCTGCTTTTCCTATCACAGATGATCCTGGGAGCATCAAAAGGGATATTATTTAGTCATTATCATTCTCATGTCCTACAGTTATGTCATTTTATATCCAACCTGTCTGTCCATATTCGTCGTAGTACATGTGCTGATACCAAACAAGCCCAAACAGCACTAAAATAATCAATTTTACACATCCTCCTAAAGTCAGCAAGCTCCCGAGGCGATGGGTACAAATTGTCTGTGAGCTCATGTCTCTGCCCTGCCTCTTACCCCCAAAAGCTCTCACTGTCCTGAAACTGTGGGAGAAAGAAAAGGTCACTTACCGTTCAGACAAAAGGAGCCCACCACAAACACAACGAGGGTGTACATTTTCCTCATGGCAGTAAGAAGTGGATTACTGTTCTTCAGCTTAGCTGGCAATAGCTCTGTTGGCAGAGATGCACAGGCAAGAGATGTAGAAGCAAACCTGAATCTTGGAGGTATGAAATGCCTGGAAAGAGACAGACAGTAGGACCTGGCAGAAGCGTTCTGCAAAGTGCAATTTTCCTGAGCATAGTGGTCCCTCCCCCTTTGCAGCTGTTTAAAGAGCTTTGTGAAGAGGAAAAGCAAATAAGAAGAGTGAACATAATGTGATAATGTTGAAAAAGAGGAAATGAAAGAGCAAGCTAAGGGACATGATGTGCAAAACACAAGTGCTTAATTCTTGCTGCTAGATAACATTTAAAAGGCTTTCTGATTAATGAGTACAGTGGGTGAGAATAGCTGTGTGGGAAGAACTGGTTAAACTTTGTGCCATAAAACCTCTTAGTGTCAATAAATTACAGCTCCAGCAGAGGGTTATTTTCTGAGTCAAGAGAGAAAGTTTAGTACCTACTGCCAACCCTTTTTGACTCCAAGGCCCACACGTGTGATCTCTTTAAACTAGAGCTCCAAAAACTTTCTGGGAGCACTGAGAGAGGAACAGAAAATTTGTTGTCATTAGCATGTGATAGGATTTTTAAAAGAAAGCTAAAGCAATCTGTGGTGAAGTAGCAGCAGGGATAAAGAAACTCCAGAGGAGCATTAGAGAAGTTCTGTGGAATTCATCTTTTAGAGCTAAATGGTTTAGCAGACTGTAGAGTGTCATGTGTTTTGGGACTTGCTATGGGAAGATTTGTCTAGAAGGAGGGGGCAAGAAGATCTTATGCGCCCCTTGCAAGCACTGGAGGACAGGCTGAAACCCCATTGGATAGGAAAAAAACAAACCAACTTTCATCCCCCATAACTTCTAAACTTTCTATACGTACATGTGATCAATTTTGTTTAGAGGTGCATTTATTGTATTTGTGCTGTGCAAATATCTCATGATGATAAAAGTTCTGTGGACTATGTAGTGGAATTGATAGTCACTTCTGTGTACTCAAAAAAATTTCTCAGCACACTGTTGCCTTATTGTTAAACATACCAACATCAATGTGCTGGATTTGCTGCAGATCTTAATTAGTAAGTTGAGCCTCGTATCAGGGGCAACCTGATACCAGGTGCAAGTTCCAGCCTTTATTTTCAGTCTTTTTTTCTGATTTCATCTCTCCCTTTTCTCTCCTATTCACTATCCATTCGCTACAATTGGTTTAAATTGGAACTGTTTAGCCTGGAGAAGAGAAGGCTCTGGGAGACCTTAATGTGGCCTTCGAGTACTTAAAGGGGCTTATAAGAAAGATGAGGACAGATGTTTCAACAGGACAATGGATGATGTTTTTAAACTAAAAGAAGTGGATTCAGTCTAGATATAAGGAAATAATTTTTTACAATGAGGATGGTGAAACACTGGAACTGGTTGCCTACAGAACTGATAGATGGTAGAGGCTCCATCCAAGGAAACTGAGTCAGACTGGAGGAGGCTCTGAGCAATTTGGTCTAGTTGAAGATGTCCCTGCTCATTGCAGGGTGGAGTTGGACTAGATGACCTTTAAAGATCCCTTCCAACTGAAATTATTCTACGATTCTGAATAGTGTGGGACCCAAGAGGGATTGTGAATGGTTTCAGTAAGACAAACAGAACTGTCATGGTGAGGAAATCTACTTGACTTAAAAAAACCCCAGTGCAGTTCTAGTGAGTAACTGTAAATAGACTAACTGCATGAAAATATAGCACTGTTTCTCTGTTTTTCTCATGTTTAATCAACAGCATGTAAAAAGAGACTATAGAAAATTCTTCTCTTGCAACAGTCAAAAAACCTAGGAGGTGTGTCCCAAGGAAAGTCTTTATCCCGAGCCTTCCACTTTGTGCTTTTCATGACAGTGTGTTTGTCATGTACCTTGTCAGAGGCTTGTACATCAGAGGCCTGGCTACACTCCTGAGCCTGCTGAGCAAGATTGTCTCCCCTAATGTAAGGGAATTGCTTTCACAGAGCTGAACTTTCACTTAATAAAGGTGTGTTTGAGCAAAGCACCGGTGTGATGGGGAAGAAAGACTGCATCTGTTTCTCTGTTGTTACATTCTGATATCTGACCTATTTCTCCCCAAAGGCAAATCTTCCATCTGCCAATGCAGACTCTGTGCTTTGCAGTGGTTGGAGAAGGAACAGATGTGTGGCCCCTGAAGTCACCGAGCTTGTACAGGGAGAGATGGGAACTGCACAAACCAGCACAAAACTAGTCCCAGACATTTCCTTAAATTGAGGAAGAAAAAAGCATATTAATCCCTGGGAAGATGTCATTACACAAAAGTATCTGGCCATCAGAAAGCCAATTAAGTCAGACATTTGAAACTAAAAAACTTGGGAACACAAAGTAGGGAACAAGCAGGAGCTCACAGCGGGATGTGTGGAGTGACCCACAGAAACCCAGGACAATGTCACAGAATGGGTAAGGCTGGGAAGGACCACAGTGGGTCACCTGGTCCAAGCTCCCTGCTCAAGCAGGTTTCCTAGAGCACCCCACTCTGGATTTTGTACCCAGACAGCTTTCAAATGTCTCCAGAGAAGGAGACTCCACAATGCTCCATACAAACACTATGGAAAGCCTCTTGGTGCTTGAGAGCTGAGTAGCAGTTCAGGGTACAGCAAAACAGCCTGGGGTTGCTTCTCCAAAGCAGTGGAGCCTCACAGAGCCAAAGGGTCACAGACCATGCGCTGATTGCTCGGGTTATCCCGCTGAAGCTGAGGTGGAAGGGAGGAATTTCCACAGCTGGTTTTCACACACCTTCCTTTGCCATCTACTTTCAGTCATTCATTCTGATAGAGCGCTCAAGGGCTTCCTTCACCACTCTGCTGCTGTTTTCTGCAGGATTCCATTTGTTCATGAAGCAGAGGTCCCGAACTGCAATGCCTTTTTGGCAGGCATTAGCTGGTGTGGATTTGCATGTTAATGCGCTGTGGAAGCGTGGGAACGGCGCGGGCCGGGGGCGCTGCGGGAGATGCCTTGCATGCCGTAGGGATTAGAGCGCTCAGATGCACGAGGAGCCCAAGATGTTCAAGTGTCCCGGGAAACTGGCAGTCCCCTTCTGGGGATTTATGGCCGTGATTTCCAGCTGCTGTTTGCATTAGGAAAGAACCAGTCAGAAATGTTGGAGCTTTCAAAGTGGAAGCAACCTAGGGTAGAGCTGGCTTCCTCATGACACAAGTACAGGTACAGGGAGTTTGCTGCAGAAATAAATGCTTCTGGGTGGAAGGGCACATTTTCAAGTAGTTGTGATGCTGAAATGAAGCTTCAGAAAACATAGAACTGACTTAATGTTGCACTAACAGAACAGCTGTCACTTTCTGGTTGAAAATTACTACGGAAAATGTCAACTAATGGCAATTTTCCCCCCAGCCCCTTTTAGGTGTGAAGGTAATGATATCTGCCAAAGTCCTGGCTCATGTCATCGGCAGAAAGGCTTACGTTGCTTTCTGTTCAGTTGAAAAATGGAACTTTGTACAGGTAACTTCTGCAAATACCCAGGGGGCTCTGCAGGTAAAATCCTGCAAAATTCCCTACTCACCACTACCTAGATGAGCTCATTAGAACAGCTGTACTGGGGCTAACATTTTGCATTTCTGGAATTTTTTTCATTACAAGTGCACTTCCAGTCCTATTAGAAAAGTGGGATGCCTCAGTCATTCTGGTGCTAATGTTTTGGGGTTAAGTTGTACTGCTGCAGCTTTGTTTCACAGTGCTGTAGTGTAGCCCAGTTTAAGATCTGCAAGGCAAAACAAAACTGTGGCACTGTAGTTCCAGTAGCTGTCAGCTGGATGAGCTTAGCTAGGTCCTCACAACTGTTAGTAGAAATTAGTGGGAAGGGCAAGGGTATGTGGAACATTTTGTCTTCTGTAATCTAAAGCTTTGGAATTTAGTAAGCTTTTTTTGGATTAGTAGATGCTTTATACTGGAGAACTAGTTTTCATCCAGAGGCTTACTCTACAGTGATGGACTGTGTCTATGTGGGGAATCATGTCATAAAGTCTGTTTCTCACAGCATTTCTGTAGATGCATTTGCCTTCCCAGGTGGGTTCTAACCATTTTGCACAGATATTTGTAATAAGCTGCCTTCAGGCAAGGCAAAACACCATCAAGTTTTTGCAAAGGGCAGTGCAAAACAGCTGTGGATGATACCAAATTATCAGGTAAATAACACTCCTTAGGGTTTCAAATGATGATACTATCCCATCAGAACCTGCTCCAAACCCCAAAACGTTCCAGAGAATTGCCACTCTTAGCACTGGGATGATGTCACTAACAGGAATGACTCGGTAGCAAGGGATGCAATTCCAGCTTTCATGGTTAAAATACAACTTATCATGGATAAATAAAAAGCCACCTTTCTGCTCTGGAATATGCCTGATAGCAGACAAGTCACCCCTGGAAAAGAGTGCTTTCCTTTTCTGGATAATTTTGCAAGTCGTTACCTTGCGCTCTGTGAGCTACAGGTGTGTTGTGTTGGTAGAGTACTTGGGCAATAATATTAAGCTTCTATCACTCACTGATTACTTTCACCATTTTAACCTTCAAAGTGCACAAGTGTCACAAGTCCAGAGAGCTCTCCAAAGCAGAGCAGAAGCATCAGCTGGAGGTGGTTATGCTATTTTGGAGCTGATATTCTTATTTTTATTAGTCTTCTTTTGCTTCCTCTTGCTTGCTTTGAGATTTACTGCAGGAGAACCTGCTGAGTGCCCAATATATGACTGGCCAACAGTCATGCATTCTTTGAAAACATTGGAAATGAAGCTGTAGCCTTTCTTGCAATGCCTGTATTTTGTATCAAGTTAATTAAAAGGGGCTAAATATTTGCACATCCTTGGCAATATCAGTGTGTTCAGCAGTGTGTTCAGTATACAGCATAAGCATTTTTGTGGGTTCTTGTTTTCTGAAGTAAAAACTCTAAATGTTGAGTCCAGGAGTAGGAAACAATTTCTTAAGTTTATCTATCTTGCTACATTATTCTAAATAAGAAACTTGTTTACCTGCCAAATCAGTGTAGTTGCTGTGCAGTTTCCAGCTTTGGTGTAACCACAGAGTGTATTTCATCTCTTGGTAAGGTCCATTTAGAAGTTTTTAGTATTCACAGTGTTTTCTAGATTCAGTAGAATTGCCCCTTTTAATCCTCATCACTTTCTGTATTATCAAAGCCTAAGAATCAGTTACTAAGGATTTATTTCCAGCTTTTTCAGTATTTACACCTTTCTACTGACATATGTGGAAAGCCCTATAGCAAAAACCTACAGCAAAAAACTATCTACCATGGGTGTCAAAAATTGTAATGCATATGATATTGCTGTGAAATAGAACATCATTATTCCAAAAGTAAAGAGGAAGCAGCCTGTGCTAAGGCAAATGCACAGTCAACTATGCAGATTGAAATTTTAATACCATTTACTACTGTGTTTTCTGTAGTAATTGGTAAGCTATTGAGAAAAGCTCTGCTGTCTACCAAAAGTAGATGCTATGAATAAACCAACCATGATATTTTCAAGCTGTTGTGAATTTGTTGTTGCAGGGCCAGACCTGCACATCTGCTTGGACTGTAGAGTGATGTGAGTTTTATCCATGAGGTTGGCAAATTTTGTACTGGCCAGACTTGTATTAGAAGGGTAACTTTTGGCAGTAAAACGATTTTCCTTCTCAAGATGCCTCTCTGTGCTGCAGGATGTTAATAGCAATAGGTAAGTACATACCTGGTCATCTGGAAAAGCCAGCAGTGCTCTGGTGCAGAGCACATTCCCTGCAAAATTGTGAAGAGTTTTACCTGAATTCTACCCACTGCTCTTCAGTGAGACAGACCTGCCCACGGCTACCTCCTTCCTTGCTTTCATGTTGGGCCCATGCCAGGGTAGTAATGGCTCTTCTGTACACTGGGCTTTTAGGATGAGGCATGGGCATTTGTGGATTAATCTCCTGTTACTGAGATCACTTGTGTGCCAGGAAAAAAAATAAACTCTCAACTGTTTGTGGCACAGTGCAAAGGTTTCTGTCTTGCACCCATGGTGGAGGGAATCATAACTTCTGTATCTGCACATCCCTTCAAATGGAGAAGGAGGAGAAGAGTGAAGGACAACTGCACTGTTTGAGCTTGACCTTTTTATTTAGAATTGCTACATTTCAAAATGAGAAAATAGAAAAAGTGCACCGAAAAAAGAGGGCTGTAGGATACAAGACTGAGAGCCAAAAGATATGGGCTTTGCTCTCAGCTCTACCACAAGTCTCTGGGGCTGTGTTTAGATAAGTACCATCCTTGCTCAGTGCTTCATTGTCCCCAGGTGTAAAGCAAAGATAAGGATTTCCAAAGAATTAACTGATGTTTGTAAAGGGCTTGGATGGCAAGGAATGAAAAAGAATCATGAAAACACAGGGAAGCTGTGTAATAATTTGGCTTTCACACTTCTACTACTAAAGAGGCTTTTGCTTTCCTTAACAAGCAAATGAAATGGACACTGGGCTTGTCTGTCATGAAGTTAATCTGGTGTCTCTAAACTGATTAATTAAACACGTTAAATGTAAAGAAATGTGGCCGGGACAGATTAGCAGGGCATGTGGTTCTGTGGGAGGCCATCGTACATAAAATGTGGGAGCCCATTATACATAAAATTTTCAATGTGAGAGACTTTCCTCAAGGTCACTTGAAAGTGTTTGGGTACAAGTCAGATTGTTCCTGCTGCACTGCAGAGAAGGATGGAACTGAAAACACTGCTGGAAAAGGTCTCACAGCTGGAGAGGCAGGTACAGCCTTAATTTCTGCCTAGAGAGAAGCTCCAAAATTAATTCTTTAAATCTGGGGCTTTTGTACCCTCTCAGTTTGGGAAGCAGAAGGCACTGGGAGAACTGGAACCCAGAGGTCTGATACCAGAGCAGATAGCTGGGAGATGGAACTCTGGGTTGGATGCAGAGGGTAGTGGTGCAGAGCTGGAGTGGAAGTGTAAGCAGGATCTTTTTTAGTTCTGTGCACAGCCAGGTACAGGACAGGAGCAGGAAGTGCTGCCAATCACGGTGATGGCAAGCACAGAGCAGGCCTGGGAAGGAAGGAAGACAGCCCTGGGAAGGAAGGAAGGAGCCCTGGGAAGGAAGGCAGCCCTGGGAAGGAAGGCAGCCCTGGGCAGGAAGGCAGCCCTGGGAAGGAAGGAAGGCAGCCCTGGGAAGGAAGGAGCCCTGGGAAGGAAGGAAGGCAGCCCTGGGCAGGAAGGAAGGAGCCCTGGGAAGGAAGGAAGGCAGCCCTGGGAAGGAAGGAAGGAGCCCTGGGAAGGAAGGAGCCCTGGGCAGGAAGGAAGGAGCCCTGGGAAGGAAGGAAGGAGCCCTGGGCAGGAAGGAAGGCAGCCCTGGGAAGGAAGGAAGGCTGCCCTGTCCCTAGGAAGGAAGGCTGCCTTGCAATGCCCGGGTCACAGAGCACCCCCAGCCAGTCCAGTGGATCTGCTGCTGCCGGCCTGAGCTGGCCACTCGTGCTCTGCCACTCGTGCTCTGCCGTGGGGTTTGGGAGGGCCCCGTGTCTGTCCGTGGGAGCAGCTGGAGCCAGGCTGGGGGAGGGCAGCAGCTGTGCCTGCTCCTGCCAGCCCTTGCAGGCTCCTTGCCTGGCCCAGCCGTGCTGGCAGAAGTGGAGAGATGTAGGAGCAGAACAGCAGATGGCAAGCAAGAGCTTGGCTGCTGGTGCATACAGGGCAGTCATGGAAGCATAGTAAAGGGATTTTATGCAGGATAATGAAGCAATTCCCAGGTCCTGGGTTTGAAAATTCAGTATTTCTATCTCAAGTAACAAAAAAATTTATAAAGACATATGTCTGACAACATGTTGAATTTTTTTTTTTTTTGTGGTTGTATCACTTGATCTAGTAAAAGATCCTACTACTGCCTGCAAACTTCGCAACGTATAGAACTTGTGCCCCTGTCCTGTAACCACTAGCATTGCCTCTGCCCTTCCTTCAACTTTGGTATACTAAGAAAAATTAAAAGAATAGGAAGCCAAACACTCTAATTGCATATTCATTATTTTTCAAAGCTGAAAATAGAGCTCCTTCGTTTGCTAGATAATACCCCAATCTCTGAGTATTACACATCAATATACATTTCATGGAGGGACATGAGTATCTAAACACAGGCAGTTCTAATTGATAGGGGTTTTTTTGTAATTTAGAGCAAGAATCCAAACTAAATTTTTAAGTATGTAAAGCTTTTGAAGCTCCATCAGTGTCCCAAATTAAAGTTTTTTTTTCTTTTGCCTTACCCATCATACCACAGCAGAATTTGTTATTTCCAAGTCAAAGGAAGCAGTTCCTTCTGTCTCTTCACATTTGGCTTTTGTGAGTTTCTTTAATGCCCCTGGTTCTATCATCTGCACTATGTGGAAAGCAGTAATTTGTACTGACATCATCTAACTGCCCTGAAGAAAAAAATATGTTGCATATCACCAAGGAAAAGGAAAAATTTATCCATAATTTGGGGCAGTAATGGGGTTTAATTCACAAAGTCTCATAGCATCTCACACACTGACAGATTCTACTATCATTAGCAACATCTTGGGATGCTGTTGTATGGATTTAATCAGTTATGACTGAAAGGAAATCATTACAAGGGCCTCCGTTTTGTAGCCACTTCTGGGCTTTAGCATCCTTTGTGGCAGTAATGCTTATGAGAACTCAGGAGATGTTTCTTTTTCCAAGCAAGGAAACCCACACAAACTGTTGATATTTGAGGGGGCTGGTGGCAGTGAGGTGCTGATGCTGAATAAAAAGCTGGCTCCTCCTCCCCAGCCGCAGACTCCTGTGGCAGCTCAGAGTGATGGATGGACATTTGTTGGTTATTTGTAGTTCTCAGCCTGCCCGGGCAGTGCTGAGGGCCCTGCCCCAGCACACCAGGGTGCCAAGCAGGCAGCTGCAGCATCCAAGAGGGGCACGCTCCTCTGGGTGCTGTCCCTGAGCCACGCTGAGCTCCCCCAGGCCGCTCCCCCCTGCAGCATCTGGCACCTTATCCTCACCTTCCATGTGCACCCCATGGCTTCTGTGCTTTTTCTCAGTGGATGGAAATCATGGTATATGACATACAAGGCAAAATGTTGCCTCGAGTTCAAGAAACTGTTTCTGTTTGAAGACTGAATAGTAAAACATTTGATTCAGCAGGTAATAGATCTGACTCACGGGGTCATTTATTTGTCTCCTAAGTAGTCATATAAAGTGATTAACAAAGCAGCTGGCTTACTAATGTTCTGGTTTTCTTTTTTTTAATCCTGTATAATTAACTTATGTATGTCTGTGTGATTCCTCTCTAGCAGTCCATAAAATCTCTGTCAAATTGGGTTTGGGACATGTCTGTCCCAGTGTGTGGTCAAAAACAATAGTGGCCCTGTTGTCACATACAACTCAACAGCAGTCACTCCGAATGTGGCCGTGAGCTAAATATAAACATGGCATACATCTGCTTGTCAGTAAAGGTGGTGTATTTTTAGAATTCAACTGGAACCTTGCAATTTCTTATATGTTATTGAGAAGCTTCAGAGGCGACTGTGTCTTCCATAGCCAAAAACCTATTTTGAGTTCTACCCAGTGCAGTCTGTATTCCATCTGCTCCTTATTTATGGCAGTCTGAAGCATGCCAGCGTGCAAGGGGACAGAAGCCATCCTGCTCTGACTAGGCTGGAACCGTGTCTGTGATATTCTTGTTACAGTCCCATTTGAAGCAGTAGCAGTAATTGATTTAGTGGGACTGGCACAAAACCAGACAGATAAGGTCAGACCAAAACTGAACTAATTTTGCGAGGATTTCTCTTGCTGAAAATGTTTTAAAAAATGTTTTGTGTTGTCATCATTCAGATCAAAATGTTCTGATTTTGAATAAGTTGTAAATGATGCAGGCACTAAACTGGAGATACCCTGAGAAATGCTTCTGTCTCTGATTGCCACTTTCCCAGAGTTTTAAAAATACTGACATTCCTCTTTTTAAAATTCTTTCCGCTTAAATGGCCACTTTCCACTGGGAGCAGGCAGGTGCTTGGTTTGAAGTGTGTGCACTCATTTGAAATTCTGAGCTAGGCTCGGTATTTCTCCCTGCCCCTACCTTGTATCTGACAGATGTGTCCTGACCTCTTATCCTTTACGTGGCTCTTTTCTGCCTAAATACCATTTTGTTAAGATTTCAGTTAGTTCTAAGAGCAAGTAATTTTTGTAACAGCTGTCAGTGAGGAATTTTCACCTGAAGACAGCTGCTGAATGTGAGAGCACCTGAGAGAAAGCTGAATCCTTTGTCATTGGAGCTGAGAGGCTTGTCCAAAGGAGGACACTCCTCCCGGTGACCTGAGTTTCTTTATCCCTGCACTTTGAGAGGATTGTGTCCCTGAGGCTGCTGGCATTGAAACACAGAGGTAAAGAAGTCTTAGAATGTGACATGAAAGCAGTTGGAAGTCAAGATGTTGGAAAACAGCTTCTTCAGGGTTCTGTTACGCTGGCTGAGGAAGGGGAACAAACTGCTCAGAGAGCTTATAATGCTTGAGTTCTTTATAAAGGCTAAAAGTGTTGAGACAAAGAAATTTGAATTGCTGTTTGTTAAAGATTTATCATCATCCCTTAGTGTATGGGAATGGCTAATAAAGAGGCCACAGGCCTTTCATAGTGTCTTTAGCAACATCAAGGGAAGATAGCTTTGATAAAGTGTATCATCCCAAGATCCAAAAACTTCTCTTTCAGATGGATCCCTTGGGTTTTGCCTAATTCTTGCAAGAAAAAGCTCTTTTTTAACATGCAAAATTTATGATCCACTTCTAATCAAACTGTCTTGTGTTTCTCTGAGCCTAGTGGCTCCTTCAGGGTTGGGCTACCAACACTGGGATCAGGGAGGCTGCAGAAAGGGAGTAATTGGCACAGGAGAGCAGAAATGTGTGGATTATGAGGATACAAATATCTGTGCTGGGAATGAAATTGGATTTTCAAGCGAACAGGATTTCCCCCCTGCTCTCAAAGCAGATCTCTAGGGGTTTGCTAGCTGGAGCTGAGGGGGAGGGAGACGCAGGAGCTGTTCATTGGTGCACAAGGCTTCCAAGAGGTGGCTTTGGGAAGCTCATGTGGTATGGAACTGCTCGCTGCTTCCAGAGGAATCAGAGAAATTGTTCCAGACTTTCTGTCACCAGCTGGCTTCCTTGGTAAAACAGTTTCAGAGAAGGGTGATCATAAAGGAGCACAGAATATTTGCATGCCATGTATCAGCTTTTTTTTCCCTCTCCTTAAATTCCTCTCTGTCTGACTGAAGTGAGCGCTGTGTGGTGAGTAGGAGGAAATATCACATCCCCCAGCTTTCCCAAGTTCTGCCTCTGCCAGCTTATGTTCAAAGGACTCTCCTGCCTGATGTCTTACTTCCCACTACCCATCCCATGCCTCAGTGGGTTCCCTTGCCAGGGACACCTCCAAAGCTGCAGCAGTAGAATTGATCTGAGCACACACACCGTTGGTGTGGAGTGCTGCTTGCTCTAAACCAAAAGAGCCACGCTGTTTATATTCCAGTTACACTCTCCAAAGCACAGCTGTACTGGACAGGTCAGTGCAGCCCATTTGTCCTGGCTCTTGCACGGTGTTTGAGCAGAGGGGAGCATGAATGTGAGCCTGTAGGAAACTGCAGATCCCACAGGTCTTTTTCTGCCTTACGCTTTCCCAAGTAATTATTGAGGTTTATGTTGGCTTCAGTGCTTTTTAAAAAAATTATCTTCAGGGTGTTTCATATTATTATTGTGTACACTTGGAAAATACTTCAATTAAAGCAGATTAGTATTTTATTAATATGATTTGTGCAGGCTGTTTTCAGGCAGCTGCAATAAAAAGAGATAGAATCTCACAGAAGAGAGATTCCAGAGGATAAACAACTCCCAGCTGGAAAGGCTATGCCTGGTACTTCACTTTACATTGCAGTCTTCACAAAAGATAGCTTTGAACTCACTAGGAACCACACTCCAAAACTAGAGATACTCTGGAGTGAATCTGTGTGAATGTGTGGAAAGTGCTGGAAAGGATGCTGCACTTTTAAATCCACTTGAAGGGCTCCTGTTCCACCTGCTCGTGGTTCCTGCCATCAGGAGCCCTTAGAGACACAGGGATCTAAACCAGAAGTAGAGAGGATTCAGAGCTTGTGCTTAGAGCCCTGCAGTGCCACGAGTCAGACACGTGTCTGAGGAGACAGCTTCCACCAAACTGCAGGCAGCCAGCTTGTCAGGACAAGGAGGACACTTGTGTAGGTGAGAGCTGGAAGCACTGACTGAACACCAGGATGCCTGGATGTCTGGGTGCCCCCATGGGAAAATCCTTTGGCTGCTGTCTGTCAACCCTTCAAAGTATCTGAAAACTTACACACTGCTTTGCCTAAGGTCTTGCAAAGAATTAAAGCTCTCTGCCCTCCCCCCCAGTAGGTGGTGGGGGTTTTATAGAGAGTAAGATAAGTGTTTTATTTGGAGTTAGCACCCAACTACATACAATGTTATGTTGTGCCATAATTTAAGCAGCTTCTACTGCCTAAAAACACCAAGAAACCGCAGAAACTCTGGTCCCCAGCCTTATTCTCTTTAGTTGCCTGGGTCATTCAAGAATTGTTTGCAGTCATGAGCAGGTCTGACCCAGGAATTTCAGAACTGGCTGAAAATGGAGTCTGGTTTGCAAGGCTGTTTCTAGTACAGGTGCCTTGATTAATCGAGATGAGTATATTGGGATTTGTCTCTGCTGGTGGTTGCCCTTCTGGTGAGCACAGCTTTAATCAGCTGTGAAGTTCCAAAGCAACTGGGGCCAACTGGGCAGGAATGAGACATGAAAAAGAGCTCTTGTTTTACCAGGAAACAAGGCTTCGAATATAAAGCAAGAAGTCACTACCCAGAGGAGTTGAGATGGGCTTTTCCTTGTTTTATTTGATTTTTACTCGTAGGGTGTTTTTTCATATTAGGATGGTAGTAACATTAAATCTTATTTTCCCATGCCCTCTGATTTTGCTCCTTTAAATCTCTCACAATTTGTTAATCCCAATGTTTTTGTGAATTACCTATTCACAAGACCTCTTTTACTGCTCAGTTTCTAGAGACATTTTTTCCTTCTCTAACTTGACTCTTTGCACCCTCTTACTCCTTCCTTGCCTTTACCCATCTCCTCCTCTTCTGCTTAACACATCAGCTGGTTCTTCTTCCAATTTCATCACAGCACTGGGGGACAGGCAAGTTGGCAAATGCATGAAACCACTTCACTGATGGTTGTTGCTATGTTTGCCAGTAGCAGCTGGAGAACTAAGTGCTGGTAAGCCAGATACAGCCTAATTTCATTGAACTTCCTGTTACTGTGAGATCCAAGCCTCCTGCTGCTTTCTGTGCATCAGCTGGTTCCTTTCTGTTATGGCTCTGAGAGTAGCACTCGAGCTGGTTTGTGCACACTGGGTTGACAAGAGGGGTGGGAGAGCCAGGGGTGGTCACCTGTCGTGTTCTGCTGGCACAGCATTGCAGGGAAATGTTCTGTGGGAGCTTTTCCCTTTCATTGCTCACCTGCAGGTTTACAAGTGCTCTTGTAAAGGAGGAAGGAGGCTGGGCTCAGAAAGCAGCAGGTGCAGCAACTGGGAGCTTTCCACATGAGGAAGGCTGAATTTTACTTTGCTTTACTATCAGTGATTTCCTCCCCCTCTGAAATCAGTTATGCCACTTCTGCAAAGCCAGGTGCTAACCTGTACACAGTCAGCATCACCTTAATCAGGTGGGATGAAAAATGAGTGCTCTAAGTCTGGCAATATTAGAATTCCTGGTTACTGACTCAGTATCTATTGCTCAGTGTTTAAATACTCAGTATTTCTATTAGTTTAAATAATTGAAAAAAGAGAAGTCATGTGTTTAATTTTTACTTCTCTCACCACTTAGAACCATTTGGCTCCATCACTAGGTTCTGGCAGGGGGGATTTTCTGGTGACTGCAGCATAGCAATAGTTGATTACTTTTGTCAGGCAAACAACAAATATCCCAGCTCCAGAGCTGCTGAGCCCAGGCCAGCTGTGTGTTCTTCTGGAGACACTGCTGTTCCTGTACAGCACCCAGGGGACACGGAATTGAGCTGACTCCTTCCATTACATGCTTCTGGGGGAGACACATAATGAGCTTCTCCTGTTTGGCTCATGAGTGTGCACATTATTTTGAGGATTTTTTTTTTAATCTTGCAGCAATTAAAAAATCAAAGTAATCTACCACATTAAAGGATCATTAACTGGCTAGGTTTTATTTTTAATAATTTATTTAATAAGTCATCTAATTAGCAGGAAGATGGTAGCAACCAAAATGTGAGACAGTTCTTAATGATTTTTTTCTACATCCCGGAGTTTTGTCCTAGAAGCATAAAAATTCTTTATAACTGAATGCAACAGAGAATAGGGTTGGTTCAGATCATTCCTTGGTCTTTCATTAAGAGCATTTGGAGTAAGCCTGAGCCTTGCTGAGATCACTGGAGCCAGCAGTCAGGGGGGAGAGCCATGGAAAGAAATCTTGCTCTTGCCCAGGATGTAGGTTTGTGTGGGATGTTTCCTATGGTTCCCCTCATGACTTTTCTTTCTGCATGCAGCAGGTGGATTGGCTCTGTGGCACACAGAGCTCTGTGCCTGGTTTGTCTAGGTTCAATCCATTCCTCATTGTCCACAATTTCTGTGTGCTTGAACAAGCCCCTCAGCTTCTCTCTGCTTCCTCACTGGAATGTTGAGAGGATAAGTGACAAAGCTGGAGGCTGCTAAATCCTGTGTTAACAGGGATCATATACATGCACTATATAATGTCTTAATGTGAATTTTACCCATTCAGCTTGATTCATGTGCCAGTTGAGCTTCACTTCACCCAGAATATTCAGTTGCTTTAGAATTGTTTCTAAAAATTGCTCTAGTGTTGTCTGCCTTAGGCTAGATTTATGCAAACACTTCCTTAAGACCAAAAAGAGCTATTTGCAGCAGCTTGAAGAACAAACCAATGGGCTAAAAACTAAGATGTTTTGTATTTGAGGAGAATAGTCCCAATCCCAGTCCCACTGTGTTTATTGACAGAAGGTTTTGCCATCCTTTCCTTACTCTATTCTGTCAGGGTGTGATTGTTTTCTGACAGAAAAATTCACAAATACAGGCAAAGAAAGGAATGGAAAAAGAAGTCTTAATTCTGGACAGTATACTTTTCAATTATATTTTTGGATGCCTGCTTTGGTAAAGGCCAATTATTTTGCTCTATATGATTGAGCTAAACTGATAGAAAAGAGAGATAATTAATTCTAGTAAGGTGAAAATACCCAGTAAGTTACAGTGTACAGAGCACGACAAGTGCATCTATGCACAGAAGTTCCTGAGCCTGACTCCTCATGCAGTCAGCCTCTTAGTAGGTCAATTAGCACCTTCCTCTGTTTGGGCCATAATAATCAACTGGCCTCTACAGAAATTGGAAGTGACATTCCCTGCATGTCCCCTTCAGACATTGCCAGCATAATAAGGCAGCAGAGCTCACACTGAGCATCATGACCTCTGAGTAATACCTAGATGCAAACATTTTGGCAAATAGTTATTGACTTCAGACTTAGGAAAAGAGGACATTTTAGATTCCACTCCTTTCTTCTATGCTTGAAAGGCTCGTGTAGGTGGGTAGAGCAGGGAAAGCTCCTGCTGAGACCTCCCCAGTCTGAGCAGGAGCATTCAGCACCTGACGTCCCAGGCTGTCTCCTTTGGAGGTGGAGCTGCCTAGGAAGTCTGGACAAGACCATAATTTTGTTTATCCAGGTCACAGGAAATATGTTTTTAGGCCTCCCTTGTTGGGTTTGTCATCACAGCGTGTCTTTATTTTAGGCTCTGGGAGAGGTGTGTAGTAAAAGACATACTTTGGCTTTTTATCAGCCAGGGAGGTCATTCTTGGGGGGCACAGAGAAATGCATGGCCCTGATGTGTGCACAGCAGAGTGAGGGGGCTGGGGAAGTCACCTTGGTTTTACTTAGGCGGTTCTTGGCAAGGGCTGGGTGAGCATGAATCATAGCTCAAAATGAGTCCAGCCATGCTTCTAGGGAAGGGGTGGTTTGGTTTTTCTTCAGTACTTTCCATGTTCTAACAGGACAAAGTCAGGGAAGCCTTTCTGGGCCTGTACACACTCCAAGCACCCCCCCTTGTTAGACTCTTCTCTATTTCTCCTGCCAGCCTTTTAAAGCCATCACCATGCTGCCCTTGGAGCAGAGTTATCTCTGCTATGGTCTCCCTGAGGCCAGTGAAAATATGAGGCTGAATTTCTGGAAATGGATTTTCTGTCCAATCTGCCTGTATTCATTTCTTCCTCTTGCCTTTGTCCGTGAGCTCACTCCAAACCAGCGTGGTTAAGTTGGGAGTATTCTGGGACACTGGATTTGTGCAGCAGATGCCATGGAAGGCACTTAATGCTGGATAGATTGTTTTCTCTAACCCATGTGTACATTAAGTACTAGGCTAAATCCTTTTGGATTAGAGAAATGAGAGAAAAAGAAACTATTTCTAGAGGGAATTTTCCTTCCATGCCCCTGATTTTTGTGTATTTACAATATTGCTCTGAACTGGAATCACTGTATTTGGCACACTTGATCTTTTCAATCTGCTCCAATTATTAGGATTTGAAGTAGCATCCCAAAAAAGTGCTGATTCCTTCAGGATGACACTGAGGAGTCAGCCCAGCACTTTGTCACAGCTCTGTTTGCCAGCATGCTAAGTGCTATTTATGTCCTTCCTGAGTCCTGGCTGGAGAAGAAATACAGCAGGCTGGAATCTGCAGGCAGACCTCCCCTGAGCCCTGGTGTTCTCATCCACGTGTTGTGTGTCCTGTAATTGCAACAACGTCTTTGACACAAATGAACAGGCATTCCCAAATGCAGCCTTCTGCGATGCTCATGCAGAGCCTTCTGCCTTTTCCCTTAGGAAAAATCTCGTTCTTTTGCAAGAGCTAAGGACACATCATAGGGCCCAATGTGCACTGGGCCTGAGGCCAGTTCTACCTTTGCAAAAAGAGTTTATTCTGAAATGTGGGATTGGTCCCTGGCTGACAGGGAGTAAGGAGAATCAGTGCAGAGTGTCAGGCAAAGTCTCTCCTATTACCTTTCTCCATATCAGTAGAATACCAGGAGAACTACAACAATTGCTACACATTTCTAATTATTCTTTTTAAACAGAAAGAAATGCTGCTAGTGAGTAATAAGACACAGGCTTGTGAGTTTACTTGGCTGAGAGTTTATTTAGTTTATTTATTTAGCTCTCCTCTCTATTTCTCCTGCTTTTCTAGACAGTTCTGACATGGTTCTGACAGGGGCTTCAGCTGAGATCTGATGTGGGCACTGTTCAGCATCCTGCACGAGCTGCAGCATCAGGGGTGAGTCTGTCCTTCCAAGTTCAATTCAGTTGAGGCTGGGAGCAGTGTAAAACAGCGTGTCTGCCTGCAGAGAGGATGGAAAGTGGGGTTTGTATCATGCTTCACTGCTTGCTCTCAGCTGGGGCACAGCTCAGACTCTCATTTCACAGCTGCAGGGCGAGCATAGAAACAACAGCTCCTACAGGAAGGAGCAGAGAAACATAAAATGTTAGGGCAAAAGCTATTGTGTCCAGAGGCATGGATTGAAATCTCCAAAGAATATCATCCATCTCTGGTCCTTACTCCACACACTCAAATGGACCCAGATGTGCATGTGCACTCACTGGGAGCCTTGATGCATGAATAAAAGGAAAAAAAAAATCAATATGTTGCCCACATTAGGAAGATAATGATGGGTTATACCTCTAGTCCTGGGATCAGCTCTCTAGTGTGTAGTGAGCAGAGCTGTTTCTGCTTTAGAGCAGTAAAAGCTATTAATATTTAAATATATATGTATTTTCTGTTCCACTTTTGCTGGAGGTGTGCTGCTATAGATCATGCTATCCCAGAGACCAGTAAGAAAATTGACACACTGAGTGTCACATTGATGTCTTTTTTTTTTTTTTTTTGGGGGGGGGGCTTGGGTTATTTGTTTTTTGTTTTGTTTTGTTTTGTTTTGTTGTTTT
>JAYDZK010000025.1:19383313-19406171 GCA_034509185.1 Euphonia xanthogaster
TGGCTCCTCCCTCTGGGCGGAGCATCTCACAATGGGATGTTATAGTTCTTATCAGTCATGCAGTGACATTCAATAGCCTGTTATCAGGAGATGTCCCCTGCCTAGGGAGGAGTGATTGTGGTCACTCAGGGAGAGAGATAAGGAGAATTGCCCACTTGACACAAGATAACTGCCATACAGATGCTAATAGAATACAGCTTGCCTTGCAATCTGGAACACTCTAATTCTGGTGGGGCAGATGTCTTCAGTACTGACCAGAGAAACAGCTCTGATGCTGTGAAGGTGGAGGTCCTAGTATGGGTGGGGGTTGACCTGTTTTTCCCTTTCATTGAGAAGACACACAAGCACACTCAGGATGGAACTAATCAGATAATTTATTTTCTCATATTATATTTGTGCAAAGTCGAGCTACAGCCCAGTGCATGAAGGAGCCTGACAACAGGGTGAGGTGCCCATCAGATGCCAGGGCCATGCTTATATGTATTTGGTCTCCTTAGACAAATCTCTTGCTGTGCTATTGTCCATATGTGGTGTTCTCAGCCAGGGAGAGCCTCCTTGGGCCGGGCCTTCAGATCGTGCTGCCCCTGAGGCTGGAAGTTCCTAGTCCCAGGCAGTGTTTGCTGTCCCCAGCTGTTAGTGCCTTGCATGTCCTATGTGACTCTGCAGACTAATGCAATTCTTGCTCTTTACCCCCTAAATGGCCATTTCTAAGGTTTGTTGTGCTGCATTAATTGCTAATATCTTTCTGTCCTGTGGAGTAACTGCACTGCTGCTCTTATTTTCCACTGTGGATCATGCTGAAAGTAACTCCTTTGGAAGAAGTCAGTAGAAGGCCTCCTGCACAGGCTTGTCTTGGCAGTCTCAAGAATCTGATGTCTTAATTTCTGCTAAAAAAAAATTAAATAAATGTCATGAAGGGAAGCTGCCAATGAAGAAAGAAAACAAAAACTAAAATTTCTTTCCACATGCCTGTAAGCTGCTCTGTGAGCATGCAGAGATTAGCCATGACTGCTGGCAATTTGACCCCAAATTTCCAGAGGGTCATCACTGTGGTTTGTAGTAGGTCATGTGAGAAATTTCTCGCTTAGTCCAGACTTGCAGGACACTTTCCACATCTGTGGTCTCAAGCTGGTGACAATGTGCTGGTAAAATTGTGGAGAGAGGTAAATCTTCTCAGTGGGTAGCCCTCTATGCACTGAGACATCAAATGAGTCAGTAGAGTGCTAAAAATAACCAATGGTGATGTCTGAAGATCTTGGAAAGTAGGTCAACGATGCGCACATGTAAGAATTATGGATGCTGCTGACAAGGATCAAGGGAAATCTTCAGAGATACTGAAGTGCAGGGGAGAGCGTGTAGCAGATCACAGTGTTTTATCCAATGATTCTTGTGTGTAGTGAAGGTGAGTCACGTGTGGACTTAACCTTAAGCATGTTCTGAAGTATTTTGTTAAAAGAAGCCTGGCTTCTTTTCAACAGTGTGGGTTTTTTCTATCTCCTCTTTTCCTAGAGCAGAAATAGGAAGAAGTACAAACAATCTCTTGGTAGTTCTTAATTATTTAGCACAGAGGAATGCAGAGCAATAAAGAGAAGCAAAATTTTTGTTTTGTTGAAGTGAACCCTTCAGGTCACGGTCTCTACTGCCTCCCTTGTGCTTCATTTTATTTTGTAGTATATTGTCTAGATTTGTATCTTGTGGAATTGGCATGGCCTTTTTGGGGGAAATGTATTAGCAGAGATAAGGTAAAACCAGAAAAAATTTTTAAAGATATCTCACTTGATTAATCTGCCTTCTGTCTAAAAGATGTTCAGTTGAAAAGCAAATCAATTTGGTGCTGTGATGTACAGATAATCATTTTTTGTGTCCGCTCTTGGTCTTCTTCATTGCCTCTGACAAGAGGAGCCTAAATAGAATAAAAGCAATTTTTGGATGTTTTACTTGCCACTCATTTAACATGAGTTGATGGCTGTTTGGGTTATTAATCTGTTTGTCCAAATAGATGAGAAATTGCATCTCACTGTAGGAAAGCTGAAAACCCCACATAAATGTAGTTTTCATTGGTAAAAGACAATCTAAGGAAAAAATAAAGAAAATTAAGAAAATATTAAGTTAACACCATGAAAAAAAAAATCAGAACCAGGTGAAGAGATTTGAATGGCATGCAATATAAAGGACATTTTGCATATAGCATAACAATGTGAATAAATCCATGAGAAAGCCACAACAGAACATAAACACATATACTCAGATTTTTCATATTTTTCTAAAAGAAACATACTTTAATGAATAATTGAAAACTGGTTCTTTAGGATTTGTCCACAAAGGGAGACAACACTTCAAAAACATTCAGTTGTTTATTCAGTAACCAAAACAATTCAGGTTAAGAATCAGGAAAATTGTTCACATGTAATGAAATATTTAAATAACTTAGGAGCAAAGGGCTCAGTCCTGTACTTATTTAGCTTTAAAATATATATAATGCCTTTGAGATCATCACTTTAAGTAAAACCACTGAAGAGAACCCAAAATGAAAAGAAGCATAAGCTCATAAAAATAGAGTAAACGAACAGAAGAAAAAAGCACACAAACTTGTCAAATTGAGAAGGAAGAAAATCAACTTATAATCAATGGGAATGAGCTAATGGATAAAGCAGAATTATTGCTTAGAAAAAAAAGATTTACTAAAGAGCTTACTGCAGTAATATGACATATCTGAACCCTCTGGATCATTGGTGGGCACAGAACAAATATTTAATATAAATTACTGCAGTTCAAAAGAAATTATCTCCAGGTAAAACTGCTTCCAGAAACATGTGAGGTAGGAAGGAAAAAGTAATGTACAAATCCTGTTTAGACACTGTTGATATATATGTGCATATTTAAAATGGAAGTACCTGCGTACTCATAATCAAATGCTCTTTTAGGGAGCATATAAAGTACCTGTGAAAATCTGTCTTTGCTTAATTGTGTGATTGTTCTAAGCCAGCCATTGAGATGATTGAGTTTCACCTGAGATGTGAATATATGTTTGATCTTAGAACCAAGCTGGATGAATAAGCATTTGTACATACTTGTGTACGTCAATTTTAATCAAACATACTTGAGTTACTTCAAGTGTTCTTTCTTTCATCAGTTCCTCGGTATTCAGAGGAATGTCAATGATTTTATATCCATTTAATCACTTTTTTAATAGAAACTGTGGCAGTGAAATCAAACTTACAGGATGGAGCTTGGGTTTGTGCATCTAGTATGTAGTGTGAGTAGTATGAGGTGGTTAATTGTGGCTGCAGAATACACAATTTCCTTTGATTTTATTTAGAGATGGTTTCTCTATCTGAGGAGAATAGCAAGTTTGATATGAGAATTACATGCATGGTTCATGTTATATTTTGTAAGTATCACTATAGGTTTAAATTAGCATGTTGTCTCTTTTCTAGTATTTAGCTCAGGTTTTTTACCACCTTGGAGTCCTTATCTGTTATTTTAAGAAAAGAGGAAAATATGGGAAAAGAGAAAAGGAAATGAGCTCTGTCTGATCATTGAACCCTAAAGAATCTTATGGCACGTAAAGAATAGTAAGTCTTTCAACCTTTTGTGGTTCATTTTTTGCCAGGTGGGGGTGGTGTTTGTGTGTTTGAAATTTGTCAAATTTCATGGATCCCAATCTAGAAATTTCAAAGAGGCTGTACATTTCACGTGGTCCTAAACTGTGACAATAAATAAGTGCAAGGAGAAGCATGTCAACCACCAAGTTAATAGTTGCCAGAGATTTGAATATATTTTATGTTGGAATTGACAGCTTAAAAGCCTTCTGTATGGCAAAGAGTCATTTAATATGTGATTTCCTAAATGATAATCAAATTCTAGTCCCAGATCATGGAGAAACCATCTCCAAAACAGGTTTAAAATAAAACTTTTTTTTTGTCAAAGAGACTAAATCCATGGCATTAACATACAAAGTTTATCCTTGTAAAATGAACAGTAACAACAATGAAAGCAATCTGTAGTAAGAAATTATCCTGGAAGGGTTTTCCTCAAGCTTTGTGATAAAGACTAGCTGCCTAAAATTTCCACTGTTTTATGACAAATTTTTTTTGAGGTTTAAAATGTTCAGTGAAAAACAACAGGTAAAGCTTTATTCATTGTTAAAAAGTGCATTCAGTTGGAGTTGTCTACTTTAAACAGCCTTCCTGCAAGCCCTTAAGCCTTATTGGTGAGATAATGCTGAAGTTCTTACAGAAGTGGGAACATGTTTTAATAATAAAAATTGATTTTATTGCTGAAGACATTTTTAAACATAATCCGCTACATTAATCAAAATAATTTAGTAATTTGGTATAGAAAAAGGTTGGAATCTATTTTCCGGTGCTTGAGGCTAGACTAGATTAAATTTATTCGAAACAAAAATAATTCATTTGTGTATATGAAAATGAATTTTTAAACTTTCAATCAAACTAACTTTGAGTGCTGAACGTGGAAAGCAAAGTCAGACAAGAAGTAACGCTAATTGCTGGGTGCTATGAGCAGAGTTGAGAACAAAAAATGGTGCCAAAACAGCTGCATTCATTTTGTTACCATGACATTTTTTATGTATTTTTAATTAACATGACCAGGGTATGGGGACCTGTAGCAAATATTGATGACCTTGGAAGGGTGGGGGCCAGCACCTCATGGCCATGGTGACAAGGCTTGGCAGGGTGTCTGGGCAGGTGGCGATCCCAAGGGTGAGGTGAGGGATGCCTGGGCAGGCAGAGCTCTGGGCTGGGCAAGGAACTTTGCACAGCACAGGCACAGCCTTACCTCAGGCAAGGACCAAGACATGGGATGAAAGCCCACAGTGAGGCTTCTCACAACTTCTCACAATTCAGTTATTTCCACTCAGTCTGATCCAAGACTACAGGTGCCTTGTGCCAGGGATTGCCTAGGGGAAGAGGTGACAGGGTCTGTTGGTGGCCCAAGGGCCACGGTAGCCTACATGGGGATGTCTACATCAACCAGATGTAGTTATGAAGTGGGTATGTATTGTCAGCACCTGGCACAAGTGAGATAGCTCTCATGAAAGCTTGTGCCCCGAGCCCTGGTCTGACCCACATCTTTATTCACAAAGGTGTTCCGTATGAATTATTGCCCAATCTTTCTGTGCATATTCAACCCCTGGCCCCGCCTGTCCTCACTTCGCATGGTAATTGGATCCACGCCCTTCTGAGCATGCATTGTTCACAGTGGTGGTCTCATGGGGGTCTCTAGGTGGTCTCTGAGGGTGAAGATCGTGGTCGACTTCATGATTGACCTTTTGAACTTTTCTCCTTTATGCGTGCGCTTTGGTCCCTTGGTGCTTATCTGAGTACGTCTGTCGGTCTTGATGAGCTTGGAGACAGAGGAGCCCCTTTATCTGGGTTTCTTGGATCCCTTGGTCTTCTCTCAGTATTGTTCTTTATGCAAGAAGCTTCAGAAATTTGCATTTTCCTATGCCCTTTGTACCATGGCAGAGGTTTCTTAAGTAAAAGGGTTAAAATTCAACACATAGTTCTACAGGCTAAACTTTAAATGCTTAATTCATATTGCTAACTGAAGTGAATTCCAAAAATCTCTATTTCACAGCAGTCTAAAGCACTCTTCATGCTGTGTTCTTTTGCCTTTAGATTAACAAATTTAAAAGCTGTATAAAGGGCAGGTATGTTTCCCATTGCTCTTCTCTTCTGATTGACAATCGTAGTTTGCATCAGTGTTTTTTACTGGATGTGGAGGAAAACTGAGAACCAGAGAAGGCTAACATGGCTTCTACCTGGGATTGAAAAGAAGCTTAATTATTGAACTTCCCTTCAGCTCCTCCTTCTCCCAGTGTGCCATTTCTTCTTTTCCCTACCTGTAAAAGCAGGCTTGGGAACTGTATGGTCACTGGTGCTCTCTACCTGGGTCATTCTGTTAGGAGCCTGAAGAAGGTAAGAACTGGGGAGGTGGTCTCCAAGGAGGGTATCTAGGAAGTGGTTGTAAATTGAAGAAACTACAAAATAACTGCTCCTGCAGGTTTGACAGGAGTGATAGTGCCTCCTCCATGAGGTTCTTCCTAACATTTTAGGTACTCAAACTATTCAAACATTTCTGTTTTCTTTTTCTAACTCTGTGTACTGTAGTTCTGTTGCAAAGCAAGAATTTCTTCAGAATCTGGTCTTCAGCTGCTGAATTGGTGTTGGTTTGGTTTTCTTTGCTTGGGTTATAATCTTCTTTGAAGTGACTGTGGGGCTCAGTATTGCTGACAATAATTGGGATGTGGGACACAGTCCACATCAAACCTCCCTGTGCAAACCCTTGGCTGTTTGTGTCCTTTAGGTAACACTGGCATTTAGGCCAAAGACTAAAGCTGAAAGGCAAAATTGCTCACAGCCCACGAGGGATGTGGCTCTGTTGGGAGGTTCAAAGGGAGCAATTTGGGCAAGGAAAGCAGCATCTTGTTGTCTTCTGCTGGGAATAAACCAAGGAAGAATTGCCACTGCCTTCTTTTCCTCACAAAACTACTCTGCAGCTGAATTTTTGATGGAGGGGAGAGAAGATGGATTATTTCTTTCTCAGCCTTTACTGTCAAGGCAAGTGTTCTCTCAAAGTTAGCATTACTTTTCTTTCTGCACCTGCAGGGCATGTTGCCATCAGCTTTTATATCAGTAAAGCTGCTCTAATTCTTTCCTTTGGATTTTATGAAAACACTTATGTGTGATCCCTGTGCTGTAACTTGTGCAATTCCAAGGCAGCAGTATGTGTGAGATTTCCCACAGCCACAGGAACAGAACTGTTTCCAGATCCATCTATTTGTGTAACTCCACATGCCAATCCCAGAGGTAGTGCAAGCTTCTGAAATTGTGTATCCTCACATGTAAGAAGAAAAGTGATCATGAGGATGACAGGTGCAGTTTGAATATGTAGATGAGCAGAACTTCTAAGACTGATAGTGGTAGGGGATAGTTTGAGACCTGAATAGATCATTCCTCTCAGAACAGCACTTTCAGACTCTCTGTAGGTTTTCATACTGGGAACAAAGTCTGTAGGCAAAAATATGTTGGTTTATATTTTTACAAATTGATAGTTGTGAAGTTCATAATCAGTCAAATTAGAATCAGATTGCCTTTTATCAGATTTGTTTCCTATGCAGGAATAAGCTTTTCTGATTTAATCCTGTGCATACACACTGGGGACAGTTGCCTGTACATAAACAAGATTGCTAAAATGCCAAAGCTTCTGTGTGAGAAAAAGGCTCACACTCCATTTTGAAAGTCCTTCTTGTTTTAGTGGCAGTGCAGCCAGTCAGGCAGTTCTTGTGTAGATCCCCAGAGCTTTTCTTTTCCTCTTGGGTTTGTTATCTAAATGCACTGAGGTAGATACAAACAAACAACCTCATCTGCTGGAGCAGTAATAAGTCAGCAAATGTCATCTTTTACCATGCACAGCACTCACAGGAGCCCTGCTCTGTTCATTTATGGATAGGCAGAAAAGGATGGGTTTAGAAAAAATGCATCAGCTGTAAGGAAGTGAGAGAATCAAACACAGATGCTGAAACTGAGCTTCATTAATATTTTTTGTTAGGCTAAAGAGGCTGCACGTAGAAGTTTATATAGTTTCAGGGCAAAATGAGGTTTATATGGTTCCCCTTTACAGAGCTAGAGAGTGAGCTTTCAGCCTCATTAACAATAAAGAGGAAAGCAAAGCTAATTCTCCAGGGGGGCACATGGTGTGTGTTTGCTGTCTGCAGACATGTGCATCGAGCTGAGCAGGTCTCAGAGGCACAGTTCAAAGACAAAAGGGCGAGCACAGCTGTGCAGGTTGTGTGGGGTGATGCATTCCCTTTACACACTGATTTTTCACAACTGCATTTGAAGGGGAGGAAAATTCACGTTGGCAAACCTAGCTTTGGAAGGAAAAAATGAGCAATCCTTCTAAACTGAAGCGAGTTATCTACTCAAAGCCATAGCTGCTAGTCCAAGCCAAGCATGGGAATTGTGTGAGAGGTTCAGAGACAGTCTGACACTGACATTTCTCCTGTAGACCAGACCTGAGTGGGGGGTGTAGGTGCCCATCAGCCCCAGCTGTGTCTGCAGTGCAGCAGAGATGTCCCAGCAGCTGGCACACAGCAGAGCTGGTGATGCCAGAGTTTGGCACAGCCCCTCACCCACATGCTCAGCTACAGGGGCTGCAGCTGGAGCTGCAGGGCTGGAGCTGCTCTGTGGATTCTCCCAAACAGCAGCTGCACCCTGAGCACTGCAAACCCAGTTGGCAGTTGGACAGTGTTTCCTTCCACTGCTCCAGGTTTCTTTTGTATTTAATTTATGCTGTCCTTAAGGACAAATTTCACTGCCAAGGGAGTCTGCCTGAGGAACTTCTTTCAGAGACACGAGGAAGCCCCTAACAGAAAAGCAGGTATTTAACCACTGCACCAGTCCTGAAATGCATCACATTTTGATTTCTGAACCATTTCTGTCCCTTGAAAATGGATGGGCTTTTATTTGGTGTTGTGGATTTTAACTTCCTTGGACTCTTATAATCCAGAAACCAATGGAGTTTACTTTTTTTTTCAGTAAACAAAGGAAGGAAGTGATAACTGTGTTTGCCTTCCATTTCCTTATTGAGTGGGAAGCAGCTGCAGATCTGAGTAGTGTTCTAACTTTGCTGCTGCTGATGATTGTATTATGTCTGGACATGCAAGTCTTGCAAATTTTGTGTAGAGCAAAATCTGCAGAGCTTCTGGAAATACTCTAATGACATTTCATTATTTTCTTTTTGCTTCTTTGGCCTTATGAAATATATGTTAATAGTGTAAGAGAACTTTAAAAGGGTGCACACTGCTTATTAAATATCTCCAAAGACTTGTAGGAAAACAGTTAACCTTGGCAATGAAGGTTACTTCTACCAAGAAAAATTTATTTGCTTTTAAAGCTGACAAAGTGACTTCTTGGTATCTGATTTATGGTGATGACCTGTACTTTGGGTTGCTCTTTGTCTGTATACCTGTGTGGGGTTTTTTATAAGAATCTTGACATTTTTCTGAAATGAAAGAAGAGTTATGTAAGAAGGGAATTTTTGTGCTTTACTTCTTTGGTCAAAAAAATAACATGGACAAATCTGCTTCTTGTCAAATATGAGGTTTTCTAAGAGCCCTCAAAAACTCTGCTCTCCTGAAAATAGAGCAACAGTGAAGAATTTCACATTTAGAAAATAGCACAGTAAAAGGAATTTTCCAGTCATGACACATGCTAATAATATCTTGTATGGTTTTGAGCAATTCCTCATGTGGTCCTGCATCATGTAATAAAACCATCCACTAGGAATAATAGTACTAAAGATCTAAAGAGTTTATGAGCCATCGAAAAATCTGTGTCCACTTCAGTACCCACTTTAACTGAGCCTCAGGGAATGCTGCAAGGTTTCAGCTCAGTAGATGACAGGTCCTAGGAAGCTTTCCTAGCACATTTAGACAAGAAACTCTTGGAGACCAAAAAGCACTGAAGGTCCCAGATGGGCCAGAAGTGACTGGAATGGTTCCTCTTGGCTCATCCAATGGAAATAGTTGTTCTTGGGCAGATTTTTCTCTTTCTGCCCCTGATTTGAGTCCAGAACTTCACTCAAATGGAAGGAGAGCAGGTGAGCTGAAAATGAGGCCTCATGGATTTACCCTGCAACCCCTCTCTGTTTTTCTGGCAGCATTGTGAAGCTCAAGGCACAGGGGCTGCCTTTGCTGCACTGGGGCTCCTGCTCCTGCCAGATCCTGGGTGCTGCACCTCTGCTGCAGGAGCACTCCCTGACTGCATTCCTGCTGCAGGAGCACTCCCTGACTGCATTCCTGCTACACCTCTGCTGCAGGAACACTCCCTGACTGCATTCCTGCTGCAGGAGCACTCCCTGACTGCATCCCTGCTGCAGGAGCACTCCCTGACTGCATCCCTGCTGCACCTCTGCTGCAGGAGCACTCCCTGACTGCATTCCTGCTGCACCTCTGCTGCAGGAGCACTCCCTGACTGCATTCCTGCTGCAGGAGCACTCCCTGACTGCACATCTGCTGCACATCTGCTGCAGGAGCACTCCCTGACTGCATCCCTGCTCTTGTCTCACACCATGCAGGTCCTGCCTCCAGGTGCAGTGAGCTGTGCTCGAGTCTGTCTGTGTGAGCAGGAGCTGGGCTCTGCCTGTAGCTCCTCTTGGCTCACAGGCCCTGGGGAGCAGCTGCAGTTACCTGGAGCCCAGCAGCTCCTGGCACAGGGGCAGGAGTCACAGAGCAGTTCTAGGCATTCCAAAATGGAATCATCCCAGGAGATTCTGCTTCTCAAAAACTTCAGAGTAGCAAGCAGCTGGATCCCTGACTCCTGGGAAATACAGCTTCTGCTGTTCTTGTGTCACTGGGGCAGGACAGGGAAGAATCCATCACTTCATTGAGGCCATTCCCTTAACTGTCATCGTTTCCATGTCCAGTGCTTCCAAATCTGCCCTTTGTTTCCACAGTAGCTCAGATTAGCAGTGCCTCCCTTTAGGGAGCTTTTATATTGCAAAAATAAATTTCTGGTTTGCTGTTTTTGCTGCAGATATAATGTAAGGAGAAAATGATGGGGTTTGCATGCCTGGAGTGAGACTTAACCTAAAAATTGCATTCAGTTAGACAAAGAAAATCCCAAATTCCATTTTGCCTGCCCGGATAGGAAAGTGCTTTTGTTAATTCTAGTAATTATTACATCTTTTATTAGCCTATCAGTTTCATCTAATCTGCTCTGTCCTCTTTTACTCCACAAACTCTATAAGGGGTAGAAAAAGAGGCATGGTTAAGTCTTGTGCTTGAGTGGAAATTATTTATGTGTGCATGTTCTCCCTCCCACCCAATCCCCCCTTTTTCTTTATCTGAATTGTAATTTGACTGGTGATCTTAATTCTGCCAAAGTCAAGAAAAATGCTGCTGTTGGCCTCTCTGTGCACATAGGGTAGGAATGGTCTTTGGTCACAAGGTAGTGATGGTCTTCCTCCACAAAGAAGAAAGAGTTTTGTTCTGTTGTGTCAAAATCTCCCCTTGGCCATTAACAGCAGGGAAAATAGCACTAGCAGCATTTCTGGATGGGTGATCTGTGGCCACATCAGCTGAATGTGTCCTGGTAAGCTTCTCCCTGGCCCCAGGGACTCCTACAACTCTTTCCTCCTTGTCCCTCTTTCCCTCCCTTTTTCACTTCAGAATGGGAGACTTCAAAGCACTTGACCTGTGCCTCTTGTGGGTTGAGAATAGGGTCAGGTTTTTAAGATCCCTTTGTCCAAGAGCAGTGTGGAGGAGAGGAGTTTCCTGGGACACCCTGGGTGAGTGAACTCAGCTGGGGTGTGCAGCCCAGGGGCTGTGCTGGCAGGGAGGGACAGGGACACTGCCAGCTCTGCTTTGCCTGGGAAAGGCCTCTGCCTGCAGCTCAGGGGAGCAATCCTTGTTCTCAGCTCCTCGGACTGTGCACGTGCTCCCAGGCAGGAGCTGAGGGCCCTGTGCCTGAAGTGAAGGCTGCAGTTTCTCTTTGACTTGGACCAGGCTTCTGTGATGCTTCCCTCACAATTTTCCATTCCTGGCCATCTGATCGGTCTGCTCTGAGCTCATCACTCTGCCATGCTGCTCCGAGCTCACTGCTCTGATCTCACTGCTCTGATCTCACTGCTCTGATCTCACTGCTCTGATCTCACTGCTCTGATCTCACTGCCCTGATCTCACTGCTCTGATCTCACTGCTCTGATCTCACTGCTCTGATCTCTCTGCTCTGATCTCACTGCCCTGATCTCACTGCTCTGAGCTCTCTGCTCTGATCTCACTGCTCTGAGCTCTCTGCTCTGAGCTCACTGCCCTGATCTCACTGCTCTGAGCTCACTGCTCTGATCTCTCTGCTCTGATCTCCCTGCTCTGATCTCACTGCTCCAGTCTCACTGCTCTGATCTCCCTGCCCTGATCTCTCTGCTCTGAGCTCACTGCTCTGATCTCACTGCCCTGATCTCACTGCTCTGAGCTCACTGCCCTGATCTCACTGCTCTGATCTCACTGCCCTGAGCTCACTGCCCTGATCTCACTGCCCTGATCTCACTGCTCTGATCTCACTGCTCTGAGCTCTCTGCCCTGATCTCTCTGCTCTGAGCTCACTGCTCTGATCTCACTGCTCTGATCTCCCTGCTCTGATCTCACTGCTCTGAGCTCACTGCCCTGATCTCACTGCTCTGATCTCACTGCTCTGAGCTCACTGCTCTGCCATGCTGCAGGGTTTCCATTAACTTCACTGAAGCTGTTCCTGAACACAGTCACCTGAGGGGAGAGGGCTCAGGGGCACCAAAGTGGCTCAGTAGGGTTGTCAGGTTTGCTCCAGGGTTCTGAGAATAGGACAACATGACCAGAACCCCTTCAGACTGTAAAGATGCTTATCTGCTGCTTTCTGTACCTGCCCTGTCAGCAGGCTGGCAGACACACTGCACTTCTTTCTCACATGCAGGCTTGATCCTGAGTTCAGGTTTTGCTTCTCTCTTTTGTACAATCTCTGAAACATCCAGAGGCAGCTGCCAGAACCTAGGTCTCCTTAAGGGGTAAATTACTTTGTCCTATTTTGCTCCTCATCATATCCTGCAATTTCCTGTTCATTTCTGATCTGTGTTGCTATCACCTTCTTTGTCAGATCTGTGTTGCTGTCACCTTATCTACTTCTATTCTGAATAACCTGATAGAAGTTAAAGAAAATGGCTTTTCATTCTTGTATTTTTATGTAGCAGTTCCAGCTAGTGTGCAGTAGCACTGTTCTGTATCAAAAATAGGCAGGCAGGAATATGAGCAATAAATAGCAATGCTCATTAATGCTATGTGTTCTTCTACTGTGAGAATTCTCTGTCTCCTAATTATTTTTCCTTCTTCAGAGTCAATTAGCTTAATGTGGTAGCAGGAATTTATGATGGTGCTGCCAAACTGTATGTGTCTCAATCTCCATGCATTCCCAGCATGACTTTTTGTTAGGCACTGAGCAGGGACAGATGTGGGACACTGAAAACATTATTCAAACCTCTTCCACTTTTCTCTATCTTTGGGCCAGGATCAGTTTAAAAAACCACACGGGCTAGCAATAGCAGTACATGAACTTGTCCTTTCTTGGTCCTGCAGAGATTCCTGTGTGTTCTGGTGTTCAGATGCCAACAGGTCCTTTGAACTTGTCTGGACTGAGCAGAGATAAGGAAAAACATGGGAGTAAATCCTGCAGGACTGGGACCTCAAACCTGAGCAGAACACAAGGATACAGCAGCTGGATAGCCCAGTCTAACCTGGGCTCAGTGTTTCTGGGTGCAGGGTGCTTTACAGGAAATTATGACACATCCATGATGCTCCTCCCAGCTCCAAATCATCTGGAGGCATTTCTGTAGTGACAAATATTTTTCCTAATCTTCTTCCAGCCTGGTTTTTAATGACTGGGATCTGAGATTGGGCACGAGGTTTTGAACAGACACAGCCCTTACTCTGCAGATTGCTGGACCTGTGATACTGATGGATGTTATTATTTTGGCTGTGCTGCACTGTCAGCACTTCCCATACCACAGATTTTTTTATTGTGACCAAGATGTGCAGTGCCAGCTGAAGCTGTTGGCAGCTGAATGGGACACATTTGTGACTTTTGGCTCTTGTTCATGAGGATTTGGGGTTGGGTTTGAGCATTCCAGCTGACCTTCTCAGTACAATATTCAGCTGAGACATGATTTGCAATTTTAAACTTTACATTCAACATTTTTTCTTTTTTTAATGAAATATTGACTACTCAGATAACTCAGAGCTGGTGTCTGAAGCTATCTGGGATGTCTAGAGGAGAACACTGAATGTGAAGACTTGCAGGATTTGTGACAAGGACTGTGCTTGAATAAACTTGTCAGCCAGGGAGGGCATTATTTATTTTTGCACAACTTCTTGGGTTGTGTCTCAGCATATATATCATATGCACACAGAAACTTGTCCCAGAAAGAGTCTGGAAGAGCAAACCTTCACTCTGGAATAACCATTTAAGCTTCAATTGTGTTTTCTATTTATACACCTGCTGCAGATGTTTTATCTGAAAATGCCCAAAGCATTTTTTTAGCAGCATTCACAATGCTGTCCTCTCAGGCCTTTGCTGATGTTTTTTATCTTTATTGATAGTGCTGCATCTGGGCATAAGCTACATTTTATGGTTGGATGGGAGACTGTTATCTGGGCATTTATCATTTCACACAAATCTTCTCTCTCTGTCGTCAGTGAAGTGAATGTATCTTTTACAGGCACTGCTTTGTGTCAGCACCTCCACCCCTTTACAGCATTTCAAAGAACAGCTGTCCCAGTTCTGCTCTATTTTGGGCCAGTGGAGGGTCCTGATATATTAATTGAAAGCTCATCTGAGACCAGAAAGAGGTGTAAGAATTAGGTTTGTTTTGAGCTCTGTCCATCTAACCCTTCCCTCTGCAGTGGCTTTAGCTTGGGTTTATCTTTGAAACAAATATACAAGCAACAGATATAGAGTGTGTTTTATCATATAATCATTTTAGGGGATCCTAGCACTGAAGAGGAGAGTAGATTATTTCAAGGATTAGTCAAAGGGTGAACGTTAAGCTAATGGAAAGCGAGGATGAATATTGGGAAAAAAAATCTTGCTACTGCAGTCCAGTGGGACAGAGAAGAAATGGAAGGACTATCAATTGGCTTATTTTAGAAGGTCTAAGAAATATATTACATCAATAACAATCGTTCCTTGGTTAAATCATCCAAACATTATTTGCCTAATCAGACTGAAGAAATATGTAAATACAGCATTTATTCCATCTGCATTAGGACCTGGCACAAATGTCCTTTTGGAAAAGTACTGACGTGAATGCACGCTTAGAGAGCCAAACATCTCTTTAGAAGTTCTGTTGAGCTGGGCTCTGAGCCCTGAGGTGCTCCATGAGCAGCTGTGGGTGCTGTCCTGCAGACCATCCACACACAGCTCTGCTCACTGAGCCTCTCTGGGCTGCTCTCCTGTCCCTGTGGACTGCAGGGCTGGCACTCAAGGAGCTCGTGTCCAGCCACGTGCCCACCTCACACAAATGGGATCTGCTGTGCTCAGGTGTCATCACCCACTGCAGAGCAGACACTGAAAGGGTAGCACTTGGGCAGGCCCAAAACAACCAGGTACAAAACTCCATGGCTTGCATGTTGCTGGGCTTTACTGCCTATAACACAGCATTCATGCAAATTCCAGTCTTTAATTCCTTATGTTCTTTTGAAAAGCTGCACAAGCTGTATTAAAACTCTTCCATTTTCTTTGTGATTTCATCTTCAGAGGAAGCTTGTTATGGTTTCATGCTAGAAGATCACCAGTGGGTCTCCGCTGCATTGCACTAAAGTTGTTTTTACATTGTAGTTTCATATAATAATAATGGGATTGTAGTGACTTTGCTAATAGACATGCAGGATGCAAATTGTCTGTTTCTCAAATTTATAATATTTTTGGTAGAAGGAGCAGCATAATGGAATCATCAGGAGGGTTTTGAAAAGTTCCTTCTCTGTTTTTCTCTGTCTGCGTGCTTGTACTTACAACATGAGATCACCCAGACAGTATTAGGAAACAAGATTTAGTGTCACTTTACAGGAGCTGTGTATTTGATAGGCAGTGCAATTTGTGGGACAGTGGTCTCATCCTAAATGGAAATCCAAATGGAATTATGAGCACTCATGAACTTTCAAAATTGTACACTTAATGATGATGGAGATTAATTTTATCGTCTGTGCTTTGTGGCTGAAGCTGCAGGGTTGGGAGCAAGCATTAAAATTTGATGAAAGATTTTTTTCCCATGGGGAAGCTCTGTTTCTGATATTGACCAGTCATCCAGATTTGGCCCTAGATGGATTTTTTAGGGCAAGTACAAGGCTGATGGGTTGGAGGAAAGTAGAGAGGGTTGTTAGAAAAATAACAACCAGGAGAGACCACCAGGAATGACTTGTGCCAGTGTTCTGGCCCACAGGTTTTAGAACATCTATGCTGGATGTGCCTGTAGCTGCAGTGTAGCTAAAGATGACGTTTTTCTGGCATTTATAGGGGCCAGCTACTCCTATCTACTGTGAGGTAGGTAATCCTCCAGTCTAGTTTATGCTTTGTCTAAATCATCATTTCTGTAAGGAGCTCTCACTCATATCACACTTAATGGGATTAAAGAATCATGTGACTTCAATGTGTTAAAATCACATTAAGTGATTCCTTGCTGTCCTAGGTTGACTGTATGATGCTTTTATTTTCTCTCCCAAATTTGCCCTGAACCAGGACACTTACCATGAATTTCAACAGATATTCCCTGTAGCCATTTCTGTGTGAAAGTTGTGCATTGGTTCTCCTTGGGAGTCCCATGCTAGCTGTAAACTTTGGGGTTTTTCCCTCTCTTCTGTTTCTACTTAGCAGCTTTGGCTGAGAACAGCAGCTGCCAATGCTCTCTGTCTTTGTAAGGCTATTCAGGTGGAAAAGAAATTGTGCTTTCTTTAGTTCCAGTGTCATTTGACTTTCCCACAGTCACAAGGATTTCCAGGAGATTTGTGTCTTCTGCTTCTCCCTATGCCAAGGACTACAAAGGTGATATTTTTTTCTTGGCTCAAGTCTTTCTATTTATTGTGTGCTTAAAACTTGTAAGAGAGTTGCTAGAACGTTCTTCTGCCCCGGTGATACTGGCCAAATGCGTGAGGTGTGCTGAAACCTGGCTAGTAAATATCCTAAACTTTGCTTGTTAAATGCAATTTAACAATTGGAATTTAACAAATTTAACAATTTGGCAGCTCTTCAAGTTCCAGAGCCACTCTCTGGACACAGCTACGAAACTGTGGCTGCAGGTAGAAGGAACAAGTAACACAATAGTGGGTGAGGCTGGGCTTTTCAGTGTCTTTGTTTCTAGAGCTACCAGAAAAGCTTGATCATTACATAAACAAATTGTATTAAAAGCAGAGAAGGCTGGGAATATTTTGATGAAAACTTTCTCATTGCAAAGTATTACAGCTGCACCTGACTAGAAACATTTAAGTTTGGTCAAAATCTGTCAGGAAACTTCTCAGGCACGAGACAGAAATGATTGTAAAAGCAAGCAATAATTAGAATTACATTTTCAATCATGAAAGATTTGGGCTCAAGATCTTTGTGTTTTAAGAGCAGATATTTAATCTTTCTCTCCCAGATTCCCAGTCTCAGCAACTACTTTTGCAACAGAAATGATGATTTGAGTGAGTGTACTGGATAAAGTGCCTGCCTTGCTGTGGGAGTGGCACAGTTTATAATGCATTTCAGAACTGACTAAAAGGGAGGGATCTATCAGAACAAATCTGTACAACATTCCAGAATCCATCAGAAAAAAGGATTCAGAATCAAAGGTCCAAGTTTCCTAGGTCTCACATTGCTATTTCTTCAGAATTAGAATCAGTAGAATCCATTGGGACAACACATCATTCATTACCTCCATGTGGTAATTGCCTGAAACAGGGGTCTCCCTGAGTCAGGTCTCATCAGCTCCTGGAGATCTATTGCACACCCAGGGTAGCTCAGCTGCCTTAGAAGGCATAAAATCAGCAGGGTGGCTTCTGTGGCAGTGTTGGAAACAAAAAGGTTTTAATAAAAGGCAAAATGGCAAAACTCTTTACAGAGAAAATCCGAGCCAGGGGCAAGAGGTTCCTGCTCCTGGTAAAACACCTCACAAAGCCATTGGCTTCTTTGTTCTCTTCTTTTTCTAGTAAATTGCTCAGGGGGGACATTTTGGCTCCTGTCCAATTGGCCATCCTTAGGTTTGAGGTGAAGTGCCCCAGGTCCTATGAGGTGTCTCTTTTGCTAATTGAGGACAGAAACTTCTGGGCTTTTTTTCCTTTTTAAGGGGACAGAGTATACTCTGGTCACTCCATCAAGAGAGGGCACATTCCTATAATTACCTGTATAATAAATATAACAGTCATCAGAATAAATGCCTAGTATTTAAGTTTCTGACTGGAAGAGTTAAGAAAGAGTGACAATTAGGAAAGTATGTGTACCTGGGGATTGGAACAAGATTTTTTTCTTTAAGAGTTAGAAAACCCTTTTCTTTCTTTTGGCTATCATGAGGTCATCTTCCACTTATGGCAAACAAACCTTCTCCCCAGTGCTTTAGATAGATAGAGGCTTGAATAATACTTGCAGCACATATTTTTGAGGTGCATTTTATTAAAAAAACGAAACAAGCCAGCAAACAAAAAAACCCACCAAAAATCCAAACCACATCCACCTGTGCAGTTTGCCTTCCAGGCTGCATGCTGTGCTTGTCCCAAGCCTGATTTATGAAAGAACAAATACAGCACGCTCAGCAAGGACCCAGGAGAACCTATTTTACCTGTGACCTCTTCTTCCACTTGTAGATGCAACAACTAAAATTACAATTGCTGCTAAATTGCAGTGACTTTGGCGATGCTGGGGTCTGTAGGACATTTGTGCTTGTGGCTTGACCTTCCAACAAAGGGCTGAACCTGAAAAGCATTATCATCACAACCCATCCCACATTAACCTCCCAGTAAACTTGAGAGGAACTGTTTTGTCAGCTGGAGTTTGTGCCTGCAGCACTCAATACTGAGCCATTTCACTGCTTGCAAATGTCAGCAGTTCCAGCTTATCTGTTACAATGCTTCACTGAATTCAAACTACTCTCATGAAATACAAATTTCTTTTCAATGTGAAGTAGACCATCTGTGCATTGTTCAACTTCTCACTCCTTAGAATGCTTAAATAGTGTCACAGATGAGTCATAAAAGTGTGTTGATTCATGCTCTCAGTTCTATCAAGTGTATTAGTATTCATGGTTTTCTTAACACTCCTGCACCCTCAAAATGGAGCTGCTTGAATTTCAGTCCAGCTGTCAGTCAAGCAGATACTCCTATGCTGACATAGGGATGAACTCCAGTAAGAGATCAGAACGTGGAATGCTACTTTAAAAAGGAGGTGAGTTCACCTCTTGCCCAGTGCTAGAGCAGCTGAGTGAGTGTCTGCATTAGAGCCCTTGGAGAGTGCAGGGGCAGCTGTGCTTGTCCTGCAGCCCGTTCCAAGGGTCTTCAGGAGAGCACAGAGGTGCCTGAGCCAGGCACAGAAAGAGAGGGGCTCTCTCACCCAGGGGGAGCAACATGTGAATGTTGAATGGGAAAAGACAAAGGGAGCAGCCAGCAGACACAGCTGAGAAGGAAAGTTTCAGTGAGGGTCAAGTCCACACTTGACAAGCCAAGGCTTCCTGGTCCAGCTCAGGTCTCCCCCAGATTTGGGGAGGTGTGTCCTGGATGGTAAAGAGCCCAATCCTGCAGGCTCATCCCAGGGCTGGCTTTCAGTTCTGCCTGGTGGGTGGTGGTAGCACTGTGGTCTGGCAGCTCCTCAGGTGCTTGGCAGCTTGGATGGGGCTCTGCAGTGCCAGGGAAGTGAGCTGGGAATCCTGCCCTGCACCATGGCCTGCAGCCCCAGCGCGTCCCTGAAAGCAGCACTGGCCCAGCTGGGAGGGAGCCTGCTGTGCCCAACTCCAAAACTTCTGTGTGCTCTTCCTTGTGGGAAAATGAACAGAGTGCTGATCTGAGCAGTGCTGTGAGATGCTTGTAAAGAGCTGTGAATAAGCATAAAGGTGAGGAGCACTGACACTGCTGTTCCCTGAAGAAATGATGGGGAGTGAAAGTGCAGCATGAGCCTTGCTGGATTTGACATGGTGCTCGCTCACCACACTGCAGATGCAGCTCAGTTTGAGCCATGTGTGGCAGGGTGTTTTCTTTTTGCATTCAAATTTTACATTTATCAGAAGTATTTGATGAAATGAGATTGATTTCTCTCTTTCAATTACTTTAGTATTTTGCTGTTGCTCATTCTAACCTTCCCCCACCTTTTATTGTGCAAAATATAAATACATTACATATTTGCAACAGCATATGGTCATCATTGAAATTTTTGCATGTGGAGCAAGGTTTTCATGTTCATGGTTTAAATTAAAAAAGCTGTATAACTGCCATCCCTGACATGTTCCAGGCCAGCTTGGATGGGGCCTGAAGCAACCTGGTCTAGTGGAAGGTGTCCCTGCTCATGGCAGGATGTTGGATTCTAGGTGACCTACAAGATCTCTTACAACCCAAACTATCCCTGACTCTATGAGTCTATACTCTGAATATTTATAACTTAAAGTTGGGCAAAATCATGAGAGATTTTACCTTGCTCAAGCTGGATTCCACTGGCTAGGTGGGTGTCATTCCCAGCTCACCCAGAGGAAAACAGAGCCACACAAGGTTTTGTGTGCTCCAACTACACACAGACTTTGTGTTCCTTTAGCCTGAGGATAACTCAGGCATAATCTCTTACCAGGTAAGTTAAAAATAAAAATAAAAATAAAAATAAAAATAAAAATAAAAATAAAAATAAAAATAAAAATAAAAAATAAAAACAACCGTTCTAAATAGCAGAGCTTCTTTTGCAGAGTTGCTGAGTGAAGAGCTGTCATGTTACATTAAGAGCATGGTCACTGCAACTGATTGCTTCATACAGGATATTTGCCAGCCTGTCTCCTGTGTAATCATGAGGAATGCCTTGACTTCAGAATAGCTGCACATAAGTAAGTTGTGAAAAAGTCTGGGGACAACTGAAAGTTCCTGTCATGATTGGTAGTGTGGAGAAATATTGCCAAAGCTATCAGAAAAATGTTCTCTTTTGATTACGTATTCCAGAAGATACAGACCTGCATCCCAAAAATTCTTCAAAATATTTGGCTAGAAAATGGGCACAAGCAGTAACACTTGCTAGTGCTGGAGTTAATGGACTCAGTCCAGGCAAACACCAATGCATGGTATTGTCTGAAGTGCTTGCTGTGTTTTGTTGCAGAAATGAGTCAAGGAAATAGCTGTGGTTGTGAAATACTGAATATTCCATGGGAGTAATTAATGTTTGTCTTTTTTGGAGAAAACTCTTCCAAAGTCATAATGTGTATCCCCTGGTTCTCAGGCAGACTGAAGCACTTTGGCTTTGTCCAAAGCCCTGAAGAATAAACCCTCACTGTCAGTTTGCTCTGCTCTGCCTGGGTAAGACACAGCCAATCAACTGTTCAGTGAACTTAAGCAATTTGGAATTGCACCAGGAGAAGGAGCAACATCGACTTTCCTTGTTCACATAAATCAATGCCAAGGTGCTCAGGCCCAGAGCTGTCACTTTGAACCCCTGTGGATGACACTGGATTTCCTAGGGGATTCTATTGGGTTCCATATCCACGTCTTTCGTGGGGTCGGGGGTTGGAGACAGGGACAACACACCCCAATGTCCCTGTGGCAAAGAAGGGAGTGTACTCCCCCAGCCCCTCTTCATAAAGGGGTTTGAAAAGCCGGGTCTGATGGATCATTGGTCTGGTCTTTGACACTGCCCAGCTCCCAGAGCAGTGGGATGTCTGCAGCTGAGCTTCCTGGCACTCAGCCCAGGGCTGGTTTATGGAGCCCGCTGTGTTTCTTGTTTAAAGCCAAATTAACTGCCCAGTACAAGCCAGTTTGTACAGCAACAGAATTCTACCTTTAAAAAAATCTTCCAATTTCTTTCTCTCTTCCATAATTCCTTTCCTATCTTCTTTTTAATGCACCAAGTCTTCTAAGTGGAAAAAATTTCATTTTTTATTTCTCTCTCATTGTTTGTTGGCATTTCCATTTGTTAAAGGTTTTAAGAAGGGTTGGTTGAGTTGGTTTAGTTTTACCAAAGATTTAGTGAACATAAAGAAACAATCTTTCTATTAATGCAGTCATATTGCTGTCAAAAATGGAGAGGGAAAACTCTGAAATCTTGTATTTACAATTTTGCCTTAAGCAACTGTGGCTTCCAATGAAAACTCAAAACATTTCCCAGGAAACCTTGTTTGTGTTTGACAAACATGTAATAGACATTTTTCTCCAGATGTCTTTAATTTTGAATATTTCTAAATCCTTTCAAACTTGCACTGCTTTCTAAGTTGCTGCAGCAAATATTCAGTGTACACCTTCCTTCCAGAAATGCTGAATGGGGACACAAGAGGGTTTTAGCTGTTTCCCTGAGGGAGGATGCTGGTGTAAGAGCTCTGTTGCATTGGCAGCTACCCTTGGATCAATAGGGAGGATCAGAAGGGAGCTCCAGGCCTCCTTCTAAGCATCTGTTTAGTATTTGCTCCAGATTAGCTGCATTACAAAACCTACCATTTAGTGAGCTGGTGGCTTGACCTTGTTCTCTGTCCATTAGGCTATAACCAGCAGTCACCTCATGGCAGAAATGCACATTACAAACCTCTTCATCCAGAGATGTCCTAGAAGAGCCTGCTCATTTTCACTCCTGCTCTGACCTGGCTAAAGCAGAGCTCCAGAGATGTGCTGTGTCTTGTCCTGCATTTGGGGTAGGTTATTGGCAGATGAGGCAACAATTATCACTATCTTCTCTGGTCATGTGAACCTCATGGGGGAGGTCCACAACAGGAAAAAGAATATGAGGGTTATTGCAACAGGTGGATTAACTATGGGATTATTGCTGTAGGATTGCAGGTGCCCAAGACTTCTGTGAGCAAGTTTGTGGAAAAGATATTCATATTCCTTAGGCACTACTAAATACCTCAAACCCAGCGTCTCAGGTTGGAAATGCAAGATGTGGCTGGGGTGTGTACTCCATTGCCACCTGTCAGAGCTGGGGCAGCTCTCTGCTGCTCATGGGGCAGTTTCTTTATCTCTTCCATGACCCATCCTCCCTCCAGGAGATCTCTGCTGTCCCTGGCCAGGGAGTGTCCCTGCAGGGCTGAGCAAATTCCATCATCCCATGGGGAGATGCTCTGCCCAGGGCAGGAGCCAAGCATTCCTACCTGGATACAATCTGAGCCTGGGAACAGC
>JAYDZK010000025.1:19406733-19428215 GCA_034509185.1 Euphonia xanthogaster
CCAGAGGGAGAGCAGGCCCATCTCCAGCAGCCCTGGAGCTCCAGAGGGAAACTCCCCCCTTGTGCAGGATCCCTGCTGGAGCAGAGCCCCAGCTGGCCCTGCAGGAGGGCTGAGCCCCCCTGGGATGGGGCTGTGCCCCCACCCTGACACGCAGGGGCTCAGCTCCTGCCCTCACTCTGGCAGTGGTGTTTTGTATTACTGCACTTTTATTTTTATATTTTCTTTTAATTTTTTTCCCTAATAAAGAACTGTTATTCCAACTCCCATATCTTTACCTAAGAGCCCCTTAATTTCAAAATTATAACAATTCAAAAAGAAGGGGTTTACATTTTCCATTTCAAGAGAGGCTCCTGCCTTCCTTAGCAGACACCTATCTTCTCAAACCGACACCCAGGAGGTCTCTGAGCTGCAGTCTGTAGAAGGGTATTTGGGGCTGGTACTTTCTCTCTTGCCTTCCTCCTGGAGCATCTAGCTTGGACATCAGGAGATCCAGGATAGTGAGGCCAGAGGAATATTTAGTCCAGCTTGGTATGGCTGGACCCTGCATATTCTCAGCTAGAAGGTGAGAAATGAATTTGTTTGTAAATGTCCCTAATTGACCTCCGAAGACTGTGCCTCATAAAAGGCACCTGAGATGCATGAATGAGATGCACTATCATGTCAGTACCACACACCACACCCTCCCTGTACCTGCAGAGCCTGCTCTGTGGCACATCAGGCTGCAGTTTTGAGTGCTGGCAGTTCAGCACCCTTCGTGAGCACCAGATGAATTTTTAAAGTGAAAAAGAGCTGAACCATTGCCAGTAGGTTATAAGGCTGGTGAAGGAACATGAGACTGGGGAGGAGATTGCACAAAAAGAGCAGTAAGTGAGAGATCCTTCTGGACAAGATTTGTGCTCTGAGCTGTATTAACTGCACTGAACTGGAACGTGTTAAATAATTGAGAGGAGATGGAGGCCATCTCCAAGCAGCACAGAACCCCAGGGACTGGTAAATAATGAATACAATTCTTCTGCTGTTAGTGGGATGACTCATCACTCACTATCTGTTTTAAGCACCTGCTGCAGGGGTTGGAGGAGGACTGGGCCTCTTAAACCAGTATTGCAAGGAAAAAGCAGCTCTTGGCTGCTACTAGATCCTTCCTTTATCCACCTGTATATAAAAGATATCAGCATCAATTTCTAATAGAGGGAGCCTAAACAAGGAGGAGAAGTTGTCCTACTGTGTTGTTTGGCAATGGAGGATCTTGACCCACAAGTTATTGTTTTCCTTGGCTTTCCTAAAACCAGGAACAGTGGAAGGTGGCAGCTGACACAAAGATCTCCAGACCTGTCTTGGAGTTCCTGCTGACAGGCACCAAGGGCTTCCCTGTGCACAAAAGCCCAGCAAAGTTCTGAGACAGAGCCATTCTGTCAAGGGAAAGCCCAGAGTCACTGACCCAGATACCAGCTGCTCTGTGTGCATTGCTAGTGGCACCAGCAAAATCCTGATGCTGTGTCCCATCATTTGTCCATTTGACCAAGCCCAGAATAGTCTTATGTGAGGTCTTGAGCTTCCTCCCCCAGATGTGACATGCAGAAAACCAGAAGCCATTTCCAGCTGGTATTTCCACAGGTGATGTCACTGTCAAAGTTTGTGTCAGTTCCACTGTGCAGGTTTAGGGGCAGCTCAGAACTTCTTAGCAGTGGCTGTAAAACCATATTTTGTGGTAGTAATAGAATGGTGTTGCAGGATGCCCAGACCAAAGAACAGGTTACAGTGCTCCTCTTTCATGCACCCATGTCCTTTGCTTCCCTGTTGCTGGGTGTCTGTCTTTGCTCACAAATGAGCAATATTGAAGAAAATGACTGGAATTGACTTTTTCTCTCAGAGGTCTTTGGAGCCAAGAAAATGCTAGAAAAATGAAACCTGTCCATCTGCTTGGATGACATTTTCTCCCACAGGTAAATCATGGAAATCCCACTGTAAATCATGGAAAATAGCTTAGCAGACTTTATTTCAGTTTATTAGCAGCATGGGAAAACTAAGGCCGTATTTTGATATTGTGGTGGCTAAGAGCTGGCCTGAAGGCCTCTCAATAATAATTAATGCCCATTTTATAACTGAAAGGCCACTAATTATATGAGTTCCTTGATTCTATAAGCTGAGCAGAGAGCAGGCACTGGCTGGCTGGAGCAGTGGGCTCAGCAGTGGGGACTGACCCTGAGCCCTGTGTGAGTTTGTGCTGCTGGGCACAAACCTTGCTGGGCTGTGTCACATTCCTGCCTCTGACACCACAGTGACACTTTGGAAACAATATTACCTGTGTTTGGACTTCCAAAGACAGATATCAGACCCACTGACCTGGCTGTCATAGCTGTGTTTTCACCTGGGATTAATTTGATTCCCAGCTAATCACATATGCCTGAAAGCAGGATCTGCCCTATTGCCTGAAATTCTTGAAAAGAGATGGTAGGCAGTGCCTGGTGGCATGCTGGGAGAACACAACTGTGCTGCTTCACATTTACCTGTAGGAGGAAATTTTCTTTCAAACAGAGGGATCAACTTCAGTGTCACAAAATTTCCATTTGAGAGCTCTTATTCAGGCATACAACAAGAAGTTGTTCTGGATTAACTGATTCATTAGTGATGTGAGATAAAAGTAAAGATTAATAATTCCTAATTCCTAAAAGTCCAAACCCAGTAACTGGCAGATACAGCTGTAGCAGCTGATTCTCAATTGCTGAGATGCAGGAAACCTTCCTTTTGCTAATCAGACTACTCTAAACTTAGAGTAGCCCCTATCCTCTTCTGGCTGTTCTGGCTGTTTTACTGATGGAGAACCTATCAGCTGATGAGTGAAAAGTCATAGTTTCAGAGTTTTTGAATTGAGATGTTAAAAAAATCTCTTTTATGAGATTTGGGACATATTTATATCTGTTTTGGGATCAGATTCTTGTTCATATTTTCTAGTAGTGGCCACTTCAACCTATGAGAAATGTGGGATTTTTGTAGTGTTTTTTTTAGTGCTGTTCTCTGTTGCCCTGTTCTTCTTTTTCGTCCAGGAACTGTTGTCTTCTTGCTAGTAGGAGTGCCACCACTTCACACCAATATCCTGCCTCTCTTTTCACATCCAACACTGTTCCATATTTATAACCATCACTTATTACTAGAAGTATTTTTCTCTGACATGTATCTGCTTAATGAAGGGCATTGATCTCCCTGTTTAATCCTCCTTTTTCTGCAAAAACATTTTCTTCCTTCCTTTTTAAGAAGGTGAAAACAAAAATCTTTTTAGGTCATTGAGAAACTTAGAACAGCCACCAGTATTTACTAGTTAGATGATTTCAGTGGCTACACTGTCTGCTCTCTATCCACAACTGTGTGTATCACATTGGTTGTCTGCCTCTTAAGTGAATTTAATGACTGTAATGTGCACACTCATTTGCTTTTAGACATTCAGAGGAGCAACCTTATTCGTTATGAATTCTGCCCTTGACACACCCTTTGAGAGCACTTCTTGGGCCTCACTGGCCTCCTGCTGGCCACAGTCTCAGACAATAGCTCAGCTCTGCTTTGGTGCTTCCCACTGTGCTGCAGTTGTGTCTAGAGACCACACCTGTGATCTTGAATGAGTTTGTTGTAAGGAGAAACCCTTGTTCTGCAGAGCTCCGAGTCTAAAGAGATGAGACAGATGACAGGTGGGAAGGAGAGGGAGGCACCAGCAGGCTCTGTGACCTCCTGTGGCAGTTGTGAGGTGCCACGTGCAGGGTGTGTGACAGAGCTGGGACCTCGATCCAGCTGTCTGTGTCCCCGTGGCTTTGGCACAGCTTCTAGAGCAGTCAGTCTCCAAAGTGTCAGGTAGTGAGACCTTACCAAGAGTCCAGCAGTGCAGGGTGGCTGTAAATCAAAACAATGCAACTGTTTATCAGCCCAGGACAAATGATCAGGAATAAGTGTATAATCTGTAGAGCCTTTATGACTGAGATGGGATTGCTAGGGATTATTTATAGTGGCTTTTTTATAGGGCAGTCATCATGGAGAAATTGTGGAAATATCAAAAATTATGCTTCTACTTCTGTAAAATATAAGATCATTCCCAGAGGAAGTGGTTTCTGGGAAGACAGCAGTGAAGTTCCAGAAAGATGCCTGTGAAATGAAATAGCCTGTCTGGGGATCAGCTGTGCTGCTCCTGTTAATTCATGGGATCTCAGCAAGAATATTCTTTGACCAAAGCAGGAAATACTCAACATTCTATTTAGGTTTCCAACTCTGTACCCAACTGTGCAGGGCAAGCACAGGAGTGAACAAGCTCAGGTGGGAAAGTCAAAATCCACAAAAAGATGGAATAGCTTCTTTTAGAAGGGGAAAACTTGAGGAGACTTTTGCTTTCATCAGCTTTCCCTTCGCCTGGTTTACATACAAGCCCCATAGTCCTGGGTGTGTGAGACTGTGTAATATCAAGAGTGCACTTCAGATACTGTGGTATTTCTAGTCACCTTGGTTCCTATTCCTAGAGACATGCCTGGAGATCATCAGCTGAGAAGTTTAATTTACAAAACCAGTTTTTTGCAATGCTGACAAAGACCTGGTAAGGAATTGTGAGTTAAACTACTTAGGGTAGTTAATCTTTTGTTGTTAGCATGTTAGGGAAAAGGTAATATGGCAAGGAAATCCTAAGAAAGTTGGCCAGAAATATTGCTTTGGATATTTCAATATTGCTTTGGATACTGTTTTTCTAGCATTGTTTTGTTGGTGTGCCAATATCCAAAACCTATCTTAAATCTGGTTACATCCCGTTGATTTGCTACACTACAAACCAGATCTTATATCAAACTAAGCACTTGCAAACAGCTGCTTATCAGAGGATGTGATCAGGGCTGCTGGCACAAGGCAACTCAAGATTGAAGGTACTTTGAGGCTGCAGCAAGAGGAGTGTGCCTGGTGCAAGCTGCAAGGATGCACTCTTGTGGCAGAGGTGCTGTACAGGGAATGGGTGGAGTTGAAACCACCTTCTGTTTATTAGGAAAGTAAAGACTTTCATACTCAAATAAGATGAAGAGATTATCAGCTATACTAGGGAAGTTTCACTGCAGCATCAGCATTTTGTATTAGTTCTCATGATGTTTTCTCTGCTGGAGGGTACATTTGTACTTCTGTTTTCTGCTCTTCTTATAAGCAGGTGCTATCCAGCGTGCCTCAGTGTTTGCTCCCCTGGGCACATACTCGTAGCTGCCTTGCCAGAGCTGTTTCTCTGTGTGCCTTAGAGGAGAGGAGCTGTCCAAGGGCAGAAGCTGGGGGAGCAGAGGCAGCTGTGTTCCTGAGGAGCTCCCCCTGCCTCAGTGAGCCTGCACCCCACGGAACCTCTGCTGCCTTTGCTCTGCAGACAAACCCACCACGGCTGAGGCAGTCAGGATTGTCTCCCACTCCTGCCTTAAAGCACTTCCAAGGTCAAGGGGGGAGAGTGGCAGGAGAGGATGGTGGCTGTGGAAGCTGTGTTAACCCCAGAGCAGCAGGGTTGGAACCATGGCGAGGGCTCTGTGTGTGCAAAACGCAGTGACTAGCCAAGAACCAGCCAAGAGGAGCCACGGGCTGATTGAGGTGAACTGCAGAAACACTCTGAGCATGTCTTAAAGGTGCTTAGGTGCCTGCTGATGTGGATGGAGTTCTGAGCTTCCCCAGAGAACCGACCTGGAGGCTATTTTCAGTCTTTCCTCTGTCGGAGAGAGTGCCTGCCAAAGAGTGTAGTGTCTGCACAGCCTTCTGAGAAAGAGTCATGACATCTAAAGAACATTAAGAATTATTTTCTCCCCTTCTGCCTCAAAAGATTTGTAGATGTAATTTCTTTTTTTATAGATTATCAGAAAATTTCAGATTTCCAGGGCAGCCGGGATTTGGAGAGCAGAAATGTCCCTGTAATTAAGCAGCTCGATAGGTCCCCATCCATCCCGGTGTCCCGTGGGATGGGTCTGGCCCCTCTCCTGCTTCCAAGGGCCCTGCCGAGGGTCAGGGGCCCGATGTGCTTCCAAAAGTGTTCCTCTGTCTCCATCTTCTGGTCAGCTCTCCGGCACTGCCTGCACTCCCTGCTGCACACACGAAGTGCGCATTTACCAACGGGAGAAATGCACTTCCCTCTTGTTCCTGCTGCTTTCCCTGGCTCGTGAAGAACAACCTGTACCTGACGGGGACGGCACTCGGCTGAGTAGGTGTGTGAAGAAAGTTGCTTATATTAACCACCAAGTCTGCTCACAGACAGGAAAGTCACAAAAAATACCATGAGCTCCATGCCCGTGTAGATAGGAGCTCTACATGTCCTGGATGGTTTTTCTTAAAGCAGCTCTTCTGTAAAAGGTGGCAAATATTAGCACCAAGGAGTGTAACAAGGTGTTATAGATGGATCAGGGGAGGATTGGCTCTCGCAGTTCAGGGATAACTATTGTGTGAATATTAGGAGAAGCTTTAGGGATGTACAGTTGTGTTATTGTAGTTTAGGTGCCCTCTGTGCTCCCCACAGCTCCCTTTCCCCCTGTGCTGCTGCCATCAGACAGCCTGGGCTGTCTGGGACAGGTACAAAGGAGCTGCACAGTGTCCCTTGCACGGGGCAGCTGGGAATGGCAAAGCCTGGGGGTGCTCAGGGGGTGAGGCATGGCAGCCCCTGAGCTCCAGCCCAGGTACAGAGCAGCCTGCCCTGATAAATGGCACGGAAGAGCTGCCTGACAGACCTTGGGAGGGGCTGGGGCTGGCTGATGCCACCCCCAGGGCTGCAGAAGCCTGAGCATCCCTCTTGAAGATGAGCTGGCCCTGTGGTATCCATGAGGGCAGCTCCCAGCGCTGCAGCTTTTCCCTTATTTCCCTTTGTTGTATTTTTGTTAAGGTTTAATAAACCTCTTTAAATTTTCAAAGTGAGCAGCTGTCTCTCACAAAGGGAATTGCTCTGAAATTGCTCACAGGGAGAGCCATGGAGCTTCCTGTGCCTCAGCTCTCAGTTGCAGCCTCTTGGATCAGATCAGTGTCCAGAGAAGCAGCTTGAGCTGCTGGGACAGAAAAGCTCAAAGAAGGTGCCCCTCTTTGGAGGGTTGCAGATCTTACCTTTGGGGATTGAAGCCCATAACTGGTTAAACCAACAGAAGTAAAACTAAAGATCTGTAAACAATAGAACTAGTTATTGTTTACTGGGGGAAAAAGGCCAAAATTTCTGGCTTTCCTGCCTTGATAACGACATACTTTTTTTCCCATCCTAAAAGAAGCAATGCATTACCCAGCTTGTATTTCTAAAAATGTTAGGCAGAAGTTGATCACTGACTTCTTCTGCTCATTTAACCTACATAGCCATATATAATTTAATCAATAGAGATGAAATTGTGTTCCTTCAGCTGATTTTGAAATTGCCATAGACAGTGATAGGCTGGTGACTTGTGCTCTTTTATTATAGAAAAAGATTATATTTTCTACAGATAACTAGGCATAGGAAATTTGAAATGCATTCACTTTTCAAAAAGAGGAGTTCTTGGTCCTGCACGTCCCCCTGCTGGCTGTTTTAAGTGCATTATAATCACATTTTCCTGGATTTTTTTTAGTATTTTCCTCTCTGTGTTGTTTGTGAAAAGCCCACACAAACAACAGGGAAAACTGACTGACAACTTGGGGAAACAGTGAAACTCTGCAAAATGCTGCCAGGCACACAGAGCAAACTGACTGAAACAATCATTTTTAGTCACTGTATGTTATAATAGGAGCCTAAAGGATTCTAACAGATGTGGGATTTTTGAAATAAGATGGTGTCCTCAACACAGATGATGCTGTACTTCTTGGTGAAAGGTTGAGTGTAAATGCTGCTTCTCACTTCTCCATGACTGATGTGGTCCACTGGAAATTTCAAAATATCAGGGGGTGATATAGACTCCAGAAGATCTTTCTTTGGAAGAGGTGGCTATCTTTGGCTCCCTTCCCTGGATGGGCACTCTAAGGTGGAGTTCTACAACTGAAGCAATGTAGAATTCACTGCCCCTGGGCACACCACCCTTTCAAAGTAGGCCTTGTGCTTCTCATGAGCCAAAGCCCTTGTAAACAAACTCCAAAGGGATTTTAAACCAAACCAGCTGACAAAACGTGGTACCAGGACCAGCAGGAATGGTGAAGGGCAGAGGTAGGCAGAGGCAGCCTGGAGAGCTCAGGGCTGCACCCCTGTTCCAGCTGCTCCCCTGCAGCTGTGCCTGGCACATTTGGGACACCCTGTCTGGGGCGCTGGGATCTGGGGCTGGGTGACCCTCCTGATCTGAAGAAGGCAGAGAGGAGACCTGGGGCCTGAGCTGCAGCTCAGCAGCTTAAGAATTTTCTTATGTAGGTGCCATCCTGGTATGAAGGAAACTTCAGGAACCCAGCTTCAGGTTATGCATTCTCAGCTAAATCCCATCTGAGCTGTGTGAGCTGCAAAAGTCAAATCAGAAATTCAGACAGATGGGAACCCCTCAAGAAATGTATGCTGTTTTGTTTCCCTGAAGGGTTTTGACAAGTTGTTTAAAGCTGTGCCCCTTACTACCTATCTCTGCCTGGTCTTTGAGACACAATTCAAAATAAACCCATTAAAGGTTTGTGTTTCAGCAGGGGAAATGCAGGGTTGCCTTTTTGCGTTTCTAGTGGCAACATCAGCAGCAGATAGCAACAAACAGCTGAAAATCTCTGTTTAGGTCACTGCCTGGTCCCCATAGTGGGATGTATGCATGGCATGACTACTCTAAGTATGCAAACTTACCTTTTTAGCTCCTCTAGTGCACGTGCAGCACCAGCCTTAGTGCTTGGTATGAGCCTGCTGGCAGTGAACCTTGAGCAGAGACTGGGCAGTTGCATTTCACACTGTGAAGGTCTCATGGAATGCTGCAGACATCAGGAAGAAATAATTGCTTCTGCATAGGTATCCACAGCTGCCAAAACCCCTTTATCTCCCCAGTGTGGCAAGTGCATGAAGTAGGTGATTCAAAAGAGAGATTGGTGGATGAGTAAGTCTGAAGTTCAAGCATTTGCCTCGTAGCAGGTTGACAAAACTTCTAAAAGGCTTTGACATTTCAGTTGGGGTTTTTAATTGCAGCCAACAACAAAAGCTCCAAGCCCCCTAAAAAAATGTGTGCAGGCTTGTCTTCCACACAGTCCCTGAAGCAGGGCAGGGAGAGGCTGACCTGAGAGATTTGTTTTTCTGGACCTGCAGTAAAGTAAGGCGTTTGGAGAGATTTTCTGTGGCTCCTGAGAATGCTTCTAATCTGCCCCAGCAAGCAGGGCAGGAAGGTGATGGCTGAACCTACAGCCACACCTTTGCACAAGGGCTCTGTTCTCAGCTGCCCTGGGCTGCTGCCCTGGGAGCTGCAGAGCTCTTGACACCTGCAGCACAGGGCCTGGGGCCAGGGCCCCGACAGGAGCAGGAGGGCTGCAGGGAGCCCCAGCTTCTCTGCAGGGCTGGCTGCTGCTTGGTGTGGAGCTGAAATGGGCCCTCCTGGCCACCTTGCTGAGGCTGCTCTGGGAGGGGCTGTTCTGGCTGCTGCTGAATCGGAGTGAGAGCTCCCTGTCTTTGGCTCTGCTGTCCCTCACGGTACACCTGCTCTGCCAATGTGACTGCACACACAGTCACTCCCTAACCTAGTTCTGTCAGAATGATGCAGGTTAGGTTAGCTATTTTTTTAATATGGGAAAAGTAGCCTCAAGGCCAGGTTCTCTTGCTCAACTTCTATTACAATAATAGAATGCAACATTCATATTATGCTCTGCTGGAGTGTGTGTGATCAGCTTGTGATTTGACTTAATAGCTCTGTAAATAAAAGAAACACAGAACAAAAAGCATGATAGTCCTCAGAAATCCAGCTGATTCCTGGAAGAGTTAATTCATTTAGAAACCTTTTAGTGGGCCATATTGATTACATGGATGTGTTCAGAGCAGCTGTGGATATTGCAGTAACAATGAACTGAAGCAGTTTATCAGCACATCAATTATTTTACTGGTATAAAAAGGAGCTTTAATTGGACTAATGATGATGGGCTCAATCTTATGTTGAAGCTATCTGGCTATCACAAAATTATCTCTCAATGAGCTCATCTGTTTTGCAAGGAAGAAGCTCATAATCTCATAGGATGGAAGATGTTTTGGCTATTTATAGTCACTGGTTTTATTTGTAGGGAATATCATGGCTTCACAAGTGCAGGGGCACTAATCTCCCTGGTAAAGCATTTATCCTAATCTAAAGGGGGCTGTTTGCTACAAAGCCAGCCATGTACTTAAAAGGGCCATTGAACAAATTTGAAACACTGGCAATCATTTGCCTGTAAAAACAGCAGGTGAATGAGTGTGTCCTGAATGCACAGCAGCCCAGAGCCAGGCTGCTCTGTGAAAATGAGGCAGTGACACAGAGGAGAACATATTCCTACCCAAAATGGCTGAACTGCCGAGATGAATTGGGCAACAGCACACGAGCAGCTGAGAACGTGCTGCAGCCTTCTGGCTGCTGGGGACAGGCAGGGATGGATTTAGGCACTCTCAGTTAAAGAGCAGGCTGCTCTTCTGACACCAAAGACAGGGAGGGAGTTTACTTTTTCTCAGGTATTTCTTACCCTGTTCCAAACTAGCTAGTCTGAGCTAGCTTTTAGCACTAAGTCGTGTGGAATTACTTTTGGCACCTGCTCCCAAGGGATGAAAACACCTCTCTGTTATGTTTGCAGAGATCACTGAGGACCATGGAGGTAGCTGGAGTATATCTCCAAGAGATCAAACATGTTCCCCACTGAGACAAATGGAGAATAAGTTAATCAGAAAGCAGGGTGGAAGTGGAGTTTCTGCAGAGCTCGGGGCTGAGGAGCAGCGAGCCAGCAGAGATCACTGCTGGGGTGGAGGAGGAGACTGTGACCTGCTGGGACCAGGCTTGGGTTAACAATTCCACAGCTCCACAGCCTTCAACAGGATGTGGAGCCAATCCCAGGACAGGCTGGGCTGCAGGAAACCATGTCAGAGCTGTGAAGGGAGGGAGTGTGGGTGCACATCACCTGCTGCTTTCTACCAGGCACTTCATTTCTTGCATTGCTGCTGCAGTATCCTCAGCTACCAGCAAGCCCCTGGGCTGCAGCTGTGCCTGAAAGGATAGTGCAGCCCCAAGCCTGAATTTATTTTTTCTCCTTGAAATCTGCAGGAATAGAGTGCACTTCACCCTCTTTCTGCCTGGTCTGCTGAGGCCTGCCCTTCCTGGCTGTGGGCTCAGTGATTCCACAAAGATGAGCAGATTTGTACACAAGGTATGTGCAGGATAAACTAGGACCACATCAGCAGAAAAGGCCAGATGTCTCTTCCTTTAAATCATAATCCTTCATGTAATATCACACTTAGTTGTCATAGAAACCATGGCATCACTAAGACTTGCAGCTTTTGATCCTGCAAAACAGTTGAGGATTTGCTTTTAATATAAAGTATGTGCTTAAATCCCAACTATTTCTGTGGCACTGCTTGTATGCCTAGAACAAAGCCTACACTTTATTTTTTTCCTGTGTGAGAGTGATGTGGCCCAGTAAAACCTCCTAGTTTCTTTAGTTAAGCCCAAACAGTATGCATGTTTCACAATCAGAAAAATTACTAGCATAGGAATGGTCTAAAGAGAGTCCAAACAGAGCTTTTTAAAAAGATGTGTTGGCAATTGAATGCTTGATTAATCACATCACTGTCTCTGCTTCTGCAGCCTGAAAAAGCGTTAGAAGAATGCTTTTCACAATTTCTTCCAGCATTTAGGACAATGGACAACCCTTAATTCTACTGATTGTATAGGGAGAATATTTTTTCAATTAGTCTAGAACATATAGAAGTTCAATCATAATTTCTAACAGAAACATTCATGCTCCCAAATTAAATAACCTATTTATTGTTGCTGTTCGTGAAGCATTTTGTATTTTTCTTTGAAAACTCAGTTTCTGATTTAAATGTTTAACACTTTCTGTTTTAATTTTAAGGCACGTTTTAGCATTCAAAGTACTGAGGAAAGTATGAAAGTATCCCTTCTGTCTTCAAGAAAACAACAAGAAAAGTTTGAAATTCTGGGACTTTTAAAACATCTTTGAGGAGGTGTCCATGTTGAATATTCAATTCTGTTGCAAACGTGTTTGAATTATATTTCACTCATTTACATTAACATGATATTTCACTCATTTACATTAACTACAGTATTTCCCCCCAGATCACACTACAAATGAAATGTTTGGGGTGCCTTTTCAGGGATTAAATGTTCCCCTGCAGACAGGGCCTCATTCCAGGCTTGCTGGGCTCAATGGGCAGGATTCCACTGGAGCTCAGTGGGTTCTTTATCAGAATTAGGTGGTTTATAGTTCATATTTGATCTCATGATGGACATGGGATAACGCAATTTCAGCACTTGGTAACTGGGCCTATCCACATCTGTTACAGCTGTTCTATATAAAGTTATACATTTATATTTGTGCCAAGGAAACCTGTTCTGTAGAACTTCAGTAGGTCGAGGTGGCAGCAACTCCACAGTAAATTCAGTGCGTTTGTAATGCTTCCTGTCAGCAGAAACAAAAAAGCAGCAATATCCCAAAGGCATCAGCTTTTGTGGAAATTAAAGCAGAAGGTTAATAAAGGTGGCTGAGTCACAACTCTCTTCCAATTCAGGAGATGTTTGCGGACAAATCTTCCTGCTATTTACTGAGCTCCACCAGCTGGTAAATGACTGCGTATTTCTAAAAGACCTTCTTGTAAAAAGTTTAAATTTTATGAATGGAAAAAGGGTTTAAAAATGTTCCTGACTAATCTCCTTGCCTGGAGAAGAAGGTATCAGCGTTTGTATGACTACAAAGATAAATTGATGAGCGTGCTGTTGATTCTGCTGATTTCAGAGTACCTGGACAAAAAGAATCTCATCCATAGAAGCATTTTATGAAATAGCATGATTCACCCCAAAAAATGAGTAAGAATTTATCGTCAGCCATATTCACCAGCAGACACACAAAGGGAAAGTTCTCCAGATTTTAATAATACTGTATAAATGTAATTAATTTAAGCTGAAAACAAGGTAGGGAAAGGGAACAGTAAGCTACTTTTCTATTTTATACTTACGGGGCTTAAGTGTGGTTTTTACACAGCTCCTCTGAGTCTAAGAATTCGTAGTGCTCCCAAGTGTTCGCTGAAGTCCATCGGAGGTGATGGACAAACTGCGGCTGACCGTCCTGAAGGCGTGAAATCAATCTCGAAGCACAGAACAGCGCCAGTGCCCTCCTTCACCGCCCGTGGCCGTGGGCGCTGAGCGCCCGAACCCCCGGGCCGGGTCCGAACCCACCGGGCCGGGTCCGCACTCCCCGGGCCGGGTCCGAACCCCCCCGGGCCGGGTCCGAACCCACCGGGCCGGGTCCGCACCCCCCGGGCCGGGTCCGAACCCCCCGAGCCGGGTCCGAACCCCCCCGGGCCGGGCCCGAACCCTCCCCAGGCCGGGCCGGGAGCGCCCGCCAGGGGGCGCCGTGCGAGAGCAGCGCGGCCGTGAGGGGAGAGCCCGGGACAGAGGGACACGGGGAGACAGAGGGACACGGGGGGACACGGGGCGACAGAGGGACACGGGGAGACACGGGGACAGAGGGATACGGAGACAGAGGGACACGGGGGGACAGAGGGACACGGGGACAGAGGGACACGGGGACAGAGGGACACGGGGACATGAAGGCACCAGGACACAGGGACGTGAGGACATCGGGAAATGGGGACAGAGGGACAGAGGGACGTGGGGACACCGGGACAGAAGGATACTGGGACATGAGGACACCGGGACATCGGGCAGCTCCTGGGCACGCCCGGAACACGGGGATATGAGGCAGCTCCCGGGCACGCCCGGGCCAGCGGAACGGGGCAGCTCCCTGGGCGCGTCCGGCTCACCGCGAGCGGGCGCAGCGGGACCCGGCCGGGGCAGAGCCTCATGCCCGGCGCTGCCCCGCACTCCGCTTGCTCCAGCCCGGGGCTGCCCCGCACTCCGCTTGCTCATGCCCGGCGCTGCCCCGCACTCCGCTTGCTCATGCCCGGCGCTGCCCCGCACTCCGCTTGCTCCAGCCCGCCTCGGCACTGCAAAAGCGCAGCCTTGTCCCTTGGCCTTCCCTGCCGTGCTCACCTTGGGCCACCCTCGGCCCGGTTTGGTGGCCACTCTTGGCAGCTCTTTTTACGGCATTGCATCCTCGAGGAAGCAATCCTTCTAGGGTCACCTATGTCAGAGTGGCAGGAATCTTTGGGCCAACATTCAGCTCACGTTTTCTTCTTCCCAGCTTAATTTAACTTTTCTGCATCAGAACGAAATAATCCCTCACACTGTGCTCTCAGCCTGCAGATTTAGGGAGCCAGAACATAAAGGCAGGGCTGTGCTACAACTCGCTGTGCTTTTGGTTACGTGATACAACCACGTACTAATGAAGGGAGGGGATGATAAAGGTCCTTCAGCTCCTTCCCTCCAGCCCTGTTCCTCTCCCCCTGTCCCTGTGGGAAGACAGTGTATTCCTATTTGACTATTCCCTAGTTAAAACTGTTTATATGAGACTGGTTCTTCAAGCCAGATAAATCTTTCAGATTTATCTCAGCAGACAGTGGACAAGTTAAGACTCTTGTCTAGGAAAAAAAAAAACCACCTTGGTGAGTACATTGCCATACTACATTCTTGCAGGTGTCACACAGGTGTTGTTCTGAGGTTGCTCAGTTGTGCCTGGAGCTAAAGTGAGTGCAAGCCAGAGCTAGGATTGGGGTGTGTAAAGGAGTATCCTAATGGACGTTGGCTGCATCAGAGAATCTAGCTCTGGTGTTTAATGCTATTAGTTCTCACATCATTAATCTGTCCTCCAAGTCCCACACTCTGCTCTGGTTTTTGATAATTTTCTGCCAAGATCACAGTTGTAGTGTTCTAGGTAAAGAGCACAATAGAATGTACCAAGCAGGGTAAATTCTGAAACCAGCGACAGCATCTGCTCCGCCTCCCTGAGCCAAACCAGGTTGTAACTGTGGGTGGAAATATGGAGAATCCTCTGGGAAGTAAGAAGTGTGGAGGCATGGGAAGGAACTGGGAAGGTGTGTGCGGGGGTGTTATAGAATGGGCCCAAGTGAGATCCAGTGTGATGGTGATGTAAAAATGCAACCTATAGGAGAGCACGAATCACTAGGTTTGTGGCTTTCTAGATCAAGGACATGATATTTTAAATTGATTTTTCTGCACCTCTTGGAATTATTTTCTTGTCCTCATTGCTATTCAAAATGTCTCTCTCTGTCATCTGATAATTTCATCAATTACAGTCTCTTCTAAATCCCACTGAATGTCTTGATCTGAACTCTAACACAGCACTACCATGATCCATTTTAAACACACTAAATACCTTTTCCTGCTCAGTTACTTGCTTATTCACAATTCTTAAGCCAGTTCTCAAATTATGTGGGTGCTGTTATGTCAAAAGATATTTGGATTAGTTATATTCAGAATTCTGTGATTCAGTCTTCCAAATGTTGGTTTAAAGCCAAGTATGTTGGTTCTGTTCTTTTCCTTTTACTCACTGATGTTGTAAATCTGCATGAAGTTCCCTTCCTTATAAACTCCAGGGCACTGCTTGAGTCTGTTATCCTTCACCTGTTTCATCAGCTTTTTGTGCTTAGAATTCATTTCTAGCAGGAAAAGAGTCAGATTTACAGAAAGTAATTGCTGTGATCATTCTTTTGCTGAGGTTCGGTCTCACGTTTGATTCTCAGACTGATGTTTTCTGTGACTGTTTCTCAGTCATTCTGAGGAAAGATGTCTTCAAGTCAGCTTTATAATGGAAAAGAATCTTATATTTTCTGTCCTTCTTTCACCAGTAAAGGTAGATGGCTTAGATTTCCAGATGGACTTCACTACCTTTTTTTTGGAAGGGGAGGGGGTGGTTTGTGGGTTTTTTGTTTGGTTGGTTGGTTTTGTGTTGTTGTTCTTGGAGATTTTTTGGGGTTGTTTTTATTTTTTTTTACAGTGTTGTATCTACCAAACTCAATTTTGTGCATATGATATTTTAAATTTTGCAGATGCAGATTATGTAAAAATACTGGGGCTTGGTAGACCTTGCCTTGTGGCCTGTGGACACTTGTGATTTCCAAATCAGGAAATGGTTGAAAACCACTGGTTTAGTTCCCAGTCTGTCCTTCCCCAGATATCAAATGAGGCTGCATCCTGTCACACCTGGTTTGGTGTGACACTGATAAGACAGCACTTGAGACTGTGGAGGGTTTGAACACGGACAGTACTGTCCCAGGCATAACTCTGTGCCCCAAAATCTAAACTTGCCTACAAAAAGAGATAAAGGTAAATGAGAAGCTGTGGACGGTAGGGTTGCTGAGATGCATTTGATCTGTCTTTTCCATGCTAGGTGATGTGGTTGTAGCATCTGGAACAATAACTGTGACCTGCCCTGTTCACCTCAGTGTCTGCCAACTCAGATGCCCTGTGCTGATATTTTAAATGTAGACAAAGTTAGCTGCCTATCAAAATAGGCATGGAGGGGCTGAGTATTCAGCTGTGGCTGTGATTGCATCTCAGCCCTGGGTGGCCATTCCCTTGCCTCCCAATCCAGGCAGAAAGGTATTAGCAGGACTGAGCCTGGCATCCGACCTCTGCTCCTGAACATCCCTTTTAGGCTGTGATGGCAAGGGAGGATGAGCTTGCTGAGCCCTGCAGGGCTTCTGAGCCTGTGTACCCCAAGGAAAGGGTGCAGGTCCTAGGGAGTCAGGGGAAAGTGTGTTGCTCTGCTCTGAACAGTTCCGTGCAACTACTGCTTCCCTCACCCAGCTGGGTTTGGAAAAATGATGTCACATTTTCCTTTTTTCTCTAGCTTGTTCATTTATTTTATCAAATGGGGTGCCTCAGATATGGCTGCATGGCTCCTTAGTGCTTTCAGAGATGTGTTTTTAATCTGTTTTCAGGAAGCTGTGTTGCAGTAATCCGTTTGGTTCCTGAGCCTTATGTTGGTCCACCCCGGCTTGCTCTGGGCTCTCAGCCAAACGGACTTGCAGGAAGAAGTAAAAGACGAGAAGCGCTCTTTGCCACGTGGGGACGAGTGTCCCCTTTATCAGCTCGAGCCAGGACACTGCTGGGGGCAGCGACCACCCAGGCAGCACAGAGGCAGCGCCCCACCTGCAGTGGGGTTTTATAGCCCAGGTGAGGGGGGCGGGGAAGGAGGACCAGGGCCAGTGGGGTAACACTGGGGAGGGGTGAGGGGGGGGATCACCCGTGGGACAGACCACCAGGGCATACAGAAACCAGGGGGTTATGTGAGGGACAAACCATGTGAGGGGATTATGTGACCCAATAACATTTTTTCCAACACCCAGTGCTAACAACTAAATAACTAGTTAGTGCAACACAACACTGTGTGAGCTGTTAAAGAGAGAACTAGGCGTGTTCTCTCACTCTATGCACAAGGAGTTTGATTTCTGATGTGTATACAAAGAGGATTTTAATCCCCATCTGCAGCATTGCAAGACTGTGATTAGCATGGCTTGGCTTTCCTGGGGCACCTTTCTTCTAATAAAGTAATTCCCACAACTTTAATGTAGAACAAGAACATATCATTGACCTTGCTTTGCAGACACCATCCAGCTTTTGACAGATCAGAAATATTCACTGTTCAGCCATGGACGTACGTACAGCCAGAACTACACAGAAATCCACAAACAGTAGTGTGATCTCCACCAACAAGTTAGTGCTGTTTCCTGTACAGGACTACAAACACTCCTCAGTGGTTGAGCCAAAGCACTCCAAAGAAGGGACCTAAATGACTTCATTGCTGACCACCACAGGGATGGACTCAGAAGAACTGGAATTGGAAACTACTCTGACCATCCTGGGTAAAATCATGCAACTTGGTTTTTTTTAATGTTAAATTCATGGCCATGTTTATGTTAAATTCAAGGCCACACCCTTTTGAGTGCCTGCAGACATCTCTTTGACACCAATTACTGAACATCTGGGCAACAGTATCCCTCTCTGTCCCAAGCTGCTCTAGGATAGATTGGTTTTGGAATGCCATTCCTTAACTGATAGAAGGGAAGTTGGTGTCTGAGGGCCTAATCAATCCCTCACCCACTGCACAGGATGCTTCTTGAAACTGGCCATCTAATCAGCTTTCATGCACTGCTGTGTGTTTTTTTCTCAATGCTTTGAAGGTGACTTCATTATTGAAGCAACGACACTGGTGCTGTGAGCTCAGAATGATGTGAAAGCCTGGCTTTGGCAAGCAGGACAGCTTGACTTGGGTCTTGATAAAGCAGGATCCTCTTGACTCTTTCTGCCTTTGTCCAAGGTTTCAGGTAGGGTCCCTCTCTTGTCCTTCTCTTTATGGGTGTCAGGTATTATTTGTCTTTTCTAATCTCAGGTTCTGCTGCTATCTGTGAAAAAGTTCAAGAGTCTACCTGGGAATCAACTATTATCAAACTGCATCATCCATCAGTAAAGTCAATTTACACTTCCTCCCATCTCATTAATTTTATCCTTCACTTTCTCTGTCTGCTGAGGTTCAGGGATACAAAAGATCTGGGCCTTCCCTATTTCTGAAATGGCAGCTCCTTTTTGGTGCCTGACATTTCTTTTGGGAAAGTGATATCCAAATTAAACAGAAAGACCCCTTTCTAAGTGCTAGGCTGTAAATGAGAGAAGTGAGATCAAAAAACAAAACTATAAACTACTCTCAGAGAAGCAAATCAATCCTCTGTTAGGCACACTCAACAATGTACGGGAGCTTCATTCAGGGGTAAAGCTGGAAATATAGCAGACCTGGAAATGGCGTTCACAGGAAGAAAAGGACTAACACAAACTGAAATTCATCTGTGCTCTGGAATATCCTTTCTTTAGACAGACAACTATTGCTTTCATCAAAGCCCATTCATCCTATATTTTACTTCATTTCCTTCTTAATGGCTCATTCTGAGCTCATCTTTCCTTCAGTTCCCTTTGGCCCTTGCTGCTGGCCTTTCTGTCCTGCCAGGGACATGCCTATCTGATCTGTTGGAAGCAGGACTGGCAGTAAATGCTGAGGGGAAAGACAACTTTGGTCTAAACTGTTTGTCTCCTTGTTCAACCCAAGAATGCAATGAGGAATCTGCTGGGTTTTGTTTGAAAATTTCAGTTGAAGATTCTTACAAAATTTCCTATATTTAAATAAAAAGGAGGAAAAAGAAACAAAGAAGGCTGTGAAGGTGTATTCTCTTCAAAACAGGGTTTTGGCCAAAGTTCAGCCCCTGGGAGAGGTAACCTAGCTGTATGATAGAGAGAGATAATCGTGACGTTGAAGATGCAAGTTGGAAAACAATGGTGCTTACAGGCAATATAGATTGAGGAACTTCAGAGCAACTGTAACTACTGAAATCTGATAGAATGCTCCTGGAGGCTGTACCAAGATTCGAGACCTTTACTAACCTGAGATGTCATGTCCTGCCCTGTGTACAATCATTTTGGTCTTTGGGAAACTCTGGGCTTTCCTGAATCATCTTATGACCAACATGAGATTCATGTCAATGTCCCATGGCAAGTCCTGAAGAAAGAAACAGGATGAGTCACACATTTCTAACAGCTCTTCACACCTCTGAAGCAGCCTCTGAATTCCAGAAGAGGAGACAGCCCCAATGTGTTCTCAAGGTCTTATCACAGGAACTAATTCAGCTTGCACAATGCCTACTAAATGCTGAGAAAGGCAGGAGAATTCAGAGGAGTGGTGGCTGTGCAGCTGCAGGTTACTTCTTGAAGCCTGCAACAAAAAGGACGATTGAATGAGCTGGGGAAAGTTCTAGACCAGGTTTGCAGAACGCACTTGGCCAATTAAACAATTTGTTTGGCCTGCCAGGTACTCAGAAGACAGTGTGGCAGGGTGTCTTCCCAGCCAGCACATCCACACATCTCAGCTGTGCAGCTGGCAAAAAAAGTGTGCTGTCACACTCAGTGGAGAGGCAGAGGAGAGGGAAGGTAGATGAGCAGACAAGGAGGATGGAAGAGCAGAGGTAGTGACAGAGGCAGGTCTGGTAAGGTATGACAGAAGGTGCAGTTTGAACTTGCTGAGCCTACTCACCTAACTGCTGCAGTGAGGCATTCCAGGCCAAAATCCTATTGTACAAGGGAAATTGGGCTGAGTCACCAAATTCATTCCTCTGCTGTTTCATGCACCACACCGCGCAATGCCTGACAAAGTCTGCTTTGTTTGGTTTTGTCTCTGGGGTTCCCATAGGGAGGCTCTTCCAGGTCCTCCCTTTCTAATCAGTATAGTAATTTTCATCTGCTTATTTATAGCTAGTTTTTCCCTATACTGAAACCACCCCTTATCTCTCAAAGCTCTTTGCCCTGCCTGTTGATGTATTGACACACAACAGTTATATCCACCCTGGGTTCACTTCACAGGCTCTACAGTCTAAGCAATAGTTCAGCCTGTCTAGAGGAGCTGAGCTGCACGCACTGTATAATCACAGCCTTTCACACGACAGCTAAAAAATCCTGTGGACTTTCTGGTATCTTTCATTCAGAGTATTTAACCAGTGTCAATCCTTCCTGAGTCCTGTTCTTTGCAGCTCTCTTTGCTGGAAGGGGAGGAATCTCAAGCCCACAAGTCAGTAAGACTTCCATATGCTTGGAGCTGGGCATGTGCATAACTGTTTTTCTGGATCATGATTAGAGTTCTCACCACTTGACAAGATTCAGCTTGTGGTTTGTGAAGTGCTGCCAGTTTGTCTGGAATTAAAGATCTATAAAAAAATATCAATTTTAAAAAAGGCAGTTCCCTGTTTCAGGTTTATGTGTGTACTGCATTAATTAATACCTGGTTGGGAAACATGAAGGACACGGCACAACATTGCTTGTATCACACTTCTCACCACGTGAGAGCCACTCCGTATTCCCAAAGAACTGACAACTATCTATATGCAAAATCAAGAGGGGAAGGGACAGATAAAGGTGCAGAGATGGTATTTCCAGTGTCAGGAAGGGGCAGCACCCCTTGATCTCTGAATGTAGCGAGTATTCACTTCACCTCCGATACTTTCATGCATCATGATGCTTTTTCTGGGGATAAAAATGTTGTACAAACAATTATAGGGGAGCTTAATTGGAGTAGTAGCAATTTTTCTTGGCCTTTGTATTGCTGATTTCCAGCCTGCAGTGACTCACAGCAGATTTTATGTGTATGGATCTGCCAGAAACGTCAGGACAGGAATCCCTGGCTTAAGTCAACTGACCCCCGAGAAGTACTGAAGGACTGACGGAACTCTGAGACGACAAGTCCAAACCCAATCCTGCAGATTTTTCTCAGCAAAAAATAAGTGCGGTGAGGAAGAAATAGCGCGTTCCCTTCCGCAGGGCTGAGCGGTGGGAGAGGAGGAGCAGCAGGGGCGAGCGGCTCCTGCGGTTCGGCAGCGGGACCGGAGGGCTGCGAGCCGGGGGCAGCGCCAGCAGGGGCCGGGCAGGGCCGGGCCGGGCGGGCAGCGCCAGCAGGGGCCGCGGGTCAGC
>JAYDZK010000025.1:19429290-19501929 GCA_034509185.1 Euphonia xanthogaster
GCAGCCACGGGAAACTTGTCGGTATCGCCGTCGTGGCGGGGTAAGGCAGAGCCCTGCTCTGCCGCCGAAGGGCCGTTTTATCATAACGGTGCGCTTAAACTTGTCAGGGCTGCGAGCAGCCGTGTCCGAGCTGAGGGTCTGCTGCCTGCCCAGGGCTTTGCACGTTCGCCTTTCTGTCGGTTTTTTCCCCCTTAAATTCGTTTGGCTTAATGTTTTTTGTATGAGTGGAAGAGAAGCTGAATAAAACGTTCAGTGTTGTGTGACGTGGTAACAATCCTCTGGTTTTTGAGAAGTTTGAGGCCTAAACTTGCCGAAGGATCTGAATATGTTGGCATCTGTGACTCATCTAGAGGAAATTGCTGGAGGTTCATTTTTGTTGGGTTGGTTGCAGTTCTAGGTGAATTTAAATACCTTATCAAGATTCAACTGAACAGTGACATATTGAAACACTTCGGGTGAAAATAGTACGTTTGTGTTTAAGGAAGACAAATTTTACTGCCTTTTTTTGTCTTTGTATGAAAGTTTTAAACACCGTGGTGGTCAAACCATTCATGTAAATGTGAATGTTTTAGTACTGAGAGATGAAAATGTGTGTGCAAACCAGGCAAGTCTAATAACAATCATGACCAGGTTCTTGCTTGCCTTAAAGTAACTTTATTAAAATAAAGGCAAATTGTTAAGTGGATCTTTCAGTTTTCACAGTTAACTGTTGTGAAAAGTTGCTTCTGTGGTCATGGGACAGGTCTTTGTTTTACTGGGTACTTGTAAGACATAAGATTCTGGGGTTTTATGGTAAAATAAACGAGCGTTGGTGTTCTTGTTTCTAGATGTGACCCATCAGATGATGAATTGTGTGACTTCCTATAAATATTTTTAATTCAGTAGAGAGTGTTCCATTGCAGAGAAATTTGGCTTTTTGTTTCCACACAACATGATCTATTTCATGAGTCTCACTTTAAACAATAAAATGGAAGGTCTGATGATTGTGCATCCTTAGTTGCCAGTTGAATTTGATGAGTTATTTCTTCTTTGTCAAGTCACAGCTACCAGGTAAGCCAACAGTAAGACCTGAAGTTGATGTGCTCAAGATTTGTGCTGTGGTGTTTATCTACTGGGACTGCTTTAATTGCAGTTACTTCTGATAGTAATTCTTACTGCAAAGAAATAACCCACTTTAGCTGTAGGCCTTTGGTTGAGGTGAGCAGGCAAGAAACCACTTAGATCACTGTTGTCATATTTGTGTTAATGAGGAAACAGTGTCTGCAGTCTGCTGTTACAGTCACTTGTCCCAAAGGTCAGGAGCTCTTTCACTTGCCATTGGACTTGTGGCGTATGAACTTGCAAAAGGAACAGGAAAAGTGCTCTTTGAAACCTCAGAGCTGAGACTTCTGCTTTGATGAAAAGCTGTGTCTGAGCTTCTTGAAAGTTCTGTTTACAGTTGTCTGTGAGCAGCTTGGTGCTTTCTGATGTTGACTAATTTCTTGCTCTTCGAGGCAGGTGGCTACTTTCCCCATCTGTTAAAAATAAATGGGATAGGGCAACTTGAGATATAGACGTGGCTCCCTTGAAACGAATGGGCAGCAGGTGATAGAGGCAAGAAGAGAAAGCTCATCTCTGGGCTTCCATCCTAGTTCTTTGACATGCATTTTAGAACTCTTAAGTGTCACAAAAGTGAATTTTTTTCGCACCCTTCCCACGGAATGGAGTCCCTTGGCCCTGTCTCCTGATGGCCTCCAGATGTTTTTGTGGGTACTGTAAACTAGAAGAGCCTGAGTCGTTTTTTTTTTTGCTGTGCCTCAGTGGCCCTGCAGGTACTGAGGGAATAGGACTTCAAATAACAGTAGTATCATGCAAAGACTGGTAAGGCTGTAAAGTTGTTGGCAAACATGTTTTTTGGCAGATTCTCTGCATCAGAAGCTGCTTTCTTAGTGTTTTGGATTTGCAGAGCAAATATGCAATTTTAACTGTTTGCTTCTTCTAGCTAGTTTAGCCCCTATGGTACTGATCCAGCCAGGGTATTTCCTTTACTCAGCAGAAGCACCCAGTGGGTTGTGTCTGGATGTTCAAGAATTCTGTTAAGGGGGAAGAGTAAGCACAGAGCTCAATCACCCCTTCTTCTCTTTGTGGTTCTGTTAGCCTACCTCAATAGTTTCCATAAAATGACAGCTGTCTAGCAGCATGTATGGCTGCTGAGGTTATGGGATGGAGGCTTTCTGGTAGGGAAGGAAGCTTTCAGTAGCTAAAAAGTGATCTGATAACTAAGTTGCCTCTGAAATTCCCAACAAATCTTTTTTTCTCTCCAGCCTAGAGGGAAGAGGAAATATTCCTCTGGAGATGTGAGGGAGCATATATGCTTAGGAGCTGTGTAGGTCCCCGCAAGTTTTCTAGACTAAAATTGAGAGTTTGAGAAGTCTGCCACTGGCATTTCTCACTGAGAGGATTTGCTGATTTTCTCTGTAGTATAAGTTTATAGAACTATTAAAGTTCAGTATTGGCTATAGTATCTCAGGGACACTGTACCTGTGACACTGAACACTGCTGGAAATTAAAGCAAGATACATTTTACTCCTCTGTTTATAGAGTGGAAGCCAAACTTTGTCCAAGTCTGTCCTTCACTATTTCTGGTAGTGACCTGTATTAGAGCTTACATGGTTAATCAGATTATTTTAAAAGAGGCACTTAAGGGTGGAGTCATCCCTGTCAGAAATATTGCTGCTTATTCCTGAGAACTGTGCAATAATTGAACTTGTTCAGGCTGTGTACTTTCACATTCCCATTTTGTTATGCCAACAGCAGTGTCTCCATTTGGAGTTTTATTTCAGTTTTCCTCAGATTTCCATTTTAGTTAACAGCACTATTCCAGTTGATCAAGTTCAAGAAACCTTGTCCTGTTCCTCATGTGTTTTGAAATAGTATCAAGCCTATGGCCTTACTTAGAGGAGTGTGTTTATTGATCATGACTTTAGGTAAGTATCCTTCAATACAATCTCTGGCTTCAGTTTGGTACCTTATCAGACTTAGGTCATAGAATTGCAAAGGATGTGTTAGAATTATTCTACACTGAAGTATTTTCCTTGTTATTTCAAGGAAAAGGACTAGTTTGGATTGCTGTAAAACATTTTGTATTTTTTGTCATCTCTTCAAAGAGAAACTGGATATTAATATCTTTTCACCCATATGCAAAATTCCTGTTGAAATTCTATATCCTCAGGTGACCCTTGCAGGTAGAATGGGGGTTTGTGCCAATTCCATGTGGGAGCAGGTTTGCCCTAAACAGATCCAGGGTTGTGATGTGCAGTGATATCCTTCATACTTCAGCAGTTCAGTTCAGGTGATGTGGCTGACTCAGTAAACTGCTGCTTCTCTGTTGGAAAGAAGCATCTTCTGCTTCTGCTGAAATATACCCTGCTGCTAAATCAGAGTTAGAAGCTGCTGTGAAAGACTTGAAAAGGTTGCTGCCTACAGATAACTGCAATTGATGGGAGAAGACTTTATTTTCCCTTAAAACCAGAATGGATGAAAAGATATTACCTGTGAAGCTTTTGGCAGGTTAGGTGTGTGACAGAGAGTGAGTGTATTGGAACCTGGGGCAGTTCTTCAGAGACGTAGGATTTTCGTATTGAACTCGCTCCCAGCTATTGCCTAGACAGCTGGTAACCTTTTTAACAGGTTATTTATTTGTACACAGAAGTAACCACATAATGAAGGAGGCATTCTGTTCCAACCATGGATTTTTATTTTTTTTTTGTACATCATTAGGCATTCTGTAGTGAGGTTGGGACTTTGTCTCGCAGCACATGGATGTCAGGACTGTATAAAAGCATACATGGCTTTATCTTGATAACAAGTACTTTTTAGCTAGGGTTAGATGTACTTGCTGATTTTTAAAAAGGCACTCATGCAACTATTATCAAACATAACATGCAGTAGAAATTGACCAGGCTTAGTATTGTTTTATTTAGCAGACCAAAATTAAGCTAACAAAAAAAAAATTAAAAGAGTAGTGAGGGGTTTAGTTTCTCCTTTTATGTCAAAACTGTAATTGGAAAAAGAATATCGAAAAAAGGAGTAGGAGGAATCTTTCTTGTCTGGAAGGCAAGACCTTTCTGATGCCACAGTCTGGTTGTGTGGTGTGTGAAAGGCTGTAACCAGTACTTCAGGACTTAAAAGATGGTTCTTCCCTACAAGGTATGAAGTGCTCCTAAAATATCCTAGAAAGCCACAGTAGTGGGCTTCAAATAGAAATGCTGGCATAAGTTGAGGTCTCAATGCACACTAAATTGTGCTCATTTCCAATGGGTTGCTCGTGTGAGTTGATGACAGTAACCTCAGAACTGGGATTGTTGGGGTACTTGAAAGAGCTCTCTGTGCACTTTGATAATTTAAGAAGTTTTGTAGAAAGAATTACATTCTTTTCACTCAACATCCTCCTGTGAGCTGTTCAGGAGGTTTTGTCTATTGGTGCCTTGTTGATATCCTCAACATGTATTGAAAATTGGAAATTTTAGTAAGAACGAAGTGGGATGGTAATAGTGCTGTTTCTTGCAGACCAACAGAGGCTATGTGCCTTGTGAGGTGGTTGAAATTGAGTTTGCTGCATTAAGGACCTGACTGGCATGTAAAAATTCTTATAAAGTTCTTGTTGATCTGGACTATTTTCCACTCTGGTTTAGCTGCACAAACGTCTGTCCCATCGCAGCAGGGGCACAGCACTGAGTGGGAGCTGCTGCATCCAGCAGTGCTGGCAGAGCTGCTGGCAGAGCCCAGGGTGGCACTTGGGACTGACCTGTCTTGGGTGCAGTGCCTGGGCTGGCACCAGTGCCTGTGTTCTTACAGTGACAGCTGGGCCAGACTTAACTGCAAGGTGTTTGTTTACTTGCAAAACCTGGCTCTTTCCTGGAGAATGCAAGATGCAGAGACGGAGACAGTTCTCTAAATAGTATTATTAATAGAAAAGAAAAAGAGGAGGTGAAATTTCTTGATAGGAACAAATGTTTGTAGAAATTGATTAACAGAAATTACTGCTATTTTAGTTATGCCTCGGTGTGGACTATTGTTCAGTACTGTCAGGTTGTTTGCCTTTATGAAGTTTTGAAAGGTTGTAAATGCCTGAATTCTTGGCCTGGAGTATTAGGGGTTTTTTTTTCCTTTAAATGGTAATATCCCTTTTTGAGAGACATGATAGTTGATGATTTAGTATGTGTTCTGCTGTGTTTCTTCAGCTACAAGCTATGTAGGAGAAGCAAAAATGACCTTTTACCATCTCCTAGAAGACAACTGGAAAATTAAATGACTGATTCAAGGAAGAAGTTGCTATTTAGCATTTAGCTCTTCCATCAGTCTGCCTGTATGTAGTACACTTGAAGCTAGTATGATCACAGTAGTTCTCAGTTGATCTCTGGTGGAATCAAGCATACCAGTGTGTCTTACTTATGTCTTGTGTCCAGCTGTAATCTCTAAACGTGGTATAAAAATAATGACCTTACATGTGGGGATTTTTTTCTTTATCTCTTGCTTACCAGACATCTTGGTGTACTAAGTGCTCTAAAACAGCTAATACATGATTTCTGAAGATTTAGTATGAACTGTATTCTCCTTTCTCTCTGACCTTGTAATCTTTTGTCCCCTTGCAGCAAAAGAATTCAGTGCAGTTGGAGATCTTGCAGGAGCTTCTTCAGTCTGTATTCAGGAGGGCAGGAGCATAAGCTCTGTTAGAACTTGTGTAGTGGCATTAGAAAAAAATCAAAGCGTTCCTGAGCAGTGGTGTTCAAGATACCACAGGCTTCCTTGAATTTTTGAAGTAGGAAATAACTGTGGTAAGAGTTGTGGCATTAAATTTATTAATGGTTAATGCTGGTTAAACTCCATGGTACTGAAATTTTGCATGTGGGGGACAGAGTTCCATCCAAGTGGCTGTAATCTGAAGGCCTGTGGCTAAGCAGCATCAGGGCAGCTGTGTCCATGTTACTGTGAGGGGAGAGCTGGGGAGGCTGGTGAGTGGTGGCTGGAATGCTCTCAGGGGTAAGGAGCAGCAGGACCTCTCTCAGCCACGGGTGAGAATAAAAAATTCTGCTGCCTGCAGGTGTGTCTGGAGTACAGCAAGTTTGCAAAGGGAAAAGGTGGAAAAGAGAAGATTGCTCTCAGAAAGGGGAAGGGGCACAGACAAAAGGTGATGCTGAGTGGTTTGAGCACTTTAAGATGTAAATTCCTGAAGTTAGAAGAAGGGGAAGCCTGGATCTTTTGGGTGCCAACAGAGGTGATATCAGAACTTGCATACTGTGATAAGGTGAGGGCAGGTCTGCAAGAAAACTTTCTGGAGTTAAGCTGGTGAGAGATGGATATGTCACAACTTAGTTATAACCATTTCTTCTGTTCTAGCCATACTAGAAGCCATTTCTTGTTACTCTGGCTTTGTGACACTCATGTTGATGATCACTGGCCTGTATAGTTGCAGAAGTCGGTAATTAGTACCTCTTGATGATTAGAATGTGTTGATAATTTGTTTCATGTAACTAGACTTCCTGCAGGAATTTGGACACATCAGATTCTGTACTGCCAGTGAAGAGTTTTGCAGAATCAGATTTACCAAATCCCTTTCTCTTGAGCCCATGTGTGTAGCCACTCTTAGGTAAAGCACTGCCAGCTTGAGTGTGTGTGCAGTGTGTGCATTAAAGAGAGCCCCTTGTGTCTGAGGGCTCCCAGACGAGCAGCCTGTGCCAGCTGACAGGCTGAGCACACGCTGGGGTTTTGTGTGTGAGGAGCAGGAGAGCTTGATCCTGCTGCTGTGAGGGGCTGTAATAAACACCTGGGCATAGTCTCTGGTCTGCAGCCGTGTTCCCAGTAAGCAAGTCAGTCTTCAGCAGTGCTGTGTGCTTTGCTCAGTTTTGAGTGTGGAGGGTGTTTAACTATTTGTTGCTGTTAACACTGGCAGAGCAATGTTCCTTAACTCCCTTAGGGCTGGCCCTCCACCATAGTGTACATATTCAGAGACTGCTTGCTTCTCCAGAGCAGCTGGCTTGCTATGCTGTTAATGCAATCCTGTAGCGTTGAGTTGTGTTTGAGCAGCAGTTCAGTAACATTTGGTGGATTTTTAGTTTGGGTCTGGACAAAAGTGTTGGGAGTGTTTGGTTTTTTTCCTGCGAATTTCCTTGGGTGGAGAGATTACGTGCTGCATTAGGATGATGTGGAGAGTAAAATGCTGCTTCACAGTGATAAACAGTAACTGTCTTTTGTCAGAAAAGTACTTTTTTTTTTTTTCTTTTATGCTCCAAATTTGTCTTTTAATTCTGTGTAGTTTTGTTCCACTGGACAAGTAGCCTCCTGCCTTTTGCTTGGTATGGAGCGAGAATGAGGTTGTGGCAGCTGATAAGAGAATCTGATAAACTTGTTTTTTCCAGGGTTGTGTGCAATTTCATGTATTGGAATTGGCTGTTGGGACATTTTGCATGGATTAAATAATTTGAAGAACTGGTCATAAAAACTTGACCACAAGAAATGTAAGAATTATAATGCTACATTTGCATTCACGTTTGTGACCTTTTCTACTTTGGTTGTAGATGTTTTGGCTTCTTATCAGGTAGTGATGTTTTGAGCAGTGAGATGTCTGTGTACCTGGACAGAGATACTTAAGTGTTTTACTTCCATATCTTAGATTATTCCACAAACTCTGAAGTTACTGGCCTCTTGTATGTGTCTGTTTGAAAGCAGCAGTTGCTGAAGTTTTCACGACTTTTTTTTTCCCCTCAAAGTTTTATTTTCTGTCTTAAGTGTATAAAAAAATATAAGAAGTTAAAGATTGCTTAATAATTTCAAGATAATTCTGTGAGGTTTGGTTGGACTGCAAATTGGTGCAGATGAAGAAGTAGATTACAACTGCTTGGATCTTGGAACAATTTGTACACAAGTGAATTGCCATTGAAATCCTGTCCCTTTTGATACTTCCTTAGTTCTGTGGTGGTTGTCAGTGAAGATTGGCACTTACAGATGCTGCTGAATCTGTGTATTGAGAAAAGTGTTCCATGATCTAAATCAGTTGATTCAGATCCCTGCTGTTTCCCTGTTCTCTCGTGCAGAAGGCAGCTGGAGAAGGTGCAGTGTCAGAGCAGCCCACATGTGCCTGTGACACCTGATGTGACAGCAGGGCAGTGGCTTTGCTCTCAGAGAGGATCTCCAAAACCATTCTGTATACTCACAACAAACATTTCCTTTGTTACCTTTGTGGTAGCTTTATGCAGTCAGTGGAACTTGTCTGTACAGAGAACTGTATTTTTGTTTGGGACAATTTGTGGTTGCAAAGTGAATCTTACTGGCATCTATAGAGTTGTGGTTTGTTCTGGTCTTTCTGCTCCATGAGGCACGTACCTTTGACCCTCCCACCTCTAGCATGACTGTGTTTAATAACATGAACTACTCTAGAACAAGGTCCTTTGCTACACTGGCTCCTTCCCTGGGGAGTGTGTGGGAGAGGCCAGCTGGAGAGGCCAGCTGTGACCCTGGCAGTTGTGTTGATTTAATGCGCTCCTGAAGGTATTGGCTTCTGCAGCACTGAGTGTATCAGCAGAACTGACCTAGAGCAGGATTAGGGGATTCTCTCACCTTCTTCCTGCAAAGGTGCAGGGTGATGAAGCTCTTGCAGTCCCAGGGATCCTACCAAAGGCTGATGCTTCACCTGGGGTTGTCGTGTATAGGCTGTAGCTGTCAATGCAGCCGTTAAAGTCGAGAGCAGAATTGCAGTAATTTTCTATGTTGTAGAGAGAGATGTGTATTTCAGACAGCTGAACTTGGTGCTGTACCAAGTGCAGGATTTATAACAAGTGTTCTCACTGAACTGAGGCTGTCAGGCTTTAGGGAGGATGGAAGAAAAGTAAAGCAATACAGGCTGGCTTTTGGGCAAGTGAATAGCATGTTATAAACGATTTTAAAATTCAAGAAAAAAAGCAAGTTCCTTGTGTTTGGTAGTGATGTTTAAAATTCACTTTGCTTCCTTGCTACCACAAATAATAAATTTAATTTTAAACCCTCCATTGCAAACACTTTTCTTATCTTTTAGAACTCAGGATCCACTGACATACTAGAGTCTTGAAGAAATTACAAATTTTTCATATCTAAAAGTGCAAATGTTAAGAGTATTGTAGTGTTCAATGACGATCTACACAGCACAGCAAGTGTTGTCTGATAAAAGTTTAAAAGTTTAGGGGGTTTAAGTAACAGGGGATTTCTGGGAAATGGTTTGATTTGGATTGCTTTCAATGAAAGTGATTCTTCATGCTTTCTTCTTAATTACTATAAAGAATTGGTTGAGAGGGCAGATGACAATCTGCTGGCTTTTAAAGATCCTTAAGTCTGTGGATTTCACTGGCACTTGAACTGCTAATGGTAGAAAATGCTTGCTGCTTCTTAAGCTGCCTTTGGAAAATTTGGTCTCTAATAATGGGAAACAATCTGTCAGTTGTGTAATCACAACTAATGCTGTTTTAAGTAGCTGTAGGTACTAGTGGTTTATGGTCACCAAGCTAAACTTTAGCTTTAAGAATATCTTCCAAAATCCTGATGTTTTTGTTAATATTAACTCTGTGGGTTTTTGCTCTAAAGGCAGCTTGATCCAGGTGGAAGAATAAGTGGTGAATAATTGACTAACAATTGCAAATAACGTGTACTAAAGTGTACCTAATTGTTGTTTATTCTTCAGTATTTACTGAATGTTCGTGTAGGATGTATAGATGACCCTTAATAAAGATCTGATTCTGCTGTTTAATTAAATAGACAAAGTTGGAAAGCCATCTGTGATTTGAAATCAATTATTTGGCACGTGTTTATAGCTGCAAATGTATTCACCTTGAGAAGATTGTATTAGGCCTCTGAGATGTCTTGTTCCATTAGGATTTACTTCATTACCAAGATTTGGGTGAGCAGGAATGGTGTCTTTTCAGCCTTCTCTAAGTACTTAAGCTGGTTAAAAGACCTGCTTTTTGTAAGTAAAGGAGGGTGAAAAATTTTGGGACTGAGAAAATGAATATTAGAAGGACTGTTAGGAAAATTACTTAAGTTTTCGTTGTATCTGGTATGAAAAGAATAGAACTAGGTTCTGTCTATGATGGGGATTTTGCAAAAACTAACAAACAGAAAAGGAACAAAACTGGTTGAAATTTATTCAGACAGTGTGCTAAGGATATTTAAAAGAAACCACCCCCACACTTTTTCCATCTAGTATGATTGGGAAATTAAAGAAAATTAAGAACTGTCACCATGTCATCGTGGTTTTAAATCATGATGCAGTAGCCATGTGTTTAAATGTATGTTCCTACCATATCTGTGATAAAATGGCTTAGTTGTGTACAAGGAGATCTGATTACTGTTTTGCCTTGTAGCAAGCTGCAAATACAGGTTGTTCTAATGTTAAGACTGAGAGCAAGATGTTTTGTTTTGATTTAGCAACATCACAATTCTAAAAGTATTGTAGTAATTTAGAGATGTCTCATTTAAACGTCTCTTACTGATGTCAGAATTGTGTCACTGTTGCTTTAGAAAGCAGGCTGAAGATTATATAACATGGCAAGGAAATGGCCTTATTGTTAAGGATGAGAAAGCTTAGATAGGATATACTTAGATGACAGATCCTGCCCAGGAAAAGCTGTCTTAATGTGTGTGTTCCTGGAATCTTCTGTCACATTTTGCTGCTTTATTTTTTTTTTTTTGTCCTTTAGTTAGCAAAATTATTAAATGTAAGCAGAGCTCTTACAGAGGATGTAATGGAATGTCTGAACAGTGAGATCCTGTGTGTATTCTTCTAACACAGTGGTTTTTCTAAATGATTTTGATCAGTTTTGAAATTGTTCCCATGGCAGGAGTGCAGGGCTTTATTCCCTTTGTATTTTGTGTGTTTATTAGCAGGCTAAATTCTTTCACCGCGTTCTGTCACAGAAGCCTTTGCGTTCACAAAGCTCCCAGTCTGTCCTGGTGCTGATACAAAGAGTCTCTAGAAGTGATGATGCCATGAATTGTAATTGTATCTGTGCTGCTGTAAACATCCTGCCTTTGTCCTGCCTGCAGGGAGGTGTGATGTCACTGCTGTCCTGTCACTGCTGTGCCCACGGCCCTGCCTGGGCACTGAGCCCCTGCCTTCGCTTGTGGAGAGCAGCAAAAAAGCAGCAGTTGCATAAAACATCTCCAGTGCTGGATATGGGGAGAGCTGGGCAGCCAAGAGAGGTTATGGAGATAAAGTCACTGCATGGCAGCTCTCTAGGGAAAGGCCCACAGTAATGGGGCTTTTTAGCCACTGCCAATTAATAGTAAAATAACTGCTATCTTAGGGTTCCTCTCATGAAATGTTTTTGAGAAGCCTGTGTTCCTTACATGGCACAACAGTTCAAACCCACCTCTTATCTCTGTAACATGCAGATACAGGAAAAAAAAAAGCTGACTTAATTCTCTCAACAGAATTAGCTCATGTGAAGTTCAGTTGTTTGACCTTACAAGCCACAAGCTTAGCTCTAAGTTGCCTGCTGTGGTTATTACAAACTCATGAGTCTTTTTATATCTCAAGTTCAGAATGTTTGAAGTTCATGTGTGAATTCTGTATTTCAAAATATAGTGACTCATATCCGCGTGGAAATCAGCTGTTCCAAAAGTATGGATTACTTACAGATCTAAAGAAACTTAATTCCATTTATATTTTTAAATTCAATGAATATATTTATTGGTAAGTGTGAAGAATCAAGTGTGGCAACAAAACAGAGGTTTAATTAAGTTTGTATTTTAATATTAATAATCTGTTGTGAAAAAGTTGGAATGTGCAATTAAGTAATCATATGCCAGAAATCTGAAACTTGAAGTATTTTCTGATACAGCTGAGTAAATGTGCTTGCAGTGTTAAAGAAGAGCCTTTCCGAGAAGTGCACTCTTTCATTCATGGCTCAAAAGCTAGATCAGACTAAAAATTGGAATGGTTAATAATTTTTAGGACAAAGTCATTCATGTGTGCTGTATGCTAATAATCCAGGCAGTATGGAATCCTTGTAGGTTTTCTCACCTGCACTGGGGAGGGCTTGTTTCCAGGGCACGAAATGGAGTGAGTGTAAACCATGAGTAAGAGCTGTCACTCAGAGCAGGAGGCAGCAGCATGTTCAAGCAGCCACTGCAGTGAATTTAAACTCATAGTGGGGTTGCTTGATCATCAGATCTGCCCTGCCAGGCATGTCCCTGGCTGATGACAGACATGCTGCAAGTGTTTTGGAGGAGATATTGAGATAGGCCCCCAGACTGGAGCAGGTACTGGTGGCAGTAAGGAGTGTCCTGCTTCTCCCACAGACCTGGTGGTTAATCTGTTAAGGGAAACTGAGGAGAAAATACACTCTTCTTCTGAAGCACTGTGTTATGTAAAGGAGGAAGGTGATTAAACCACATTGGTAAGCCTGCCTTAGCTGTAAATCTTGGCAAGCTGGACTTTCCTGATAGGTCTTTGAGATGCTGGCCTAGTTAATCAAGAACAGATATTCAAAGGTCTCTGCTTTGTGGGGGAGCAGCACAAGGGAATCTCTGCTAAGTGTAGCCCCACTGCCTGAATTCTTGTTTCACCCAGCTGCTCTTGAGACCCAAACTTCTCTGTCCAGCTCATGAAGTTAAGAGAAGGACAGTAGGGTAAACACTACTGCCATGACTTTAGATTACACCAACATTCCCATCAAGAAATACAAAGAGCAAGCAAAGTTTAGTATAGTGTGAAGTGAAGATGAAAGATGTCTTTTCATAAGGATACTGGGAATATCATGTATTCCTTTAAGGAATTTTTAGCTGTGATTTAGAAAAAAAATTATATGTAAACTTGAGGGGATTGACCTTGTTAAAAAATAAGTTTATGCAGAGGCTTCAGTTTACAGGTGGGATTTTAGACCTCACTATCTAGAACTTCTCTGGAGTATGGTCAGTCTGTTTTACCAAAGCTGATGCCCTTTAGTCATATGGCTTCGTTTATGGGGTTCAGCACTTCAGATAGAAGGTCACTGAGGAAATATGCTTTATTAAAAGCCAGTTCTGACGTGCTTTCTTTGTATTTTTTTCTCATTTTCAAACCTTGTCTGTTAACTGTTGAAGAATGAAGCATAATTTATTGTCTCTGGAATGAGAAAGATGGATTTTTTTCCCTTTTCAACTGCAGTGAGGGAAATGAATGAAAATTCCCTCATTATTTTGTAAGACCGGAGGATACGAAGATAATATCTGGGTGATAAAACTGAGGTTCAGCAATTTGTCCTCAGCTACTAAAATTTAATTGAAAGGGTGAGAAGTGGAGAATGCCTTATATAACTAAAGCAAAACAAGTAAAATCCACACACATCAACGACATGAAGGGACAATTACTGTTGAGTTGGAAACTACATAGTATTTTCCATCCTCACAATCTTACCAAGTCTGTGTGAGGAGAAAAATTCAGTTGGTTTTTAGAATGTCTGAGCAAGAGTCAAGGGCTTTCTGTTCACCTTTCTGTAGCAGGGGTCTGCCAAGCACCTTTGGGAGGGCTGCATGCTGGGACACCCATGAGCAGCTGTGGGTCACGTCTCTTCCATGGGTTCCATGTGCCCAAACCATGGCTCCTTGGAGAAAATGGAGCACACCTGTATTCCTGTGAGCTCGTTTGGTGTCACCTGGCAGGTGCCTGCCAGCTGTGGGACTCTGGATGGAATGGAGTTACGCTGTGAGCTCTCCTGGATTCAGGGTATTGCATGAGAGATCTTCAACAGTGGAACGTCCTCAATGAGCCTTGGTGGTACCAAGATAAAATGGCACATTTTATCTGTCATTAAACTCTGATCTACCAGCTAAACTGTCCTCCAGGGTTGGATATTTAAGCTGCCTGGCTTTTGGCTGAGGGTCAGTGCCTGAGGAGTTTTAATAATCCCGTTTGAGGAGGAAATCTAAAGGCACCAACTTGTCTCACTTTTACTTTTCTTTGCAGGAAGCTGTGTTTTTATGAAAAATCAGCATCAGTTTTATTCTCTGACATGTACTACTTGTGATTCCATTTTTTGCTAATTATCACCCATACCACATTTTTAAATTTCTCCCTCCTGCCCTGCCTGCCCCCAAGGTTTTAAGCATTTCAGCACTGTTTCTTATGTATATCCATCATCTGAGAGACAAAAATAGATTGAAATACTGGAAGAACCAGTTGGCTGGATTTCTTTCAATTTCTTTTGCATTAGCTAAAAATGTGGTGTTAAAAGCTTCTGTGTTACCTGACACAGAGTAAGATTAAAGGTGATATTAACACTGTGTTATGAAATTTTGAGGGTAAATGATTTTTAAAGCTTTGGGATTTTTTGCTGATTTGTTGGGTCTTGTGTTTTGTGTTTTGGTTTTTTTAACAGGAATCTTACCCCTCTTCATCACCAATATGGTTTGTAGAATCAGATGACCCAAACCTGACTTCTGTCTTAGAGCGTTTAGAAGATATTAAGAAGAGCAATACTCTGGTGAGTGAAGTGTTTTGGTTATTTTGGGCATTTTCTTGGGATTATGTGCTTACTTGACTTTGTCACACTAACAAGCGGGTCAGCTAGTTCAGTGTTAGGGTTATTTGGGGGATTTCATAAACACAACTTTCTCTTCCAAAAATCTTAGGAGCCAAAAGCAATCCAACAGATTTGAGGCAAGAAGGAAAAGAAAACTTCTTTTAGAGAGTGTGCTTTTAAGTAAGGTTTCAGCCCCAGTAATTAGTGTGATGTTTTCTGAAAATAATTAAACAGTGAAGTGGATGAAAATGTTAAAACTGCGGAATAAGACAGCTGTTGTAGAGTTTTCTTTGCACAGAAATCAATTGCAGAAGCAAAACTTTGTACTCTTGAGAATGTATATTCTCCAAACCATGTCTCTAATACCAAGAATTCTTGGTTTCATTAATCCTTTCCTTCTTTGAAAGGAAACTCAACCTGATAGCTTCTGGTTCATCAGAATGTTCCTTAGGTACTGGTTCATTTAAGCAGTGTTGTGACTTTGGACAATTGCTACATAAAGGAAATCTTTTTCTAGGGATTCTGATGGCTATTTTGTATTTCAGAGAACTCTCAAGCATTGTATTGTACTTAAATTACCCTTTCATGTAGCAATGGGAGCTCAGGGGAAAGGCGCATGAATTTAAGAATTAATTTCCTGTTCTCTGTAGGAAACTGTCCTTGAATAGTGCTTGGAAATAAATTTCAGTACAAATGCAGTTTGTGCCTCAAAAAGGAGTATACTGCCAAACTCAGGTGATCTTTATTAATAGATGATATTAACATTTTGTGTTTATTTTGGTGGACATGAATGCAATACATACTAAACAAATCAGAATACTGCTTATCGCATGGATTATGTGCTTAGTATTTGTCTGGTTTGGGAAAAATTGGGAATGTTCTTTCTGCAGAAAACCCACTACTTGTTATGTTTCCTGGGATAATGTTCACCTGGGATACCCAGCCTTATGTAAGAATGTACAAGTGTCTTTTTCTGAAGATAGTTTGCATCTGATGCTCATTGTAGCAAAAATAATTAGGAAACTAATAAAAGTGAGTCTTTGTGGGCCTTGCCATGATTAAAAACAGTTTTAAAGGGACATTAGGGCTTTCATGCATTTTGTTGGATCTGAGTGTACATCTCTGTATTTTCTACTTCAACCTATGATTTGACTGAACTACATTCAGATGAATATTATAAATCTTGGTCTTGAAGCTTTGCCTGGAAAGGGGCAGTAGCAGAAAATCTGGCCAAATGAGCTTCTTGCATAAAGACACTTTGCAGAAGATTGTGCAGCTTGAAGCTGGTGTGGCTGATATTCAGCCTAAATGTTCTGAACAAGGTATTTCCTGGGTGCAAGTGCCTGCCAGAGGCTGGAGAGCTTTGTTGTAAACATGCACGGGACTTGCTGTGCTGAATTGCATATGCACCCGCACTGCTTATGTAGCTGGTAAGAAAACAGCTTCTGCTATCAAGATTGTACTTGCCCATGTAAAAAAGCTGATGGGTTGATGTAATAGACACCTATGATGGCCCATTGGTTCTCAGGAACCCGCCCTGCTTTGTGCCATGCCAAGGTGAAGGCAGATGGGAGTGGTTGAGGAGACAAATACTTGCACTACAAAATCTGATTTCTTTTTTTGCTCCAGAGACATGGCTTGTGACTTTTTAATTGGTTTTTTTTTCCTCCCTACAACTCTTCCCCATAGAACTTCCTCCCTTTCAATGGCATGGCGCACTCACACAGACTTTTTGCAGCAAAGTAGGAAGGCATAGGGGAGTACAAATCTAAAGGCTTCTAATTTATCACAGTCTCATGAAAATTCACTTTGTTTAGTTTAGAATGATCTAAAATGTTTCATACTAGCTTTCATTTAATTTACTGCAGGTAAAGGGTCATTAGTGCCATATTGCTCTAAACTCAGAGTTACCGGAGCAGTCAAATTTTGACTGGAAGAAGGCATAGGACTCTTCCAGGAGCTCAGCTGTGCTAAAATCAGTGCTAGCACATGTACCCTGGTTTAGCCTTTGGTAGTCTACTGCCCTTTCTACCTGCTTTGTAACATGGGTCAGGTGTCAGCTGTTGGGAAACTGAGGAATATGCTCTTCAGGCATAAATGTTTGACATGTGGAAGCCTTGTCATTTGACATGGTAACACAAAAACTGGTGTATGATGTTGAAATCATACAAGTGTTTCCTGGAAAATCTTCTGTGAGTCTGAAGCTGTGTTAGTTACCTTGCACAGCATGTTGCTTTTACTATGAAAATTCATCAAAACACAAAAAATGTTGAAAGGTTATTAAGAATGTGATGGATATCATCAGGTTTGGACAGCTTAGCTGCTTGATTGTCAATGTTAGGCAAGTTTCAGTCAGCAGATGAAGAGGCTACAGAGTTCTTTCAGCCCCTAGTATCTCCTGAATTTCCTTCTGAAAATCAACCATACTTTAGATTTCCTAAGTATGAAACTGCTATCTGCCTTCTAGTGGCTGTGCTATGCAAAAGAGAAATCTTTCTGTGATTTCCCTTGTTCTGTTTAATATGATGGACGTTACATGATGTGAGTCTGAACCCTCAAACCTTATTTCATGAGATGTTAAGTATAACTACACTATTTGGAGGTTGCTTTTTAAAGAGAATACGGAAATGGGCTGAAATTCAGAGAGGCAGCTTTAATTCTCACGCTCTAGACCTTGAATTTGCATGAAAGATGTCAAAAGTAAGTACACAATTCCTAGCATAAACATCTTTACAGCTTGGGTAAGCTGCTGTCTTGAAATACACTGCTTCTGTGCTAATATTTTAGATTAAGTCCCACATGGAGGCATTTCAGGGAAGAATGTGTCTCTTGCAGACTCACAGTGTGGCAGCAGCTATTTCTGCAGTGGGAGTCAAAGAGACAAAATGCAGGAATCAGCTTTGCTTTAGTCTGAAACTGCCCGAGGCTGCTGAGTGTGGGGGAGGCCAGGCTAGGTTCTGTCACTGGTACCTGATAGCCAAGTAGTGGCCACGCTCCAAGTGACAATTACTGCTTCCCTCTGTTTCCATTTGTATCCTCCTTCAGCACTTTCTCAGTGGTAGGCTAAGATTTATGCATTTATTTTTATATAGATATGGTGGGTGTAGGTGGAGACACACAGAATAATTAAGTCTTTCTATGCTTAAACTGTACTTCTTAAATTAATTTTTCTTCGTAATCAGGAAACAGGGTGTTTCACAGTGAGCCCAGCAGGATATTTATATCATCAAAGGTATCCTAAAATTGTTAATGCTTTCATACTACATTAGGAAGATATCTTCATACATAAAAAAGCCTCCTCATGTAGGCTGGGTTTCAGAAAAAATGGTTTTAAACTGGTTTGGATGTGCAGGACATTGAGACAGGAAACAAAATTCCAAGAGGTGTTTGTGTTCTAAATCAGCATTATGGTGTCCAAAAGAACCACCAACTTCTCAGAACTCCTGAAGCATTAAAAATTATAGAGGATGTGTATTCTAATGGTGTAATTTTTGTTATTTTGTTATAAATTATAATCCTTACAACAAATTTGGAAATGTGTTGTGTTTGGCCACTTGAGGGTTTCCCTTCTGCAGGCTGTTCACATCACTCCTTTACCCTGTGGTTAGGAGTTCTGGTTGCTGTTTACTTTGTGCTCTAGGCAGTTTGTATTCCAGGGGAGCTACTTGTGTTCTGATAGCTCACTTTTCGTCAGTAGCCTCCAAGTGTGTGTGTTAAGCATTCATTTTACATTAGTCAGGCCTGTGAAGTTACCCTGGAAATACATTTAAATCATTAATACATGACAGAAATCTGCTCTCCCTTTTGATAGTCTGTTCATGTACATACCAACACATACCAAATCATGCCAGGCCCTGCTCAGAGCACAGGGCTGGATCAGATGTCTTCCAGAGGTGACTTTCAGCTCAAATTACCCTGTGATTTTTCATGCAGATGAGCAGAGGATAAGGGATAACAGTGATGGTGATCCATGGCAGAAAGATCAATGGTATGAAATTAATTCCTGTGGAGGAAAAAGGTAGCAATAAGGAAGAAGGGTGGAAGGGTTATGCAGACAGGATCAGCTTCTTGCCCTGCCACCACCTTTGCAAATTGTAGGCCCTGCTTGCAAATAAAGCAGCTGATCTATAAAAATGAACTGCAGTATGAGTTGCTAACTAACCCTGCAATGTAGAATCCTGCCAAGGAAGGGGATCCCTGCTCTCAGCAGGTCTCTGCCTCCCCCTTCATGATGAAATGGTGCTTGTGTGCTGAAGCACACCAGAGTTGAGCTGCCCCAAGGCTGATAAGCTGCCACATAGTAGTGTGATCTGTGGTGCAGTGGAAATGAGAAGGTGGAGAGCTGATGGAGGCCCTTGTCAGGCCCAGGCTCAGCCCAGGCTGTGCCAGCACCTTGTTGTTTTGAGAGTGCTCCTGTTCCTTGCTTGTGGTGCTGTGCTTGGAAGCAAGGGAAGCTTACATTGTGCTAGGTCCTGGCTGCAAAAGTCCCTTCTGAATTCCAGTTCAGCTGACAGGACTATTTGTGGGGAGGAGGGGGAGTGAAGGGAGCAGGGCAGGAAGCAGTTCTTAACTCTCCACTCCTTATTGTTTCTCTGTCAAGGCACATTTAATACTGTATTCATCTGCTTTTCCAAGGGTAGTGCTAGTTAACCAGCCCAATGGTGGCAGTCTTCCCTCACTGCTTAGATTTATTTTTGTATGATTCACAGAAGATTTAAACAAATTATTGGCTCTGTGAGAAAAATTACAGCTCCTGCAACTGTATGGTTTATGCTCCAGCTCTCCATGAGGCAATGTTTGTGCAGAGAAAAAGTTTCTCAGCAGAATGTATAGTAGTGCAACTTCAAGCATCTTGCACATGTGGTTCTATCTGGCAACTTAACTTTTTGATTGATTAACCTGCTTCCTGTCTGCTAAAAGATTTCATGGTGTTCTGGATACCTGGCAAGCTTCGAACAAGTGTAGAGTCTCAATGCTGATGAGAAATGTGATTGTTACAGAAGGGTTTTTGCCAAAGCTGATCATGTCTCATGTATATACTCCTAAGAAATGTGGTGCTGGTGTCCCGGTCCTTTAGGTGATATCTGCTTTATTTTTGAGTTAGGTTGATTATCTGCTTTATTTTGGGGTTGGGTTGACTATCGTGAATGATGCAGAAACAGCAGCCTTGGTGTGATAGTGTCCTCATTCAGCCTGGTACCTCAGTTCGTGGCCTTAGATGGATAAATGACATTCCTATGAAACACAGTGTGGAATTCTGCTGTAGAAGGGAAAGCACTGAAGCTTTCAGATAGCATAAGGACAACATTTTCCTGTCACTGCTAGTGATTAGGGCTTGGAAATGAGCTCTTAACCCTGGAGAGACTGAATTTTTCACTTCCAGTGGGGTAAGGTGAGAGCATTTAAACTGGCCAATAGCAAGGCTTTGGACAGGTATTTTTGAATGTGTGTGCAGAAATGACTGTATTACATGCTGCCCTCGACAAGTGGCAGGATAAATTCTCCTTGATTTTTGGAAGAAAAGTCCATAAATGGATATGTAATTTCTGCAAGCTTCATCTAGGTTAGTGTTTTGCAAATGATGAGATGTTGACTCTTTCACAAATGGATTTTGCAGTCCTTTTTTTGTTTTCCTGACATAGCTGTGCAAAGACCTTGGAAAGGTAGGAAATGCAGTAGTACAGTCTTTCATGTCTTGGCCTTAGCTGGGAATCTGAGGCTGCCTAGAGAAAGTGAAGAGCTGTAGAAATCACCTTCATTAGTGTGGTGATCAAAGAGCAAACTTAATGTTCGTTTCTGCAGAAGTAAATTTTTTTCTGCCTTACATTAGTGAGTGTGAGGTGGTGCATAGTTTGCAGTTAACAGAGCACAATCAGTGGAACAGGTTGGAAGCACAAATCAGAGATAGTAACAGATTGTGCCTCACCCTGACACAAGATACAGCAAGCAGAGTGCCTGGGCTCCAGCTCAGAGCCTGCCCGGCTCCTGGGACTTGGACAGGGCTGGTCCTGCTTCTGCTGCCTCACTGGTGTGCCCTGCGAAGGAATTCAGGGTATGGAAAACCAGACTGTTCCTCCTTGGTTATTTAAGCTGGGAAATGGGAATGGGCCACTTTGTCTCATGGAATGTGACCATTTGCTTATTCCATAGTGATATGTGGCTCAGACACCTATGCTTGGAATAGATGATGCTGTCAGACCAAAAATTGTTTTTCTGCTCATGGCTTTTTTTTTATACATAGGAAGATGAATGGGAGTCGTTGCTAACTTGCCATGTCCTTGAGTTGCTATTGTTGGGACTTTACTACAAAGATTACAGAGGAAATTTTATTCCAGCCTTAGCAGATTTAAATGCTGTACACTGACTTTAAGTTCAATATCAATGTGTGAAGAAAATTCTAAATATATTTCTCTGTGCTTTGGTTTAAATGAACTTATCCATGGTTTTTTGTTGTTTTTAGCTTCTTCAGCAGCTGAAGCGATTAATATGTGACCTCTGCAGATTATATAATCTTCCTCAGCATCCAGACGTTGAAATGTTAGATCAGCCATTGCCAGCTGGACAGGTAAATCAAAAAGCTGTGGACACCTTCTTATGCCAATAAAGGAGTTGTTTTTTTAACTCCAAGAAACAAGATAATGGGAAAGATTGAACCTTGTGTAAACCAGAACTGATACATGAAGCATTTTTGCATTATGGTGTCTTCAATCTGAATTTTGTTTGCAAAATCCATTTAATAATGGTGTGATAATATTACACAATTCCCTTTGAGGTTTCTGTATCACTGAAAGGCGTGTATGTGACACCAGTGCTGTCAAGATTAATTCCCTCCTAAACACTATTTAAGCCAATCTCTGTGCACTTGGAGTGCTTCCCAAACTTACTTTTTCTGAAATATTTGGCTCTTTGTTGAAGAGTATGTGTTTCACAGTGTGCACTTGCATGAACTGCTGCTGATGTTTTCCTTCTTCAGTCTCTCGCAGAGCCATGGGATGGCAAGGCCATATGTTACTTTGAGTAGGGAGGTGCCTTGCTTGTTTCTTGTGCACTTGAAAAATTAAGAGTTGTGAAGGCCTGAGGTGGGATTCTTAACCAAAATGTTTTGTATTGTGTTGAAAACAGAACTGGCAATTGACAGTAGCTGTTCTTCTCTGTTTTTAATAAGATTATGGGATCTTCTTTTGTTTGTACACATTAAGATGTCATGATTGCTAAAATACTCCTTTAGAGTAACAGATGCTTTCCTGTGGTGACAGCACTATAGTAGTGACAAATAACTTGCTTAATTTCTGGTCACATGCCAAATTGTAATCCTCTAGGTCCTTTCTCTGAGCCACCCACTCAGCAGTGCAGCTGTAAGGCAATGGGCTGTGCTGCTAGGGTGTAGCTTTGTGAAGGGTCTCACGTGTGCTGTGCAACTCAAAAACAAACTCATGAAAGGTTTCTTAGTCAGAAATGTCAGACAGTTTCAAGTGAAATAAGAGGGGCCTTAGTAACTCTGACCAAAGATTCATCTGGTCCCACATATTGTCTAGAGCAGTGTCATTACTCCTTTACCAAAGGAAGAGTGAGCAGAGGATAAGCATATCAGAATGCTCCTGAATATTTCTGCAGCTTGGATTTCCTGAGCTTGGAGTGGTATCCTGAAAGAGAAAGTCCATAAAAATTAACTCAGTGTATTGTTTTGATATTTCCTCAAACAGGCTAATAGCAATGGCTACATGATGGTACTAATGGCTGCATGGAAGTTCCAGGTAGTGAGAAAAAGAATCCATTAAGTTCTAGTGGTCTAAAGTTCATTGAGTTTTTTCTTTCTAGGGGTGTAGCATGTAGATGGATTCTCGTCAGAGCATGATCTGATTTCATGCTTAAGGGATGGTGGATTGTAACCCACTTGATGTGTTTGTTGCATTAGTGTCTCAGAATAGGATCTTCCTTATCTGAATTTAAAGCTTCTATTTACAACTTAATTGGAATTAATTGAGACATTCTATTTATTTTTGCTTTGTGAAAAAGTCTCTTCACTGTCATGTTGCAGGAAAGCATCTTTGTGCATCTTGCCCTTTTCTGCAAAGGACTGAAGTTTGACATGTAACTTCTGCATTTATTGCTTCTCTTTGAGAGTAGACTTGCTGATTTTGAAAGCAAGGAGCATATGCAAAATTTATGCAGAACTTTCATTGTTGTATTGCAGAATGGAACAACAGAAGAAGTTACATCAGAGGAGGAGGATGAAGATGATATGGGTGAAGTATGTCTATATATGAGATTGTTGTCCTAATCTAGTAGAATTCTGTCATTTTGCTCTGCACTGTCTGGCTAATAATTAAACCAAACTGTAACATGTAACCTCCCTGGAGTTCAACAGAAAAGATAATTAAAATTTGGATGTTTACCTGAATGTCAGCTTTCCCTTCAACCAGAAACCTAGTGAAATTTTCTTCTTAAACCTAGATCTCAGCTGTGAGGTACTTGGATACAGAGAATTGGACATCTGTTTGTGCTTTAGTCAAACAATACATAACATTGTGTGCCAAATCAGTAAGTTTTTGCATTGTTAACTCCTATTTCAAGCAGCATGTGACCTGGCTCTGATATAGTTGGAAGTGCCTTGCAAACTGAAGCAGACTTGCTAAGAGTAAATCAGTTTGCTGACCCATTAAATGGGTGCGCTGGTTTTGGACTGTAAGAAATTGAAGGGACTGGAAGGACATCAAAACAGACACACTAAACTTTTATGTCCATGTCTGGCAACATGGTGCTCTCTTTAATGAGCTTTTTAGGTGTAAGAATCACCCTTTTTGCTTGCATCTGCTACCTGTTAGAATAGCTCCAAGATGCTTGCTTTCTACACCACTATACACTGCCTTATTGTAGTAGAACTTCAGATTTAGATTTTTAATTAAGGTTTAGTAAGAATAAACAACTCTCTGTGAATAAATGATCTTCCTATAGAAAATATCTGAATGTTACCAAGTTCTTAAATTAATTTGTAGCAGCCTTTCTTATGCCATATTTAGCCTGATCCAGACTACATTTGCTGGAGCTGGTGTTTCTGTAAAGGTGCTCTGTCCCATGTCCTGCTGGCACAAGTCTCTGATTGCTTGCAGGCTGCTAGAGTAGCCTTTTGAATTCTGTTTGGGTTCTTTTGTAAAAAAAAAAAAAAGAAAAAAAGAAATGGTCTGCCATTATTTATCAGCTGTCAGGGGGCATTGTGTGTGGCAGTGATAATGTAACCTGTGATCTAGTCCCAGTTCTAAATGGAGAAGCAGTTTTCAATTCCTCAGCTCTGTCATTGGAGAAAGATGAGCATTTTGAAGAATACTCAGTCTGAAGTCTCTTACAGCTGAAGGAAGCAGTGTTGTCAAATGCACCAGGTGTATTTCTTGTTACATAGGACACCCTTGAATTTGGGTTTTCTTGCCTTGCAAACAGATGGTGCATGGAGAGCAGCCCCAGGTGTGCCAGAGCTCTGCATGCTGGAGTGTATCTGGTAGTTGTGTAACCAAAGCCTGTTGGTGTGGGTGCTGCAGTGCTTCCTTTTTCATGTCAAGGTTTTTACATGCTTCCCCTCCTCTCCACAGCCAGCATTTGAATCACCTTTAGGCAATTGTCTGAAGCTTAGAGTGCTTCTCTGCCACAAAGATAAGCCCATCTCAGGATACAGAGTGGAGGGGTTTTACTGCCTCAGTCTAGAGCTTAGAACCAAAGTGTTGGCCTGGGTGATCAGAATGCTTGACCACAGAATTTTGTCTTATGCCCTGACTCCAAAATTACTGCATCTAATCTCAGCCTGGAATGTTAGCCTGGAATGTTAGCCTGGAATAAAGTACACGTAGTTTTCTAATATTTAAGTTTCTTGAAGGGTTGCTGTAGCCCTGCCAGATAGGTTAATCACAGCTTGTGGGCAGTGTAGTATAGCAGGATTCTAGGTTAATCACAGCTTGTGGGCAGTGTAGTATAGCAGGATTCTAATTGCAAACGGGCCTGCTTTTAGAAACATCTTGGAGTCACCCTACCTTGGGGTACTTTTGGATTCTCTAGTCCAGTTTGCTGCCTACTTCAGTGAGCTAATTCTCTACAGTCTTATCTTCTTGCAGAGGTAGTACTTGTTTCTGTGACCAGAAACGTGTTGTGAATTTGGGTTTCATTTGTATTATGAAGGTTCCCTATGCTTCCAGTGGTTATGTTGGCCGAGGGTGAAGTTAGAACAAAATAGAAATGGCATCCACCAATCGCAGGTCCATGGAGCTGTGAGTGCTGTGCAGCATGTGACTGTATCCCACATGCCTTTGGAGAGGGTTTCACTGAACAAAGAGCACAGGACAGTTATTTACAGTTAACTTCTCTGTCTCTCGCAGGACATTGAAGATCTGGATCACTATGATATGAAGGAGGAGGAACCAGTTGATGGGAAGAAATCTGAGGATGAAGGCATTGAAAAAGAGAACCTTGCAATCTTAGAAAAAATCAGAAAAAATCAAAGGCAAGATCACTTAAATGTGAGTTAATGATTCCATGCTTCTTCTTTGCAATACTTCTGACTTCAAAACAGAGATGGTTTTCAGCAAAGAAAGCCCACTGCTATACACCTAGACATAAATTAACCTGTAGCTGACTGTCTACTTGCTCATCTCCAGAGGTATCCATGGGTTGTCCCTCTATTTCTTGCTTGGTGCCTTTGTTACAAGCATTAGTTCTCCTTGCAGAATCAGCAGAATGCCTCCAGGCTTTGAGCTTGACTTTTGTTGCTGAACCCTTATTTAAGTAAAAAACCTAAAGCCATAATTAAAATTGCCTGTGTTAAAAGTCATGGGTGACTTAAATACTTGGCAAACCTGTGCTTTAAATCCATTTTATGCATAAGTTTATTTTTCAGTAATAGCTGTGCCACCTGGAAATTACTGAAGGGTGGTGGATTGTTGTGCAGTTTTTTTATTGCCATGCATAAAGGGCCTTCAGCAGCTCTGCAGTTTTGTTTTCAGTTTTCTGAGTGATCTTACCAGCAGGCAGTTGTAGAAAAACTGCTTGTCCTCCAGAGGCTTAGAAACATTCTGTCCCAAGTGCCAGGTTCCAGAGAGGCTTCTACTTCTCAGAGGTGCATGTAGGAAGGTGTGATGATGTCATACAACCTTAATTTTATTTACCCTGACTCCCAAAGAAATCAAAGCTTTTGTTTCATAGAGGCTTAGAATGTATAAAATGTGAAATTTAATACTTGTGTTTATGATCTGCTTCATCCACAGAATTTTAACACCTAAACCTGATTGGTATTTCAGGGTTTAAAAGCAGGTAAACATAAGGTCCCAAACTGTTTGGCTGTGTAGTCAAGACCTGTTTTGAGACTTGAGTAACCATAAGCACAACAGTCACTTACTGGTTTTGTTTAAACTTGAACGCTCACAGTTTGAGACAATGCCTAGTGAGGTTTTGTGTGTTTCTGTGTGTATAACTCAAACTCTTAATAGTAAGGAGTCTTTAATTGTTAAAGAAAATATAACCTCTTGCAGCCTGAAAGGCATGGCCTGCTTTACAATCATCAAAATGTGGTAGAACAGAAGAAAGGTTTTTGTAGTGTCAGCATTCTTCCTTGGTGCAGAAATCCTCTTAAAACTGCAGGTTTTCCTTTGCTATCTGTTCTTTTCCTATTTGGCAAATCCTGCCTTTCCTTTTGCTTTTTCCCTCCACATTTAGTGGAGCTGAAATGAACACTGCTGGTTTTCTGTTTGACAACAGCAGATTCAACTTACATAATAGCTGTTTCTCATGCCAGGGCACTCCCGTTGATGCTGGTGCATAAACAAGGTCAGCTGGGTGCAGGGAACAGGGTATTCAACTGCTGCTGAGGAACTGTGGTATTTTTGTGGGTCACCAGAAATAGCTGTGCTGCTGAAATAATTTCTCCTAGGACTTGTGAGGCTTTACTCTAGGTGCTGGAGAACCAAAAGCTATAGCTGTGCTACTGACCTAGGAAAGAGCTAGCCCAGTAGCACTTTACTGGTCCTCCATGCTGCCAAAACAGAGTCTGATGGAATGTGTTAACTGTGGTCTAAGAGCAGTTGTTTGCTAACACAAAGCAAAATTTGAATCTGTGCAGCCCTTACAACTGAGTTTCTTAGAGGACACTGTGAGTTTCACAAACCCAAATGCAGTGGCTAAACTAGTCTGGTTTTTTTGGGGATACTTTGTTTCCTCAGCAGAGGCCTGTCAAGCAAACCCATGCCATTTACGTGCTGCTTGTTGGAAAAGGGAATGTGCAGCATAATTCAGGGCTTTGACTGGTGCCCAGTGCAGCCAGAAGACTTTTCATTTCCTTTCCATGTTCTTTGGCCCAGGTCCATGGGCTGTCCTTGGCTGCAGTGCAGGCTGGAGTTACAGATCATGCTCAAGGCTTGTTCATGGGAAAGCAGTGCATGCACTCCCATTGTCATTTATTCCTGATAGGTTAAAGACATTTTTCTGCCTCTCAAGATGTTGTCGTAGGAGTTTTTAGGGTTTATGTGTGTTGTGCAAGTTAAGAATGTGTATTTACTAATTTTGTAAATGAGTCCTGTCCTTGGCAGTATCCTTAATCCCATTCTTCTTGCTGGCATCAGGAAATAAATTTGGCTTTTGGTACAGTATGTATCTTGGAGCAAGAATTAACCCTCCTCTTAACATTGCAATAACTTTAAAGAACCACTTCCTTACCTGTATTTAAAATAGGTCTTTGAACTGTAATCATTAATTTCAAATATTTAACTTGCTGCTGCTTGCTTTTCAGAGGTCTCTCCCCACATAGTCATTTCAGAGACTAATGCCTCTCATTTAGATAATGCTATTAGCTTTTCCTGTTTCATGCTGAGGAGTTTAAGCACTTTTCTTTAGAACTCTCCAATGTCTCTACTTTCATCTTCAGATTTTATGAAATCTAAGGTGTCATTTCTATTTTTAGTCTAATCCTTGAAGAAAATATGAAACTAACTTCTATGATTGATTGTGCTTCTGCACAAATATGGAGAAAGTTCAGTAACAAATGGACCTTGTGTTCTTTAGCTCTTTTTGGGTTACTTTAGATTTCAGTTTATTGCCTTGGAGAAGTTTGTTTCAGCAGGTGATTTTTGGTCTTGTGGCTAAATCTTCTGAAATGTGTTGAGTGAAGAGGTTTCCTGTAGTGTTCTGATGTGTCCACAGAATTTTTCTGATCAGACAGAAAACAATCAGATCTTTGGATAAAAAATTGCAGTGAACTGCACCTCCTATCCCCTATAATGTGGGGGGGAGCAGGCTGTGGGTGCATTTTGAGGGTTGGAAGGGGAAAAGAAACCCCTGATGTCCCTGTGGCTTAGTACAGCAGGGCAATGGCAAGTGCTGCTCTGACTGCACCAGGATGGCTCATCCTTGGGGGGGAAGAGTTTGAGAGCAGGACAGGCTTGTAGTGGTGCATCTCTTGAATATGTTGCATGTCCAGCAGCTTTGGCTGTGAGAATTCCTGCGTCAGGTATTTCAGTTATTTGCAGCTCTCAGCAGCTGGCATGTTGTCAGCATAGATGTTTGCCTCTTGCAGCAGGGATTTCTCCAGCTTACTTGCTCATTGTTCTGGAGAGCCACAACATAGTACAGGACGGGATGATTAAGTAAGACTTTTTGTGCCTATTTGATTACTTATTAGGAAAAAAAAGTCACTTGGGTCTGGTCCTGCAGCTCATTTAACTACTTCAGATGAAATGGCTTTGCCTTCCTGCTCTTGGCATCAGCCCCATGTGACAGATACCCATCAGATCCCATGATTAGCCACTTATGTCTGAGGCAGTTGCAACTATAAATCTTACTGTCACAATTCAAGAAATGGGAACTTTATCTCCCTTGGAGTGTCAAGTCCCACTTTTCCAGAAGGATACTGTTATTTATATCTGGGTTCAGTCTTTGAAATTATAACTTGCATGTAGTGAGTTATGGAAAAAGCTTTTAATTTTAGTATCACTGTAGTCAAAACTGACCTCAATGCTCTGTATCATGCAGGGGTGAGATGCAAGTCGTGCTCTCTTCTAAACTGCACTTTACAGTGGCTCCAAAACCCACAAGTGACACCAGAATGTAGACGTGCTTCAGAGCAGTGGTGTTTGCCATTAGGCTTACCATCAGGTTTAGCTGTTACCTTCCTCTTCAAGTTCCTCCAAGGGTAGTCCTGAGCACATAAAATAAGCTCCTGTGCTAAACTCCTTAAGTTAAGCTTGCTATCCTCTTTCTCCTGATTGTAGATTACTGGTTTGCAGTCCATTGATTCTTTAGAGTAGCAGGTGTAGCTGTATTTAATGCTGCTATATAAGGAGTGAGCAGCCCACCCAGAAACTCCTGGGGGAAAAAGGGTAAAGACAAAGTGTGGTGAGGCTTGCTTACACACCCTACAGCTAACTCCTTTAATGCTGCCTCATTTATCAGCAGTTATAATGGCAGTCAGGGGGATGAGGGTGTGTTAAGCTTTGGTTTTTAAATGTCTCCAGTACAGAAGATACTTAAATTTTCATTTGTCAAGATGAACTTCCAGCATTATGTATAGTAATTCAGTGGTTTAATTGGATGGAAATAGCGATGCAATGAGAGGTAGTTTTCCACAGGATGTCTTTGACCATCTAACTTGTTCTTAAATTGCCTATATTGATAGGTTGACAATCAGTGGAAAGTGTATGAAAATTCCTTCTTTTAGTAAGAAATACAGTGGAAGGGGCAAGGATCTGCATAGCTCTGCTCAGAAGAAAACCAAAGTCTTGACACTTGTCTGTGAAATGTCTTTCCTCCAGACTCACCATATTGATGAGTCTCAATGCTCACAAAGCACAGCAGCTATACAAAGAATGGTGATTAACACTGCTGTGTTAACTGGTTAAGTGTAATGCTTCCTTTTTCAGCTAATCTGTCAATAGTGGGCATAGGTAGTAGTAATATGCAGATATTGCATATAAACAACCTTTTCCCATAAAATTTCATGTACTTGGTGTTTGAGAAATCCCTTCTTTGTCTGATACTGCCCTATAGAGAGGAGCACAGTAAATGAAGAAATTACTTGTCTGACCTCTTGTTTGTATGTAGCTTTTGTTTTCATCGGATGAAGGGAGTTGCCTGTCATTTGCATGTTTAATTACGAGGTTCATCCTTCATACTGGTCTGTTAAGAAAAACTAGTGGAATTTCAGAAATCTGCTTAACTAAATCCAAAGGTGTATGAAAATCAATAGCCTTGAAAGAAAAGTCTACAGATACTAGTGTGAAGCGAAGTGTATTATTTGATACTACTGGATGGAGAAGACAGAGGGCTATGTGGAGGCTTTACCATCAAATAACTGTTACTGTTACTTAATTTTTATTAAGAAGTAATTTGGTTCTACAATTAAGACCTTGTAGAATATAAAACATCACTTTAGACTTCAGGCAAACAGAGAGGATGTTTTGGGTATTAGGTCATGGTCACAGCTGCTTCATATTCCTTCCAGAAATACTTTTCTGACACTTGTGTCCAAAAAGGATATGTTTATAGGTGTTCATAGTGTCTGGAAGGAAACTGAAAAAGTAAGAATCTTTGAATCTTTAGATGGAGTAAAGAGGCAGCCTCATCAACTTACTTATTTAGTACAGGCTGAATTATCCTAGATGGGTCTTTTTTATTTGGTAGTGGGGCAGTTTTATTTTTTGTCATGGTTTCTCCCCCCAGCCATGCTTCTGAGCTCCATGTCAGCCTGTATTTCAGTGGCAGTGACTGAAGAACAGGAGCAGAAGGGAACTGCAAAGGTCCAATGGAATAATCTACCTTTGGGAAACAGACTGATGGTGAAAGCCTAAGTGTCACAGGCTCAGGGCTTGGGGTGGTAACTACCTTAGCTCATTTGGAGTCCTTCTTCCTATTCTGTATTTTAAATCTTATAATGCTAACTTGTATCTCTGTTTTTCAAAACTCTTGAACCTAAAGTGATATGTTGGGTGGGATATATAAGCAGAGTAATCACGGAACATATAAGACAATTAGTTTGAGTTTTCTCTCGCTTTGAGGTGCTGAGCAGTACAGAACTGAGCTCTAAAAGACCTGAAGAGATTTTGCCATAGTTGCATAAATCACAAGAACTATGACAAGTCACGGGAAATAATCTGTATTTTAAGGTTTACATAACTGTCTTCCTTTGTGTAGATGTTGATTTTTTTTTTCACTCAATTGCAATAAATATTGCTTTTGTTCCACATTTTCTAAATTCACTGCTTGGTCTTATTCCTCTGGAAGCTGCTGTTCTAGAGTGGATACTTACCAACTCCTGTAACTTTTTCAATGACCAAATAAAAATATACCTCTGAGAAAGCAATAAAACCTTATGTGTAGGAGCTCGCTCTTAGGATTAGGCTTACTTTTCTTCCCAGTGTGTAAAAGCAGAATGTAAAAATAAATTTTTCACTCTGAGAAATATTTCACTCTGGATAACAGTACTGTTATCCATCTTGGAAATTAAAATGCCAAAGATTTAGGGCCTTTACAGAAAAATACCTGTTGTACCTGGATTAAAAGTTGGTATCACCTATAGCCTTTAGTAGTATATATTAATGTTCTGTAGCAGGAGAGCCTTGTTTCTTTGGAGTAGACTTTGCTCACCAGAATATTTAACTTTTCATAAACCCAATTCTCATACAGAAATTATTATATTGTTAATACCTTCTAGTTAGTAATATAAAGCTGTTTGTAAATACTGCTTTTCACTTATTTGGAGTCTTTTTTGTTTATTTCAGGGTGCAGTCTCTGGGTCAGTTCAGGCTTCAGATCGACTTATGAAAGAACTCAGGGATATATATAGATCACAGAGTTTTAAAACAGGTAAATGCCTCAGATTTCCCTTTTTAAAATATACTTTAAATTAATTCTCTTGGGAAATACTTGCTGCTAACTTCTCTATGTTTTGTTGTCCTGTGTTTGTATATACGTGCATGTTTGTGTGTGCACATATGTAAAAATACATAGATACATTATATATACTCTTATTACATAAAGTAGTTTATTTGTGGAGAAAAGTCAGAAGGTGTATTCCTTGCAATAATGATGTGAATTACAGTGGAAAACAAGCTTGTATTTTAAATTAGTTTGAGTAATGACCAGTGATTATCTTGAGGTAGTGGATGGCTGTTTCATTCTTTCCTTATAGGAGCTGTAGCTAAAGTAGCTCAGCAAAGGACTCAGCATATTGAATCATCTGAGTGTTACTGTATGAGAAATAGCAATTACATGGATTTTGGGCAAGTTGTATTCCTCTAGATCTGCCAAATAGACATCACTGCAGCCAGGCATCAGAACCTGCTGCAGGCTAGGGTGAGAACAGGAGGAATGCCTAATGAGGGAGTCAGCATAAACTTCAATAAGTTGTCACTTTTCTGGACTTCTGGCCATATTTATTTCTAGTGGACTTAAACCTCACTTGACAATGCCATTTTAATCATGTGTAAAAGGACAGAGGTGAAGAGACAATAGGTTCCTGTTTTGATTTGTCGTATTTAACTTTTAGATCAATTGTTTTGTGTGTGGAAGCGCTGGGGACAGTGGTAAAATGTCTGGGGTATAAATTTGATGAGGTGACCTAGTGTTGATCTGATGCTGCCTCCTTCTTTTAGCTCTGCTGCAGCTGAGTGCTTGCCAGTGTGCCCCAGTCACCAGTATCTGGGAAGGAATGGGTTAGTGGGTCTAGGGAAGAGCTGGAAGCAGATCTGTGTGAAGTCATAGGGGATGCTTTACTGACCAGTTTTGACCTTCAGGGTTTGATGATCAGAGCTAAGGCTGGCTATAACAAACCAGACTGTAAAGAGTGCTGTGGGGTGCTCAGTCATGTGGTGGTACCACTGGAGTCAGCCCCTGGCTAGCTGTGGTTTGAGGGGAGGGTTTAGGCTCTCTAATAATGCCATTTCTTGGCTTTAGAGAAACAAGTCTTAGCGAGTTGCAAAAGACTGATCTTGATGTAGGAAAGAGTACTCTGAATTATGAGAGAGCAAATCTTGCTAAACTTTACAGAAAGATGAGGTTCTAAAGGGTGAGTGCAGTAACTTAGAGCTTATGACTTTGGAAATCTGTAAAAGCACTGTAGCTGGATGCCTCATGTTGATCTCTAAAACATGGTAATGAAGTAGTGTCAAGTGGAGGTTGACACTACAAAGATGATGGCAATTCTGCCTTGAAACACCATCCTACTGACACATTTATTACATCTTGCCACTAAATTGATGCTGTTTGTTATAAAACCTGCCTGGATTCATTCCTTACGGTTTCATTTATTCTTCAGCCTTGAGTAAATTTATGTTCTTGGCTCTTTTCCTTTGCACAAAACTCCTGCTTTCATAGCCTAGTTCTGCCTTTTGTTAGGTAACTGTCACCATGTGCCCAGGCTGTAGCAGGTAATTGGCTTTTTTAATGTCATTTTTGTTAGAGTACTTGCCCCATGGTCCAGTTTACCCTAAATTTAATTTCTTCCTACTAATGCACAAAGGGAACCATTGTGAAACTCCCAGGTTCTTGTAACTGTTGCAAGGTAATTCAACGCTGCTTTCATTTCTTTGTAAGGCAAGCCAGAAAGGCTAAGGCTGATTTTTAGTTGGGTAAGGATCACTTTATTTAGTTTTCATGAGGTTACATGTTTTTAGGACTGACTGTAGAACACTGGGAGTTCTGAAGCGAATAATACTTGTAGCAACAGTATTTTAATTTTTTTTCTCTTGGACTGTTTTATAAAAAAGTACTATTAAAAGACAGTGGCTTCAACTGCAACTGTGCATTCAAGGTAGTATCTATTTTAGAAATTCATTTCCTCTATCAAATGAAGCCATGCTGCTGGAGTTCAAGCAAAAGATTACAAACTTGCTCTCAACAGCAAGTTTGCTTATCTACCTGGGAAATCTAGGGGAAGAATTGTCCTTAAAGAAACAGAAAATAATTTTCTTGTGAGCTGACAGAAGCAAAAAATACTCCAGAAAATGAAGATACTTTGTTGTGAATTAGTTTCATTAGCCTGTTCAGATAATGGGAGCCACAAGTCCTGTAAAACAAGATTATGTCATTTCCACATATCAGATTAGAGATTCACAAAGGACTTAATGTAATTTAAGGGATTGAGAAAGGAGGGCAAGAAACAAAGAATTTGGGGACATGAAATGAAATCTTTTCTGTTCATATATTACCATCTATTTTATTCAGATATACTTCATATGGACTTCAGTTCCCTGTTTTATCCAAAGACTCTGTGGGATTTACTTTTTGGTATAGTAATGTTGCCCTAAGTAAAATGTTGCCTCTGTTTTGAAAAGAATTGTTTTTCTTTCTCCATTTCAATTTTTTACTTTTTTGCTTGCTTCACGGTTCTGTGGGTTTCTTTTTACTTGATCACCTCTTTTATTTGATCACCTTTGAGTAATAAAAGCCTCACCCCACCTAGCATTTAAACAAGAGGAACCTACCTTGATTACTTTCCTAAATTAAGGACTTCTCCTTAATTTAAAACTGCTGTTAGTAAGTGAAATTATTTTTGACAGGCACCTTTTTCCTCTCACTGTCAAAATTACAAAAAAAATCCACATAAATTACTTCCAAATAACATCCCCTTGATTATTCAGAAAACCCCAAACAACACCCTCCCTCAGCTTTGGATGGTGTTGTTAAGTAGCTTCTGTATCAAGGCCTGGAGCCCCCTTGCTGCTGCTCTTGAGGACACACAGATGCTGTTTGGCTCAGAACTTGGCTGCTTGGAGGCTGCTGGAGTGTCCTGCACTGGTGTTAGGGCTCAGCCCTGAGCTGAGCCTGTCTCTCTGAAGAACCCTCCTGCAGCTTCTGCCGTAGATGCAGTCCAGCTCTTGGGGGCACAGCTCTTCCTCTTGGGCAAGCTGGCAAAGTGTCTGGGCCTTGGAGCTGGACTGGGACAGGAGCTGTGGCTAAAACAGGAGGCTCAGGATGAGTGATGAAGTGCAGGAGTGGGGCTGAAGGCTTGGTGAGTGAACAGAGGGATGGAAGATCTCTTGTGATCTTCCCTTGTTTAGCACGGTGTCAGGAGCCTTACTGTAATTTACTGCCTTCTCTGTGGTAAGTGTTGTTTGCTCCCACTTGGATGCAGGTGGAAGAAAATATTCTGGATACAGCAATGGAATAGATATGTCATTAATGGGAGTTGACAACGAGCAGAGTTCTAAATGTCAACTCTTTTGTTATTACATCAGAGCAGTACAAATTGAAATTCTTACAGTTCGTGACTTACACTAAGGTCAGTTCAGAAAATAGTGTCCTCGGATCTGGGGAATTGGAAAAAGGCCTTAATAGCTCCTTTGGTTGCTCCTCAGAGATGTCATTTCTCTGAAGTAGCTACTGATTAAAAGGTACATGGATAGCACAGTGAGTATGTGTTCAGGCCTACATTGTTATTCTAGACAGAAAAATTAGAAATCGTGCTCTTGGCTGCAGTACCCACTTGTTAGTGGCACTCAGAAAGGAGAAACAAGCATGGGTGCTTTAACTTGTGTGCCAAGTTTTGAAGTGCTTTAGAAATAATGGAAATGACATGTGTACTCCAAGTACTAATGCTTATAAGCTTCAACTGTAAGATTATTTTTATGCTAGAACAATAAAACTCAGAAATTAATATCCCCCATTCCTTGGGAAGAATGTGGTGACTGCAATCTGGTGGTTGTGTTGCCTTCAGAAATCCTGGGAAAGTTCCTGATTTGTATATGGCTTCCAAATAATTAGGTCAGCAACAAGGATGCTGTTAAATATTAGGCCAGGCAACAAGTTTAATAATAGTGGGTTAGTCTATATGCATGAATATTCTGTGCAAGAGGAGGTTTAATTTCTCTATATGACTGATACCATGCTCTAAATCTTGTTGGGTGGTTAAAGATTTATTGCTTTTTCCAGAGCTGCTTGTGAATTTATGCAGAGAGGAAAATACAAGAAAATGGCAGATAATTTCCATCCTTCCCTGGGAATGAATTGCACAGCTGTTGTTTAACATGCTTAAAACAAACAGGCCACTGAAAGTCACCAGCTGCCTCCCACAGACCATTCCATTCTTTAGGTGCATCTTTCTGGCTTCCTCAGTCAGCTGTTGGGAATGTGCTTCATCCACTGCTGTGTCTGCTTTTTGTTGGGTTTCTACTGCACACACTGTCCTGTGTGCTGTCCTGGTCTGCCTGTACTGATGAGAACCTGGGAAACACAAAACTGCACACTCACACTGCATTAAGTGTCTTAAAAACATGGTGGTGGTGTACTGGGTGTAAAATACAGTGAGTAATAAGCCAGCTAGAGTAGTTGTTTTGGGAGGTTTGAAGATGAAATGGTTAAGTATCAGAAAAAAAAATGAATAATGTGGAATTTTTTAATAGAAGTGGAAGCATTTTTTCCTTGTAGCTCCTCAGAAGTGCATCTGCTACTGGAGGAAGGATGTGCCTCAGTATCAGTATCCTACCCATTGCTTTCACCTGCTGACAGTATTCAAATTTAGAGCAAAGAATGGTTTTGCTAAGTTTTCTGTCTACACTTTTAGTGCATAATTAATTCCATCTAATATTTCCACAGGGATATATTCAGTGGAACTGGTAAATGACAGCTTGTATGAATGGCATGTTAAGCTTCTCAAGTAAGTTAATAAAGTTTTTACATGTTCTGAACAATCTGTTTTATTATTGCTGGAGAGATTCTTTTGATAAATGAGTATCTCTAGCCATAGTATATAAATTACCATTACATTATATGCCATAGCATGTAATCACCATTGCTGTAGCAGTAGCAGGAATGGTAATTGTAGCCACTAAATCCTGGCTGTAATTCTGATACACAGAAACCTGTAGAGATGGACTGGTAGTGACTGAGCTGGCAGAAAGACCTGCTTTTCCCTGCCAGTGCTATGTGTATTGCATGAAGTGTCATTACTTTCAATTCTAAAACTGCTCCAAAATATTCACCCTTAAGTGATGAAAATTATTTTCAAGAATTTTTGCATTGATTTTATTTTTATTTGTTTTGAATTCCAGGAAAATCCAGCTTCTAGTTGCACTTAAGATGTAGGAAAGAACAGAACTGAGTGTCATTAGTTGTTTATTTCTGCAATTAAACAGACACACATGGCTGAAACTTTTAGCCATCACATAAATGTGAATTCTATAATTACATGTACCTTGTCTTCTGTCATTGCCTAGTATATACCAGGTGAAAAGCAGGACATAACTCACCTTCTTACATCCCTAGTCCTGTACCTTTAATCCTAGAGGTGTTAGAGTGGAATTCTTCCTGCTAACAGGATCATCTGCTGGCATCCCTATACAGTACCCTAAAGAAAGGAGGAGCCTGCCCAAAGTGTGCTGGGGGGCTGCAGCAGCTGGCAGTGGATGACAGAGCTTCCATGGGTTCAGAGGTGCCCTGGGGGATAAGGACCGAGGCTGTTTCAGCACAGTCATTGACGTGCGTGTAGGAATTGTTGCCCTGTCCTAGGGGTGAGACTTGTGCAAACTGGGGCACCAGCTGCTGAAATAGTTTTGTTTCCTTCTTAGTGTAATCATGGGCATGTGAAGGTTTTGAGGATGAAAATGGCAGGAGTGACACATCAGAGAAATCTGTGTCTCGTTATTGGAGGCCTTTCCTATTGAGTGCATCTGTAACCAAGTTGCTCAAACCAATGTGCAGTGATTCGAAACCTCTGTTCAGGTGCTGTGAACAGGTCTCATTTTCTGCCTTCAGAAAAGAGGAAATGCAGTACATGCAGCAAATGCCTTCCAGAATGTCTAAGAAAAGAAGTGTTGTGTTTGTTTATTGCAGCAAAAAGTGTCTGGAAACAAATGCACTATGTGCAGAGTAGCTGAGGGGTGGATGTTCAGAGGAAGCAGCCCATGTGAGGAAGGAACAGTATTGTTACTTAGAACAAGTAACTTGTTGCTTAGAACAAGTCCCTTTGAACTGGCCCAGCAAAAGTCATGGCTTGAAATGAGAGGTTCCTAAGCACTGGAAGATTTTTTTCCTGAAATAACTTCACACTGGTAGGATGGGGACTACCTGCCCAAGAAGTTCTGAAATGAGATCTTACATCTTTGTAGTTTCAGCTGTAGTAGAGGATTAGATTTAAGGGCCTTTCAGTCCCTTTAACATCTGCCTTTGGCTTGCTGCAGGTGTTTTTTTTGACTGGTCTCTTCTATTTAAAAGCGAATGAGGTGTCAGATTAACCCAGTGGGGTCTGCATTAATGGCCAGGCTGCTAACCAGCAGCATTTTGGAACAAACAGTTGTTGAAATTCTGCTGAGCAGAAGCTGCTGGCTTTAGTACTTCTGCTGATGCAGATTACTTTTAACAGCTGATGTAGAACTACAATTACATATTCCATAAACGATTCACTAACTATGTGCTGAAAACAAGATGACTACAGTCTTCCTGTTTTTCTCTCCTCTTATTTGAGCACAACTGAACTGAAGAGAATTAAAATTGCTCTTTTCAAATAAACAGCTTATTTCATGCTGTGTTTAAGCAACACTTGATAGCATTGGGAATGTTGTACATTGCAGCAAGCTTTTATGCTGATCTTGTGGCAAAGTTTTCACTTGGTAAAAGGAGCAATAATTTCACTTTAAACTGCAATTTGTAAACTACAATTACATTAAGGAAGTCTTTAAGAGGAACTACTGTTTACAGGTATTAAAAATATTAACTTGATCCATGGTCTCCCCCCTGCTGCTTTTATAGGGTTGATCCTGATAGCCCACTGCATAGTGATCTTCAGGTCTTAAAAGAAAAAGAAGGTGTAGAATACATTTTACTCAACTTCTCTTTTAAGGTAAGTGTCTGTAGGATGAAAAGCTGCAGTTAAATTTGAGGCTTACTATAGAAAATTACTGAAATGACCCTCAGCTGTTACTTGGGTAATAATGGATCTGTGGCTTTTAAAAAAAAGGGCAGGAAAAGAAAACTAACTTTTAAGTTAATCTCTGAGGCTACCTAAAAAATGCTTTTTAGCCAATACTATGGAAAGTGAATTTTTACACAACTGAGAAATTGTAGTACTTCAAATCTGATTTGACAAATGAGGCTATTGAAATACTTTCTGTTTGGGAAGCAATGTCACAGTATTTCCCTTAACCTGTTTTTTTATTCTTCTCAGGATAACTTCCCTTTTGATCCTCCCTTTGTGCGAGTGGTGTCTCCTGTGCTCACAGGAGGGTAGGTTTCAACTGCCCTGCAGAAATTGTGCTTTGTGGTAAAAATGGTACAACTTGAAAAACTCTGTGCCTGCCACATGTGTAAGAACTGACCTCGGTGGGGGGGGTTAACGTTGCTCTTCCTTCTCCTGTTGTAGGGTGCTCTGGGTTGGTGCTTTGAATGGGCCATGATCCCTGTGTTGCCTTAAGTTTGCTCTAAAGTCTTACCTGTCTCTCTCTTGCTGGTAACACTGCCATAAAGTTTTGTTTGAAAATTCCTCAAATACTAATCCAAAACCACAAAACTTAATTGAAAACGTGCTCCAAATGTCATCTAAAGCATGTTTGAAGTGCTGTCTGTGGGACTTGTATATATCCATGGAGAGACGATTAAATTCAGCTTCCAAGGCTTTTATGCATCTCCTGGTGACAGGAAATGATACCTGCTTTTGGAGATGCAGTCTGTGATAGCTGGTGCTGATTCTTATATGATTTGAATTGTCATGTATTCTTCTTTAATTCAGTAAATGGTTAGTGCAGTTAAATAGGGTTCTTGAAGGGTGCTGCTATCTCAGAATTAAACAAGCAGACCCAAACGCCAGAAAATTAATTGGATTCTAATTTGATTGTACTCAGATTTCTTTGTAGAATGAAAAAAGGATGGCTTTTCAGTGGTCACTTCCCTCTGAATGTCATATGGATCTATGAGCTATAAGTGTCTTGATCATAGAGGAGAATATGTTTTGGCAGTGGTAATTTCTCTTCCCTCAGTCCAGGTTTTCTCATGCTCAGGTGTTCTGCTGAGTCCCAGTCAGCACAATGGATAAAGTATTTTCAAAATTTAAAAAAGGTATTTACAGGAAAAGAGCAAGAAAAGATGTGGTTATCTCATATTATTTATAAGTGCACCTGCATTGTTTGAAATGGTGTTAAACTTCTTTACACAATTGGATTTTGTTGGTTTCTTCTAGCTACACCTCTGTATATGTAGCTGTAGAGTAGCCATAAAAAGTAACTTTCCTTTTTCCATGGTCTTTGCAGTTGTGCAGAGTAGCTCAGCCAGTGGTTTAAACTAAGTCTAGTTAGCAGACAGTTTCTTTTGTCTCACTATGCTAATTTTCTTTGCTTAAGTATGACATGGCTAACTAGTTACAATATATTACTGGTTAAAGGGCATTTCAGCTTTATGAATAAAGAATTGAACAAACAAACTGGCAAGAGCTTAAAGTGCTGTGAGTACTTGCATCTTTTTACTAACTGCTGATGCCAAGTGTATTTTCTTTCACATTTGTTTCTAGGTATGTCCTAGGTGGAGGTGCATTATGCATGGAACTTCTTACTAAACAGGTGAATATGAGTTTTGTTATCTGGATAATAAAACATGCCTGAAAATACTGAAAATAGGTGCTTCTCTTGAGGTGAAGAATCCCTGTGTGGAATACATTGCACACTCCAAAGGAAACATGGTGGAATTAAACCTCAGTCCCACAAGATTTGCTTTGCTGATCTTGTTTGAGATCTTCTTTTCTGCCTTGGATGGCTTACAAGAGATGTGAGGACGAGGCAGGCAGTGTGAGCAGGTCAGCTTGGAGTTCTCAGAATTTCTGTGAGGAAGGCAGTGTGGGGAGCAAGACAAGTTGTTTTCTTTTCTAGAAGCCTCTTCAACTGCATAAAGTCAGCTCTGGAGAAGTGAGGAATACAGATGATTACAGTCATAGATGATTTGTGTAGACACAGTGATTTTTCTCTTTAAAATAAGTAAATTAATGGAGTAACTTCCTTGCAGGCTCTGGCAGAAACTCTTGTGAGCTCTGGAAGGTAAAGCAATGCCAGAGATGAGCAGAATTCTTACAGCTTACTGAATTGACTTCATTATAGATCAGTCTTTTCTACTTCTTGGAAAAAGGAGTTGTAATTTCTGTTGTGACATTGCTGAAAATGTGTCAGTGGTGTAAGGATGGAGCTTTGTTTTGTTCCTGTCTTGCTGTATTTTGGAAATGTAATTCAGTCTTTTCATTCTTTTTATGAGTTCTTAGTACTAGGACTGTACATAATTCTACAGATTTTCTGTGGAAAATAAATGTTAACTGAAAATAAGTATTTGGAACTGGAATGCGGGAAAAAAAAATCCCAAAGCACGTGTTCCAAACTGGATTTGCAAGGTGAGCACAAGAAGTGAGGACATGTTGTATGTTAGCATTCCTTTCCTCCTCCAGGGCTGGAGCAGTGCCTACTCAATAGAATCAGTCATCATGCAGATCAATGCCACTTTAGTCAAAGGAAAAGCTAGAGTACAGTTTGGAGCCAATAAGGTAAATGTGCTGTTTCTCAACTACACAAATATCTGCTGGGCTTCCATTCCTTGCTGACTTGAGTAGAAGATGCTTAATGACAGAATTGCTATTGCAAATATATATGCATTTCAAATTGGCTGGTGCCTGTATGAGTATTTTATTGGCAATTAAATATTTTTTATGTAATTACAAGCATATGAGGTGGATGAAGCCTTGGAATGGACAGGGTAGACTTTTTCTATCCTTGTATTGGCAAGGGAGGGGAGGGAAGGACAATTAGAATTGGGAGGATTTGGAATTTCTGGCTCGAAGAAGGGAATCTTGAAAGCCAGGAATGTCATAATGTTGTGCATGGATTTTATTTTTAAGCCCACTGTAGAATTTTCTTGTTAGAACTGTTTTTGAGTCTTGCATGTCTAGATGCAGGTTTTTATATTAGTTTTTTCTCCTTTCAGAATCAATATAATCTAGCAAGAGCACAGCAGTCCTATAAGTCACTAGTACAAATACATGAGAAAAATGGTATGTATATTCTTGCCTCTTTGTTCTTGTCTGTACAGCACCCTGGGAATTGGTGTTTGAAGACCATAAATGTTTCTTCCTTCTTTTCTTATTGCTCTAGAAAAACGGTAGTGCTTAAATAACTTGACTGCAATCATCACAACTTTTCCAGTTTACTTGAATGTTGTGTGTGTGCTCGTGCTGCTTTTTGAAAGGCAGCTGCATTTCATGTTCAGCCAGTTGATCTAGGAACTTCACTGTTACTGTAGCTTTAAGGACTCTTAATATTGGCAAAGTGTCTGCTGGGAGTTTATCCCTTTTTCTGAAAGATTTTGTTTCAATGTGTCAAAAACCTAGTGGAATAATCATTATTGAAGAGAGAAAGTGGGGAAGAAGACCTGAGACTAAAAATTACAAGAAGTCCAAGTGAGGTGTACTAGCTGGGAAAGTGTACAGTAGAATAGGGAAACACCTGTTTCAGTGTGGGCTTTTTTACTCTATTTAAAGTCTCTCTGCTGCATAAAACAAGTGTACAAGTGCTTCAGGTATAATTGAATTTACTGTGGCAGTATGAGAAGCCTGAGGCTTTAGAAGGTTTAAGTAGCTTACGTGTTACATAAAGTAGTCAGCAGAATTGGAACTCTGGTCTCGTGATGAGGGAGTCAGTGCAGTTACATTCCATGATGTTCAGGGCTCTGGGTTGGACACAGTGTCCTCCAGGAACTGAGGTTGTTGTCAAAGTGTGTGACTAAAGTGAGCACCTCAGTTTCCCTGCTGCTAAGACAGAACATAATACCTGTACTCTTGGGAGGAAGATCAAAGATAATGACTTTAACATCATCTCCAGTTTTACAGTATTTTGATCTTGCTGTTAACTGAGCCTTTTTCTTTTTGTTGCTACAAAAGCCAGCATGGCTGCTTACTTGTATGTGCTACAAGTGATCAATGCTGCCTCAGGAGCTGAACACAAAGCATTCACAGTAGTCAGTGCTGCTGTGAAAGGTGTCTTAAGCTTTGAGCTACTATGCTCTCTGGGACAGCACAAATAAGCCTTGTAGTCACTGTACACACATTTAAAGGAAATGTTACAAGAGGGGCTAGGAGAATTAGATTGGAGCTCTGGAGGTCTCTAGAAAAAGCAGTGCACACCTGACCAGGTATGAGTCAGCTGTTAAACATGCCAAATTATGTCAGGAGACCAGTTATTCAACTGACATTTCTGAGCTTATTCCTAGGGTAAGATTTGCAGAAGTAGGATAAACTGTTCAGTTGCTTGTGCATGCCCAACTCTACACAAAATGGGATTTATATAAGTGTCCCAGTGCAGTCATGTTTGTATGTCTGTGTTTTAAGTAGTTTGAAGACTTGGGGGTTTTACCTCTGTTCTATTAAGTTTGGTTAGAGCAAGGTTTCTCCTTCAGCAGCTTTCTCTTGTTGGCGTTCATCTTGTCCAGCTCAGGATAGCTGCTGCCACAGAAATCCCTGTGTGCACACCCAAATACCAGGGCAGATCCTGGAATGTGCCACATGGTTTGTCTCCCACTGCTGGCTTACTCACATTTGGGGCACTGGCTCTCCCTGAGCTGGCCTCTTTAAGAGGGAAGGACTGAGCCAGGTTAGGCTTCCATCTCCCAGGTGAAGAGCAGGATGGTCTGGACACAGCAGCCTTGGTACCTAACATGTCTCTGTTCTCCACAGGCTGGTACACTCCTCCAAAAGAAGATGGCTAATGCTGAGGACTGTTGTATACCTGGACCAATGTCAACAAACCAAGCTCTTTTTTATGTTTTCCAACACACAGACTCAAGCTATGAGTGCCCCTATAACAGCTGTACTGAGGACTTTAGCTATTAGATAAGTTAGTGGATAATCTGTCAACTGACACGTACAGTATAAGTTACAGCCTTACCATTCCGCTCTTAGGCATCTGGACTGAGCAGTTTGGGCCTTTACCATATTTGTTCTTATGGATTAAGCAGATTTGGGCCACGTCCTCCCTTCTCACTTTTTTTATTTGAAAGCATAAACTCTCCCTGCAGCAGGCTATCAACTTACTAAAGATCATACAATAGGAGTGAGTTGTTCACACACTTCTGTGTATTTCTTACTTTTTGCAAAATGCAGACTGCAGAGACTTGCATTGTATTGTTTCATTTAAAGCCAAGAAGTTTAATACGTTGTTTAATACTGTTTTAGGAAATGTCAGGTCTTGCAAATCACAGTAGTTTTTCTGGTCTAAAATGACAGCGTTTGTAGTATTTTCCAAATTAATGATATAGGAAAAACACATGTATGTTAAGTCATTAAACATTTTTCATGGCTGTATGAGAATATGAACTGTTTATTGGAAAAGATGCTCTTTGTTTAGATTATTTTAATTTTTGTTTGGTTTTTTTTTCTTTTTATTTTGTTTTTGGTTGTTTTTTTTTTTTTTAATGCAGAGCAAGGCTGTGCCAATAAAACCTTGTAACTAGTCACTTCCACTGGGGCGTCAGAACTTGCTGGGCTGTTCCTGCTACTTGGTGGCTCAACCTCCTTAACAAGAAGAGCCACAGTATGAAGCTTGAAGTTATTTAAAATACTAAAAACCTTTCTAGGTGTTCCATTTTATTAACGGGTTGTTGCAATCATTTCTAAACTAATGAACTTATAAAGTGATTGGCACAAATTGAGATGAAAGTCCTTGAATGAAAAATTTTTATATAAAAACTACAATGAAGTACAAAAACATCATCCTATTCAGAGGCGTAAGAAATGCTGCCATAGTCATGACGGTGGTTTTGTTATTGAAAGACTAATGGGAACTGTTCTTTCTTTATTAGGAGATGAGTCTGTGTACTTACACAATTTCATTGCCTTACCGGAATCGACTCTTATTTTGGTTGTAGTACAAGTCCTTAGGCCTGCGCGCTCCTCGGGGCCGAGCGAAGGATGTGTTCCATGGATTAAGCACTTTCAGAAGTGCAGAAGCATGTTTTTATGGGTTTTTTTTAGTTGACTATCGAACTTGTGCTCTTTTTCTCTATCAGGCGCCCGCGGGTCCTTGTGCATTTGCTTCTAGCTCCAGTTTTTAGCTCGAAAGAAGCGACCTGGGCGAGCTTTGGCGCCGCTGCCGGGGCGCGCTGTTGCCGGGGCGCGGGGCGAGCGCCGGGGCTGTGCCGCTGGCCGGGCACGGCGGGGCTGCGGCGGCCCCGGCCTCCGCCCTGCGGCGCATGCTTCGGTTTGGGTTCCATTTCTTCTGGCAGAGTTCCTTGGCAATGTACAGTAATTTGTAAACTTGCATCAAGTTTATGAATAAAAAGCATTTTACGAAGCGCTGTGTCCGTGCTGGGGTCCGGGGCGCGAGGGCAGGGGGGAGCTGCGAGCGGGACGGGTCCTCCCCGCCGCTGGGCGGCGCCACTGTCGAGTGGCTTGTGCCCGCTCGCGCTGACCGGAAGTTGCCTCAGGCGCGGAGGCGCGCGGGTGACGCAGGGCAGCGGGGCCGGGGAGGCGGCGGGGCAATGGAATCCGCGGGGAAGGGCAGCTACGTCCTCGCCAACCTCGCCGAGGTGGTGGAGCGTGTCCTCGGCTTCCTGCCCACCAAGGCGCTGCTGCGCGCCGCCTGGTAAGGGCCGGGACCGGAGCCGGGGCCGTGGGGGTGGGGGGCCGGCTCCGGTTGGGGCGGGGGCGGTGCGGCCGACGCGGTGTGTCCCTGTTGTGTTGCAGCGTGTGCCGGCTGTGGAGGGAGTGCGCCCGGCGGACGCTGCGGACGCGGCAGCGAATCGCGTGGGTGTCGGCGCTGGAGCCGGGCCCCGCCGAGAACCACGCGCTGGTGCGCGCGCTGGCCCGCGAGCTCGAGGTGAGGGGCGGCTGGGGGGGGCGCGGCTGGGGGCGCGAGCGCGGCGCCTTCGTTTAAACGCTGGACGCGCTTCTGCAGCCGCTGGGCGGAAGGGACGCGTTCGGAGGCGTAGGTGCTTCTCACAGTTCAAATGTTGCGTGTTAATACACCGATCAAAACGCCGAGGATTTGCAGTTCGGGGCACATCTGTTCATCGCGGCAATCTTGTTAAGAGGTTAACCCTCCTAGGCTGGGAAACACTGGGTAAACACTGCAGGATTTCTCTGCCTGGCAGGATTTCTTCCCAGTATTAACCTGGTGCTGGGTCTTCACTACACAAGATTCATGTCAGAGTCTTACGCAGTAGACAGGCCTCAGCAGATCAGTGTTAAACCAGCTGGGACAAGAAGGGCCAGAAGCGCCTCTACACCGTTTCCCAGCATCAGCACTGGTGAACAGTAGATGCCAACAACCATGAACGCAAGGACTTTGGATGGTGCTAAAAGAAGGAGTAGAGTCATGGGCCAGTCTGTTCTAGTTTCTGTGATGTTTGGGTCAGCTTCCTGCCTGTGGGCAGAAGTTCCTCTGGGCACTTCTGAGGCTAATGAGAGGTTATGTGTTGGCTGACAGGAGCCTGATGAGGGGGGAGGGGACCGACGTGGGCTGGTGGTGGAGCATGAGCAGTTTCTCCGTGGTTTCTGCCTCCACTTTCCCTCCACTCTGTCCTGTCTTATGTACTCCTCCACCTGTGTCTTTGCAGAAGGTGCATGTGCTGCCCCAGACTGTGCTCTACATTGCTGATGCAGAGACCTTCAGTGGGCACGAGGAGTGTCACGAGCAAAAGAAAGGTAAAGCCTGGACCTAACTCGCTTCCACTTAAGGATATGCTGGGATGTAAGCAGAGCATAGTCAGCTGAAAGGGAATTCTCTGTGTTTTGGTTTCAATGGAAAGGAAATGTTTTGCAGAAACCATGACTGTGTAGTATTGCATTTGTGGTAGGGAGCAGCTGACAGATCTTTGTTAATGTGCACAGATGGGTTCCTTTCCCTTCTGTGGAGGACGCTGAGTGTGTTTGCCTGCCGGCAGCCTGTGCTCTCAGGGAGCAGCACAGAGCAGCGTGCTGTTACCAGGGCGGCCACTGATGGGCAGCATTGGTTAAACAGGACGGGGTTGGCTGTGGGATTTGCTCAGAACACACTTTTACTGCTCTCTGATGGGATTTTTGGTTTCTTATTTTAACAGCCAGAAAAAGAAACAGTAAAGAAACGGCTCTCGCACTTGAGAAGTTGTTGCCAAAGCGATGTCAGGTTCTTGGACTGGTCACCCCAGGGATTGTAGGTAGGAGCAAAATGTGTGGGTTTTTGAGAGGTCAGCTTGAAGGTGTCATCGCCTGCCTTGTTCAGCACTGGCTTCAGTTTTAGGGAGTTCACAGTGTCGCTGCTAAGTGACGCGGAGCTTACTTCATGTATTGCAGTTGTAATTAAAAGGGTTGATTTATTGGGCAGGCAGCTTTCTCTGGCACCTTAATGTACTTATTGAATGTTGCTTGGATTTATGTATACGTTTCAGTCATACTGTCACTAACTGTAGAGGGCATCCTGGTATATACTTGTTTGTAATAGTCTAGCTGGAGGCATATGCAGTAACTGGAAAATTCACAGCCTCACTTTTATCATTAGAAAGTTGTTTTTTTATAGTTTCTTACCTTAATTTCACTTTCCACATTATAAGTAAGGTATTTGATTGTTGTCCTTACCATATTTCAATAATACACTCCCAATTTTGTGTCAGTTTTGCTTTATACTGTCATCACATGCTTATAGGACACCTTAAAAACTTGGGTATGTCTGTGTGCCTGCAGAAGTTGGCAGGAAGGCTTATATTGCACTGTTCTTCTTTTCCTAATGTTTTATATTTGGTGTGCCTGGGGAGATATGTGTAAATATATCCATGTCTCTGTGTCAAAACTGACTTCAGTGGGATCGATAGCCAACAGGACCTACACGTTTCATCTTTCCAAAATATTGACCAAAAAATCACAGTTTTTGGTTAGATAAGTTGTTATGGAAATAGATTGTCATGTTTAATATCACCTGAGCTGTTCAACCTCTTTCTGCTCATGTCAGTGTAAATGAGTGTATTAGAATCTCTGAACACACGGTACTTGGTTTTGTCTCTGTAGTTACCCCGATGGGTTCAAGCAGCAATCAGCCTCAAGAAATTGAAGAGGGCGAAGCTGGGTTTGCTCTGTTGTTTCCCAAAATTGATGGGGTGAAAATTCATACCTTCCATTTTTCTAAAGATGTGAAGAACAGAGTCTTTGATGAAAGCAAATTTGCTGAAGCAGGTATGTCATTTTTCTCTCCTTTATGTGGGCTTTAGGTGCTGCTCTCCTTTAGGTGCTGCTCTCTGAGGTGCCAGTGGAGTTCTGAGTAGAACCAGCAGCTTCTGTACTGGCTCCAAGAGCCTCTGTGGGGCTCCAGCTGGTGACTATGCATCTCTGCTCCTCCCAGTCTCTGGAGCAGTAAGGAGAAGTTATCCCGAGTATCGGTTTCCAGTTCCTTCAGTTACATTTCAAGCAGAGCTGTTCAGAGGGAGATGTGATGTAATATTTGAGGAGAAGCTAGGATGGTTGGACTTCAGAGTTCAGGATTAAAAATAAGGGGATCAGTGTTGGCTTTTGTTTGTAGGTCTGAAGAATAACCCAGATCTCCGTGTTGTTCTTCTGTTTGGCTACAACTCCTGGAAGACTGGAGCTACTCGATTTCTTCATCAAATAGTCAATCCATTGAATGAGAAAAGTATCATCCTGGCTGGAGGACAAGTGGAGAGCTTTACATCACTGACCTCTGAGAAGTAGGTATTTTTTTCAAGGTAAATGATGAAAAAGATTTAACGTGAGAGAAACATTGCAGATCCATAGCCTTCTAGTTATATTAAAAATCCCCTTTACCAGTAGTAAAATAACAATTTCTTAATGGGAAAATGCCACAACAGCTACACTTCAATGTAGCCAGAAAAGCTGGAAGCTTGGTATGGCTGTGTTACAATTTGGATTCTGGAAACCCAGCTAGGAGAAACCCAATGAAAAGGAGATTTCTAGCTTCAGATACCTTTGTGTGTTTATTGCAGTCAGCATTTCATCTCTGGAGTGCAGGTAAATGAGTGCTGTTGTGACGGAGCCCAGGATGTGAACGTGTGTGTGTGTATCTGTCTCAGTTTGGCTCACAGCACAGAGCAGTAGCTGCACACAGCAAGGCTGTGCCCCTGGAGCTCACCTGACCTACCCTGGCTGCTGAAGGACGTGGCATTCTGTCCCGTGGAGCACGGTGCAACCATAGCTCCTCTTGTCCCGTTGCGGGTCTGGAGTCCATATTACTATCAACATTTCTCTTGCATCTGATTTTGCCAGCTGCACCATTGCCCCATATAAGAGAGCTGACCTTAAGTAAAGTCACTGCAGATGAAGGTTAAGTACGTAACTACTTGACCCCGTGTGTCCTGGCCAACCAATTTAAAGCAACATGAATCCAAAACTTTACTGACTGCTGCCCTGCTTCGATATATAAATCCTCTGTGCCTTTGCTTGTTTAAGTTCAACTGATGTTTTAGTTGGAATTACAGAGCTGTGACATACACAAACTGCTGAGATTGGCATGAGTGAAACAAGTTTATGGTTAATACCTAGTAATGGATGTGGAAGTTTTTCTTTGTGTAAGGTTGCTACACAAAAACATTGCTAAAATATGAAGTCTTTGGTTTGCTTTTCAACTTTGGTTGGTGTCAGAATCACTGCAATGTCGGCTGCTTTGAACCTAGGTCTGCTGCAGCAGCAGTGCCCCCAGAATGTTCTCTAACTTGGTGCCTGTTGCCTTTCAGTACCCACGCCCAGCCTGGTGACGCCTGCGGTGTGGTTGGGTTGGCTTTCAGCGGCCCCCAGGTCCAGAGTGCCACTGTCCTGCTAGACCAGGATGTGGCTGATGAGAGGACAGCAGAAGCGGCCATGCAGCGCCTCAAAGCAGCGAACATCCCCGAGCACAACACCATTGGCTTCATGTTTGCCTGTGTTGGCAGAGGATATCGGCATTACAAAACCAAAAGGAATATGGAAGCAGATGCATTTAGGAAGTTTTTTCCAAATGTACCCCTCTTTGGCTTTTTCGGACATGGGGAAATAGGATGTGATCGAATAGTTACTGGGAATTTCGTGTTAAGAGAATGTAATGACATAAAGGATGACCTGCTTCATGGTTATACTACTGTTATGACTCTTATTCACCTTGGTTCAACTAAAGCAAACCAAGCATAAGTAAGGGTTAATGCTTCAGTGAGCTGTTTGTTTCATTCCAGAGAGCTGACAAGTCTGGAAGAGTGGACGTCTTGCAGTCAAAGCCCCTTCCAAATCATAAACATCATTTTGGTAATGTTATTGAGTCTTGTAGTTGCAATAGAGTTTACTGTAATATCTGTGAGAAAGCCTTGCATTTTTTGTAATCCTCTGTACACATCAGAATTGCAGGAAATTATATTTGATGGAATTCTGCATTTGAAGAAAGCCTCTTTCTTCCAAAATGAAAATGGTTTCTACAGATTGTAGAATACGTTGAATTGGAAGGGACCCATCAGGATGGTTGAGTCAACTCTTGGCCCTGAACAGGACACTCCAAGAATCCCACCAAGTGCCTGAGAGTGTTGTCCAAACTCTTCTTGAGCTCAGGCAGGGCTTGGTGCTCTGACCGCTTTCCTGGGGAGCCTGTTCCAGTGTCCATCCACTCTGGGTGAAAAACTTTTTCCTGATATCCAACCTAAACCTCTCTGACTCAGCTTCATGCCACTTCCTCAAGTTCTGGCACTGGTCATGAGAGTGAAGAGATACTGAAGACCACAATGAGGTCTCCCCTCAGTCTCCTCCAGGCAAACCAAGTGTCATCAGCCACTCCTCATAAGGCTTCTCCTCCAGATCCTTCACTTCCTCATGGCATTCCTCTGGACCCCCTCTAAATTTGATTTCTTTTTTATACGGAGGTGCCCAAAACTGCTCCCAGCACTGGAGACTGCCCCCGAGCAGGACAATCCCCTCCCTGGCCTGGTTGGCCGTGCTGGGCCCTCCTGGGTGCCAGGGCACGGCTGGCTCATAGCCAGCTTTCCACTGACCCCAGCTCCCTTCCCGCAGCTGCTCTCCACCCTCCTGCTCCCCAGTCTGTACACACAGCCGGGGCTGCCCTGTCCCAGGTGCAGAATCCAGCGCTTGCCATTGTTACATTTCATATGGTTGACGTTTGCCCATCTCTCTTTGTCAGTGTCTCTGCAGGGCCTCTGTCCTTGAGAGAGTTGACAGCTCCTCCCAATTTAGTGTCAGTGGCAAACCCAAACCCAAATGTAGAAAGAAACAGTACTTTGCTGTGCTCTATTTATGCATATAAAGCACTCTAGAAAAACTACTGATGCATTAACTCTACCATTTCCTGGATTTTATTTCCTGAGAGATGCAGAACTTTCCCAGAGTCTTATTTACAAAACTGAAGTTTTACTAGGTAAAATCAAGGAAAATCTTTAGAGAAAAGTAGCAAAGTACTTGTTAAATAAAGATAGAAGTATGTCAAAGTACCTTGCCTTCTATTCTTGGAGAAAAAGCTCAGATTTAAAGATGTTGTCCAGCTAAGAGTTCAGCTGGGCTCACCACCTTGAACTGAATTTCAGTTGCTCAACTGTGTGGCTCAGAATATAGTGGTTGCCTCTTCTCCTGTAGTGTGATTTCAATCTTTTACATCCAGAGTGCTTAGAAATAAGTCTATCTATCTTTAAGTTTCTATAGGAAGTTTTTTGCACTTACATTTGGAATTGTGGGACACACAAGATCTGGCTATATTATATTTATATAGAGACTTTAAGTAAGACTTGTGCTTCTGCTTGGTTTTCTCATGCTTTTATATCAGTCACCTATTTTGATTGCTGCAGCTGGCATGCAGTATCAAGTAAATAAATTCTGCATAGTCTCAGTATAGCTAATAATATATTTACTGCTTTTTAAATTCTTTCCTCCTTTTTATTTTCATGTAGTAATAGAATGACAAGAAAGATTGATTTTGCACCGTATCACCAGATTTCTAAATGCTAAATCAGGCAGCTGGCCATTTTCAGTGTAGTAAAAAGAAAGTACTTACCTGTATGTTGTACAACAAAGTAACAAGTTTTGCTTTAAATGTACCAAGGAAGACTTCTGTTACCAACTTGATTCCCATGTCTAATTAAAACTTTTCTTGAACTTGGCCTAGCAAGCTTTATTAGGGGTGTATCTGTCCTGAGCATTAACTGTTGGTGTCAGTTGAGCACAGACAGCACTTCCCACAGCTGTACTGATGATGGGGTTTTTTTAATTAGAAGATACTATGAGCTGTGAACTCCCAGTGGCCATCTGTGGATGGAGGATTAGTAAGTGTGGGGTGACTTGGACAACATTTAGTTATTTCATGTAGAGGGAAACGTATCTGGAAGTAGAGTATTGTTCATTTTCAGAGAAGCCCCTTGCTGGGAGGTGACTGTGTTATTTTAGCATAACCAGAATGTCACATTTGGCCCTTTGTGTGTGCATAATCTTCATGTTTAACAGGCCAGAAAGGTGATGTTTCATTTCTGTAATGCAGATGGGATTCCTGGTGCTGTCAGCCATGCTGAGCAGCCTGGGAAGGTTAACTGGTTGCTGTGTTAGAGCAGTTGAAGAGTGATCAAGCACATGTCCTCAGTAAAGACTCAGCCAGAAGGTCAGAGAAGTTGATGCTGAGCTAGACGATGGCACAGCCAAACCACAACCAGCAGGGTGGTCTGCAGGGGACACTCAGCAGGTCCTGTAGCTGAGGAAGCTTCAGAGGTAAACATAGTGCAGAAAAGGGGGTGGAGGGTTGGGGGGTCTGCATCAGAATCCAGGAATCCTTCTCTCCAGCATCAAGAAGTGTGGAGATGAATACCCTAGAACCATGCACAAAGCTGGAACCACTAGAATATCTGTCCCATGCCACATCATGCCTTCCATGTGACAGGGAAATGGTGTGCTGAAATTACAACATTTGTGATTAAAGTGTTGTGCTATCCAGATTCATTTTGCCTCCATGCTGTTACTTGCTTTTCAACCACAACAACTCCTGAGAACCCCAAATATATTTACTCACAAGATGCATGTAGTGAAAGGCAGAGATAATTGATAGAAAGTTTTGCAGTGCCAAAATTTATACTTCTGTCACTCAGAAGAAGCAAGCGTGAGGTTTTAAGGTGGGTAAAGTTACTTAAATGAGTATTCTGCCATTGAGGCAAATGTAAATAGCAGGACTACTCAAAAGACACCTCAAGATAAGGTTTATCTGCAGTTCCAGTGCTGACAGGAACGTGTTTCCAGCAAGGGAACAGAGTCCCTAAGCGACCACAGCTGGATTTTGTCTTCGTTACTAAAAAAGTAAATCTTGCAAAGTTACGAGACCTGCAAGGAGGAGTGATAGTTTTGTTTACCAAAGGTAAAGTCATTGTTTTTTCCAGTGTTCTGAATATGAATGCTTTGCTGCGCATTTGTTCTTGATGCATCATTCAGTTAATTGGTCTGTAGGTTTCAAAAACACAAAAAATAATAGGCAAGCAGTGTGATGTATAACCTTGTACTCACACAACCAAAGTAGCAACTACCAAACATAAAGCTATTACTGCTATCACTTTTATTTTAAAGTTACCATCCTCATTATAGGATGTTTCTGTAACATGCAGTCATAATAAAGCAAAAATCAATTGATAAAGAGGAGTAAAACTTTTAAGAACATATAGTTACATATGATTCTGAATTAATTTTTAGTTTAAAATTTACCTCAAAACTCACTCAGTGTCATTACCCCCTCTTAGTTTCTATTTTTCTCTCTAGAAATGCAGAACTTCTTTCTGCTAGAAGTAACTGTGGTGGGGGTTCTTAGCTTTCATACCAGAAATTGGAATTAAGTTTTCTGGTGTTTGGCCCTGTGAGAGAACAAGCAAAAAGCAATTGTCATTTGGATCTCTGCTTCTGTTTTACTCAACAGAATGGTGGAGAAAAATAACATTTGATGTATGGAAGTTTGCATAGTTAGAAGTTACAAAGATCTTGAGTGTACAGTTAAGTGGTCTTCTATAGCATCTCTTATAGTCTCTGAGCACTCTTGTAAAGATTAAGAAAGTAATGATTTCCTCCACTGTCTGATTATTTTTGCAATATATTATGAAGAGACTTTTACTAACAAGGTTCTGATTTCGTGATGGAGATTTTTTTTTTTTACTTTATGAATCTCTGGTGGATCTCTAAAATCCATTTCATCTCTTAATACAGCAGTTGTGTGTTCTGCACACAAATGGAGGTAACACATGGAGTCTAATTATCATCAGTTTTTCCTGTGGCTAAGCCCATGTCTCAGGCAGACACAAGCTTCAGGAGAGGCTGTTTCAGCAGGACTCCAGATTAGCCTTGAGGGTCTTTGAATGTAGCCTCCAAGGTGTGCAGCAAGGGAAACCAAGCTTGCTTCTGCTGCTGCTGTGCATTGGTCCTGCACTACTGGTTTAGGTCAAACAAATAGAAGTTTAAACATTGCAGGGTCTTTTAATTGATTATTCCATGCCTACCAGCACTTCAGGACAGTGTGGGATATTGTTCTAAAGAGAACTTACAGCTACAGTGAGAAATTGGAAACTCAAAGGAAATGCCTAAGAGACATTTGGATTATTTGGAAGTGATATCACCTGGACACTTATATTAGAATTATCAGCAGAGAAATAGATAATTAGATTTTTTTTTCCAAGTGCTTTGATAATTTAGGTGAAAAACATTTATTCCCAAATCGTTGGGATTTGTGCTTCTAATGCTTTTGAAATACAATGTATAAATTGTCATCACTACATCTCACAGGTACCTACCCTGAGCAGGTAGCACAAAATTCTGAAAATTAATGTTTCAGAGATTCACATCACTGAGTCAGTGGCAGGTCATGGCACCTTTCCATGATAAATTTTCACAGCTATGAGAGGTAGAAACAGCTTTTTTGGAAATAAATGCATCTTAGCTGAGTTGTCAGTATGGCAATGGTGACAGCAACCAACAATCCTCTCAAAAGATCAACTCTCTTAGAATCTTCAGAACCTGTGAAAATATCTGAATGGCAGCAAACTCTGATGGAGACTTGTCGTGTGTTAGCCACGGAGGCCCTGCTTCTAGCCGGATAGCTGGGCTCCTGGAGGGTCAGGGTGCCCCGGGGAGCAGGCAGGCTCGGGCCAGATACTCCAGCCTTTCGGGGCTGGGTGTCCGAAGCCCAAGGTGCTGTAGCCGCGGCAACCTTAGCAAGCTCAGTGATTCTCAGCTCTTAGTGATCTCAGCTCTTTATTGTTTCAGCTCTCAGCTTGCTAAAGGCACCTTGGCTTAGTGGCTTCAGGCAGCAGACGGCGAGAGAGATGAGAAGGCAGCTTCGGTTGGTTCCACAGTGGTTTTTATTGAGGGGTCCGTGAAGGGTTCCGAGGGCAGCTCTTCTAACCAGAGTGGGCTAAAGTAGCCCCTTATATAGGGCTAGGGGGGATTGGGAACTGACCAATTGTAAGGGTTAGGGAAAGCAGCCTGTGGGGTCACAGAAAGATAAGCAGGCCTGGAGAACCTGAGTGAAGACTGACTTAGTTCCTATGACTTGGCATTTCCTTATCTCTAAGCCTCCATGCGGCATGGGGCTTTAGCTAGCCCCGTGTCTGCCACAGGGGAGGATCAGAGGACATTTGGGGACTGCAGGTCCAGCTGTGCTGCAGTAACATCCCAAGGATGTGAAGCGGTGGAAGAGCCTGCACGGGTGGTTGTGGAGCTACAAAAGCCAAAGTTCTTCAGGTAGTTTATTTTTACATGTAATTTTCCCTGGCCTTGGTGCAGAACCTAGACTTGCTGACCTCTTTAGTTTTTTTACTGCCTTATGGCTGCACAAATGATGTTTTGTGGGGTTAAATCACACAGTTTGCTCCCTGAGGATGAGGTGATGGCATTGGGATCACAGAGTTTTTCATGTAATCAGTCAATCAAAAATGAAACGTAAGGAAATGGGGTCTCTCTAGTCCTGGTTAATCTGACAAATGCAGAGAATTGGGTGATTACATGATTAGGTACTAAAATTTTTAATGAGTTAATTTCTCTGAATTAGTCACAATTTATTAAAGTTGAAACAGTGGATAGACAGCCTGTAAAGTGATTTGTATACCATACATACATACAGGCCATAAATGGCTTGTATCCTGGTTAAAACCACTTTCTTATATGTTATCTTTAGTTTTGCAGGAAAGGCTTGATGCAAAGTGCTAAAGTGAGGTGAACTGTGGCAAATTTTTGGTTGATCCTGACTTGTACAGTCACCTCTGACAACCCCTGCCCTGTGTCTGTGTCCATCATATGACTTAAGATATGGGGACAAGGAGGGGCAGAAAAGATAAGATGCTTTCAAATAGTCATTGGGGACACAGTTTTGGAGGGTTGCACTGCCATAATATGCAGCTTTGGTAAGGGAGGTTCATGCCCTTGTGTCCAGCTTCTTGGAGAGAGAAGCACCCCACTGCCTCCAGCCATCCGGGCTGTGGATGCACGGATGAAATTTCCTGTGTGTGAGATGACCAATAATAGTTTAGGCATTCTGGTATTTATGATCCCCAGTTTTTCAAGATTCAACTGGACAAATCCAGCAGCAGCCAAGTCTGACCTCAGGGCTGTGAGCAGGAGGTTGGGCTGAGACTTCCTGAATGGTGCTGTGAGCCTGTGGCCAAGCGCTGGGCTGCTCTGCAACTACCTCCAGGTAACATTGTTCTATACCTTATCTTCCTCTCTCTTATCCTTTTTGTTTTGGCTTTCCTGATCACCTTTTTAACTTCCCTCTTATATCCCTTTCCCTACCTCCCCCTATCTCCACTCAGATAAACAGCCTGCCCCAAATCTCTTTTTCCTCACTGCTCCCAGTTTTCTGCATCCCCCTCAACTTTGCTATTGGCGACATCCTCAGCCTTGGAGGGCGTTACCAAAGTGGATCCCAAGGTCCTGGGAGGTACAATGTGCCCAAAAGTCCCAGCACAACCTTCAGCTGTCATGTCTTCCCCTTGCCCTCAGTCCCCGGTGAAACCCAGTTTGTCCACTGTCATCTGTCACCACCAGCAATTTCTCCATGTCCTGCTGAGAGAGACGGCATCAGGTCAGGCCAGGGACCAGCTGTCTACTTGCAGACATTAGAAACCATCTCATTTCTTCCCTCCAGCTTGCTCCTTAAGTCATCTGCCTCTCCCTCTGCCCCGTCTTCCTCCCCACACATTTTACTCTTATTAATTTAATGTGGTTTTCTTCACTGAATATTCAGCATGTGCAGAAAGACAGTGTTAACAAATATTTAAAGAGGTGGAGGAAGGAAGGACATTATAGTTGCCAGATACTCTGCATATCCTGTGTACTGAGGTCATCACAATTGGAAGAAACCCCCACCATCCTTTTAATTTTAAATTTCAGTCTCAGTGGTCATGAGATATCTATGTGAACACATAACACTCACAGGAAAAATGTCTCCCAAAGATGGAAGACTGAAGAATCTGAAAAATAATCAGCATCACTTTAGCAAGACCTGCAAATCACTAAACATTTGAGCAAGTTTCTCTGAGGATTTTAATTATATTTAAAGAGCAATTCTTCTTTTGCATATGACAACAAGAATGCTGTATTCTGTGCCAGTAAATTTGCATCTAGGCTATATTTGAAATAAATTATGCATATTTTAGAAAATAAAATAAATTATTTATTTGTTTTGGAGTTGTTAGCATCACAATCCTGATGTAAAAAACCCCACCTATAATTAGATCTTTTACCTTCCCTCTAATGAGATCACATATCTAAATGGTAATTTTTAATATATTGCCAATGCAAAACTTAAGTGCACCTCACCTTTTTTGAACAGCACATTAACTACATATCTTCTCAGTTTTACTTGAAGTGACTGGGGATTTTTGTCTTAAAAAATCCCTACTGTAGGCAAGACCCATAAACTAAGGTGCTCACAACAAATTATTTTTCTACTGCAAGTGCACTTGGGACAAGAATCGATGTTGTTTCTAATCAGGAAGCCAGTCAGAAACACTTGAGCCACTTCACAGTTTTCAGTATAGTTTAAGTGGCTTAATAAAGAGTAGGATACAATTGCTGGTGCTGAAAAAATGGAAACCTTTTCTACTGTGGGAACTTAATTAATGAAGATTAAAAAAAAATTTAAAAAATCAACAAAGCCCTGCCTAATTTGACAGCTCTCTGGCAGGCTTTGCAGGGCTGGCTATGTAAGAACTGTCTGACCTGCTGTAAACTCAGCAGATCCAAAATGCATCTGAGAGATGGGGTAGGTACCAAGCTTCATTCTCACACTAGCTTAAAACCTATCTGTTCAAACTTACATCTTCAAGTATATATAAACCCTCATTTAAAAAAATAAAAAGAATTTAAGTGGATTTTGGCCAAATTAACATTTTTTACTGAATGGTACCCAAAATACCTATTTTGGTATTTTGTAGTTACCTTTCTGTAACTATATCTATGCAATGCTGCATGATTTCAGCCTCTTTAAGGCAAGAATTGTTCTCCTATAGGCATTTTGACTTAAGGCTCCTTAAACCAAGAAAGTTGGATCAACTCCTAAGTACTTTACAGCTTTACATTTCAGCAGCAGGATGTCAAAGCAGCTTTGCTTGGCACATTGATTAACTCCTGTGTCAGGGAACAAGAACAGACCACAAAAGCTTTAGATATATACAAGAAGAAAGCTGTTAAATGTGTTCAGTGGATATTTACCTCTGTCAGAGTAGTACAAGGCAAGGCATACACAACTGTAAAAACCAACAGCTCCAGTAGATGGGGAGCGTGTCACTGCATGTCACGGAATCAGAGATGTTTTGGAGACGGGTGAACACATCATGTGTGTTTTGGAGGAGAGTCTAAAACACTACCATGCTGAAATTTCCCAGAAGCATCAATCATCAGCTAAGGTTTAGGATCCAAAGTGATTCTCATCTCAACTCATTCCTGCTAATTAAGCTGAGAAAGTGAGTGGAATCCATGAAGCAAGCACCTAATGTTCTTATGGCAAAAGAAAGGGGCTATTAATTTTCTGCTAGTAATACACAAAGGAATATGTTTCCATGGTCCAAACTATCAAATCAATCGTGTACAAAAAGAGGCCAGCAATTCTTCTTCTTTGGGATTTATTCTCTTCTGAAACTGTCATCCCAGGCCTTGGCAGGAGCTCAGAATGAACTAGGACAAGCCATCACCTCCCAGGGACATGGATGAGAAAAATATCATCAAACTTTCTTTGTAGTATGGCAGCAGACACTGCAGCAGTTCAGTCCCACAAATGGCCTGTTTATAAGCTGCTGATCAATATGAGCTAATGGCGATTTTGGGAGAGTGTTTCCTCTAAAACCCAGGGGGAAAACAGTCTGTACCTGCAGATGAAAAATTTTTAAAGTAACAGCAATAAAAATACATGGGTTTTGTAGCAAGAATAAGTTGCCCTTAATACTGGTACCTCATTTTCATACACATAAAGCATTTCTGTAAACATTTTTTACCATATCAGAAGTCGGTATCCTTGATGAAACCAAGGCAAGCAGTGAGGTTGCTGACATTTGCAGAAGACAGATTCTGATGTCTGTTCCACACTGTGTATGTCCTAGAGAAGGTACAGAACAGCATTGTTGTTGTGCAGTTCCCTTCAGGTTTCTGCAGGAAATCTCTCTTGCAGCCTTGGAAAGTACTTATTTTACAACATTGCTGTGGCTTTTGCTATTGCAGCTGATGATCTACTGATTAATTTTAAATTAGTAGAATTTAAAAGCAAGATGTTCTTTCCCTATTAAACATGGCAGTTAATAATATGGTATGTGATGACAAATTTTATAAGGGTAATTTTGGGTAAAAGATAATTTGCCTGCATTCAGAGGTTGTTTAACAACTTTCCCTCTGATGATAAAAAATATTTTTCTTTACATTCAAATTAAATAATTTCCAGTGACTTTCTACTGTATCTTGTACATAAGAATCCTCCAGCATTTCTCTGCCCTTGTTTATTAGTTACTTCAGGAAAAAGATGATCCTGTTTTACATCTCTGGAAAATCCCTAACTGTTGTTTATAAACAATCCACAAATATTTCACTTACAACACACTTCCCTTTCATTGGTTTTCATTTACCATTTGTTTGGTATTGGCAGTGCTGGCTGTGGGTGTGGGATGTGTTAGCTTCAGATTACTTTCATAAGAGTAGTCTCTCCCATGACTTCTCAGGTGCAGAAGCAGTTTGCAATATCAGGGTACAGTGGAAGCTGAAAGGGTGGGTGTGCACGCACTGGCTTTCCATAACCATAACAAACCTTCTGTTGTGCAAGCATAGCAAAAGGTCTCTGGGTTGAAAATTCTTGGCAACCTGTGCAGCTAAATGCACACTGAGAACAGATGCTCAGGAGAGACTGAGTAATTGCTGTGGCTGGTGCCTGCAAAGCAGAGGAGAAGTGGAGTATGGAGATGAGTATGGAGATAACCTGATGTGTGCGTGGGCAAGTCCCACACATTTCCAGATGGGGCTGCATATCCAGGTGAGTGCACAGATGTGTTGGGTAGCTTTGCATATGTTTCTCTGACAGAGTTCTGTTGCTCTGACCTTGTGCTGCCCTGTGGGTGCTTTACCCATAAAGATGAGTTTAGCAAATGGAGGTCTAGGTACTGAGGTCAAAGGCAGTATGAACAAGAGAGCAAAAGTCAGCAATGAAACTATGACAGGTTGTAGCAGGCAATTTGAATCACAGACATTCAGGTAGTCTGGCCTATGAATTTAGGAAAAATTGTAGGTTGTCTTCCCTGCACTGTGCAAAAGTGACAGGTCCCACACAGGGTCAGCATGGGCTTTTGGGAAAAGATGAAGCAAAGCTGTTGAGCACAGTTTCTGTGGGTGCTGATCACTTAAACTGAAGTCAATTATTTTTTTAAACAGAGCTTTTGTCTATACAGTATGAAGTGGTTGTGGGCTGAGGGCTCATGACATCTGGCCTGAGCCAGAACATGCTGCTTCAAATGTCTCAGCTATTGCAGATACCTCCCCAGTACCATGCTGTAAAGATATATCCTTAGTTTTTCATGCTGCCACAATAATCCTGGAAGGATATGCCTTCAGCACATATGTGTCTTGTGTTCTTTCTAACCCCCGTTTGAGTGTACAGAAATGGGGCTGATTAGTTTCAGTACCTGTTTGCTGCACCTTTCTGCATGAACATGTTTCAGTGAAACACCAATTTACATTTGCTAAACACTCTGCTCCTGTGCTCTAGCAGCAAAGCTAAGCAATTCTTACAAATGTTTAAACATAGAGGGATAGGGTATTCCCAGGTACTACTTTGGAAAATAGACATAACACATCAGCCACAACTGTAAATAAGATATTGAAATGTATGGTATAAAACTAATCAGATGCCTGTTCAGTAACTGGTAGTGTGGAGTTTTCATTTTTTATAACTGCCAGGTGGAAGTTGAGGTGAAAAAGTTAATCTAAGTGAGCCCCATAGTAATGAACCCCATTACAATATTTTTTTTTTATGATGCTGTAGCCCAATAAGCTTAAATCTTTGTGTATTTATACGATGCCTATCTAGATACTCAGAGGGTGAGAGGAGATTGAATTTGATCTTTTCCTGGTGGCCTCCAAGGATCCTGGAGCCAGCAGAACAGCAGCAGGAGACCAAACACTTCACTTTCCTGCACGCTCCCCTTTCCCTCTGCCTCGCAGAGGTACACAGTGTCACAGACAAAGGCAAGTGACTGCTGGCTGCATGACTTCATTGTGGAAACCAATAGCAGTTAAAGTTGTGGGTCTAAAAAAGAATTATGTTGGTGAAAATACTCCAGTTTTAGTAAAGTATTTACTAATTGAAAAGATGGATGACTGAATTTCAGGAAATTAGCAGGTGACTGTACAAGAGCTAAAAGCAACTGTGATTTCCTTTAATAGTCTTAACATTTTCTCCTTACTGGATAAGAATTGCACTAAGAACTATTGCATAGCTTGTATATTCAGTATATGGTCATTTAAACTAGTATACACTTCCTTTTGAATTTTGTGATGATACGCTAGAATATTTTGCAGCTACACTAGAAAAAAGGTGCATGCCCTGAACTAATAGGCTACTTCTGCTTTACTGGCACAACGGAGAAAGATTAAAGTTGTTAACTCTCAATAGTTACTATGGTTTCATGTGTATGTTCTTTATGGTTATTGTGCAATTTAACACAATTTTATTATTATGCTTGCAGTACACAGCACATACTGCATAGCCAATGTAGCTATCGTAAATTCTTCTGTGTTATTCAGGATCAGTGCCTGCAGGCTGACCTGTCAGGATGAATTCCAGGCAAGTCAGCAGTTAAATATTTGGGAGCAGCCATCCAATCAGCAATAGCTCAGTTAATTCAGCAGGATTTTTGCCATGACCTACTGATTCTGTGGTAATACCCATAGGCTCTGAAGGATATTTTGTCAGTTCTCAGAAACCACGAGTCATATCCAACCCAACAGCTCATTCCTCTGCCTGCTGTAGCCACTTCATTGCTATGTTAATCTAACAAAAAATTGTGTTGAATCTGTTTCCTGCTCACACACAAAGACTTTGAGTTATTTGGCTTCAGCCAGAGTTAATATTATCCTCTTAGGGGCTATGTGAATTTGGTATAAGTGTTAGTTTGTTGACATACGGCGCTGGAAAAAAAATCACTAAACATCTAGCCAAATTTGCTGGTTGTCAGGGAAAGTTGGTAAACTTGTGAGCATTGTTTGGAAGTTATCTTCCCATTTATAGTATGTCACTGAAGCTATGTAAAAAGTGATGCATGATGTACACAAGAGTACTATGAAAACTTATACCTGCTCTTTGTAAAGATCAGCTGAAGAACTTAGGTTATGAATAGAGAAAAAAAATGATATTGTTCAGGAAAAAAAAACCCACAGAAACTTCATTTCCAGCTACTTTTCATCTATTTTTCATTCAGGGTAAAATGTCTGTCATTGCAACACTGCAATACTGTAGTGGGAAGCACTAGATTACCACAAAACAGTTTTGTAGCAAAGTCATAATTCACAGGACTGATTTTTCTGTGGTGATCAATCCCCCTAGAAGTGGACCATCAGCAGATCTGAGGCAGCAGACATCACTGTGCAGGGTCGTTATGATCCCTTCTGCTGTCATTAAACTCAAGCCTTCTTCTGAGTGTTATAAATTCTAAAGAAACAGCCAAAGGGAAGAGACTTCTCCATTTCCAGTGAAGTGAGCTTAGGTTTTCTGTACTGCTACCTGAAGTAAGAAGCCTTGCTTTACTTTTTTTTAGGAATTGCCATACAATTTTCCAGTGTCTTCCAAGACATACATGTTTCATGGCCAACACATGTGACTAGGAACTCTTAGTGGAACCACAACAGGGAAGATTAAGCAATTCAATTATACTTTCAGATGTAAATAATCCTCATCTTATCTACCAAGAGTTCTGACAGAAAAAAGAAAAACTTAAAGTATCTAATCTGGTTTTCCTCCTTTATTTTCTCGTCTACTCCTTGAATTTGATTAGAAACAGGTAATAAAATTTTCTTTCCCTTTATTTTATAGGTTTTTACTTGCAGTGCTACTTTTTTTTTAACAGATGCATATAAATCCTCAATTTCTAGAGTCAAGTGATTTATCCAAGATTCTCAGTTTCTGAGTTTGTAGGCTTTGTGACTGTGATGAAAATCAGAGCATATTGGCGTGTAATTCAAAGCCTAAATAGATCAAATAAAGATCAAATAGATCAAATCCTTTTCCTAAATAAGGAAAAGGATTAAAAATGTTTTTTAAGAGCCTCAAGTCATGATTAGTGAATAGGCAGTGTTTGGTTGTGATAAAACAAAACAACCACTTCATAAAAGATGTGGTTGATAAAGCCCCATTTTCCTAAAAGTATAATGCTTTTGCAAAGTCTTAAATTCTGGGGTTGTAAAATCTTGAAATGTCCTTTGAAATGTAACATTTATTCCTTATGAAGGATCTTCCTCGTTGGAGTTTTCATTGAAAACACTGAAGACAAGAAGAGTTCTTATGTGTATCATGTCTCAAAGAGTCATCAGGGACCCAGGGAAGACAGAAAGACATATAGGGACACAAGGATTTTTGGAATAGGTAAGGTTGGACCTAAGAATTCTACTAACACTTTCAAAGTCTCAGGAGAGCAGATAATGAGAGATCCATTCATATTTATTTAAAATTTTAGTGAATTACTGGTCTTCTAGAGTAGATAGAAATGTTTAGAAGTTTTATATTTCACAGTTCTTTACTAAGTTCTGAAATGCTAATCAGAGGTAATAACTTCAAAAATAATATTTTAAATATTAATAATTTTAATAGCTACTACGAATATTATTTACAGAAGCCTGAAAATGAGTTTCACAGGCCATGGAAGTTGAGGTAGTATCAGACAGACAAATAGTTGTATCACTGAAACAATTAATGAACATATATTTTTATATATGAGTGAGGATATCAGATGCTGAGTATTGCCATCGGTTACCCAGGCAGGGGAGGCTGGCTCTTACCAGTTCTGCATGGAAATAGTAACAGGGCAAGCAGTAACAGAGCAGAAGACAGAGAAAAGTGGGAAAACCAGTTACTCAGGATATGTGTTAGTCTATTTCAAATTTAGACTGAGAACGTTCACAGCCTTCAGCATTGGTGGATGAAGAATTCATTAAGACATACAGCATACAACTGCTGCTGCTCATGAAGGTTAAATGCTGAATATGGCAGGAGCTGTTTCCAGTAAAGCAATTAATTGTACTTTTGTTGGACACTCAATTGCAGACTGGCACTAGGAGGACCAAAAAGACAGAACCTGGCAGAATATGATAAAAATTTTGTGAGATAAAAACTCTAATTCTTTACTCTCAAGTAAATTCTCTCTAATACCTGCATTTTTACACCTTGACCTAGCTTGAGTGGGGAGCTTGGACATGGTGACCTCCAGAGGTCCCTTCCAACCTCAAATGCCATCTTGGAGCCTTTCCCTTCAGTGACAAGAGTCAGAAACTTCTACCCCTGGTGAAGCCCTTGGAAGAGCTGAGTGGCTCCGTTGGCACTCAGGAGCTCACCGGGGCTCCCCCACTGCAGTGTGGGGCTGCCTATTTTCCAGGTCTCAATCTTTAGTACCCTGGCCCCATATCACACATTGACCATGAGGTTCAAACCCACTTCCAGCACTTCTAGCTCCTCCACTCAGCTGTGCAGGGCTGTGTAGAATCCTTGGTGCCCGCCCTGGGACCAGACATACCAGGAAGAGTGCCAGGGATTTCAGTGGTGCTGAACATTGCCCAGATTTTCTGACACCTCCTGAAGGCACATGCCCTGTGCTAATCCAGCTGGTGTCTGGTGAAGAGCACGGTGCTTTGGGGGCTTGGAGGCTCCATCTCTCCTCTCAGGTCCCCCCTGACAGCTCACCACAGGTTGCCCCAGGCATCTCGCCCCAGGTGGATTGAAAGCAGGGGATTTGCTGAGGAGATCCATGTGGGCTTCCCCCACAGCTCTCTGCGCTTTTCTCTCCTCCTCTTTTCTCAACACCAGAAAGGCTCCAGCACTCTGCATGACTCTCTTGGCAGGACATGGCATTGGGCACCATTGAGCCAGACCTGCAGGAGCAAGGAACAGCAGCATGAGCCACAGGCAGGCCTGGAGGAGCCATCAATGCCCCCTCTCCCTGGAAGATGTTGAGGACTCAGCCTGTGTGCCCTTCTGCCTCCATGGGTTCTGCTCTGCCTGCATCCAGCACCGGGCCAGGCAGAGTGCCATGTGCCCGCTCTGCAGGCAGCCATTCCAGCTGCTCCTGTGCTCGGTGCCAGCAGACAGCCACTGTAGAGAGTACATGGTCCCTCACAGCACCGCTGCCACTGCACCAGGCCCAGAGGGGAGGCACAGTGCCCAGCTGGAAGCTGCACCGGCAGAGCACATCGGCCAGCTTGGTGTTCTGCTGGCTCTTGCCCTCAATAAACATTCAGATGCTTTCCAAGGGTTGGTTTTTTTTTTTTTTATTTTCAACATCAGAGACCCACCCACTCTAGGCAATGTTTTCCAACACTGTGGCAGCGAGCTGCCCCAGGCTGGGTATTTTTCGAACTGAGAACGAGCATTAGGAGCAGGGAGGTTGCTCCTCTGTCTGCCACCAGTAGACACATACTGGGGAGAGCACAGTGCATAGTTCTGACTGAATTTATCTGGCTCCTTGAATTCCTTAAAGGTGTCATTCCCATAACTACATCCAAAAAGATATAGCATTCCATTGGGTTCTTCATTTCTTTGCTTAGCTCCACTATTTTGTATCTTGCAGTATTTTTATGTTGTGTCTAATAACTGTGGACACAGAATGCCATGGAGCTAAAACAGACCCTGAGACAAGAATCAGGTTTACTCAGATATCCTAGAAATACTATGTCATTTTAATTCTATCCCTAGAATCGCTCTGAAATGAATGTGCATTCCAAAGCAGACACAATATAACCCCTCTTTCTCCCACCACTCACCATAAGTCAGATGTCTATAATGCTTTTTACAGCTTGAAGGAATGACCCAAAGCCACATTTAAATTTTGTTGTGACAGACCAGGAGAGACAAAGAGCATGTCTCCAGCATCTTACTGCACCTGGCTCTTCTCTGATGTCGTTTTCTGACACTTGTTTTATAGCTGGTCAGCACTTTTATTGCCCTTCACAGAAAAGTTATTCCCTGCTGCTAGCTATAAATGCTGTAGGAAAGGGTGAGATGCTGGAGAAAGGCTATTTACAAAGCTCCAGGAGATCTCCTGCTGCCCAGCAGGACATCTACATGGATATGACCCAGCAGCATGGGGCATGGTCACCCTGAGATGCTTGGGCTTGAGTGCCTCAAGGCATTTGGTAGCTGCCCTGTCCTGGGGGTGCTGGGGAATAACCAGAGGCAGGAGGCTTTGGCCTCGGTCTGTGCAAAGCAGACAAGTACAATCATCACTTTTTTATTTATTGGAAACATTTGCCTGGATTTTCATGGGAATAAAAGTGCAGATTTCTGGTGCACAAACTGTATGCAGGAAAATCCAAATCCCTACTTCAAATCTGAGGTTGCTGGAGCTGGTAGAAGGTCTTGGTACTCTACATCAGCAGAAGAAAAAGTGACACTTTTTTTTCCTCAGCCTTGGCCCCAGAAATGGGCAAACTAACTTGACTGAAGCTTTTGGAGTGTGAGGGAAAATCAACTGATAACAGATGCTCATTGTGTAAAATTTAATTCCAAGTTGTTAAAGAACTGTAAGCACAACTTTTTCAGCTTTTATAGCTGGTGCTATCGCTTTGTATTCATCAAACAATAATTGCTAATTCTGTGTGCCTTCTGTTCTCTCTGTATGCTTTTTGTGCTGTTCAAATTTCTAACAACACACAATGCCATCAAATTTGAAGTGCAGCAGCTGGAGACAAAGAGAGCATTGTTAATGGAATGCTTTTCATGCAAATACCATGCTCAGGAGCTAATTGGGAAGTTCACTTACCTGAAAGATGGAAAACTGCTTGGCAAACAAATGTCTTCACTAGGCCAGTACATTTGAGGCAGACATATCTCACTGCTCACAATAGTTTGACTTCCTCATCTGCCATTCATGAGAAGAGATGGACTACACTGAAGAAAAGCATTAAATCAAAGTGACTGAAGTCCGTAACTCCTGCTCATGGGCAGCCCATAGATCCTTCTCCAGGCTCCTCTTTCACAATACCCTAGAGTCCCCAGGTGCTGCTGTTATGTGACCTCTGGCACTGCCAGCAATGCTATGTGTGAAGGAAGATGGGGAGGAAGATGAAGTACTTACTACCAGCCCAGGATGGCTGCCTACTGCGCTCGCTGCACGCTCGTCAGGACTGTGACTTTTGATGGACTGCCGCTGTAAAGGGCTTTTTCATCCAGTGCTAACACCTCGGAGATACCTGTTGGCTCACTTACAGAAATAATGTTTTACAAAGAGAAGCCAGAGCCTACCAAAATCATCTTCAGGAACTGGGGATATAAATGTTGTGACTGGAAAATGCCACGATGCTTGAGTCCTCCCCACGGCTTTTTCAACTAAGCTAACTGTCCTACGCTGCGGCTGGTCTGCATCTGATACTGGAGAATCTCAGAGGGATTTTAGAGATAATGATTGCTGTCTGAGAAGGTCTGGACAGCCAGGGAATTACAGACAACTAAAAACAGTTTCTCTGCCGAATAGGAGCTAATCTGTTTATACTGGGCAAGTTTGCATAGAAATGCAAAGGTAAATATCGTATACAGTTGAAAGAATACTCATATAACACATTTTTTATGCAAACTCCAGGTGCAATTACAGTAAAATTCAAATTTTAACAGAAGCATCAAAAATATGGGCCATATGAGCCCACAGTTGCATGTGTTGATGCAGTTGCCTCTACTGAGTAGAAATGTCTGTGGAAATATTTGTAGATTCCATTAACCGGGACAAAAATTAATATGTATTTGTTTAGCATTGCAGACTATCATGACATTCTTCTCAGTAATGCATTTGGTGTTTGGCTTCTCAGGGCTGCACTGGAAAAGCACCCCCAACAAATTAAAGATGTAAATTTGAAAAGTCAAGAATTAAACTGCATTAAAAAGTATTACATGGACACTCCTAGCCAGGATTTTGGTTTCCTTAATTCAATCTGCTTTAGTTCTCCTTGGAAATTAAATAAATTAAGGCCACTTTAGGATTTTTTTAAAATTCTGAATGAGAATATCCAGATACAAGTGTAAAGGAATTAAACTAATACACCTTAAAAGACTCATTCACATGCATTTTCTTGAGGTAGCCTCCAGAAACCTTACCTAATTCACACGTGGAGTTCAGGGAAGATTTTTGAAGGAAGGCTGACACCTGCAGCTCCTTTCTTATAATTTACTTTTCTGTCTGGGTTGTTGCCCACAGTCAGCAGATATTCAATGAGTGTCCATTTCTCAACTCATTACCTTAATTAAAACTGCCATCATTTGCCACTGAGGCACCGATTTTGGGAAAGTAAGAGTGTGATAGAAGGATGGATACCTAGCAGGGAAAATGTTGCTTAATATGCAATATCATGGGGTTTTTTCTTCCCTCAAAGACACAAAAATGAGGGGTTGTTTTATATTCACAGCCAAATTACACTTGAGTGATTGCATAAGCAAAGAAATGAAGGAACAAAATGCCTAAGAGGTCTCCCCAACAATAAAAGTGCTTTCTAGTTGGTGAATAAAGTAGAGAGGGAAGCAAAGGCTCAAGAGGGGATGGAGGTTCAGTATCCAACATGGCAGTGAGCAGCTTAGCCACCGGACTGTCCTGAGAAACGTGGGGAGAATGGGGATGTGTCACCCAGAATTTTGTGACCATGTCTTAGGGAGCACCTCCTGGGACTTCCTCACACAGTGCTGATGGAAAGCACCAAGCCAAGCACCAAGAGCACAGACCTCTGGGTTGTTTTCAGGGATCAAAATGTGAGAATTTTCCAAAACAGGTCATGTCATAGTGGGTATTTGCAGCTTCTGGGTCACAAGATAAGGAGATCAGCCTAGAAGGAGGTTTTGCAAGGGGTGACTGTAAGGTAATTTTCTGATTAAGCTTATTCTTGGGTAGCTGATCCTGGACATATCCCATGCAAGTGAGGGCATGCTGGGGAACACACAAAAAGGGAAAATTGAAGAACGAATTTAAAAAAAAATCTACATGCTTTGCATGAATTTTCTTTGAGGTATGGGTTTGTCTTTGACACCAATGCAGGTCAGTTACCCATGTGTCTGTCACCTTTACAGTTTTTCTTACCAGCTCCTTGGATTATGGAAGAAAATATTTATATTTTGGACTATGAGGCTACAGGCTACCATTGTCAATTTGTTTTTTTTTTAGTGAGACATCAAAACACTCTCCTTAACAGCTATTTATCATGAAGTGCAGAAAAGAGGTTGAAATTTGTTGCCTGTGAATGTTGAGTGAAAGTACCATGTTTATATAAAGTATTCACAAGCTCATTTTTTAGCATTAAAATACATTATATTCAGCAGAAAATACAGTTAACATGAGAAACTTCAGTTTTCATGACTTGGAAAAAAAAGTGATGGGCCATGAAATTGTGTCAGCACAGAGCCACAGCTATAGGGCCATAAATGAAGTGCTACAGGGGCATTAGTCTGTGGGATGGTTTCTGAAAACTGATGAGCTGCAAAAATTGCTGAGGACAGAACTATCTTGTTAAAAAATGTCTAGTAATTAAAACAGATAGGGAAATAACCACCTTTCTTTGCACTTTCCTTTTTGTTCTAAGGCTTTCAAGCCAAGTGTTCTGGCAGTGTGAAGCTGCCATTCTCTGGTGTCTAGGAAGGTGGTGCTAAACTACAAATTATGGAAAAAGCTGAAGGAGCTGCACACCCTGCAGCTAAAGGACTTACTGATGGTTGTTGCTGTTTCTTAGAATCCAGAAAGACTGTAGAAGGAATGCTGTAGGAAGTAAAAAAAAGGTGAATAGGCTTAGGATACTATTATTCATCATCTCCTAATGGAGTTCCCAGTTCAGTGTTAGGGAAGCTCAATTCTTTTTGTAGCATCTCTCTCATTTTAGTCATGTGAGAATCAAGATGTGCTCTCAGCTTTGTGGCTTTTAGGCCATTTATATTGTAGACTGATGTATGTGCTCCCACCCAAAACAGACAGTGTTTGCCTCATAAGAAAGATGCATCCAGCTCAGAGAAATATATTTTATTTTTCATATGCATAAGGAATTTTATACTGTCATCAAGCAATTGGCTTTGTTCTGCTATGCATAAAATTCTTTGGTTTGCTGTTTTTCAGCCTGAGTTTAAAAGTGAGCTTCTGCTTCTGGTCATGTTCTTTTTCAAATATGAAGACTTTTTCATTAAACCCAGAGCTAAATTGCAGTGCAGACATGTGGGATGTCCAGGAATACCAGGCTTGGGCTACTGGACACTCTGACTTTTTATTATCAGTGCTAATAATTATCAGTTTCCTATGAAACTTCCTATATGATAATGTATTATTTTTGAGGAATGGCCTGAAAGGTTAATAGTGTTTGTTTCCTTAGTGTTGTGACTTATTATCAAACAATTTCTCTATTCATCACTTTAATAAACAAAAGTGATGAGATCATCCTGGAAGAATGGTTTCAAGTGCTGACTTGAAATGTGTTAAAATATCAAGGATTTGTGAAAATAGAAAATTCCTCTGGTTTCCTCAAACTCATTGTTTTGTTTTGAGGGCTCCTGCTCACCTGCCCAGACTGTCTGCAGTTTCAGTTCCTTACCTGATTCTCACAACATTTGTAAGAGGTGATTATTATAGCTGAGAGAAAGACAAAAATACTCACTCCTGGTCCACAGGAGGAGGGTGACAGAATCTGTCATAGAATCAGTATTTTCTGAGTGCCAGCTCTGTGATCAAAAAAAAAAAATCTATATCATTGCTAACATGTCCTTCTTTCCACTAAGTAAATTATTTCAGTGTGAAAGTGTTATTTGCACATAACCCTGTATGAAGCAGTGGTAATGTAATGTACAGGCAGTTCCAAAAATACCTGTTATTTCTTGACTTTAAAATCCTAGTGAGATCTGCAGAGTTGCTGCAGAAAGCATGGCCTGAGGGACATGTGTGGTATGCAGAGGTCTAAAAGACCAGCCTGCAGTTGTCCTTCAGCAAAAGGCCTCCTGTTCCCTGAGAAGAGATGAATTAGAGATAAGAACCATCCCCGGGGCTCCAAAACTGAGAAGACTGTATTTTAAAAAGCTGTCAGATGTCTGCCATTTGAAAGCTGGAGACTCCCATGAGCAGGACACCAGCTGGCACAGCAACAGAACCCTTTATAAAAGTCATCACAACGACCTCAGCAAGGATATGTATGTGCTGGCTGCTCCTGAATTCTGTGGCAAGGGACAGCAATGTAACCACATCCAAATGGGCACACAGCAGTGTATTTAATGCAAGACTGCTCACTGGTTACAGCTTTACCTGGTAATGTTTATAGAAGTGTGCAAAATCTGAGAACGTTGATTTCAGTCCACGGAACACATACTGTTTTCTTGATGTTTCATTTTTTAGAGTATTAGTTTTCCCTTGATTTCGTGTATGCATTGATATTTATGCTGTGGTGGATAGCTATTTTGGAGACATTATGCAGGAACACTTTGTTTAGGAAGCACAGAGCTTGTCCCCCGTGAAAAGGAAGTCCCTATGTCATATCCCTTGTGTGAGCAGTACAGCATGATGGCTATAGCCCTAGTGGGTAGATGGGGCTGACTGTGACATTGATGGTTGCTTTAGGACTAATATTTCCCATGTGAAAAATGCATGTTTTTACAAAAGCCACGTTCACATACTTCCTCTTCTAATTCCATTCCAAAGGCTGACAACCACCAGCAAAGCAGGACTGTTTTATTGGCCGTTACCACTGTAATGCAGGATGGCTTATCAAGAAGGAACTGCCATCATGATTCACTCAGTACAGAAGAGATTAGAATTGACTGGCTCTAATCTTGGCTCAAGTCACATCCTTTTGCTTATCTGATTTCTTCATAATTCACCTTGAAGTATTTGCCACTGAGAGATGTCTGGAGCTTTTGTACCTGTCAGTCATCAAAGGTTTGGTTGGGGTGCTGGATATCAGTTAAAAATGAAGGTGTCAATCAGACCCACCACCCCAAATTCATGACTAGTTTGTTCCATGTAGCTTACAAGGGTCACAGTGCTCTAGGAACATCCCTGGAGACCAGCTCTGCAACATGACTTGGACAGTAATGGGAGGTGTCTGTTCTATGGCCCTAGAAGCTGGTTTATTTTAATGTTACCTGAAAAGCTTTCAAGAAGAAGTCAAGAACACAAATATATACATATAAGTTGATAGGCATTATTTTGTCTACATAATATATATTCTATAACGTATATGCTCCACATTATAGTGGGTAATGAAGCTGGTGAAGGCTCTAGAAAATTGCTGTAATCCGTTTGGTTCCCGAGCTTTATGTTGGTCCGACCCGGCTTGCTCTGGACTCTAGGCCAAACGGACTTGCACGGACAAAGTAAAAGACTCGTGGGAACGAGTGTCCCTTTTATTAGCTTGAGACAGGACACTTCTGGTGACAGAGACAATCCAGGCAGCAAAGAGGCCGTCCCACACCTGCAGTGGGGTTTTCTTCCCCAGGTGATGGGGGTGGGGAAAGAGGACCACGGCCAATGGGGTAACACTGGGGAGGGGGTG
>JAYDZK010000025.1:19502029-19543546 GCA_034509185.1 Euphonia xanthogaster
ACCTTAGCAAGCTCAGTGATTCTCAGCTCTTAGTGATCTCAGCTCTTTTATAGTTTCAGCTCTTAGCTTGCTAAAGGTGCCTTGGCTTAGCAGTGGCTTCAGGCAGCAGACGGCGAGAGAGATGAGAAGGCAGCTTGGGCTGGTTCCATGGTGGTTTTTATTGAGGGGTCCATGAAGGGTTCCGAGGGCAGCTCTTCTGCCAGAGTGAGCTAAAGTAGCCCCTTATATAGGGCTAGGGGGGATTGGGAACTGACCAATGGTAAGGGTCAGGGAAAGGAGCCCGTGGGGTCACAGCAAGATAAGCAGGCCTGGAGGACCTGGGTGAAGACTCCTGACTCAGTTTCTATGACTCAGCATTTCCTTGTCTCTAAGCCTCCGCCCGCCACGGGGCTTTAGCCAGCCCCGTGTCTGCCACAGAGACTGTACATCATAGACTCAAGTGAGCCCTCTTAAAAAACACCACCAGTGGAAGCTCACCCAGATTTTTACAGCCCATTGTTTGCCTGCACAGAAGTTTAAATGAAATATTACTTGCATTGAGAGGATAATTTGAAAAGAGTCTACAGTCTCTTTTAATGTGCACTGGAAGAAGTTTTTAAATGGTACAGAAACTGACACAGAGGTGCATTAAAAAGTGTTAAAAGTTGGTTGTGGCTTTAATTTGGGGACTGAAACCAGCAGTATCTTCTTGTTATTTCAGGTTCTGCAGCTCTAGAAATGATTCCTGCTGAAAGGTTTAGTGGAGTATCAGTGTCAAAGATGGGCCTGAGCAGCAGCCTGCCTGCGTATTTCACAGGGTTTGTACTGCCTGCTCTGCTATCATGAAATGATCTCTTGCCTTACATTCAGATTATGTTGAACGGGCTGCAGCTGCCAGGAGAACAAGAAAGGCTTGGATAAGCATAGGCAGATAACTCAGAATAATGACCATTTCTGCTGTGAGAAGTTCTATCCCTCGTTTCTTCGTGGCTTTCCAATTTCAAATAACTGAGTTACACAATCAGAGCCTCCCTACAGCTCTTCAAAAATTCAGAGCCAGAAGGAAAATGTTTTCTTTTAGTGCAGTAAATTTTGAAGGAGTTACACAACACTGAAGTTATCTTTAAAATGGGGAGTGCTACCAAATAGACTCCTGTTGGTTTTTCTGCCTAACATTTAACATTATAAATCAAAATACTATGCAGCACAGAGAAATCCTCTTTTTTTTTTTGAAAAGCCATTTGACTCTCTTTAACTGAAACTTTAACTGTACTTTGCTCCAGTGTTCGTTTGGGCTACTAATGAAAAACAATTCTACATTGAGTAACATAAAAGCAACCTCTTACTTATAGGCCTATAAAGAGATTTCCTACTAACAGCTGTCAGTTCTGCAAGTGATCAAAGGTTTCTGCAATACATTATGAAGAGACTTTTACTGCAAGGTTCTGGCAGGATAACATGATCCCCAGGCATAAAAGAATTTTTGCCATAACACTGTAATAGATTGTTATCTAATCATAGTAATGGAGTTTCTTAGGAAATTAGTGTTTTCCAGTTTCTTCTCTACATAACCTTTCAGCTGGTGGAGAGGTAATTTCAAAGAGATGAGATTATCTGTTTCATGAAAATGGGAGTCAAACAGACCAGAGAGAGCCCTTATTATTCACCCTTTTATAAACATGTAATGATTTTTAAGACTCCAGTGACTCCAACCACAAGATCTGATCCATTGGAACTGGAGTTTCCTTAATTGCTCACAGGACTACTTCATTCATTTTGTAAGCAATCATTGCTAAAGAGTGTTGCACTATTTTATTAAATTATATATAATGTTGGCTACCCTGTACTTTCTGTGACATTTGACCACCTTAAAATGAATTTGTAGCCTGATGCCATTTTGACTTGAATATCATAGTCACAAAGTTTGTGAACTGAAATAATTTTAGAAGCTGAAATGTTCTCTGGTGCAATGGGTTTGAGGCGGTCTGAATTGCTAATAGCATTTCCTTCACAGATAACAGTGATTCATCAATCAGCTTGTTCACATTTAAACATGGGGTCAGTTTATTCAGCCCCACTTTTTGTACAGATTGTTTCCCAAATAATGCAAACAAGCTCAGTAACAATGATTATTCCATGTCTGTCTAGAAAGTGGAAAGGATTCTAAGAGCTTATACAGAATAACTTCAGTCCATTTATTTCTTATCTCTTCTATTAGTATCTCCTTCCTGAATTGCCACTTAAGTGACCACAAGCCTTTTCCTTCTTCAGTGGAGACAGTAGACCAAGCTGTGAGCCTGACTGTTTTATGATCAATAACACAGCAAAGTGATCTACCAGGTGTCATCTCAGATTAATTTTCACTGAGGCTGTGCAAAGTACTTCAGGTAATGCTGACTCTGATGTAGCTGGCAGTACTGCTTCCCATCTCTTGAACTCTGCACAACAGTGGCCTGTCCCTATGTGCTGGAAAATGACTTTTATCTTTCCTAGCCTTTAAAACAGTGTTATCAGCTTATCTGCTAAAGATTTGAAGTCCAGAAAATAACATGTATGATTGGCTAATCTGGGGAGAAAGTGATCTTCTAGTGCTTTATATAACTTAGTCTCTGGATCAGGTCCTCCACCTGATTTGGTGCCCTCAGATTCTCCAGTCACATGTTGAGCACTAACTTGGACTCTGACCTCTCTGCCGGGAGTTTTCAGAAGGTTATGAAACATTCTGATTTGTGTTCTAGTAGCCATTGTAACGTGATTTCTCTTTGATTTCTCACCTTAAGCACTGTACCCACTGTGCTTTTGTCTACATTGATACAAAGCTCACACTGCTTTTTCTGACACTAAAGCATGTAGTAGACATCCTAGAAATAGGAGCTTATTCAACATTTTCTCTGCACCTATGTTTTTATACATCTTCAGATTGTTTCTTTCGGAGATAAGAAATCTCTGTTCTGAATTTCTCTCCTTTCAACTAATGAATTTTCACAGCTAATCTTCCCTTCAATACAACCTTATAAATCCCATATAAGACCTGCTTGGTAATGTGCCATTATGGAAACATATCTGATGTTTTGCTGGTTTCTGCCTCCACTGCTAGAAATAAGTTGAAAAAAAACCCTGTCCAATTCAGTTCAAATTTCTATGCCTCTGACTAACCAGAGGCATAGAACTCTTTGTGTTGTGAAGGCAAAAAGAAGACATGGACCATGGCAGACGGCCTCTTTTTGTCTGAGTAAGAGAATCCTGTAAGGGACCAAAGTGTGGTATATAATATATTAGTGTGATCAACAGATGCTTATGAGAATAAAAGAAAGAAATCTTTGGAGAGGGCAGCATTTTTTTCAGCCAAGATACCCATCTCAATAATATTTTGTGTCAGAAATTGACCTGACGAACAAAATTCCTGATTTCTGCTACCTGAAATGCCAACCGGAATATTCAAGGTAAAGCTTGAATTTCCCTCAGTAGTGAGATTTTCAGAAGAAAGCCAGATAAAATTAAAAACCATCAAGGAAGATGTCTTGCTTATTATTAGGAATGTACACCAAACTCTGCCTAAAAAATTTTTTTAACCATTATCAATCTCTTTTCTTAATATTTCCCTTTAATTTTAATTAAAATAGTGTGCCAGGAACCTGGGCAATAAACTACCAATGGTATCTCGTGCTGATGTTGTATTACAACTAAAAAAAAAAAAAAGAAAAGTAAGTGTTAGCTGGGAGAAAGGTGTAGGGGTTTTCCCCCTACATCTGGTAAGGGTATCTGAAACATGCTGAATTCTGGACATGTATCACAAATATCAATTTTGAAACTATTGAATCAAGACAGGCTTCAGCTCCTCTGGGGAAATCCTGTGAAAAATGAAAAACCCCTATCAAAAATTCACAAGATCACCTCATGCTAAAATCCCGTGATGTCTCATATTCTCTGTGCAGTGGAAAAAAAATTGTATTTTATTTATTTCCCGTGTAGTAAAACCCAAGATTATCTCATGCATCTAACTGTGCATCATTGGAAAGCATAAAAAATCTCACAGAATTCAAACATAAATTATAGTGATTTCTGTATAATTGATAGTTTTAAAAGTACATAGAAACTCCATTAAGTGCAACTGTTTAAGTCTTAGAAGTAGTCTTCTCCAACATGTCAGCCTCCTGTTTCAATCAACTTTCTTCTCTCATCTTGCTTACCATGTCACCCTCTACAATTTAGATTCTTAGGGTTGCTCTGCATTTTGTTCCTCCACCATTCTTCCACTCTAATTCTTTAGGCTGTTGTTATTTCTGAAAAATAAAACATGTGACTTTTAATAACAAAAACTTCCTCCCCCACTTGCCTTGTGGAGTCCAGTCATTTAATTTTAAACTGTACTCACTGCTGCAGCCATTGCTGCTTGTAGTTTCAACTAGGTTGGCACCACACTCTGAAGAACTTGTCCTTGGAATGGAAACTTTCCTGACCATAAAAAACAAAAAGGAAACAACAGAAAGAGAGAGAGAAAAATACACACAGAGTGAAAAATGTTATCAGGGAAGAGACAAATTAATAGAATTATTTTTCCATTGGAAAAGGTGACATGGATCTTCTCCAATTACTTTCTAATTAACACTAATTGCTTTTGAGAAGCATGTGTTTGAGGGAGAAGAACAGAGATCAGAGGACAATGCTGCATTTGCAACTACATGGCTTCTCTCCTGAAGGTAATGTTCTTGTTTGTCTGATTTCTTTGGTCTTTATTAAAAAATTATTAAATAGCACAGAATTATTTATTAATTCTCTTAGTGTTTGATGTGAAATTTTCCACACTTTGTTGAAGAGTAGCACATCTTGTAAATGGAGCTGATCATTTGCTGTCTAGTTCCCTTTCCTTTAATAGTAATCAGACATCTGCTCTCTTGAGAAGAGTCATGAGCTATTCCCTGTTCTGTCCAGTTTGTGTCCTGTGGTGATGTAACTCCCCCACAAAGTCTGTTGTCTTGGACAGCTTTAATGGCTTTATTCCTAGACCCTGTTGTTTTGGCTGCCTGAGTTCTTGTTCATCAGTTTTACACTTACTTTACAGGTCATTTGGCATTTTAGCATGCACTTACAGTGAAATATAGAAATTAATTGCATATTTATTTTGATTTTTCCTAGGCTTTACTCTATTCCTCTGAGCTATATGTGTGGCATTTAGGCTTATCTATTGCTTTTAAAGAAAAGCTGGCTCCTGTGGCATCTCATCACCTTTCTTATTCTTCTTCCAGTAACCCTGGCAAAATCTGTTTCTGGAGGAAGAAGACCAGATGGACCTGGTGGGACAGGTGACTTGCTGGAAGCACAGTGTGCCATTTGTTCCTCAGTAACAGCAGGGGTTTGTACACTTCCCTGTTTTGCCCATGTCAGGACAGGCTTTACCAGCCCTGTTTGTTGGAGAGGGTGGGGGGTGCTTTCAAGATGGAGAGCTGCTAGATCTGCTTTGCCCTGCCTCCATGTGCTCTGCAGACTGGGAAAAATAAATCATCAGCTGATAAAAATGTGATGACTCAGTTAAATGCAAAAGGAGAATTATTTCCCATTGTTCACCCAGAGCTTCCATGTGCAGCCCTACTCTTTTATGGATACTTTCACTGTAAGTTATGATTTAGTCTTATAAGCAGAGCAATGCAACCTCCACCCTTGTATGTTGAATGGAATTGTTTCTAGGGAGCATGAAAGGCACTTGCACATGCTTGGTCCTCAAATCTGCCCCAAACAGCTTGTGAGAAAGAAAACTTGGAAAGGAGGGAGGTACGATGATATGGACAGGAAGATAGAGCACTGGGTTCTATATTCCAAACTATTTGATGTATAATTCCAGGAATTCAGTTTCCTTGTGCTGAACTTCAGTTAGTATCTCCTCTTCTGCACCCCTCCAGATTACATTACTGTTTATCCTAAACCCCACTAGAACCCTCTGCTGAAAGAGCCATGGAAATGCTCACTAACACAGCATCAGGAAAAAGGCTTTCTGCTCCCTGATGGTGGATCAACTGCTAATAAAGTGGGGAAGTGGAAACTTCAGCACAGTATGTCTCCTAACGTTTTAAATGTAACATATCCTGTCAGGAGGCCAAGTCAAAGATGATGGAAACTCTCAGCTAAGCCTTGTAAGGCCTAGCTCCACCCTCTTCTGGTATGGGTGACAGATGAAGTTTGGGAAAAAAGCAGGGATTAATGGCAGCTCTTAGCAATAATGCTCATTCACTCAGCTGAAAAGAGGGGAGTAGATTAAAGTATCCACTTGAGACTCCTCATGTGTTGGTCACTTCAGCCAAGAGATAAGGACTTAGAGATGTAAAGTGTTTCATTTACAGATGAGTTTTCTCACAGATGACCATCCTACATCAGCCTCTGAAGTATAAAGGTAAGACAATTTTAGCCAGTTAGGTTCTTTTATCTGTACTAAAGAAGTTCATAATGGTTTTATTAGATTTCCCAAATTAGTCTTGTGTGTAAGATGGGGTTCAAGGACAACTATGTTATAACTGAGTTGTTGCCCTTTTTATTTTGCTAATAAAGAGGCTCTGCTACTTGTTCTGCCAGTCAGGTAAAGTGTGAGTAAAGAGAAGTTGATGTTCTATCTAATAAAAGAATCTTCACAGACCTGTCACTGCTGTCACTCTAAGCTTCTCTACTTGGACCATAAAACTCAATAGATTGTCTCCAGCTTCCCCTTATTTTACTGTATGTGAAAGAAAAGGGATCTTTTAACACATTACTCTCTGAAGACTTTTATTTCCTTTTCTCAGAGACAATTTTACTTCTAAAGAAATACTGTCTGTATCTCTATGAGACATGAATGAATTTTTCATAAGTTAGTTGAAGCTGTATTTTGTTCTAATAAGTTTATAGTAATTTGCAGATGTTTTTTAGCAAACGACTGTTGTGGCATTCCATGGCTAAGCAAAATTAATTTAATTTAAATTGCTAATGTGGGGGGTATCCTTTACAACAAGGGATTTTTTTATACCAACTGTTTTATCAAATGCTCTCTATCTCTTCTAAATACATTCAGCTGTGGGAGAAGCTGGCATTCAGTGGGTTTCCATGACAGCAGCTGAGGTAAAACTAGACCAGCTATTCCAAAGGTCGCTCATTGAAAGGCACAGATCAGAAAAGTTGATTTGGCAATGTGACCATGGGAGCACAAAGAACAGAACTGCAAGAACCTTTGGTTATCATAACCAAGGAGAAAAGAGAACATTCTGCAAGTCTGTGATGGTAAAGAATTACAGGGGCTGTAAGTTGCCTTACAGAGACATAGAGATGCATAAACTCATATTATTGGTAGATGGCAAAATTAGTTCTTACTTAAAGTGCTGTACTCCAAAAATAAAGAGGGGACAAAGGTGCAGGGCACAGGTGCAAAATAAAGAGGGCATTGCAAGTGAAGATGGTAAGTTTGGGTTTGGTATACGTGTAGTGATATATGTACAGCATCAAATAGTTGCCTCAATCCCAGGAAATCTTTGTGTTTTCATTCCAAGTCCTAATATGCCTAAAGTGCTGCTAAAACCAGCCCTGCAGCACTTGCTGTCTGGCACTGACGTTTGCCTTCTACTCAAATCTGGATCATCCTGGACGAATTAGCATGCTGAGTGTCCTGAATGCTAGTAAACATCTACCTGGAAGTATTCTTCAATTTCATTCTTTCCTTAGTTTTCCTTTTTAGACTGGGAGTGGTAGAGGAATTAGGAGCTGTCATTAGAATGAATGGCACCAGCTGCTTCAGTTACCAACTCAGTAGGAACAGTTTCTGATCCCTGAGCACTTTGTTAATTTACCTCTCCTTCTCAGTCCTCGGATAACAGAAGGTAAACTAATGTTTTAAAATGTGAGCACTAACTCCAGATGGACTGGAAAATCTCAGAGAGGGGTGTACTATGGGTGTTTTTTACAAGGCAGCTCTAAGTAAGAGCTTAGAAATGACACTGAGAAAACTTCAAGCCAGGAAGTAAATATTACAAGCAACAAGTTGAGAATCCCCATTCATTATGCTGAATAACCATACAACCTTATGGATAATTCATTATATACTTTAAATTCAAATAATTAGTACATGATTACCAGAAGAAATTTCTACTTGATTGAATAGCTTCAGCCTTATGAATCACTTTTACCTGCAAAGGAAGTAGAATGCTCCAATTACAAGAACTCCTAGAAGAAGAAGGGAAGCCAAGAAAGCTGCAAACAGGTCACCTTTTGTTTGGGATTTGATGCTGGGCAGCAAAACTTCCTCACAACGAGCTCCTGTGTAATTCTCAATACACCTGGGAAACCAAGTTGTATTTGGATTAGATGGTAGCTTGTCATCCACAATGAAAAGCACAAAAGGCTGCTTCTGGGTAGAGAACTTGTTAAAACTCAATTCAAAAGTTCTATTTGCTTCACAGCAAGTTTTCTTACAGAATTTCCTCTCACCTTGTATTTCTGGAACAAAGGGAATTAGGCATGTTGGGCATCAAGTTTACATTCTGATCCATACTGCTTTTATATATTAAGTTTAATATACTCATCCCTGACATATTTAATTAATTAAGCCTTCTTCTTTAGTGTTAACTGTGTCATCCCACTGGTTCACACACAGTACTGATGCTTTCTTTTCCCTGTTTCAGAGAACTTTCTGGCTTCCTTTGTTGAAAATAGTAGTGTCAGCTAAAGAGAGCAAGGAAATGAGAACTCATTGTGCCACAGTACAGCTTAAACTGCAGAGTCGTTTATACAGTGTAACAATTCATGCCAGAACACGCTGCATGCTTGGTGAATAACCCCCTCTTGGAGAGACCTCCATAGAAGTCTTCTCTACTATGCCTATTTTATCTGTTGACCTTCTGAAAAACTCTTCTGAAGAAAGGATTAAAACAAATATGGTATTTTACCATGGTAAAATGGTATGATATTTTAGTAAATATAAATAAAAATAATGGCTTAGTAATTACTATTCAGCCAAAAATAGGTAGGTTGAAGCTAAACTAATCTTCATTTGTTATGTATTTTGCATTTATTCTCTTAAGTTTTCTTAAGGAATTGATTTCGTTACAGAAAATGGGAAGCACTCCTTTCAGTATCTAGATTCTGTGTGTATTTTTTATATATGTAAATTTGCTTCTCTCTATTTGTATTACTAAAGATCTTGCTCCTTCTTGCTATTTCTGGCACTGAAGTCATCATAATCTGTGACATAAGCAATTTCAGGCTCCAGCTGAGAAAAATGGGCTAAACTCTGCAACATACTTGAAGTTCTCAACTGCCACTGGCAGCTGCAAGGTATAATTTCAGAGGAGGGGCAAGAAGGTGGAGAGGGGAGGAACTGCCAGGAAAGGAGAATGTTTAGCATCTCTAACTAAGAGCAAAGGACCCCTGGGAGTTTTCTGACACCATGCCTGATGTGACTCCCACTGCACTTTCTGTAGGTTATGGCCCAGTATTTCAGTACTGCTGGCCTAAACCACTGCACCAAGAGTTACTACCCTTTTACTTTAATTCTTTGTCTTTGGAAATATAATAGAAGATTTAGACACTAAAAAAAGACATCTAATTATCATCATATATTAAAGCTATGCAACTGATCAAACAGACAGCATTTCCTAAGGACAATCTGAGGCTTTTCAAAGTCATGATGTTTCACTGCTGGGAGAAGCAAGGGTAGGCAGACTGCTCTGATTGCTTGAGATAATGTTCCAGATATTTATTCTAAATGTAGTGGCTTTTCAGTGGCCTATTTCTGAAATACTGTAGAATACTTTAAGAATAGAAGTGTAGTTTGAGTGGGGCATTGTTCTCTAGCAAGTGAGAGAGAAATGCTTTGGAGAGCTGAATAGAGTAACATGGAAAGAAAATGGAATAAGAAATTCATAGGAGTATTCTTGAATAGCAGGGAAAACTGGAGAATAATGCAAGGCTAAAATGATACAGGAAGAAAAAAAAATAGGTTTTGGCATCAAATTAAGGTTCATGGAAAAGTTCTAAAGAATGAGTGTAAAGGGAGTAAGTCAGTAGCCTAAAGAGCAGGAGGAAGACAAGACAGTCACAGCTGCAGAGAGCTGCACAGAGGATCAGGTAAAGGGAAGGGGTTACTGAACTGCTGTGATGCAGGAGTGAGCTGCTGTGAACAGTGCATGGGAGCTGCACTCGGGGTCTGCAAAGAGGAAAAGAATTGGCAATGTGTTGACAGCACAGCAAAAGGGTCACTGAGATCACAGCACTTCCAACAAAACAGAAAACAGAACCAGATGCTTAAGGCAGTCACAAGTCTTTAAGAGGGAAAAGAGCTTGAAGGACTGAGATGGTAAAGGGAAAACTATAGTGATATGAATCCAAGGTTATAGCAAAAAGAAATAGGCCTATACTGAAGAAGCACATGCCAAACTTAAGACATTGTGGATGCTGAACCTTTTAATTCTGCATGGTTGTAACAAAAACAAGTTGTAGAAATATGACTAGCTGGTTTGACAGTATCTGTTGAACTGTGAGCAATGCATTAGGGATTACAAAACTACCCATTCACTTTCTCTAGGCTGGCCTGTTGACACACTTGCTGAAAATGATTCTGTTCTATCTAGAAAATGCTGTCATGTAACCTAAAAATTATGTAGGTTTTCATAGAAACAGGAAAATTAAGATGAGGTGTCTTTGGGTTACATTTTAATAATAAAATCATAGCTACTGTGACCAAGCTGTGCTACAGTTACAGCATTTCTGAAAATCCAGAAGTTCAAATATTGGTTTGAACAAGCTTTTATGAAGTCACCTTTCCTGATGCACAAATAGGTAAAAGCCTATGTTAAAGACAGAAGCAACTGATGCTTTAAGACAACCAGGAAAGGTTTCTTCTGCGAGTCCTTTGCTAAAATAGGTGAGAAAGAAACTAAGCAGACTTCAGTCATTAGCAGTGGAATTCTCTCAGAAGACCTGCTTATCCTGTTGCACTAGCAAAGGTCCAATAATTTCAGTGGAGTTACATATGCAGTGACTGCCAGCAAGACAAAAACAGTCTCTGTGAAGCACGTGGGCTGTGAGCATAGCCCAGAAACAGGGTGACAGTGCAGCCTCTCCTAGAGGCACCCAGTCTTGCCACACACACCTCAAACGCCAGGGGCAGCTCTGTTTATCCTGTTTATCCTGGATGCCCAGAGCAGCACAGCAGTTAAGAGCATCTGTTGACATGGCAGGCACTGGTGCACCTGCACCTGAGTGAGCTGGGGCAAAGCCCAGAGGAGCCTGGTGCAGGCTGCAGCAAGGAGGAGCTGCACTCACTGTGCTCCCTGGCCAGGGGTTGCTGTTGCACGTCACCTGCAGGCTGTTAACCTGCTGCACCTCTAACCAGCCCTGCTATGCAGCATTCCAGAGTTGATTTTTGAAATGGAAAAAAGGTCTTTCCCTCTCTAAGAAAATTGAATTTCTCATTCAGAGTTGAAAGACAGCAGACTTCAACGTTTGAGGAAAATCTGTGACTAAAACCTCCCATTTTCAGCTGGCACCCAGATTTCTGCTCTCCTGCACACATGTGCACACACACCCACACCTCTTGTCAGATGAGATGAGCCAGCCTTAGCTGCTGTATACAAATGTCCTGTAGGAGCTCCAGACAAAACACCAGCATATGGAAAGAAATCCATAGAATCTTTCAGCACAGGGTATTAATCACATCAGCATCAATGCAAGGTGGAAGAAAATAAGATGGATAAGATGTGAGGAGATGACCAGCAGGTGTGCAATTAGTGATCCTTTACAATCTGGTTAGTAACTAAAACACAACAGCCTTGCAGTAACAGGGGCATCACTGCTGTCTCCTTTCAGATGCTGCTTGTTGGACAGTGCAGTGATCCTATGGCACTGGGATTTAGTAAGAAGGGGAAGTTTCTTTCTTTGCCAGACTCCAAGGTGGGCATCATAAGGAGGTATCTGATAGACTGTAAAGGTAGAAAGTAAAATTTGAGTCAAATATGCAGATTCTCACTGCTTTGCATTATACTATCAGGGTGTTGACTTTACTTTTCATTTAGTCTTCCTTTCATCAGGAAAATTTTGATACTTCTTGGTATAAAAACTATTTCCATGTAAATACAAAGCCCTGAGCAGAAAAAGACAAGAAATTATTTGCTTGTCAATGCAATTCAGATTACATGGCTGATAACTTCAAAATCAACAAAATCTTCAGTCTGTAGCAAACTCCTAAAAGTTGTCCTAATACAGTCTAAGAACATCTAGTAAGTATGAAAAAGAATTTAGAGCCAAAGTGAGTAAGCAATGGCAAAGTTAATTGGACACCTAAGCAACTTTTTAAAAAGTTTTGTGTTTAGAGAAGTTTCAAAACTGTTACTCTCTACACAGAGAGTAAAATAAAATGCTCGTACTGGAGAGAAGTTGAAAGAATGGGTTATTCTTCTCTAAAAGAATGGCTTATTCTCCCCTCCCTTAACTAACCTTAGGGAAGGTTTCCCTGTCTGGCAGTTATGTTCATTTGGATTGCTAATATGTGTTTTCAAACACATAAGAGAGTGTTGTGTTTTATATCTTATGTCCCACTAAAAAGAAATCCTAATTACTGATCTAATTAGCTATACTTTGGTGTACTTTCATTACTACCTTTCAAGCCAAAAGCAGAACTGAAAAATACTAGTTGGTCAGTTTGTTTTCCAAAGAGCCTGAGGCACATTAAAGTGTATTTTTGGAGGCAGAGAAAGAAGAAAAGCCCAGACAACTGGGAAGCCCTTCCCTGGCAACTTGTAGGGTGCATATTCAGAAGGCTGAAAAGCACAGCAAGTGTGTGACTTGTGGGGATGTCTGAAGGGCAATGAAGGGCCCATGGCAGAGAGCCAGGCAAGGAGGGAGCATACAGAAAGTGGCAGAAGGAATTCGCATGGGATTTACTGGATTACTGCAGGAAAGGTGCAGGTGAGATTCCATTAGGATGGAAGCAAAAGAAGGGAAAAAGGAAGAGCTCTCCCTGAAGATGACCAGGTGTTTCAGGGAGATTTGCAAGGTCTGCCTGTGGCTCCTGCAGTAGTTAGCCCTGGGCAGAGCAGGATCCCTGTCCCACAATGAGAGCGCTCACTGCTGCTTTCTGTGTGCGCTGCCCTCGGAAGCAGAGCTCTGTCTGCATTGTCTTCTACCATCTGTACCTTGCTTGCAATACAGAAAGAATGCTCTCAGAAATCTGCCAAGTGTAAGAAAAAAATGGGAGTACCAGAGCTTCCCCTCAGGAACCAAAATCTTCATGAATTCTGCAGTGCATTAATTAGTGATTATGGGACAGCTGTGCATCAGGGGCTGAGGCAAGCAGCTTTCTGCCTTGTGTTTTATGATGCACCTGAGGCAGCTGCTTTTCCATCCTCCTCTGTCCTGCTGCCTGTTTATTTAGTTCATGGGAGTGTTCCTGGGTTTGAAGCTCATCTGGTTCATGGTGACAGGTGTGTCTTTTACTGCTGAGAACACAAACTCCTTGTTGGGAAAGCAGTGAGGGAAGATGGCAGCTGAGCAGCCTCATGTTTTAACACACATCAGCTGTATTTAAAATCTGCTACTGTTGCACATGGAGGGGGATCAATTAATGTTCAACAGATATTAAATCTCTGCCTTGGATACATCTATTTGTGACTGATAAAACAACGCTGAAATTCCAAAGGTGAACAGCATCTCTTCATTTTTAGCATGCTACAAAACACATATTTCTAAAGAATGATGCATTTTTCTCAGTCACATGATGAAATTACTTCCAATGATGTTGCACAGGGTAATCTGGACTAACTCTGCTGAGCACAACCCATTTGTGTGACTAAGTACCATGTCAAGGTAAATGTGTTTTAAGGTTTTTTTACAGTTTGCTAGTCTGTTCTTTCTCCATCTCCTCCTTTTAATTAACAATCATCCAGCCCTTGACTCTAAAAGTGCTTTGAGTTTCCTTTCAGTAGGACATGATCATATGAGAGCACTGGGGAGCTTTGGGTGGGATTTGGCAGAAACCTTCATCAAAGAAGCTGCAACTGTGTGATGATGCCAGTCATGAAGTTCCAAAGCACCAAATATTTTCTGAATTCTGCTGAATAGTGATGCATTTTTTCTGTTGTTTCTATTCACATCACTGCTGATTACTAAGATATCTGTGTGTAAACAAAACCTTTCTCATCTATAATTAGCCTTCTCTGACTGATTAAGGAACATGCTTAGAATGAGGATGTGCTTAAATAGAATGCTGCTATTTAAACCCATCTTACTTCATAATCAACCACTAGATACAGAAAAAAATAGTTGATAACTTAAATGCAATAAGATTGCCAGAGTATAACAAAAATGCTCTTAAGATGTTACTTTTCTGCTTCAGCAGATTATAAAATCCTATAGTACCTGAATTGAAAATTACTTCATTTGGAGCTGTTAAGGTGGAAATTATCTATGCTCACTGGTTTGTGCTCCTAAAGAATGAATTTTTCAGAGTATTTGTTACTTTATATTTATAGTTACTGCATTGAATACATATTCCTTGTTACACAGTCCAGCAGTAGTTGAGAGGGTGCTCAATTGAAATTGTGTAACAGCTGCTCTTCAGTTTAACCATTCATTTTTCATTTATGTACAATAATACAGGATTCCTTCTAGGAAAAAAACATACGTATTTCAAAATGTTTTACTTTTTTTGTGTAGTATTCATTTTATATTGCTTAAGCTTGCAAGGTTTAGCACATAGAATAAATCATCACACAGCACTTCAGAGCTTTAATCTCACTTCTGGATCTGATTCATTGTGACACTGAACAATGACAGTGATATGCTCTGGATATTTTTCCATGAGCATTTACCACAAAAATGCCTCTTTTCTCCCTGACTAAGTAAATGAGTTTATGTGCTTGAGTTTAAGTGTTTAGGTTGAACTGTGCCAAACAAAAGAAAGTAATACTTTAGTGAGGCATCTGGGAAAAGATGTTGTTTCTTTCTTCAACTGTTTTATCCAGTTATCATTAGTTATAGCTCAAGACAGAAATGGGAACAAAAGTTGCCATGGAAGAAAAAAGATAATATCCTTAAGTGTATCTAATATTTGTCTGAATGCCTTTTTTTTGTTAAGCAAACCATTAAATCAACCATAATTTATTTTGATGAATAACTCAGAATTAGTAAATGCAGGACTTTGAAAAGTGATGGTTTTATTTAGCATCTTATGTCTTGTTAAACCAGAGAATAAAAAGATAGGGCAGGAAATGTATCCACATGCAAAACCAGGAAGTGCTTCTTTTCCAGTTTGCTCCGAGGGCTTCAGAAGGAAGAATGGTTTTGTTATGGAGTGGTGTAGGAAGGATCTCTATTTGCTGCCTGGATGTTTCTTTATCAAGTAGTCTTTGGCTGTCACTAAAAAGCTGCTCTTTAACTATTTCAGCATGATTCGAAGAACACAGTAAGTCTTGAATTACATTCTTTTTTTTCCCCTTTAAAAGATTATATTATTTTTTGTGTCTCTGCATTTTGATCAGGTCAGGCCATTTTATATTATAAGAATTTTTGCAATTAACTTGTAAGAAAAACTGTGCTTTGTCTTTCTGAATGCCTTTCCCACAGTCTATATTCCATGAGGCAAAGGGTATTTTGTTCTTTCTGTATTGTAATAAAGAAATATGGCTCTATTTATAGATATAATCCTGAATGCATACATAACTGAATAATGTTCCACCTGCCAAGCAAGTATACACATTTATTTTTCTCATATCACCCTGTCTCTGTAAAATAGGTAGGTAATAGGTAATTGGTATATTCTTTTAGATAATGCTTTAGAAGTGATTCCTTAAAGAAGGAAAATGGAGAAATAGTCTTTAGACAGCTATTGTCCAATACTTAGACACACAAACTTCAGTTTCACTGACCTGCAGAATGGACTGGATACAGTAGGAATCATATAACAAATCCCTCCATTTAGACAAAAAGATCCATAACTGGTGCCACAGAGTTCTTCATGATCTTAAAAATAGGACCAAAAGAAACACTGAGAAAAGTAGACTTCAAACCCAAAAACCCACAAAAATAAACTACCACACAAATGAAAGCAGCCTATGAGCAAAAAAGGTACAGGTCTTGCCTTCCAGGCCAGCAACACAGGGCACTGTTTTGCTGAACAGTTTCATGTAACAATATGGAGAAAAGATCACAAATTTATCACCATATCAGACGTGAAACAGATAAACTGGATGAATAAATCAAACTTTCTCTTGCAGTGAGGAATTCTCCATTTCCTCCTCTGCCTTCCACGAGCACCCACCACAGTGAGCGCCGTGGCTCTCGTGAGGACCTTTGTGAAGTCTGCTTTCTCCTGTTCCAGTGGCACAAACTACCTCTGGCTCAACTGGCTCCTGCCAGAGAGGCAGCCAGCCAGCCCAGAGGCACCCAGTGCCAGGCCAGGGCCAGGGCACTGTGAGCCTGCCCTGGGCTGCACTGAAGCAGCACCCTGGGACACCCTGGGCTGCCCTGATTCTCTGTGCCCAAACCAGGGCACAGCCTGCAAGCCCTCACCTGTGCACAGGACTGCTGGCTACAACAGCATTCCCACAGACCTCAAAAAGGCTTTTTCCTAACTCAGTAGGCTTCTTAGATGAATTCTTAACGTGTTAAACATAACTAGGCATTCTGGCAACACCCCAAATACAGGACACTGATGTTGGCACTTGTAGCAGCACTTGTCCATTTTGTGCTTAAAAAGCACATCTAACTGTAGCACTTCACTCTTCCTGAAAGCAGTCTAAATTTGGAAGTTGGACTGAATATATTTATGACACATTTAATGCATCAGTAACTCATTTCATATATAGGCATCTAATATTTTTATATATTTCTTCCATCTTATGAAACCACAGCATCTCAATCCAAACAAAAATAGGCCAGTCTTTGACATCACAGGGGTGATAGTCATGTGTTGCCTCACACTTTAGGTGTTCTTGCTGTTATTTCTCTCAGAAGTTCTGAAAACCAGAATTCTGCTGTGTCACTATTTATGTATAGAAGACATGTTCTATACATAACACAGAGTTAAGAGGAATCAAGATTTTAGTTTTCTTATTTGTCCTTCAGGAAAAAGAGTTAGGGTTCCCCTTTATTCCTGCACAAAAATAAAAGTAAGAAGTGTGGCTGTAAGACATTGTACCCTAGAGAGACCTTCTACAAATTCTTATCTAAAACAAGCCAGGCTTTTCTAAGAGTGGCAGAAATGCTCAGCTACTTCTACCTCTGTGCAAAAAATCATTGTGCATCCTGCTATCCTCTAGGCCAGCTCTACCAATTCTACTCTCCCTCCTTTTCCTACATTCTTTCCTTTCTATGACAGCACATGGATGCAGAAGTGTAAGTCCTTACATTATTTTAAGATGAAGACAGTTATACCCCAGGGCCCAAGAGGAATTCATTTCATGTTCCTGTTACTGAAGTGCCAGCATCCAAATGGTAACTGGACCTTCTTGCCTGCCTGCAGATAAATTAGGAAGCTGGAGGAGGGGAGAAGAAAGGCTGGAAAGATTGTCCATGTTTGACCTTGCTGCACAGAAATGTGTGTTCTGTCCTACCTTGTTAGAAGTTACATGGAAATTTATTTTAACTCTGAATCTTTCTGAGCTTGTCTGATGGCAATTCATTTACTGCAAGTTCACAATTAAAAGACTTTTTAAGTTATTTTGTATGGATAACTGTACAATTGCAACAGGAATAAAATGGGAATGGGAGAAAACAAGGAGATTTTTAAAAAAGAACTACACCTTAGTTGATTGTCAGTCTATTCCAATGTAACAGTGGACCTCCTGTGAGAGTGTACCTCAGTTGAAGCCTACATCCTTCCTTAAATGAAGAGAGGGCACCGAACACATCAACAGTGTATCAGAATATCTACACAATTTTAAGAATCAAGTGAGAAAAACAAAACCCCCAACTCTGACCTGCTCTCAACTCCATTAAGTGTCTGAGGGAGTTAACTGTTGAAATTCTAGCAGAGGGAAAAGCAAGATGATAGAAGGTAGGCCCTGCAGAAAAATCCTTTTGAACAGCTCACAGAAAGGTTTCAAAGGAATTCTCATGAGAATTAATGAGAATTTGTTAGCCCCCTTAAAATCCTGCCTTGCTGGTTCTATTTCTTCATCTCTATGCAGAAATAGACCTGCCTCACACTGGCACAGGGGCAGAGCACTGAAGAATGCCAAATGCCTCGAGTGCTTCATGCCCTGGAACATCTGGGAGAATGAACACTGTTAAGGTGTGATCTTTGTATCAAGGACCAGCTCTGCAGCCCAACCAGACATTTCTGTTCCGGCAAAATACCTCAGGCACTTTCTCTTAGGTCTATTAGAAAGAAGTGAGAGAGGTGGAGAGAGAGAACGAAAAGTGCCTAGGAAGCCTTTGAAACCTTTTTGATTGTAATTACAGACAATTTTTCTATAGGCTATTCCTTTCTAGAGATAGACTTTTCTTCCAATACTAAGGGGAAAATGATAACCTTAATTTTAGCAGTAATGGGAAACTTGAAGAAACATCTATGTCCCCCTGGATCAGGTACCCCTTTTTGCCATCCAGTTGTGCTTTTCATTAATTCTATTTTGTGTTTTAATACTTTGCCATTGATTAGTAAAACTATCTGAGTAACACAGTATAACGTAGATGTTAGAATTATGAAAGACAATCAAAGAAATTCAGGCAGCTTTAACACCAGGGCAAAATATTACTAACAAATTGTAATTTGCTACAATACAAAAATAGGTATTATTGTACTCCACACCTGATACTGAAATGCAGTAGCTTGCTGCAAATTTCAAAGTTACAGGTTCTGTATTTGTAGACAGGAAAGTGTGAAAGCATCAGTTTATCCCTTTAAATCAACAGTCAATGATGCAGAAGAGTATACTGGAGAATCAGAAGGGGTTCAGTTCAAGCCAAAACCCAATTACATTAGCATTGGTGAATGTGTTATGATTTTTCATGAGGTAAGTCAATACATTATATTAATCTAAAAATGCAAATTGTATGCTTTGAAAGTCAAATGTATACTACAGTCAGACTCCATAATGAAGATAGAAAAGTTTAACAAGTCAAGAGATGATGGGCAATTAAAAAAATACAAAAGATTTAGCTTTAAAATTAATAGAAATCTATCAATGTATGTTGTACATAACATAGGTATGTATTTTGATACCACCTTCTATTGGGAGATTTAAGAGAAGTAGGACACACAAGTTTCTTCTTTAAGAAATTGGATTTTGGTGGAAGAAGTGAAAAGGAATAAAATGAGGCTGTTCTTTCTAATGCTAGACTGAATGCTTAAAACTGACTGAGGTAATAGCAGCCTCTAAATACACTAATTCTTAGTTATTCTTTTTGAGGACATGCAGGTGTCCTGGTTTCAGCTGGGATAGAGTTAATTTTCTTCCTAGTAGCTGGTACAGTGCCGTGTCCCTAAAATATCTCATCTATTTGTATTTAAACTTTTGTAACCTGACTGTCCTGACTTTAAAAAATAACCAAATTCAGGCTCCATACCATCTTAACCCCAAAGAGCCAGCCAACGTTGATAATCCACATGTGACACAGCTGTCTTGCCCAGCCCAGAGGCTGAAGTACTAAACTGCTGGAGAGAGAGAGGAGTGGGGAATGCTGGCAGAAGGCACAAGGGGCTGATGCACGCTGACTTGTGAGGAGCTTTGTGCTGCACACTAACCAATCTCACACTGAACTGTGAGGACTGAGCAAAGCAAACATCTCCTTACAGGATTTCTACCACTGGCTGGTAAACTCTAGTGAGGGATGGCATCTCTGCAGAGCAGTTGTGACAGTCCCAGTGGCAGCTATCAAAACCAAAGCCATTGCAGTGAGTTCTAATGATGCAGGGTATGTATCCAAGTGAAGACTTGGCACAAGTTACCTGTTCGCATATTATTCCCACAACAACTTTTGTTCTTGGTCAGAGGCAACAGCACCTAAAGACAAACATGGAAATTAAGCATATAATTTTTGAACCTGAAGAAATAGCTACTGGAATGCAACTTCCAGTGTTTCTGCTAAGACATCTGTTGCACTCTGACAGTAAGGTAAGTTCCATTGTTCACAGTTAATGGCAAACATTCAAGGCTGCTGTTGAGTTCAGTGATCCCTGAAGGCAGAATAAAACTAAACTCAGACTAAAGCATGTTTAAACAATGAATACGTTTTAAAAACTGCCATGCTTATTCAGAATTGTAATACCTGATGCATTTAGGCAGTCTGATTGATTCTGACTAGCTAATTAGATGGACACCTGCACCTTGAAAGACAGCACACACAACGGAACCATTCCTCAGACTGCTAATTAGGCAGGTTAGATCCTGGTGGCAGAACTCTTCCATTCCACAGACAAGAACTTTCTAATTTGTCATTTCTCAGAGTCAATATGTGTTTCACTTGAGCGTTCCTCATGTCTGGATGTCAGGTGAAATTAGTAATACAAGCTGTGAATTTACCAGAATTTGTACAATGATTTTTTAAATCTACAATAGAAACCCTCTGCCTGGACTGAAACCAATGCTCACTTGACATTGCTAAAAGAATCTTATTCTATAGACATGCCAACTCTATAACCATCTATTAGCTATATTCTGTTTTCTTGTTATATAGCCAAGGTTTACTGTACCAAATAGGTTACTGAACAAGTCTAACATAACAGATCATTTTCTCATGTTTGCTCTTTCTTTCTTCAGAGGGTATGCAAAGTAAATACATAAGCAAACTGTCCTATATTGGAAGAAAGATTTTTTAACCATTAAATGATCAAATAAACTATCACCTTATGCTAAACAGGTGCCTATACTGCAGCTTTAACTAACAGCTTTCTGTAGAGGCCCATTTCAGAAGGTGTAATGCATTTGTACTTACTTTATAAGCAGGTGGTTCTGGTTTTCATGGGACCTCACGTGGCTTCTCTAGCTTTTTAACTGTCCTGTCCATGCAAGACAATCTGAGCTGGCAGTTCCCTGGGACACTGGGCTGAAACAGCAGGGTCCCCACCCAGAGGTGTCCTCTTGAGCTGGCTCACAGCTCCACTTTGCTCTGTGTACAGAAGCAAGAACAATTAACACAGCATGTGGCACTTCAGAACCCAAATCTTTTCAAAAGAAATAAATCATCCAGGACATTCCTTTTTCTAGCAGTCAAGATCTGGATTCTATATGTGCTGTTCAAAAGGTTTCCAGTTTACATACTGTGCAGTGGGGTGAGGTTACAACAAAGACAAACACAGGTACAGGGGCCAAGGACAGAACAGGTCACACCCCTCGTGCTCACAGGATTACTTGCATATTTTTCTAGGGTTACCAGTACTAGAGTTTATGGCTGAATCCAAAATACTCACAAAATGTAGTTCATAGAAATTGTATCATACACATATTTCACACTGGCATCAAAAATCTGACTTACATTTGTGTTTCATTGGAGCAAATATTTTGTGTTCATTTAGTTTCCCTTTTCATAGAAAGCTCCACAAAATTGTATAATATCCAATAACTCTCATAAAATATAAACAGGATATATAACCTGAATTTCATGACTAGCTCCTGTACTAGATTTAATTAGGGTATGAATCCTTGAATTTACAAAACAGCTTGAGTTTTGTCACGGCCAAAAGGAGATCTCCCATCTCCTCTCCTTCATCTTACTGTCAGTATGTACCTCAGTATCTCTGGTGCTGCTCCTGCTCTAAGTTCAACTTTTTCAGAAGACGCTGAAATCCAATGATCTGGCAGAAAATCCCTTAGGGGAAGCTGATGGTTTTCTACTGCATCAGTGGGTTAAATGGATGTGCTATGCAACTCATCAGCTCTTGGGGCTGGGACTAATTGTTCCATGTAAGACAAATTGTTTATAAGCTGAGTGTAGAAAGCAAGACAGCTTGAGGAAGGCTGTGGGATTACTCATCATTTCTTTTCAAACTCTGTCACCTGGGTATTCAAGGAAATAGGGGGTGACAAAGGGAGGGACTGAAAATACTCCCCCACCAATGGGAAAGCATAACTTTATTTTTTAAGTTCTGATAATAAGTATCACAATATGGGTCTAAAGATGGTTTTTTTAAGAGGTGTTGCTGACAGCATTCATAGCTTTGACTTTGCTAAAAGACTGAAAAGTACATAATTAGGTAATTATGTATTTAGATGTTTTTCTCTGAGGTGTTGCACTCTGAACAGAAGTTCAAGTATCTATCAGTGTTGTAAAAAGAATAAACTGGACTCTCTATCTCATTAGATAATAAGATATTTAAAGAAAAGAAAGCACTACAGCAGAAATTGTTGCTAAATTTGATTGTAACTCAGGTCTGTGTGTGCATTGAGTTCATGCTAGAAACACAAAGATCATCGGCGCACCTTTCTTGCACTTTCCAAACTGAGTCTTCCTCTAGATGCAGACATAGCCTATGCTCACAGAAACTAAAAATCCAATTGTATGAATGCTCAAATGTTTATCTTCCCTGTATCTTGGGAGTTTGTGAAATGTTACTTTGTATATCCAGTTAAGAGAATTTATTCTGAAATTTAAAATACAGCCTGTTTTCTCTGTGCCAGCTTGTTGAAAAATCTTATCAGCTCTACCCTTTTCCCCTCATCTTTGCCATCTAAACTGATGCTAAGAATAGTAATGCATTGTTTGAAATGCTTATACATCACCTGTGTATACTGAGATATATTGGAACAAGCCTTGAACTCGTTAGATTTGTCTTTAAATGAACCTGTGTGCTTTACTCCCCACCTATTTAAATCAGAATCTGTATTGCCTCTTGGGTTTGTGTACTTTTACTGGTTAGCTGGCCTAAGCATCCCCAGCACCTGTATGTCTTAATGAGCTCAGGCAGATAAAAAGCAAGCACTGAATAATGATTGGGGCTTTGGTTTATGGATCTTTGCTATTCAAACATTCTTAAAATTAATCTCTATATAAATGCTCCCCCAAATTAAAGAAGATAATTTCAGTCATGTGGCTATTTCAAATACACATTGTTTGTACATTCAGATTAAGTTGCACCTTACAGCTGTCTTTGAGAATGGGATTTTACTGCATTATGTATTCTTTCTAAAAATCAAAAAAGGTAAAATCTCATTCTGCCCCAATATTGAGCTCAAATATTTGGTCATGAAAACAAATGAAGGGGAAAAAATTTAAAAACTGCTTATTATGCTGATTAAATATAAATTTCCTTCTGAGATGTCCTTGATACCTGTCAAGCAGTCACTAGTCCACACCTCATACTCTCTCCAAGAGCCAGGAACTGTCCTGAAGTCTTGTTAAAAGGAGTCTGTTATTCTCACCCAGGTATAACTTCTCATACCTTCAGTGTCTGAAGCTCATAACTGATCTGAGCACAGAAAATCATCAGGCATCAGAAAAAATCCATCAAACTGCCTGAAAATGATGCCTTGTGAAGGCTGGCCTAGGACAGAGGCTGGATGCAGTAAAAGGGATTTACTAAACGACCTCAACAGATCCACCTTGAGCAGCACAAGAGCCCAGCCAGGGCTACACCCAAGATGAATCAAAATGGACAACTGGTCAGGAGGTCTCTCACTTTTATAAATTCTGCTCCATTTGCATATTGGGGTTAATTGTCCAGTTACAGCTTTACATTGTGAAGTCCCATCCTTCTTGTTTTTCTCTCTTCAGTCCATGTTGTTTATGCTCTTGGGCCTGAAATTTGGATTGGTTGTCCTTGGTCCCAAGCTAGAGAAGGAATTGTTTCGTCTCCCTACTCTGTGACACGAGCTTACCATCCCATAATATGAAGCTCAGAACTACACACTAAAGCAGTAAAGAATCTGAAAAGTATAAAAGCTAAAACCTAAGGCATCAGAGTAGAGCTGTGTTTCCTGATGGTACTTTTGCTATGGCACAGTATTTGGGTCCTAACCAAGACAAATTAGGCAGGTAAAGTTGTTTTTCTTGTTGGGCCAAAGAGATTCTGGTTGTTACCCTCTATTTGCTCTTTAATACAGGCAAGCAGCATGGCTTACAACTGCCACCAGGCTTCAGAAGAGCTCATGTGCATCTCAGCAGGACAGGGACAGACAATTTAAAGACAGTATGCTGAAATCTCACTGTCTATGGGCAGCAATCTGTTCAATGTTGTGACAGTATCAACTGTTTTTCTTGACTGACTGAAAGGAGAAGAGATTATTATGTATTTTTGTATGTAAACTCTGTAAGTTTGTTGCCTAAACTGAAAGAAAACCTTTTTAGAATATTTGAGAGGCTGCAGACTTTCTGGATGCACACTCTTTGGATTTTGTTTTACCAAAAGAATACTCCAACTTAATTATGGCTATTGGATTTGAATCAGAAATTCACGAAAGGAAGCTTGTGGCATGTATTTGGAGGAGATAAAATTTCATATTCACCACGGTCCCTAGGAACCTTGTCTCTTGGAGTTTATTCAGTCTGGGTGACAGTAAAAGATATGCTGTATAGCAGCCTGGCACACCAGCCTAAGCACTATGAGACAAAGCAGATAGTGATGCAAAGAGTTTACTGGCACTAAGGTTTTTTAAATAAAAGAATTATAAATATCTTGTTCACAATTCAAGAAATGTCTAGAGATTATATAAATCCAAGCTGTTAAAAATTCAGCTCCCATGCAGGTAAGATCTAGGAGCTAAAAATCCATCACATTATATGTGAAAACATTTGAGGCATGATTCCCCAAAAAAATCCACCCAAATCCACCTAACTGGAAATCAATTCATCAGAAAAATTTCTATTTTTATCAGAGTGTCATTTTGGCCTTTGAAGATTCAGCTAAGAACCACCTAAAATACTCTGAAAAAATACTGACAAAAATTATTCCCTTCCACTGTTTCTTTGCTAAGCATCTCTTGCCAATTAGTCACTAGCTCCAATATTAGTCCTTAAGAACCAATTAATCTGCATGTTGGGACAGTCTTATGAGAGACACATTTCCTCTAAGGGAGCTTCCTTTACTTCAGCATTTGGTAGGACTGGGGTCACAAAATCGACCAGTGGCTAGGCAAAGGCCCACAACAGTTTCAGAAATACTGCATTTCCAATGTTTAATGTGTTGTTTCCCTGTCTGCTTCTGGCAGTTCCCAGGTATTGCTAATGCCATATTCCTCTCAAACCCCGTTACCTATTGTTTCATCAGGCTTCACCCGCAGGCATTCAAATAAGCTGAAACTTCCAGGATGATTTATAAAACAATTTCCTGTGGAAAACGTAACCAGTCTTGTAGAACAGAACACTTAGCTAGTGCCAGCTCAGTCTGCCAATGCTTCCATTAAACTACAAGCAGCTTCCTAATGATAACAATTTTGAGTGAACTAAAACTATTGGGATCCAATTTTCTGAACTAGTAACTGTCATTATCATTTACAGCTTAGTTCAGCTTCTGGGATAACAGCCAACTGCATAGATGTGGTTAATGATTAACAGTGTTTTCTTCTAGTCTGGAAAAAATTCCTCAACGACAGCAGTGCAAATCAAGCAACAGACTTTACTGCATCTTCATCTGCCTGACAGCAGCACAAAGCTGGGAAAGGCTATCTGTAGGAGATTAAACCTACACAGGGTCATTAAGTAAAGGTTTGAGAAAGGAGTGATGAGATAAGGAAAGTAAGTCAATCTAGAGTGGATGAACTTCAGCTCATAGCAGGTCAAAGCCTGGATCATGGTGTCAAAGTTAATGCCTGCTGTGTATGTTAAGTAGGTGTGATAATGTGACAGCTTAAAAAAGCCCCAACATGTGCTTCATAACCTGAGTGCATATTGCTATTAGAATCTGGCCTTCAAAGGTTTTCCACAGAGTAAAGAAGATATTCCTCCTCAGTGACTTCAAATCTCCTGCTGCTGGTGATGATCATTTGCAGCTGAATGAAAGTTCTCAACATTTGTCACAAGTCGGGTGAGCACTGCTCCCACATAAGAGAGCAGAGAGAAAAAAGTGTTCTATGGCTTTGTACAGATCACCTGCTCAAGCAATGACAGAGCCAGGGATAAAACCTAACTGCCTGGAATCCTACATTTCCCCCTTTTATGATATGAAGAGGTGGCTTTGGTGGGGACAAAGGAAAACAGAGTAAATCCTCTACTACAGATAAAAAGCATCTGGGGCCTTGCAAGTTATTCAGCATTTTCAGAAGGCTCTCATACCACATGCCAGGATGGTATTCTGGGATCAGATGTTCAGAAATACTGACTGCCCATGGCTTCACAGCAAAATCCCTGCAAACTGCAGTTAGCCAGCACCTGCAATTGCTCACTGGCAATCATTTACACTGTGACTATTGCTTTCCTTCTTAGGTGTTCCATTTTCACAGTTGCTGAGCAGCTGGAAGTGTAAATCACTGGACTCTTGGGCTTCCTTGAATTTAAATTCTGGAATGCATTCAATTGGGCACAAAAAGTGGAGATAAGCAAAACCAAATGAAATTGTGACTGCCTCTGGACATTGATGGGTTGGTATTTCTTCCACACATCTGCTTAAGATTTCAAATGGCCAATTTATTTTAGGTGAAAGTACATTTTTAGATCTTTTGCAACAGTAAGAAGCTAGTTCCGTTTTCCACTGGCATATAGGGTTGGTGATCTGCTATTCAGACACTTCCTGTGCTTTGCATGCTCTGTAGTAGATTACCCAGTGAAGCTGCACAGCCCTGCCTGCCCTTTGGCAGCACACAGCCCAAGGCTATCGTTTAAGACAACCATTACAGCCAAAAACTCAGAAGAAAATGAGAGGCTAGAGACAGAGCTGGAGATTAATTCACAAAAATGTAAGAAAGCATTGTTTCAGTAAATGAATAGGTAATGCTTCCAAGACTGTTATGGCACAAAGAACTGGGCTTTTTGTGGTGAGAGATCAACTACAGGAATTGCGTTCTTGTCCCACATCACAAAGTCTGTCACATGCTGGCAGGCACTGGCTCCTGCCGGAGCATGCTTGTTTAGGTTCAGTCCCAGTCAGACTTTGGTGAACCTATTGTGGCATTAAACTTCAATGAATCCCATTCCAAAAGTCAAATCTCTCTTTAGAATGCAGTATTTACCCAGTATTTAAAAAATTAGAGTAAGTTCCTCAGAACACGAAGTTCAGTATTAACAAGTATGCCAGTCTGTGATGCAGTGCATACAGGAAAAATAGAACTAACAATGTCCTAAAAAAATAAAATACCTTTACAGACAAAATGAACAGTAAATCACAGTAAGGCAGAGGTATCAAATCTTGCATGTAAATCGGTTTGGATAAAAGTAGTCTTCTGACCCTGTCACTTTGTTTTCCTGCAGCTGTTAAAATTAAAACAGAAACCAAACTAGAGAACCCACACATTCTCAACCCTGAGGCTTTTTTCCATTACACTCTCATTTTCCAATACAGCTTCAAAGACACATGTTGCTGAACCATAAGAAACATCAGATTCTTCAGAGGATTTCTAATATTTTCTTTACATATATTTCCAGCTAAGAAATTGTTTTCTTTGTACTGTTATCCCCACAGAAGCTGCTTTTATATAGAAAATGCCTGGTCAGAGGCTCTAAACCAGTGTTTTGGTTAGGAGGTGGAAAGAGACCCTTCTATATATCACCAGGAGCTCTTAGGCTTGAGGACTTCAGAGATGAATCCCATGACCCAGCTAAACTCCTGAACCTGAATGGAGGGGCAGGTTACAGTTCCTCTGGAAGCCAGGGATGCCAAACCCCTACCTTAAATATGCACCTTGCCATCTTAAACCTGAAGGAGATGTCTTGTTGCAGACACAGATCCAAGTACGTGTGTTTAAACTGAGCAGCTGGACACTCAGTCTTTAAATACTTGGTAGTCTCGTCCTTTGATTTTATTGGTACTCTCCAATTTCTCTTACCTAATCTATAATACACATCTCACTTCATCCCACTTTATACTCATCATCTTGCCGTGCTGAATACCCAGCACTCAGTGATTTTCACTCATTTCCTCATCTTCCCAAAACATCACCTAACTGGAAAAGAAAAATAATTGTGACAATCATTCCAATGGCTACACTGGCAAACATTCCTCTCCGCAACTTTCTTGGGAAATGACTGGACTGCACAGCATCCTCAGCTTGGAATTCTCAGTCAGCAGTTTGCAAGCCTCTACAACACAGCAGTAAAGTCAGTCATGGCACAGGAAACTTCTGAAACTTCTACTTCTGAAGCTTCTACTGAATCTTCAGATCTGCCTTCAATTCTTCACATTTGATCACTGTTCTCTACCAGATTTGTAGAAGCAGCACAACCTTCTGATTGATTAAAAGAAACCCCACCTGATCCCGGCAGCTTCTACAAGGATAGCAGTATAAAGAAGATGTTTTCTTAGCTGGAAGTATCTGTAAACAAGATATTAGAATACCTACTGAGCTGAGCCTCACCATTATGATGATACATATCTTGTTCTAAAGGGGTTTCTGTTGATACACATGATTAGTCAAGGAATACCTGAAATGTATAGAAGACATTGCATGTCTCCTCTCCAGAAGCTGATGTTTCTCAAGGGTCACTAGAATCACATGCTCCTGCTTTATTGTTGAATCACTTTTAACGTCTTTCTTCAGAAGTTTCATTCGTGAAAGAAATACTGTTCTGTGTTCTGCAGGACTCTTTACAGTTCTTCAAAAAACACCTTCACAGCAAAGAGATCAACGTCTTTCTATGTATATTTGTAACACATATGCAATATTTACACACATTCCTATGCAGACAGCCGGGATCCTTGCTATAGGCTTAATCCTTGCTATAGGCTGAATTTGAGCTCATAATGGATCAAAATATTTTCCTGAACTGCACCAAGACGGGTGGAGGAGCAGGAAAGGTGATTATTAAAAGTCATCGAGCTCTTAGTCTTAAATTAGGAGAGAACTGGAATATGCCCTGGAAAAGTAAACTGAGTTAGGTTAGAAGTCATCCCCTAGTCAGATCTCTAGTAAAATACTTACGTCTGACACTTCTTGTATTAGACTGCACAGTGATATCCTAAAACATACCTGCAAGTATGCAAGAGACTCTGTTTTTCTTAAAATAATACCTGAGAAAGTCTGGTGCCTTGGAAATCATGTTTTCAAAATCTGCAAATCCTAATTTCCCATCACCATCCATGTCAGCTTCTTCTATCACCTTCTCACAAACCAGAGTGATCTCCTCCTCTGTCAGCTCTTCCCGGGTCAGTTTATTGAGGGTTTTTTCCAAGTCTGCTTTACAAATGAAGTTATCTGTGTTAAAATCTAAACAACAGAAGAACCAAAGATCACCAAGTGTACCACTCATTTACTCCAAACACGAAAAGCACACCAGAGCCCCTCCACACAGTACCATAAATCTTAAAGGCATAGATTGCTTTCAGCTCTCGGGGAGCCATTTCACTGAGCACGGAGAACATATCCACAAAGTCATTGAAGCTCAGGCTCCCCTCTCCATCTTCTGAGAAAGATTCCACAATCCTTTCTTTGAAGGGATTCTCCTGTGAAAGACATACATAGACTGGTATTTGGAAGATGAAAAAACCTGCAGACTCCCTGATAATGAATATTTAATTGCATAGTTGGCTTTTTAAAGACATTTTTTTCTTTTTTTTCCCCCCAAAAATGCATCAGAAAACTTACATTTGTATGCTTTAGCAGGAAGTTTCAGCAGTCCTTGCTGCTGCATAGTATCACTTCTGGCCTTTTATTTTCACTGACACAACCTGTGGTTGGATTGACTAAAAATTCCAGAGATTTAAATGAAATGTAATCACCACTGGAGATGATTCTGAAATAATTTCTAGCACCTTAGAATAAGACAATATTCTAAAACCATAAACACACAAGCAAGCATAAGAAAAACTGCTTTATCATGATGAAATCCAAAACAAATGTTTTTACAGAAAAAAAACATTGTCTTTATCAGAGCTATACAAAACCCCAACACTAATTTGTAGCTGTATCAATAAAACTTGGAAAATCAATTCAATTCAGTTGAATATGAACAGAACACAAACATCACTTGGGCTGTGAGCAGCATCTCATTAAAGCTGTGCTACAGATCTTATCTGAAGCCAACATACTGATTAACATACTGATCCATAAATATATACAGCTGTGGTGGTGACATATCAGGTTCACTATTTTTAATATGCATGCAGTATTTTGTTTGGCTTTTAAACAAGCAGTACTGTGAAAGCTCAGAAGTTCAATCGTATCTCCATTTAATTTCTTTTTTTTTTCCCTGTAAATTTAATTACCTAACAGGTATTCATAAACCACCCTATTATTTTAAATGAAATTTCAAAAACTAGCTATATTTGAGAGACAATCAGAAAAATGTTGTTTTTCAGTTTACTTGAATTCTTTCTTGATAATTCACACATAGAACATAAGCATCTATAGAAGGCATTTTTAGCATAAATGTGGTGTCTAAAAAAGTAACGACCAGGAACAAGGCTGTTTTTATGGACAGATGAAGTAGGGACCACAGAGCCTTAGGCTCAAATGACAGCCCATTAAAGTAGTCAATACTAAATACAAATTCTCCTGCAGGGTTGGATGACTGAAGGAATCCACAATTGGGAACAGGCCTACAGATTTCAAAGGATAGGAGATTAATGAGTACCCTGTTAGATGAAGACAAAACCAGGCCAGATAAAACCAAATTAAATAGAATAGAAAAGAGGGATTCCCAAAAATAAAAAGCAGCCTCAAAACCAAAAGGGGCACATCTCTCCAGGGCATGAGAATAAAAAATAACACCCCAGACCCAGGCAGATGGCTGAGAGAACCTCACTGTAAAAGGATATGAAGTGATCACTCATGTCTCATGAATGATGTGTAGGTACAGCAGGTGTGCATCTGCGGGTACTCAGGTTAAAATATCTCACTTAAATGCCTGGAAATGTCCCTGGAAATATTAGTGGAATACACATTTACCTGTTTGTGGGATTTACCTGTGGTTATACACATATACCTGTTTGTGGGATATGCACACACAGACCTGCAGGGAGGAACAATTGGTTCTATTGTTTCAAAGTGCCAGTTTATAAATAAGCCAAAGTAAGATTCATTTGGGCTGAAATGTATGAAAAGGCCCACTTTCTTCCTAAAAGCACACCAAAAAATAGTGTGTTATATGTTTAATAATTGAAAATGCCAAACATCAGAATGGACATCAAAGCATGTTAGAAATTTATTTTTCATTTCTAAAATGCTGTATAGCTCTCTTTGGAACAAACCTGATGAGAAGTAAGTGTCATGGTAACAGTAGTAAACTGACATCTTAGAGGCAGCATTGGGTAACAAACCAGGAGCAGACAGATGCAAATATCCCTATCAGCAGTGAATATCAAGCCCAGGACTCAGTGCTTTAAAAAGGCTGGGGCAGGATCTCACTGACTCAATAAGCATATTGCAGTTGCATAAGATGAGTTATTTATTTGGCATGTCAGAAGTCTTGAAAATACAGATGAATTAAGAATGAATTAAATGAACCTAAGCATACTTCTTAAGTAACTCTTTGCCAAATGGATCTCTAAAACCAAAATGAAAAATAAAATCTTTCCTCATATTGATTTCTTTCCTTTAACTTTCTCATATTATGTGTCTTCAGGCAGTGTATCTGTGGCTTACACAATGGAAAGTATTAGCTTACCTTCACAGATACTTTTCACATCCTTTCTGTAATTTCATTACCTCTACTCTAAAGAGCACAGATTAGGGTTCCATCATATTTAAAGGAAGAGCCATGGGGGAAGGGAGTAAAAGGGAAAATTATATTGTTTTTTCCTAGATTGTTTTCCCATAAGCACTAATTGTTGAAAAAAGATTCCTTTTAAAACTAGCAACTTACACTTGTCTTAAAAAGCTTTTTCTGTAGTCTCATGATAAAAATGAGAGGGGAGACAGGAACAATAAAGAGTCGCTACAACCGAAAACCAACTCTGCTGTTTTGCAGATTGATGTTGTTGCTGTAGTGGCTCAAGACAATCCTAAATGTGCAATCCATCTTTGCAAGGAACGCTTCTTTTACTCAGATAATTGTGTTTCTGTGCATTTTAAAATCTCACACAGCATCTATTCCAACATTCAGACCTTTAACAGTTTACAACAAAACACAACCATTAGTTTTCTAACAAACTATTTGAGGGTTTACTCCTGGCATTGCAGCTAAGTCACCTGTTACATTCTTCTGTCCTCTAGTTTCCATCCCAGACTCTAGGACAGTACTCTGGTGGCCTTTTGCCTTATCTGCTTTGTAGTTTGAAGAATTAATTTCAAGCATCCAATCCTATTCCCACAGGCTGACTGCATTTTGGAGATAAGAGGTTGCAAGTAAGTAAGATAGGTCAAGTTAATTAAGTTGGAGATACCAGAGAGTCATTACAAAATGCTGCTTAATTTTTATATCCACAGAAACACAGTGATGACTTTCCCTTTTGTATTTGAACATAAGTCCCCACTGACCTTTAGAGAATATATATAAAAGCACAGAGCAGTCTATTTTGCAGACTATTGCAAGTCAGAATCCTTTTGGATGCTTTAATCAGGACTTTTTCAACAATGGTAAAAATTTGCCTTTCTCAAATTTCAGGAGTTATTCCAAAACAGAGGGAAGAAAAATTGCTATCAGACAAACATTAATATAAAAGTAGTTAAACTGTTCATTACCAAAGCTCCATAGGAAAGACTGGTGCTTCAGAAGGGAAGCATAATAAGTGCAACAGCAAATTGTCCCTGGAGCAGAAAAAAGCAAGTTTCTTTGCAGGATTTTTTTCTTAATTTTCTTCTTCCTCAAATCAATAGCTTGGGTTTTATGGGTCTATGATTATATTAATGTCATCAAACTTCTCTGCAGTGCCTGCAGGGTACTATTTAAGAAATTCCTGCAGAAACCAGGGCTAAGACAGAGCTAAATTGGTACATTTATGTTTTATGGAAAAGACCATTTTGTTCTGTCAGAAAGCGGAAGCATATGAAGTTCAACAGTGACTCTTTACTGAAGTCACAACAACCAAAAAACCAAAGATTCAAGCTGTATACAGAATTGATTAAATATTACAGAACCTACCAGCACCTCATGGGAAGATAAGGCATTGTGGCAAGAACTGATTCCTACCAGTGACAGGGAAGTGTACAGACAAGGCTGCAGGGGAGGTGCAGGCCTGGGGTTTCATGCAGAGAAAACAGCCCTCGCCTATGACACTTGATAGAGACTTCAGAGAAGCAAGGAGAGTGCTCGGAGTAAAGTTTTGTTCCTCTGAAGGGAGTAAAACATCCCATCATAACTAGGAACAACTAACAGAATGCAGCAAGGATGTTGAGATGAGCTGGAGGCAAAAATCAGCCAGAGCAGGGCTGGGGCTTGGGAAGATCACCCTGCTCTGGCATTACCCGTTGCTCTTTACAGGGAAAGCCCAGGTGTCATTGTCCAATGCACAGAAAGCTGTGAACCTGAAGAATCACTGAAATCACATCTAAAACCTCATCCTGTTAATATTGTGGAAAGTATTTTTTATTTTGAAGCAACTTGCTTGCATGCACTTTTAAAGCTGACTACAAATAGGGTGCTAACATTGGTTCTGAAATGTGAGATGGAGTCGCCATTCCCTGTGTGTCCTTGCTGGCTTCTGGCTGATTCCTGTGCCTGCTGCCCATCCCGTTTCAGCAGTGGATTTATGAACTACCTACCTCCCCAGTGCCTCTTACAGCAAGGCCTGCAAGGATCAGTGAAGTTCCTGTGTGAGCCAAAACGCAGGAAGCAACAGACTGTAAAGTGAGTGAAACAAAAATGGTTCCCCTCCAGCAGCCCTTTGCTGCCCAGCTCTGGAGAGAAGGATTGCTCTGCACTGCAGTGCCCACAGACAGCCCACAATCTAGGAAAGAGGCAATCTGGGATGTGGACACCCACCACTGCTACCAACACCACAGGGGTCTCTGACACCAGGTTACATTCCCACCTGCAGCTCTGTGGCACTGACACAGTGATAATGTGACCGAAATCAGTTTTAATTTAAAAAAATACCACTTTTGCTTTCTCCCTGGTCCCACACTGAGCAGTCATTATCATGGCTACAGTTTTGCTATATTAATTAAAGCCATCTCACAGGTGTCCCGATGCCCCTAAGTTAATTTATTAGACTGGTGCCAGTGTAACAAAGATTGCAAAAATTAGAGAACAGAGACTGCAACGAAACTGATGGAGTAAAGTAGCTCTGTTAACTTCAGTGTAATGGTAGACCTAATCAACTGAAAGTACCTTCCCCTTCTTTATTTATTTATTTCTTGTCCCAACTTTCAACTTTTCAGAATCAGGAGTAAGTGAATAATTCATTAGCAATTAAAGAGAATGACCATCAGCATTTTTTTTCCCTTGAAACACAAAACACCTGGCTCAAAGCTTTAATGCATGAGGTAAAGATCTTTCTTTATATTAGCAGAATCTAATTTAGAAAAGTGCATTATTGATTCTATCCGTTTGTCAGAACCTGCAGTGGCATTGAGCTCAACATTGCCAGTAACTAGAAATGTAATGTGTGTATGAAAAAAGCCAGGTGCATTGAAATTAGCACTAATTTTATTAGAATTTAATAGACATTTAGGTCATTTATTCCTATTTTAAGAAGTAAATGTTGTCTTTGTCTTCACCTTGATGAAAATTTACCAAAGAAAGAAAACACCATCATGATTTGTTAGGCAGTCTGGTCAAGTTGCAAAGGTCAAAGAATTTTTTTCTTAGTGTATGAGCTGAAGTTAGTACCTAGGTCGCTTCAAAAATAAACTCTTGAGGAAAGACTCTCCTTCTCACCCCCGTCTGCACAGGTGCCCACAAGATGCTTCAGGAGCAAGATGGACCCCACTTTATAACAAAGATCCCAGGCATTTAAACATCTTTTAGTGTCAATGCTTTGAAAGACTCATGGAATATCACCTAGTCTCCTACTACTGGGATTTTACTGGAAACAAGCTCAGTAGCTACTGAAGGCACTTTTCTCTGTGAGCTTCCAGAATTCCTGAAATAAAATGAGTAGTTTGCAACAAATATTTCTAAGGTTCTTCCACAGACTTATGAGACCTGAGAGAGAATTTGTATAAAATTCAACACTGAGTTTGTTCTATTACTTTCATAAAGTCAAGTTCCATTACCTAGAGACATCCTCTACAGCAGGGTGAAAAAGCCTCACAGACTTGTGGTGCCAGTAGATAGATTATGATCCATATATGATCCATACATGATTATGATTCATACATGGAAGCCTCTTAGGAAGTCTGTCATTACCACCTAAGTTTGCTAATCTAGCATGATACGCTCCTGTATCTCAATCTAAATACGATCCTGTATAAAATTTCTGGTTTCTATGTCAGCTTCAGTACCAGGCCTTCCATCTGGAAAGTTCTCATAGAATGAGTTGTTCCTTAAGTGTTCAATCTTCTATCACTGCAGCCAAAAAGACTCTGTGTGATCATCATTTCTCACTTCCTTTTCTAAGCTTAGCCTTGATTTGTCACAAAGCAACTCTCAGCTCTCTGGCAGTTAGAGTCTGAAGAGTCAAAGAACTGTGCCAAAGGATTCATGTTGTGCTATCAGGATCTCAGAGGTGATAACATAAAGCCTAAGGAGTACTGATGCCATTAGAAAAAGCATAAATATATTTTGCTGAAGAAGCCAATGCTTACTGTGAAAAAGAATTCTAAATTATTTCTCAGCTTCTTCAGAAACCCAAGCTGTCCATAGGCATCTGCTAAATCAGAGTCTGAAGAATAACTGAAGGATAAAAATTTTCCCAAGGTTTTCTATCGAATTAAACGCTTGCATGTGTTTAATGTTTCCATTTATATGAAATGCTGCTCGAATACTTTTTAACACACATACATTAACAAAACATGCTTCTTCTTCAATAAATTATATTATCCCAGAATCAAACATACAGCAAGTGGAGTATTAAAGGAACAAAGAGTTCTGTGACCTTCAACTTGAAATCTAATTCAAATGTTTTTCACTTCATGTTGGCTTAGCATCCTCTACAACTGAATGTCTAAAGCATAGCTTCTGCTGTAAAATACCAGATAGTTGAAAAAAAAATACAATACTAAGGAAGAATTTCTAGATCATTAAAATTAAGTGGAAAGCCATCAATTACAAGGTTTTTATAGCATTGTTCTTAAACAGCTTAATAATGCTTCATGCAACTATCAGATTGAGCACATAATTGTTTCCACATGATAGTAATTTATAGACATCAATTGACTAGCATACATGAAAAACACAACATAATTCAATTAACTGTTTAAAAATAAATGATAAAAGTCCACATTTGTCCTGTTAAAACCATAAATTATTAAATTGTTGAACTGAGAATAAAAACAAATAATGTCTCAATTTTTTTTTGCACTGATTGCCTGATACCTACTGCTTCTCTCATTTGCAGTTAATGGACTGTTTCTCCACTTCCTACCATGTAATGTCCCCATGAAAATGAAAACTCCTGATAATTAAGAAAAATAATATTTATTGTGCTCAGGTAGCTGAGAAAAAAGGGGAAAACCTTTACTTTTTATTATCAATATTCTGCACACTGATAGCAAATTTCCTACAGACTGAGATAAGAACTTCAGATTTCTAACCAGCTCTTCACACAGAGATTCCTGTGGATACATGGCTTCTGCAGGGGATATACACAAAAAGCAAATATTGCTAAATTTATTTCCTATTCATTTCCTTTAACTACCCTAACTATCTCTGCAAGAAAGACATTCACCTGAATATTTTCCAGTTTCTGAGGCTGGTTTTGCCCTTGAACAGTAACAGGAAGGGGAAGATCTTAGCATGCCACAGTGCTTCTGGATATCAATTTTGGAAAAAAGTCTGGCAGACGAGCTACAGAAGTTAAGATACAGTTTGCAAGCAGTCAAAAGGAATACCTTCAGCTCAGGCATGTTTATTATAAGCTGCATAGGTAGTTTAACATCTGGGTCCTTTGTATAGTCCATGGGCACAACATTTGGTGCCATTTCATGGTATCGGCCATGCAACCTGTAAACAAGCAGAAACAAACAGCCAATAACCAATTTTAAATAACCAGTTCCATTCAGACACGTACAAATTCAATCACGTACAAATTTGTCTTGAAGCTCTAATCATTGGTTTTAGTGCACAGGTCTGAGCCCACCAAATTCCCATCTTTCTGAAAAAAAGAGGGCTTTGATGCAGCATCCAGCATAACTGCTACCAACAGCCACATGTTTCTCGAGGTCTGTAACTGAGCAGAGTTTCACACGATGTGTCTGTAACATTTAGGCACTGCCAGGAATGTGTATAGAAGGCCTGAACCAAGGCAAGTACTACGAAATGCAGTTTTTATCACATGTGGAAGTTAAGTCTTACACCTAATTCATACACTGCTTAGGACAGAAAGTGCCCCTTTGTCATGTCCTATGTCTTAACACAGTGTATTCTGATCTCTCAGTAGGGCACACGTACTACTTGTATACATTATAAAGCCGTATCTTGTGACTTACTTTCCTTCTAACAAAAAATCCTGCTTGCTCACTAACAATTACATATAGAGATTACCGTGTTTTAACAGCAGAATATAAGCAACCCCTTCATTTCCCCAGATTTACCTGCAGCAGCTCTGCACCCAACTGAACTACTTCAGGTTCCTGTGTGTAAATAAACTCAAAAACTAGGGTAAAATAATCTACAGGCATCTGTTGTCTCATTATTATGATGTGCCACAAAGAACACATAAAATGAAATACAGAAACACATTTTTTCTACATTGTAGGAAAGTGATGTCCTCATCCTGAACAGCAATATTTTGTGCCATACCAGAAATTGGATATCCACTATCTCAGCACATTTCAGCTGCTTACCACAGCTCACCCTGACATTTCATAAATATTGTGTAATTCAAGATGCAATAGCCATTTCCCTCTCTAGCAATTGATTTCTCTGTTGTAAACGAAAAGCACTTAAAAAAAAACTTAAAAGAAAACAAAGCTTTCAAGTCCAATGTCCATCTATGGGTTGCCTACTTTCTTAAAAGCTAGGATACTGAAATGGTGTTCAGGTCTTCAAGAAAATTAAGCGCTCCTTATTGGCAAAACTTGACCATTGTGATCAACATTCAGAAATTCAGGAGCTGACGGTCCCTGCTTATTTTAACTGCCAAGATTTCTTACTTTATCTAATATTAGACTTGTCTCTTTATAACATGCCATATCAGTGCATAGTAAACCTGCCACTTCGTGCTGACAGAATTCACTATCTTGTCCACAGAAATTGCAATCTATTTATACTGAAGTTCAGCCATACCTTTTGGCAGCTTAAAGAAGGATACAGCTCCCAGCTCTAGACTAGACTGACAGAACTGTCTGGAAGGCAGGTGCTGGACACAGAAACATGCAGGTAGCTAACTGCAGATTTGAGGGTGGCTCTCATATCCTGTTTTCCTCCCAACTAACTCTGCTGTTAATTCATCAAATCGGTCAAAGATCTGTAGATGTAAGAGCTTTCTGCCTGAGTGGATTTCACACTAAAGCATCCAAATGAGTCTGTAGGAAGTGGCTTTGATCTAACTCCTGCAAACTAAATTACAGCAATAAAACACATCTTCCACATGCTTTTATCTGCAAGGATCCAGCAACTCTATTTGTAATAGCCTTATCACATGGCAAGACTAGCATTTAAGACCATGAAAAAGGGTATAAGATTTCCCTATACCAAACATATAGTATGTTGCACTTAATCCATTATCCTTCAAAATAATAAACAAAGAACCCAAACCAATCGAACAACCACAAAAGACAGTAACACCTTTTCCTTCTGTAAGATCTTGATGCTGGAAGGTTCTTCAGGGACACTATGTACTGTTTTATAATCAATTGGATTGCCAGTATCAAATACTGGATTTTGTAGAAAAAATAACGGACCTGCTTCAGCCTCTTAACAGGATCCCAAGAAAACCACCTGTCATGAGGAACACAGTCTTTTATGCTGGAGGTCCACCAAAACTCCTGCTTGGTTGAATAACTTATGTTGCATTGGGAAAATACTTTCTTTTTGGCAAGGAAACAATACATGTCTGGTCAATTACTCTGTAACACAATGTAAAACTCAGTAGACACCAGGGTTGTTTACACCCATAATCCTCCTGCCTGTATGCAATACTTCACTATGACAAATCAGTAATCACTTCCCAAATGCTGCTCTCATTACTGACTGTTCTCTCACATCTCTCAATAACATTAATTCCTAACTACAAGTAGAGAAGAAACAAAGCTCTGGTAAAGGCTCTGTTATTTCTCCTGTTTTGGAGAAGCAGAAGGTTCTTCAGGTGACCTGAACACATCAGAGCAGTTGGGACCTAGAGGAAATGCTTTTTGTCCTTTTACTCAGCATGGCCTTCACAGAAAGCATGTCTGAAAACAACCTCAAACCTCTTTATCTGTCCTAGACACAGAAACATTTATGTCTTGTCAGGGAGGTAATGTAAGGTTTTGCAGTGCTGTCTGAACACACAGATTTGGAAAAGCTGCCATCATCATACAAAGACCATCATGTATATTCAGAAGCCCAAGACCAGCCTCACTGTCTTTGCAGCAATAACTACTACAACTGTATTTCCTTTAAAAGATTCTTCTGGATGCATGCAGAAACATTTTCCTATTCCTGGATGTGCTCTCTTTGTCAGCAGGATTCCTTATTAATTTTGCAGGAAATGAAAAATTGGCAGTGTCTTCCCTGCCACAAATGAGAGTGGGAGGGAATTAGGTGATAAATTTAATGGCAAATTTCATTAACTGATGATGCTCTGTCCCCACAGGTACTGGTATATGTTTATGCTTCACGTACAACATTCAAGGATTAGGGCTGTGATTCTGTATCATTTTAATCCAGTCTAAATCCAGACTGCTGATCTGCCCTTGCAGAAATTTGAAGCCCACCAGCTACTCGTGTCCCTTGTATAAGCATTAAAGAATGTGCAGTGAAGTTCAGGAAACTGATGTGTTTGAAAATAAAGACGTTTTCACAGTTCGCTCCTTGGGGTTACTGAAGCAGTTGTGACAGCAGCGGAAGAAAATGAGGGTTTAATTTTTCTATTAAATTAATCAATAAAGGCAGAACAAGACTTACCCCTGTAGACAGCAGTAGTTTTAAGATCAACTCAGCTGTCCATCAACCAGCAAAAACCAAAAGTGCTGTGTTCAGCAAAAAGCCCACAACACAATTTTGTCCCCACAGCCTAATTTTGATTGATGATAACTTTCATTTTACTACTTTGGGTCTTTTACATGGCAAAAGGTAGGTCAGAGTCTGTTCCCACTTCTCAAGGGTGAAGCACCCTAGAGTCAGCAAGGATGACACTGTGGGAATTTGCTGGATATAGTCTGGCATGTCTCTTACAACAGAGCCTCCTGCTCTACCTGAATAGATCTGAAAAAAGAGATTTCTAAGCTTACACCCTGCAGCAACCATTTAAATTCACTACTGAGCTTTGGGAGGGAGTCAGACTGTACCCAAGGTCACCAGTGGGTGTGTTAAAACACAGAGCAGTCCTTCCCTGGCCTGGTGTACATTCATCTTCACCATTAAATGTAGTGACAACAGCTGGCTGAGCTGCCTTTTTAACAGGAACTCTGCACTGAAGGAATGCTGAAAACAAGAGATAAAAGCTTGCAATGGCTCATTGATTAGAAATAAGTAGAGGCTTTAAAGTGGCCTTTAGAAATGAATAAATATCTTCCCAGTTTGAGTCCCACAGCAACAGTCACTTGATTTATGCTGTAAGGGGGAAACATTTTTATTCAGCAATATATATCCTATTTATTCCTAAGTAAAACGGATGCATTCAAAGACGTGTACATTACACTCAAGACCATCTCAAAAAGTAAATTCTAGATTGCTTGGCATTGTTCTGCACTCTCAGGAAAAAAAAAAAGGCAAATGGCTTAACTAGAGCAATGAAAGCAGGAGTGAGTGCTGATGGTCAGTCCCACCATGGGTTCATAGGAGCCATGGCATGACCTGACTATACACTCGTTGTACAGGATGGAACAACCTGTGCCTGCAGCAAGACCAGCAGTGCACGGCTGCTGTTCAGTTGTACTTTTGGTTATTCACCACAATCAGAGCTAGAGGCTCCTGTCCAGATGCCAGAGCTGAATGGAACAGCTGGAGAAGGACTTTGTGTAATACACAGAGAAGAATTCACCACTCCAGAGACCAGCAGGAGAATTGACAAGTCAACATAATGCCCTGGAAAGAGCCAGGTCTCATCAATCAGCCCTTCCAAGCACCTGAGATGGCTGGAAGTAAAGGAAGCAGCAGCATTGAAGATGAGACCACACAGAATGCAGGACAGAATGCACTGAAGGGAACTGATTTACAACCCTTGCTCCAGAGGCTGTAGCCCTGTACTGATGCACATCAGTGAACTGCACATGCTCTCTTGTCCTGCAGTCCTTTAATGGACAGTGTTGTGTTGCACTAAATAGTTATTTAGTTGTTAGCACTGGGTGTTGAAAAAAATGTTATTGGGTCACATATTCC
>JAYDZK010000025.1:19546119-19562718 GCA_034509185.1 Euphonia xanthogaster
CCGGGGGCGCTCTGGGCGCCTCACGCAGCGCGGTCCCCCGGCACCGCTCACCGGCGTGGCCCGCGCGCCTCCGGACGGGCCCGGCCGGACAACTTCGGATGTGCGGATCCCGAATACGAACGTTCCCGGTAATGCCTGAGCGTGAAAGTTGCCTTTGTTGTCTGTGTGTGCAAACCCGCCCAACGGTGGTGCCTCAGCAGTGTCTTCACGCCAGAGTACTCTGTATCTGTAAGGCGCTGCATTGCTTCTTGGAAACCCCCTGTCCTGGAGTAGCATCATTGCTTGCTCCAACGAGAAAAGGAATAGTAGTTTCTTTTCTGGAGTCGAAATACAATTAGAGTGCTCTTTACTAGGGAATTTTCGGTTTGCCTTCCATAAAATGTAATAAACTTAATAGGCCTTTTTTGTTAGGTTTGTAGAGGTGAAATCTAAATTGTAGGGACTGATGAGCTGTAACGGGACAGCATGTCCCAGTAACTTTTCTTAAAAATAGTAGTATGAGAACATGCATGGTTTCAAAGCTTGTTAGTATACTGACGTTAGGAAAAGGTTCTGCTAAGTGTGTCTCCAGAATTTCTTGGTTCTTACATGAAGGTTTAAGAGCAAACCGATCTACAAGCTCTATGTTAGAGCATGCACCTGACACCAGTTGTAACAGCTGCAAAAGATTGCATGTGTAAAAGAAGGAAAATGCATCATGGTGTAGGGGTATTTACAGCTGGGAATGCCATCAGCAGAGCAGGCTCGTTTGTCAGAGCGCAGGGCCCCTCTCACAGGCACATAGTCAGAAACTGCTGCTTTGCTATGTGACTGTTAGGAATCCTGCTCTTTTTGCAACACTTATTACTGGAATTTGTACAGAGAGGGGTAAGCAGCCTCTGTACTTTTAACGTGCTGTAATAACATTACTAACCAAGTGTGGATTAGATGAAACAATACTGATAATAATTTTTTGATAGCTCCTGTGAAGATGCTGAGAATTCCTGCAGGACACTTGTAAAAAGGTTATTGCTTCCACAGTCATGTTAGGTGGGAGTTATGAATTAGACTGTACAAAACAGTAGCACATAGGTACTTTGCAAAGAGGTGCTGCAATTAGCATTGTGCACCAGGTATCTTGTATGGTAAAATGCGTGTCTTGAGGCTGTGAACAATGTCTGTCTTGTGAGGCAGAATACTCTGTGCAGAGAAGGGGAGGAATACTTCTCACTTACAGAGGATATAGAATAAGAAGCAAGTGTGTGCTGCTTCAAACTTGTTATGGCTCCTAAATGCTGGGAAGAGTGTGCCCACAGTCAGTGAGGAGATGGTGTGAGTGAGGAGCCCATTCCCGAAGCAATGCATGTACTCATCTTACTCATTCCTCTGTGTTTCTGAACAAAGTGGAGTTTTTGCAGCTCTGTCCTGATGCAAAATTGTTTAGGGCAAGATGCTGTTTTTGCCTGAAGGGTGAAAAGAGGTGGAAGTTGCACACAAATTGAGATGTGGTCATCGGGTAGTAATTATGCTAAAGACAGCAGTGGACAGCAAGGACGTGAAGCAAGAGTACACATCTGCTATTTCAGCCACAAAACTGGAGTAGTAGGTAAGATAAAGATCTGAACTTGGACTGGTTTATGAAAAGGCCAGTAGGAAAATTAAGATGTGAGCTACGTATGCTTGCAGTGTGAGTACAAGTGCAAGCCTGCTACTCAGCTGAAGTATTTTCAGGTCTTGACTGACAGCATAAATGCAGAACATAACAGTGTAGCTGTCTCCCCTCTCACTGTGCCTGTTCCCAAAGGTTAGTTGGATGTAAGTGTGATTACAGTTCTGAAGGTGCCCTGTACAAGATGCTTACAGCTCATTATGCTTTGCCTCTCCTGGCCGCCAGTGCTGTGCTGCTGTTGCACCAAGGTGGGTTCAGTGGTGGCTCCCCCAGGCCTGGCTTCCTGCAGCTTGCTGGTTGTCTCTGACGGGCTCTTGCTGCAGTGATGTTGCATCACAGATCACTTCAGCATGGCGGGACAGGACTCACAAAGTCTCCAGCAGGATGGAGTGCACGGTTTCTGTGTTCCTGCACGTGATTAGGTCCACATTGAGAGGAGAAACTGCACTGCCCTGCGAGATCCTGACATGACTGAAATTTACCTGCCTCATCAGTATTTGTTTAAATTAGTTGCATTACCTGGCAACAGCGCAAGAATTAATTGAATTGTGTTATGCAGGACAAAACTGCATCTTTTATCAGAGCAGCAAACGGGGTGTTACTTCAGTTACAGTGGTCTCAGCTAAACTGCTTCCTGGACAATGGGATTAACTAAGAGAAAAAATACTTTATCCCTATGAGCACTGCAGAAGCAATATTGACATAGGAGACTGAGCTGGAGTCCTTTCTGCTGCATGTGTTAACATCTAAAGTGTCCAATAAATGCCATTTGAAGAATCTACGTTACTAGTTGGTGTATGAGAAGAGCACTGAGGTTCGATTCCTCCTTTTTCTCTCCTCTAGAGAGAAATCACTGCTTCTAGAGTGATTCTGTATGCTGCTGAAGGGTATTTGCCACACTCTTGTTAGGTTCAGTAATATGAGGAGAAGTCTGGAATCAGTGGTGTTGGAAAATGGCAAGTCTTGGATTTTTGACTTGTAAAAAAATTCTGAACTTTTGGGGAGTATTTTTGTAGTAGGTGGATATGAGCATACTTGGTGAAATGCCATTTTCAAGAGAAGAAGAGTAAAAAAATAGTAAAAGGTTGGCTTCTTACTGCTCTGGGGTAGAACTTTGCTATTGTTTGTTCTTTGGCTCTAGAGGTTTCTGTCCAAGGTGAATTGAAACCTTTTTTCCTCCAAATTTGTAGCTGGTGTGTTGTGGGCAGCAGCAGGGTTACCTCAGTCTGTCATAGTTCAGCCCACCCATTTGCTGGGCTTAGGATTTGGTGTGACAAGTTGATGTATTCGGGTTTAATTCTTAATTTTGTTATAAGGTGTCAGTGGAACCTGTTGCCTCCATGTAACCCCATTGAAATCACTGGGTTTGCATGAATAGAGTGAAGTCAGGCCTTGTAAATTCAAGTAGCAGTGGAGGTTTTCTGATGATACTTGTCAATAATGTTTATCAAGTAAACATTATAAAATGCAACAGCAGCCTATTTCTTGGCTTATTCCTCCATCTCACTTGCATTTTTTCATGTTCTAGAATTCAGTGTTGCTTTGATGTGTTTCAGCCAAAATTTCTTTGGGGCAATTTTTGTATCTTTCCTTGCATCTGTAAAGCACCGTGGGTGCCTATAGCATTACATGCAGATGAAACTACCTTTGAAAATGAATGTTCAAATCCGTTGGTTGCAGAGTTAGACCTGTAAGTCAGCAAATACCTGATTTAGGGTTGGGCAGCTACAGTTCTGTGTTACCAGCCACCCTGCTCAGGGAATGAGGCAGTGATTTGCAGGAAGAGCAGTGTGTGATCTTCATAGCTGAGAGGAGGATTAATGCAAATGGAGCTGAAGTAATGGGCTGTTCTAAACGTGGTGCCTCTGAATTTTCAAGAGCTTTACTTTCAGCCCAAATAACCTTCTTTCAAATTAGTTTCTAACGTGAAACCTCTTGGTATTTGGGAGGCTTAGCCCCTTTTGTGTGTTTGTTTGGTTTGGGTTTTATTTTGTAAAATTACACTGCATGGAGGTATAAACTTCCCTTGTTGACTTTAAAAAATCCCTAAACGGGATTTGAGCCTTCAGTGGTGATTTCTAATTCAGGTAATTGCCTTATTTTGTGAGGTTGTTCCTGGATGAATGGGGAAAGGACCTTTGGGTCTGTGCTTTCTGTAGGGGAACAGCAGGTGAAGTCTGACCTGTTTCATCCTCCTTTCTGCTCTGTGTCCTGCCTCAGCAGCCTGTCAGTGCTCCCAGCACACTTGCCACTGTTCTGTCAGGGGTACCAGGTGCCCAGCCCTTTGTACAGGGAGTTTGTGTCCACTTGGATTGGCTTTTGAGAGGCCGCCTTTTTTAATACTTGATTAAAAAAGCAAGCAGGCACAGGAAAACAGTTCAGTTTAACTTGAATGGATTGCTGTGAGACAAAGATCATCTCTGCTGTTCCAGGGAACTTCAAAGGCTGCCTGCAGACAAGGCAAGTGTCAGAGCTTCTCAAAAAAGTTGTGAAAGTCTTTGTAGTGGAAAGTGTTATGTGTCTGATATTTAAGTGTGCCTACCAGGTTTTCCCACTAATAGAAAATGAAAATTTGTGCATAAAAATAGCAAAATACAAGTTTTATTGAAGTTAGTGAGACCTTTGCTGTTGAATTATTTTATAATTCTTCCTTCAATGCTTTTGTTCAAGTTTATCGAATAATTTCATACAGAAAAGCAGTCATTTGGACTACCAGTCAATTTAGCTGATGGTACAAATGTAAAGAAAGCTCTGCTTTGAGTGAACTAAAGAGCTCCTGTCTGTAATAATTAAAGTTAGCAAACATACAGGATGTAAACATGAGGCATGCGGTATGTCTCAGCAAGCAGTGCATAATTTTTCTCTGTATATAATAGCTGCCTGCATTTTACAACCCAGATGTAGTAAATAATTGCATTTTTATCTGGAATGATAAAAGTAGACAGCTTTGAAAGCAGTTTTTAACAGGAAAGGGAGATACGGTCAAAGTTCACGTGTTAATTGCACAAGTGTATGAAAAAAAGCCAATCTGAACGATTTTTCTTGGATGTATTTGTTGCTTTTCTTCTGTTACCAGCTGCCACATCCGGAAATCTGAATGCTCTCTCTTTTTTTTTTTTTTTTTTTTTTTTTCAGTTGTAAGAAGGACTTTGGGAGCAGGGGCAGTAGTGTAATTAAATAGATACGTTTAACTTGGAAAGCTGTTATTTTTAGAGCTAGCTCAAAAGGGCAGGTACTCCTTGGAGACATTCTAGTACAGCCAGATTGTCTCCTCCAACTAAAGAGCAGTACAGGACATGGGCAGCATCAAGGTTTACTTAAAAGTTTTTGATGCATGTTATCTCTGGGCAAAAAAAAAAAAAAATTGAGAGGAGGCTGCAGAGTGGGCACAGCTTCTGAGCCTCTGGGCTCTCGGTGCTTCATGAAAGAGTGCAGGCTCCAGAGAGGCTGCCCGTGGGGGGAAGTCCTTGCTCCCTTCCTTTCTCAGGCTGTGTGCTGGTGCCCTGGCTCCTCTCAGGAGCGCAGCCCTGCTGGGGCACAGGTGAGCTCCCTCCCTCCCTCCCACAAGGGCTGTGCTGGGGACAGCAGCTGCTCTGAGCTGCCCTGGTCGCTGCTCCCCTGAATTTCCATCCTCAGCTGCGAGGAGCAGGGCAGTTGGTGCTTGCTCCTGGTAGGAAAGGGTGTGTACATGAATTCATGGGGGCACTGCAGAGATAGTTTTCTCCCTACTCTCTGTACTTTTTTTGTGGTTCTGTTTGCTCACTTTTCCACCTCTGAGCAAAGGGGAGCATATGGCAGTGTGCTGTCCATCTGGTTGCCACTTACTGTGAAATCATTATGCAGGCAAATTTGGCCCCATCTTGAATTTCTTAGGTAGGAGAAACTGTTACTAGAATGACAGCTGAGTGTTTATACTGAGCTGTAAATGTGAATTAAGCAAAGAATGAACACAAAGGGCTCTTTCTGAATATTATCAATCTTCTACATTAAATAAACCCCAACTTGTGCTGTGCTAGTATTTAAAGCAAATAAGGCTGGGATCCTCATTGTGAACAGCAGACTCTTCAAGTACAGATAAAAGACAAGTCCTGTCCCAGAGGATTTGCAGTCTAAATACATTTTAATGAGAATATAGTGAATGGTGATAGGTGCTTAGGAGCCCCTTAGTTATAGAGATAATACTGTATGTATGTCACGAAAAATTCCGTTGGCATTTTTGCATCCTAGCACAAGCTTGTCACATAGTCTCTTGAAATGCATAATGGATGTTAATTCAGGGCTGTGCATTTTGGGTATACCCAGGTATTTCTTGTTTACCTGCATATCAAGGATCAACACTGGTAAAGAGATCTTATGGTGTCTTTGGCACCATAAGCACATGTGCATTTTTGTTATCACATTTCACATTGCAAACACTGAAATAGCAATAACCTAGCTTTCCTCTAGTTATCTAAAGGAGTGCCACTGAAAAAAAACAATTAGGTGATGTTTATGCTGTAATATTCTGATACCTTATCTGCAGACAAGAGTACCTGTGAAAGTAGTTTTTAAATTCAATTTATTTTACAGTTAGGAGGGTTAACTACATTTTCTATTGCATAAGTCAAGAGCTTGTTTTTCATGTAGCCACATGGAAAAGCCTATATTTTTTAAAAATTGGAACAGGTGGCTACACAAGTAGAAGATAAGTCAGAAGAAAGTAATTTATCTGAAACAGTCTCCCTTGCTGTTTAGATCAGGAATCCTCCCTTTCGATTGTTACATGCATATTTATTATATAGTACTGCTGCAGTGATTCCACTGTGATATGTGATATGAAAGTGCTTGTGGATTGGAAAGAAGAGTTTTGCCTTTGTGGAGGAGAGTGGCTGTAGTTTTTTAACTGCATTCTTTAAAGTTTTCATTTTGTTTTGAATAGAAGTGCAGTCAAGTTTTTAAATATTGTAAGTATTGAGATTTTTTGCCTTTTTTTCCTACAAGAGCCTACTTAAAGGACTATAGATAGCTTTCTGAAAAACTTTTGTTCTGTACTGCATCATGCAATGGGAAAAGTTCATTTTAAGTTTCCAAAAAAAATTCCGAAGTTTGAGATTTACTCTGAAGGAACTGTTTTTGAGCAGATATTCTCTGCATTAGTATGTCTTCCAAGTATTTTAAAATGGGAATTCAACCCTCAGTACACAGCAGTGAAACTAGACTGACAGTGGGAATTCTGAGTAGATTTGGGGAGGAGGAAATATTTCATGGCTTCTGTTAGAGTCTGTGGGAGAGAGCTGTGGCCTGTCTGCTGGTGATCTGCAGCCAAGCACCTGCTGGAGCAGCACTGGGGGAGCTGGCTCTGCTCAATCCCTGCTGAGCTGCACCTTGCACTGCCTTGGTGAATGACTTGTGCCCTGCAGAATTGTTTTCCAGTTCAAAAGAAGAAGAAGGAAAAAAGGAAGGGTAGCACAGAAAAATTCAAAGCTTTTCTTTTAGCCCCAGTTCTTTAGCTCAGAGCATCGGAGAGTACTTCTGAGTAGTAGTTGGGGTGTTTAAATGCATGGTGTCATGTGACTTGTACTGAAATTTGCTGAAATGTTTTTTATTTCAGAGTTCGTTGTGGGATAAATCTGTGATGAATCTAAATGCTACATGCTGAGTGAGATTCATGGGCATCTTCACCAAACTTGTCTCCCTGCTATTGTTTTTTAATGTGGAAATGAGAAAGAATTCCTTTAGTATGTTGCTTCTCATGAGATAGAAGTAACTGGTAAGGCAGTTTCTCTCTGCTTTAGAAGTCAGAATAGTCACCACAGTGACTCCTGAGACTGACATTTGAAAAAGATTATATTTAGTTAAAGATTCTAAAGAGTTTTAGTTTAATGATACTGGCCATCTTCCTCCATCTAATTTTCTGCTGTACAAAAAGAAGTAACTGTTGTGCAGGTAAAAAGCCATGGTTCTAGCTAAGGAAGAGACTATAACAGTTGTCTTGAAGTGCTGCTTTTAGGCTGGTACCCAGGCTTCATATCCTGCCAGAAGGCAGGAGTTTTGATGTGTAAATGAAGGTATTCTTTGAAATGCTGGGAAGGCCTAGTGCCAGGCAAAGGGTTCCCTCCAGAGCCCAAGGAATAGGAGCTCAGGGACTGTTACAGCCCTTTGAATCTCGAGCTATGGACTGTCCAGTTGTAAGGGTGATGTTTGGTTTATTTTTTAATTACATTCTCTTTTGATTAAAAATGCTCAGCAGCAGCTCCCTTGTGCTTTTCTGAAATTTGGGAGTGATGGAAAGAAACTTGGAGTTTTTTCCATTAGCAGTTGGATATTTTACCCAATCTGACTGCAGCACTTCATTCTGAAGCATAGATAGGCTTGTTGCTTTGGAAGAACTTCTTTCAGTATAAGATGATTTCCCCTTTTCAGGGGGAAAGGACTGCAGCCCAAGTAGCTGGTAGCCTGCCAAGGCCCAAATCTAAAAGCACTGGGTACAGTGAACTAGCAAGCAAAGACTAATTGGTTATTTGTTTGAAGCATTTGCAAATGCAGCCAGGTCTCTGGGTGCCCAGGCAGCTGGCAGCAGCTGGGATGTGACTGTGTTTGCTGGGTTAAATGAAGTAAGTGCATCTCTAGTGAGAAAGGTTCCACAGTCTCCTCTAAGAGCCCTGTTACCTGCTGGCTTTCATGGGCTGCCTTGGTGGAGAGATTTCGTGGACTGAGTGAACAGTGAAGTCAGCCAGCTTTCTTCTGCTTCATGCCTCCAGATAAGGATTAAGGTACGTGGGACAAATTGACTGGGAAATACAGGTTTGCACAGTGCATTTTGTCAAGAGAGGGAGGACTTTATACCCTAGTGCCTGTGTGTTTCACAAGCTTTAAAAATCACTTCTAAACATACTCCCTTTTTGTTGGTGGCTGTGTGGGGTGGGAGCTTTCTCTCCTGGTGATGTCTAATGAAATGAAATACTTATCTTGGTTATAATGCTATCATAAGGCAATGCCAAGTGTTCTTTCCTAGAATAAAGGTAGAAAAAAAGGAAGGCCAGTGTTCAAAATATGAAGTTGTAAAATGGAGGATTCGATATTGCAAGAGAAACTGATAGCAGTGGTACTTTCCTTCCCTAGATGGACATCTGATCTTGGGGCTTTTACTGGCTGTGTTGAAATGGTTTAGCAAAGCACTTCAGTCTGAAAAAGGCTGTTTTTCTCTTAGTTTCGCTGAGTATATAAAGCATACTGCATGAACAAGATTTGGCAGAAGAAAAGCAAAATGAATCTGAAACCTTTAATTATATACTGTAGGCAGCACTGTCTAGGTCAGAAGGCACCATATTATCAAATAACATATTACAGGTGTTCAGAACTTGCACAGTAGCTTGATTATTCAGTGAATAATTGGTCTTTGTTAAGCAGATAATGGCACTGTTTGCATTCAGAGCCTAGATTTGCAGTATATGATATAGAATATTTGTATTTTAAATCATCTGTTATCCAGCTGATGTAAGAACTAAATAGAAGAGAGTTCAGTAAAAGCTTCTGGGATGGCAGACTGCCTCTTGTGCAGTGCATGTCTCACTGACTGTATCATACCCGCAGTTCTGAAGGTGTTGAAGAGATTTTTTTTTTTTGTTTATTGAATTTAATTTTGTATGGGTGTTTGCAGCAATGATTGGGACCATATAGACTGTTTAAACATAGACAGTATTACAAACCAAACCAAACAGAAAATGCTCAGAAGAATAAAACAGTTTGGAAGCTTTCCGACCTGCTGGTGGGCAGAAAGGGAAGTGAAGGAGAACAAGAGTATGATTACAGGCAAATAGGATTTATGAGAGGAATGCCATGTCTTTCTGTGTCACACACCACACCTCATTTTGCTTCTCTAGAGGAAAGAGAGTATTTCTGCTGTATTACTTAGGCTTTTTAATCCTTAATGATCCCAAGGTGTAATATGAAATTATTGACTGCAGTGTCAATAGCTGGTAATTTTTATGAGTTATGTCAGAGTATGAGCTCAGGTAAGTTTGCAGGTTCCTTGGGCATTCATTTCTGTAAGCTTATGCTTGGAGGTGACTGTCAGCTTGGGAGAATCCCCAGTGCTACAGTACTCAGTTGTGTACAGCTGGGGAGCAGGTGATGATGGACAGACCTTTCTCGTCTGGGTTTTGTCTTACTTTCTTTTTCCCAAGATAGAGTTTAAAAGAAAAGCAATAAGGTGATAAAATTACTGCCTTAAAGGACAGCAAAAGTGATCAAACCCACCCAAAATAATGTTTTTTTATGAAGTGCAGTGTAGTCAGCTAATCAAAACACATTCTCTATCTGTGACTGTTTAGCCTGCAGAAGATCAGCCTGCCTTGCAGTAGGGAAGTTGTATTTTCCATATGAGCTGAATATCCATTTGAGCTGTGATCAGCACTCTGCCTTCCCTAAGGAGATGGCAGTGATTGTAGCTTTTATCATACATAAAGGAATCTGTCTTGCTCTATATATCTGCCAAAGACGTGTGAAAAATAGACCAAGGCAGCAGCATCCATGATCTCAGAAACCCCTCAGACAACAAGACTGATGGTGAGTTAAGGAAATCACTTCTCCCCTGCTCACCTGAGCCCCATATTTAGCCACAGCAGTGGTTTTGAGTTGGGTTGATTTAGAAGCCTGTCTGTAAAGGAATCTGCTAGCAGAATATTGGCTGAAAGGTTTCTGTAGTGCATGAGGCTGTTGACCTGTGCTGCAGACACATGAACCTCCAGGTGAAAACAAATTCTTGTTCACACCAGAAACTGGGTACCTGGATAGAATGCTGTGGCTTACATTAAAAATGGTTGCTTGAAAATTCAATGACCTAGTGGGCAAGAGTTGGAATTTTGGTGTTCAAGGAGAAATTGTAGTGCATACAATTGTTTTACTAAAAGCAAGGAGTTTGTCTGGGTTATTTAGGATTGAAGAAATCACAGAATGTAATGCATGTTCTGCTGTCATCAAGCAGCCCTGTGTCTGAAGCAGAGACATAAAACCAAGGGCAGAAGTTCTATTCAGGGAAGGAAAGATGGAGCAGAGTTAAGTTGCAGAGCACTTTCTTCATGGAAAAGCACTGAATATTCGAATTTTGCTTTAGTCCTCTGCTCTGTAACATGCTAGCAGAAATGATGGATCGGTGATTCTTCTGACTTGGCAAGATTAGGGCTGCTCCCTGGAAAATGCAGCAGAGGAGCCTCAGAGGCTGCTTTGGGTATGCTCCCAGATTTGTGTGCCTTTGCAAGGAAGGGAGAGACAAAGGACTTGAAAGCCAAGATCAAAATAAAAAATGGTGTATAAAATGTGCCATACATGACCTGTTTTTCAATTTCTCTGCTAAGGGCAATGGAGCTGCATGGTATGTAATTTCTAATGATTTTTCATTGTATCAAGATAAACATTCCATTCCTCTTTCCCTCTAAGGACTGAACTATGAGCATTCTTGTGATTCCAGCAAGGGCAGGTCTATATGTAGCAGCAGCAGCTACTGGACCCACGAGCTGGACCAAGCTGCTTCCCTTCTTGCCTGTCGTGGTGTGTGGTGTCAAAGGTGTTCAAGTTGCTAATTGCTAATTTCAAATCCAGGTGAAAGGATGGATGACAACATCTGTATGTCCATAGCTAGAGTTTGTGTATCCCCTGTGCAAGGAGGATGGCAGTGTTTTCAAGGTTAGATTTTTGTCAGTTTTGATAGTTTTGTGTTTGCTTTGGTGCATGGATAAGCATGTTTAAATTAGTTTTCATCTTCTTTCTGAGATATAGTTTTGCATTTATATAATAATTTATAACTGGTTATAAGTTATATATTATACAACTGAAGTGTTAGAGGAAATAATTCAGGCATGGGTTTTTAATGAGTAAGATCTAGTAACACTTCACTATTACAATTTATTTACCTAGAAAATCCTACTAAGTTTTATCCTTAAATAAGCAGATAAGCTCTCTTTCCCTTCTCCAGTTTTCACAAATTTCAAAACTGTATCTGCTGACAAAGTGAGTAGGTGGGGTTAAGAAAAGCATTTCAGCCAGGTGGACTTCTTGTCATGTGTGTATGCACATGTGGATCCTCTAATTTTTCTGCCTTCTGAGCTCTCATTAAGTTCATCCTGCTGCAGAGCTTCGAGTTTGATTTGTACTTTCCACCAAGTTGTCTTTGGGATAGCCTCTTATCCCATTGATTTGCTGTGATATTTTTATGCTAACTGTAGCAAAAGGAGATGTTTAAGGAGAAATATTTAAAGAATTTCAAATGTGCTTTTCATCTTCTGGACACAAGCTGGGACAACAAAGAGGAGAAAAGTCAGCATAATGTGACCAGCCATCTCTGTAAGTTGTCAGTGGAGCAGAGTTTGAGAACATCTGGACTGTGAAATGCACCTCTTGAACTTTCATTGATTGGTTCCTTAGGCTGCCAGCCAGGAAGTGTATTTTTAGATACTTGCAGCGAATTTTATTGCATGTGAGCAAATGCCAGATCCATAGTTCATCAGCTGCTGTTTTTCATTAAGTAGGGAAAATGGATTTGGGTTTAAGTTAAATAGTTAATTTTGTGCTGCATTGCAGAGTTCAGTTTGTACAGCTGTACCTGAGTTAGCTCTAAACTGGGCAGTGGCAACTAGTCACAAAGCCCAGCACAAACTGTGGTAATCCTGAGTGCTAATTCAGAGAGGAAAGTTATTGGCCTGAACACAGTAAAGCAATCTTTTCTTTCACTTAGCCATAGCCTCTGAAAGCAGAGATGGAAGAGATGCGTCTGTGTGTTTTGTTTTTATGGCTCACCATATATTTTTTTCCAGAACAAAAGGAGGCATATTAATTTGATGGAAGATGAATGGGTTGACTCCTTATATGAGTGAAATGTGATGCATGCTACAGTTACATAGCACACTGGAGTACAACTATTCCTTGGGATTTTGAAACGAGGCACGTTCTTGTTAAAAGCAGGAGAAAATAATGCTGCCCTCCAGCTGTGTGCTCTGCCTGCAGCAGTGGGCAGGGCATTGGTGAAATGTGAGTCAAGTGTGGGCATGCCTGATGTGATCTCATCTCAGTGGTTGCCTTGGTCCCATCCTGAAGGATTCTGCTCTTGGTTGAGGGTGAACTGTGCTTTGGCCTGCCTGTGTTTTTGCCCTTTGGATGCCGCCTGACACTACTGCTGAGTGGCATCTCACTTCCTTTGGACATCTCTCTGTTTTGTGCTCCGTAGAAGAGTGTTTCCAATATTACTGCCTCTTGAAATTACTTGTTAATGGAATATCTTGTCAATATCTTCCTGTCAAGACAGAAATGTTCCTATCCTGAAGCACTCCCTGTTTCTCATGCTGTCTGTCCTGCAGCTTCTCCTGAAAAGCCCTCTGTTCAGCATCAGTGTGGTAGGTCCATTAAACCAGCCTCTGTTGACAAGATGTATAATCTACACTTGTTCCAAACAGTGTGATCTTGTTACTGCAAATAATGCCTCAGATTTGATTAAGTGCTTTGGAGCAGGGGCTCTATCACTTTAAAAACCACGTTCTAAATTGCCTAATGTGTCTCTAAGTAGCATGTGAATAACTAAAGTATGGGCTAACTTTCTTGTGTTCATTTCTGTTCGTTTAAAAATCTTTGGATTCTGGTTGTCCTTTCCCATCTTGGGCTGCAGTGGAGTTTGCAGTGGATTTTGTCAGCTCTTGCTGAGAGCAGATGCCTGGGACCATCTGAAAGCTTTCTACCCTCCACTGCTTCAAGTGTTGTGAGCTCTACAGTTCATAACCTGTCAATTGTCAACATTGTTTTAAAAGTGTATGTTGAGAATGAAAAGAATTATACAAGAGAATGTTCTACCAAGGACCAGTGTTTTGGAGCTGTGAAGATGAGAAATGAAGGCTCATGAGATATTGCCCCTTTAAATCCTGGTCTTTGCAGCAGATTGTCTCGTTTCTGGTGCTTGTTTTTGCAGTGACAGGTGCAGTAAGTCTCTCACCTGATGCCACTATCGTCTTAATACCTCACAGATATTCTTGGTTTATTGGAAAATTTGTATTGATTTGGATTTTTATATTTCTGATTCAAATAAGATTTTAAAAGGAATAAATTATAGTTTTGGAATATTTTCATATGTATCTAAAAAAACCTCAACAACATTCACTTCCAATACTTGAGGCTTTTCTTCCTATTGGAAAGTGGCAGGATTTTTATCAACAGAATGCTAGACCAAAAGTCAGAAACTTGAATACTAATCCAGATATTAGCATCTGTTTCCTGTGTGGTCTTGGGCTTTGTGTTTAGTTAGGAAGTATGTTCTCAGTAGCTTATTTAAATTCTGTTGAAGGTGCTGTGGAGTCTTCAGCTGAGTTTGATAGATTGTTTAGCAGATAATGGTTGGTTTGGAGGTGTTAGTGCAATGGTGATACACAAAACATTTCCGAAAATTTTCAGAGCTGTTTCACCAGCTCTTCATGATCTTAATCCAGAAAGCTAATACAGATGTAGCTTCTTTGCTCTCATCTGTCTGTTTTTAACATGTTTTTGAGTTTCCTATATCCTAAAAATGTTGAATGAATATACTGGTAAAGTAGGGTTTTTTTTGTTTGTTTGTTTGTTTTAATTTTTAATAAAGATGAATTGATAAATCTTAACAAAAGTCTATGTTTGCAGCTGTAACAGACACGGATCTGTTACAAGCAGGTGACTGGTACGTGTTACAGGTTGAAGAGCAAAAATGTGTTTTATTTATATCTTGACATTTGTTTACTGTTCTGGAGCTTGCATTGCAGTATGGATCCATTGCATAACCTTTGCTTGAAAAGCAGCCTTTTATCTGCTCAGTGTATTAGACAGAACCTCCTTATTGGATATGGGTCATGGGACTTGAAGTACTAAATAAGATACAGCTGCAGTAGAGCTGAGGAGGGTGGCAGGATGGCTGCTGCCTTGGGTCACACAGGGGCCAAAGGTTTTCTGCCTGTATGGTGCCACTGAATACTGAAGGATACAGGACAAAGGGGTTTTTTGTGGGGCAGTGTGGTTGGGGTCTCCTGTTTTCTTTATGATCTTCTGTTTTGAAGAAAATAGTTACTAAACAAAGCATTTTAAGACACGTGTTTTATATACTGCCTGTGCTGAGCTCTAGGGTAGCAGAGTTTGTTGCATGAGTGTCCATTGTACATTTCTCCAGCAGACACTGTGATAGAAGTGTTCACAGAAAATTATTGTAGCTCCTTTAATAGATATTTGTTATAATTATTTAATACACTGGCAAAAGCCACTGAGGTCTGATTTGAAGTTAGGGCCAGGCATTTTAGATGAGAATAACTTTTCTCCATCATCTCCCTAACTGCAAATGAACGACTATGGCTGTATATTGAAGGAGAAGCCTAGGAATTTACATGCATGACTTTTAATTGAAAATACTTGAGAGGTTTGTATGTGCTATTTGTTTCTTCCCATTTTGCTATGATTTGATAAGTGTTGGGTAGAGCAGTTACTCCACAGTTTACTCACGGAATTGCTGGAGAAGCTGAGGGCAAGGTCCCTCTCAGTGCCAGTCCCTGCCCTGAACTTTCTGGCTGTTGGCAGTGGCAGCAGGAGCTTGCAGGGGCAGAACCTCTGGGATTCTTGGGAGTGCTTCAGGAAGACCAGCTCCCAGCTTGGATCCATGTGCTGCTAGATTCATCAGTTTGCTTTCCCTTATCATTGTGTCTTATCACTACCATTCCTCTAAATTTATTACCAAAACTTTTCTAAGGCAGGAAAGTTCTCTTTTTTTGTTTCTTTGGTTCTATTTTCCTCTCTCCTCATTCTTTTCCTCCTCCATAAAGGAAGAACTGGGGTCCAGGAAGCCAAGTCTGGTCCTGTGAAGGCACCTGCTGTGGCATTCAGGCACCGAAGTCCAAACAGCTGAGGCAGCGTCAGAGCATTAACACTTCTGTTTGAACTATGGTGCATATTTTATCTGCCTGTAAGATATTACTGTTCTTACTGCTCTGTGCCTCTCTTGCTCATGTTCTTCTGGGGCTGTAGTTTTACCACATGTCTTTAGGGCCGTGGTTCAAAGTGTATTGCAGAAGCCTGACGGAATACTGAGGTAAATTTTATATCTGAATCCCAGAGTACCATCCTCATTGCTTCACAACATGGATTTCTTAGTATGTCAACAGTTGCACCAAATTAGCATCCCACTGGAAAAGCTGGTTCTACGCTCACAGTTTTGAATCACAGTAAGATTAATTTCCTAGTGAATAGTGAACTTTGTGAGCCTTTAGCAACTGAGAAGTTGATTTTAAGTTTATCTTGATGCTGACACTATCAGTGGAAGAGCACAAGCTGACAGTTCTCCCCTCTAAATCAAAGGGAGTGCATGGATGGGTGTTCCTGCATCTTCTTTGAAATTTATTCAGTAGCTTGTGATACTCTGCATTTCCTCACGTGACAGGAATATCAGTCCTCTCTGTTCTTGCAGAGTTTGAAAAAGGGCTGGGCAGGGATGATGATGTTAGATATTCTTGAGAGGGGGAAAAAGATAAATTGGATGTTTTTACTTTCCATGTATGGTTTATTTTATTACCAGTAGCTGAATGCATTTTAATATGAATTTATATGAATAAGCAAATAACTTCATTCTGAAGGAATTCTGCACGCCTGTGCAGATCAAATGCTTTTTAACATCTTCAGAAGGTACTTCTCTTGCATACTCCACTGATCCTTTTTGTATTCCATACAAAATAACTAAGGACTCAATTACTTCTAGTAAAAAAGAGCCCTTGCTTCCTATCCCTTTTCCAGTTCCAGTGGGAAGAACTGTTGCCTTATCTGTTCAGTTTGCAGTGGTCAGACTAGGCAGGCTCCAAACATCTGCTGGCCGTGTGTGTGTCCCTGTGATGTGTTCAGACTGAGAGCTGGGGGGAAGGCACGCTGCTCCAGGGGGATCCCTGGCTCTGTGTGTCCCATGGAGGCAGAGCTGAGGGGAAGGCACGCTG
>JAYDZK010000025.1:19568079-19609131 GCA_034509185.1 Euphonia xanthogaster
ATATTAGGATACATGAGCTTTTTTTTTTTTTTTTGCCTTTTTTTTTTTTGATGGATGGGGTGTGGGCAGAGGAAGGAGATGGAGCTGGTGAGAACACAAAACCCCACCTTGCAGCAACAGCAGTGTCTCCATGAGTGGGGCCTTTGGCATTTCCTCTGAATGCAAACTCTGAGCCTGTCCAGCTGTCTTAAGCTGCTGTTGGGGAACTTATTACAAGAACATGTCAGAATTTGGTTTTGTAGCTGCCTTGTAAGGGCACAAACTTGGATGCTTCAGTTAATATCTGAATTTTGTACAGGAGCTTACAGATTCATGATAATCTGCCTCAGAACATGAGCAAGTGCAGCAAACAGCTCTGAATCATGTCTTGACTTCAGCTCAGCTGAATAGGGTACAAGTTAGTAGGGACTTTGGTGCAAAAGGCTTAAATTAAATAATCTTCCTACTCCCCACCCCCAATTGGGCCCACTACATTGTGACACATATTTTGTAAGACTGTGCTTGAATCAATGCTAAAAGCCATGGTTTTCATGCACCAGTGGAGTATAGATTTTATTTTTTTTAAGTTTGCTATTGGAGTTTTGTTTTTTCTTTTAGCTTAGTGTACGCATGCCATGTGCTGTGATTTAGCATACGCTTTCCAAACTCTGTTCTATGCTTTTTGTTGTTTCAGCGAGATTTTATCTCCTGTTAGCAAGCTCCTGCCAAGGTGTGGTGACTGACAATAGAAGATTGATGTAAACATTAACAGATGAACCGGGGCAGGATGTGGCTGGGCAAGGCCAGCAGCAGGAACCTTTGCTCAAGTGCAGAGCATGACCCCGGCGCCTGCACAGCGGGAGCTGGGAGCAGGTGTTTGCAGTGCCCTGCACAGGAGAGGGGGAAAAGCACAAGCCCAAGGACACCTGACAGGAGCCTTGGGAGCACTGGCATGGGTAGTGAGGGTGCAGAGAGCAGAGCAAAGCTGAAGGGCTTGCAAGGCAAGGACAGCACTTGGAAGCATTTTGAAAATCTTGCCTCAGAAAGAGCTCAGTGGTTGGGGTACAACTCCCTTCAGTGCTGAAGAGGGGTGAAGAGCTGTGATCCCACATGTTTTAAGCTGGGCTACCAGTTGCAAACTTACATGCTTCCCATCAGATTGCACTGTCCTCTTGGGACATACAAGATATCAGTCATTTAGGGCAGTGAATGTTTCTGGTTGTTACACTGCTTGGAAGCTTGCCCTAGAAGCTAGTGGGACAACTCTTTCCTTTCTGTCAGAACTCCCTTCCAAACTGTTTCTGTTAAACTTTGGAAGCTGTGCTCCTGCTGCAGCCATCTCACCTGGAAAACACACGATGGAACAAGCAGAACTGCTGAGCTCTCAGGGGTTGGGCATTGCCCATGCTCACGTGGCAGCTCACTGAGTGCTGTGTGCTGCCTACTCAATTCTACAAAGTGGGGACAAAAGCCAAAAACTCTGGACCTGTTAGTAATTCCATCGGATGGGACTATGAAAGATGAGGCATTTTTGTTTACTGAACATTGAGTATGTTAGGTGGGGAAAGGGCTGCATGGAAAAATTTTCACTCAGGTGATGGATGGAATACCCAAAAGTTGCCTATCTTTGTTGGCAGGGAGAAGAGCAATGTCATTCCACTTCGCCTACAGGAAAATCCTGTAGGAATGCAAGCAGGAGATAAGTTTAAAAGAATAAAATTTCCCTGCTGATCCCTGCTGCCTTTAAACACCACTCAGTTGCAAAGAAATTCCTTGTGGAAGTTTCAAGTTGTTTATGTTGCTCTGAAATGTGAATTTTTTAAAGGAAGTTAAAAACAGATAGATGAGGTGGAGTGGATGGTAAAAAAATGTTTTTGCAGAATGCCAGTATATGTTAAGATTCTTCTTTCTGTTGCTTGCATAAAGCCTGGAAAGAAGCGTGAATCACAGTAATCCATTTAGGAGACAGATAGATACAAGTACACAGCCGGTTACATCTCTTTTGTCTTCTTACTGCACTTCCTGACTTGTCTCCTGAGCTCCTTAGATCAGCTAATCCATCAGGAATTTCCCCGGCGGTTACTCACCTTTCCCACTCTGTGCTCCAGGAGGGCTGCAGGGAGTCCTGCGCAGCTCAGTCCCCGTCTCCCCCTGCGGCTGTCTCGGCGCTGCTGTCCCGGCCCGCTGAGCTCCTTGGGGCATGGTAGCGATCCCCGGGCTGGAGCTGGACTCTGCTCCCTGCCGAGGAGCTGCTGCCCTGCTGCCCGCGGCTCCTCCGGGCCGGCCCGGGTGAACTCTGCCTGCAGAGCTCCCGGCTCCAGCAGGAGGGGCTGGCCTGGCTTGGTGCTGCTGCCTCTGCTCGCAGCCGGTTCAGAGCCCCGGCCGAGCTGGGAAGCACAACTGGAAAATGTCGGAATTCAGGAGATCCCTCTGGCTGACCTGGATTGCCAGAAGCCCTGCCAGGGGGCTCAGAGACCCTGGCATAGAGCCCAAAACACCTGTGCCTTTGATTATGACCCATGGAAAAAATTACCAACCTTCTATGAGGATCTGCAAACCACAAAAGTCCAAGTAGAATAATAATTAGTTTGTCACAGGGTGAGAAATAGATTTTTTGGGGGTTTTAGAACAGGGGTTCAGGGGGCAAGATGGAGGAAATCTGGGCGTTTCCAGCCTTTCTCCTTCTTCTTGACCTCCACTTTTGCACTGGTTTAAAGTAGAAGCTCACTGTGTAACACAGGTGATAGGTATTGGGAAGTTATGGTAAATAATGTACACGTAATTTTTAGTATAAAAGATAACACTGCCCCCAGGGTGGTCAGTGTGCCTCTGTCTGACCTGCTGAACAGGCCAGAGAAGGAAGTTTATAGATAAGAAACAACAAACAATCTTGAGAACAAGAACTGAAGAGTTCTCACTCCTTCTTGGACAGCTGGTCTGGGGAAAGGGACTTTCTGACACATCTCGGGGTCGCTGTGACCAGCTAAAGCCCGAGAGGAAAACACACTTCTGTTTAATTGCAAATACACTTCCAGCTTTGGGAAAGCAAGAGAAGGGAGGGACAAATATTTAATGTTTGTGTCCTGGCCTGTTCCCCAGAATCTTAAGATTAATCTAAAAGATAAGATTTTGTAAAATCTAGAGGTACAGTTTGTGTCACTGCTTTCTTTTCTAAGTCCCCTTTGGACGTGAGACGGGGGTTACCAGCACTGTGCTGTGTCTCCCAAACAAATGGTGAGGTTTTACTAGGTTAAGAAGCTTCCACATCTACCTTTGCCTTCTGTCCTCTAAGGCCAGTTTCCATCAGCCTTATTCCCATTTCCTAAATCAGCTGGATCCCCATGTACTTTTTACTCCCCAGGCCTGCAAATGCAGTTAGAGCAGGATTCTCAGTTTTCTCACTCTCAGGAAACAGGTGCACAGTATCTCATGCCTTGACCATTTTCTCATGCTGAGTGCTTAGAAGAACTGATTTGGGTAAAATTTTTCATTCAGAATTGTTTGGGGTTGTTTTGTGTTGTAAAAATGTCAACTGAAAGTGAGGTGTTAGGGAGCTAACATTGCAAAAGAAGTCTGAGTCTCATATTGTAGTTTTTCTGTGCTGGTAGGTGCAGCAGTTGCCATCAGAAAGCTCTGTGTGATTGAAATAGTCATAAATTTAGGCAAATGTTTTAGTATTTTGCTGCCTTAGGGGATATAGTAAATGAAATAATTTAAGGTGTACAAAGACCAGGGAATAGACTCCTGTCGATACTTGAATGGATATGAAATCAAGTTTCTGCTGTGTTAGCAAAGCTTTATGTGAGAAACATTTCCTTCTTACTCTGTCTTTAGAAGTATTACGAGATTGTAAATAAATGGAGGGTGTGTGTCTTTCTAAACTATGTGTAGTCTTTTGTTTTAAAGTTGTCCTCTTCATATGAAATTAAACTGCTTTTGGCTGACTTATTTACCTGAGGAGGGTGATCACAGTGTAGAACTTTTTTTCTTGCATCTTTTCCAGGCACATTATCTGGAAAATGTGAAAATGCATTGGCTACATTTTGCATTTTTGTAAAATTATGAAACATGAAATGAACCCTTGGAAATGGCTCTACAAAAGATGTAAGTTCAATTTTACTTTTCTGTATGAAGTGATTGTTAAGGATCTTAATGTAACTACATTTGTATGTCTCCACTGCAAATACTTGACTAACAATTCAGCATTTAAGTGACTCTAGGGTAAAGTTTAGTATAAGAGCATTTTTCATGATCCTGGGTGTTATTGTAAGTAATTCCAATTTGCCAATATTTATTTCTGTTTAATCAAAATAAGAGTCTGTTTTTATGTTACTTTTAAAAATTTTGTAGCATCTAATCTTTACAATAGCTTCACAAGGTCTTTCGTGACTTTTAAGAGCTTTTGTTTGTTGTGTGGTGTTCCTCGTTTTTCTTGCTTCCAAAACCTGTGTATCAGCAGGTTTCATTCTCACAGGCTTGTCCTCCTTTGCTCTGGTGGCCATGCATTGCTCCAGGTACAGGACAAGGGGAGATTTTGCCTTTTGAAATGTGTTACTGGGTTTTGTTGATCAAAATACTGTGCTGATAACAGCCTGTCTAGAATGTTTGATGGCATGATTTAAGACTTCCTAAGATAGCAAAGCGAGTCAGGAACAGTTCAAACTGGAAAATGGAGAACAAACCCCCAAACTTCATTGACAATGTTAATGCTTATGTCTAGAAAGTGTAAAAAATTGTCTTCCAGTAGAATTTACGCTCCTGAAGCTGTGAACTTTCTCTGAAAATCCCCTTCCCCCTCTGATCTTGGTTATTTGCTCAACAATCTAGTGGTTTAAAACAAGACCTGTGTTCTTATGGAATTATGTGTGTGTCAGTGTGTAAAAGTAAATGCACTGTAACTTTACAGCTTCCATACTATGGAATAATTAACCTGGAACAAAAATACTTCGAAAAAGAATCATGGGGGGGAACTAACCTATTAATGGCATTTGCAACAAGACAACAGAAGTCAGTGTAGCCCTTTGGATTTCTTTCAGCTGTGTTTTAGATGGCCTTGTTTTGCTTCTCACAGAGACCTAATCTTGCAAAGCTAGAAGCGATGCAGAGCAGCTGGAAGTAGTTAAACATTGGAACCACTGCTGATTTGGTTGCATCCTCCAACATGACCAATCCTCAGTAAGTACTATGTGATCCAAATTACTTTAAATGAAAGGGAGCAGGCTGCTACCAGGATGAGAATGATGTGACATCCTGGAGGTTTTGTATTTGTCTAAAGATTGTGAATTAGCAGAAACTACATGAATGATGCTGTAAGCATCTGTGCATTACTAACAGCAGTGGCTGAAAACTAGTATGTTATGTTATTTTCAGATTTATTTCTCTTGCCACCAAATCTGTCTGCCCACACCAGTCTGTTTGGTTTTCTTTTCAATCAAATCAGACCTTATTTGTCATATAGTCTGTCTAAGAATACAGAAACTCAGTACCTTTGGGGGAGGGAAGGTTGCACCAACCCATTTCCTGGTTCTTTTATACTACTGGAAATTGGATCATTTCATGCTATTTCATGCAAAACTGAGCCAGCTTGGACTTAAAAAGGTACATGTCCACAGGATGGCATTAAAGGTGAAAATCAAAGAAAATTCTTGCTAAAATTAGCTTTTACCTCTGGGTTTCTGATTTCAGATTCAGAAGATTCTTGTTTACAGAAGAAAACAGTTCTGTTGGAAATTAAAGAATCTCATTACTTTCCATTATTAGTTAGACATGAATAAAATAAAAGCTTTTAGGTTGTTCAGATACTACTTCCTTTTACCTTCTTTTTCTGCCACAGTATGACACAGCTGCAGCCTTTCCCTGCCAAATACTCTACATATAACAGCATTTTACTTTCTTGGTAATTCTGGCAGCAGTTAGTTCCTTTTACTTCAAGAATAATGTCTTCCATCTGAAAGAATTAGTCTAATGGTGAGACTCAGATCATTGGAAACTTTCAACATAGGATTTTAGTTCCTTCACCCACATCCTTAAATGATATCCTTATACAAGATGTACTGGTTAAGTGGTCTTCTAAAGCAGCCTCTTATTTTTGGGGAAAAAAAGGAACTGCTAACCAGGTTGCTTAAATTGCTGGAAGATTTTAATAAGCTTCTTTAAAATAAGATGCAATTTTTACAGTCAAATAACACAGGGTGCTAAGAACTTTTTAACTATATCCCTGTGGAAAAAGAGTATCTTTACACCTGCTGTAAACCTCTGACAGTAGCCTGAGATTTCTTCTAAAGTTACCAGACTCCCCTAGAAGGAAGCTGGAGAAGTTTGTGCTTGCACATCCTTGGAATCAAACAGGGCAAGCGGCTTTGCTGGGTGCTGCAAAGATCAGCCCTTGACATGCAAGCTGTGTCCTACTGCCGAGTCATCCTGTGCGTGCATTAATGGTAACAGATAAAATTCCTACAGAAGTAGTATCTTGTTCTAAATGTGGGAGACATACACATTGTCAGACTGTTTTTAGCTGCATGGAGTTCCCATTAGTGTTTGTGGGCTGCTGTAAGAATACCTGTTCAGATTTAGAAGCTGTACATAAGGTTACTTAAGATAATCTTTATGGAGGAGGCCATACTTCTGAATCACTGTTCCCTTTCAGTACTATTTTGAAATAACTTGTAACAGAATGATCCTTTTTAGGTGAGTGTAACAAAGCTGCCATCTGTCAAAACTGTTTGAATTGGTATTCAAATCTGCTGGAAGAGGGGTCTAACTGCACCTAGTAGCTAACAGTTGGTTTGTATATAATAATTAAAAAGACTAGCTATTCATTGCTCACCGATCTCACTTAGAAAGCAGGAAGTCTTTAGTTGGCATAGTTACATGCCTTCTTTCTGTTTTGCATAAACATTTTCCTTTTGGGCTTGTGCATTTTTTCTCTATTTGTTTATACACAGCCATTTCTATTTAGTGCGTCTCAAGCAGATTCAGCAGAGTGAAATGTTCTCCTGTGTGAGGTTTCTGTTAATTACAGTGAGATCTCCTGGAGTTTGGAGAGATTTGATCTGCCTCGTTAATGACAGCACCTCCTCAATGACCTTGCAGAGGGCTTTTAAGTTGCTGGCTCTTTAGGATTCCATGAAGTTCTTGTCTCTAACTTCCTTTTACTTGCTTGCTCATTTCTATTTCTTTCTGTGTGTATGTGTGTTTATTACATTTCCAGGCCTACAACTGAAGGCAGTGTTTCAGAAGTTGAGATCATTTCCCAACAAGTGGAAGAAGAGACCAAAAGCATTGCTCCAGTGCAGCTTGTTAATTTTGCTTATCGAGATCTACCTTTAGCTGCCCTTGATCTGTCTGTGGCTGGGTCCCAGCTTTTGCCAAATTTGGATGAGGAGTACCAAAGAGAAGGGTAAGTACAAAGGGCAGATTTTGGTCATTTTTGTAGTTTTAGGTTACAGGACTTTCATGGCCTGTAAAACAGCAAGCTAGAGAAGTGCAGCTGATTGTCCTTAAACTCTCTGTAAAGTTATTGTCACAGGATGGAAGAGACCTTTTCTAATATCACTAATCTGCACTGGTTTAGAGCTGTTTATCATTTTAAGTGGTTCATAGCTACTGTTTGACCACAGTCTGGAAGCTTTATCTCAGGAAAAAACAGGTGAAAATACCTGGCCTGTCAGACAAGCAGAATGGTCTGGGGAAAGCTCCTTGAGAAAGGTGTTTCAGGATGATGAGAGTTGGCTGCTGTACATCTCCTGACTGACAGATAATGTCTGGTACTGCTGATTCCAGGACAGAGAGTGTACTTGCCACCCAGTAATTTGAATAGTGTAGTTTGCTAATGTGAGAGTGTTGTCTTTGGTAATGTACACAGTATATGCATACTGCTCCTGTTTTCATAGAATGGTGGTTCCAGGTTCGTTGCAATAAAAGATCTTAATCAGTTCATAGCATCTGCCCAAACATAGCCCAATGTCAGATTATGTAGCACTGTTGTCCTGCAGGACATTAGAAGTCATCCTTAGCCTGGTTCAGGCTTGAAGTGGCTGTAGGTGGACTGCTGTACTAAATTCTTCATGAAAGATTTGGGTCAGCTGGAGAGAATCCAGAGGAAGGCAGTGAGAATGATTAGAGGCTCAGAAAACCTGCTGTGGAGTCCTGATTGAAATAACTGTGTCTCACATGACAGAGACTGAGGGGAGCTTCCAAGAGACTTCAGTGAGGGAGGGAGCAGCCTGGTCCTGATCTCCATGGTGTTTAGGACAAGTGAAAAGCTTGAATTGCCACAGAGAGTAGTGAGGTCAGCAGAGTGCTGGGGTAGACTTCTGGTGTGTGTGGGAAGGAAGGGGATAGAGGTACAAGTGCTGGATTGCTGATCAGGAAGGTGCAGTTGCCAGGAATGATAACACTGTGTTTAACATCCCTTGGGACAGCAATGGGCTGAGTGCTGGGGCCTGCCCTCTCTGGTCTGTGCCTGCTGTTCCCTTGGGTGTCACACTGAGCACAGAGCTACTCCCCTGTCACTGAGGTCCAGGGAGAGCCCTTCCCAGTAAGCCACAGAGAATGCTTGCTGCTGAAGACTTTTAAAGGCTTTATATTAGCCTCCATTTATTAACAGCTCAGTGCGTTTCAACCTGTGCTCTGTAATCAGCAGAGACCTGCTTGATCCGAGCTCAGCAGGTATTCTGGGTGGTACTCAGGAAGCAAGATGTGGGGAAGGCTCTTGCCTTTAATTGCTTTCCAAATTGGACTTTATGAGACTTCTCCAAAAGGCTGTTACTCCAAACAAGGGGAAATACATTTCGAGTAGGTTATACAAGTACGCTACAACTGTAACATAAAATACCCTGCATAGCAAAAGAGGCACTTGAAAATTAATTTAAGTATGCAGGTGTAATCCTCAGGCTATTTTGGTGCTGAGTCAGTACCAGTTTAGTTCAAATATGCATTTTTATAGATTTTTGTGACCTGAAACTCTATTCTTCACTGTGCCAAAGGGCACAGGTCTCTCACTATAACCATTTGAGAAGCTTTGCAGTCTTAAACGTGGAAATAGGCTTGTCATTCTTTTCCTCAGCAGAGATCTTTCCCTTCACTCAGACTTCTTTTGTGGCCTTATCAATCTGAATGGAAATGAGGAAGTGCCCTCCACACCTCCCAGCTGTAGAGCACATTCTCTGAAGAAAGTTCAGAGCTTAAGTTTGGACATACCAATGCATTTTGGTTAAGTGTGTTCAGCTGCCTTGTGGGAGTGGTGGCTTCTTCCTTTCAGAAGCATCCATGACAACTGATGCCCTGAGAAATTTAGGAGCAGAGATGGGCTTCATAAGCCCAGCAGCAAAGTAAAATACTTTCCTTGTGCCACCTCCTGGCTTGGTTGGGAATATGTCTGGTTTTATGGATGTGGTGTCATTTCTTTCCCATGGCCTTGTTCATTGTGAATGGCTTCAGTCCCAGTGAGGAGGAGGTGGGGCAGGTCAGATCAGTTTGACCCAGGGACTGGCAGCCACCTCTGCCTTAAGTGCAAAGAGGGGGATGTGGGGAGGGCAGCACAGCAGCTGGCAGAAAATGGCAAGAATCCCTGGAGTTTCTGCCAGCATCCATCTTTGTGACTGAGGCTCTGTTAGCCCAGTGCTGCTGTGCAGAGTGCAGGTGGAGATACCAGCAGGCCCTGCTAATTGCAGGGAGTAAAAGATTCCCTTCCCTGGAAGTCTGCCTTTTGTTGCAGACTCCACGTGTTACCTTCTGCATGCATTTCCCAGAGAGTGTCAGGGAAGATGCCAGCCTCCTGGACCTGCATGTGGTCTGTGTGGCTCTGATATTGTAGATGTGCAGCTATCAGGCAAGCTGCAGTTGTTCTGATTGCACAGGGCTGCAGTGCCTGTGCCTGGACAGTTGTTACAGGCTGCATCTCTCCACAGCCTTGCTGGACAACAATTGCTCCCAGTCAGCAGTTCCTGATTACTCTGGGTGGTCACCAATAAGTCTCCATTTCCTTGGAGGAGCAAGAGAGACTTCAGGCTAGGGATGAAGGAGAGGGCAGGAAAGGAGTCTTTTGATTTAATGGTTTCACTCTGTGCACCCCGAGGAGCATACAAGGTTTTCTTCAACCTTTTCTTCTTCAAGGCTACAAGGTGTTCAGGGTCCAAGCACGAATTTGACCTGGTTGCTCCCTGGGGGAGCTTTTTGTTTCATCTGAGGGAATATTTCTCTTAATAAAGCTGATATTAATAGATGATCAGGAATAGGTGGGTCATAACGCTCATTGTGTGCCTGGAAACTCTCAGATGGCATCACACTAGCTACCCCTCCAACAAGAAAAGAAAGAAATGAGAAGGAAAAGGAAAAAGAAAGAAATTTATGGTCTGTCTTTACCTTGTTAGACAGACCATATGTAAGCTGCCATTCCCGTGGCTTTAATACTGGAATAAAGCTTCACTTTGTGCAGTTTGAGAGGTCTTTGCCTTTTCATATCAAGCTCTCAGGGCAGTCAGTTCCTGTCTCTTGGTGTTGCTGAAGGCATTTTGTGGACAGTTTGAGCTGGTTTTGTCAGACATTTAGATGACAGTGCTGATCCCTGTGCTAAGCAAGAAAGAAGGGGCTGCAGGTTAGAGGCAAGTTATGCCTGTCCCTGATGTACACCTGTAAGTAGTGAAAGGGTAATCAGGGAAGAAAAACCTTTCTGCTCTACTTGAAACCCTCAAACAAAATACGAAATGTGTTGTCCTGAATTTACTGGAGAGGCTGTGGTTGTATTGAGCTCGGTTTGCAAGAAGAGAGTATGCCAGCATTTCTTTAAGGAGCCTAATCACCCAGAAAGGTGAGATGATTTTTAAATATTAAGATTGCTTTAAATGCCACTCTTAGTTTCTTTTTTTTCCAATCAAGTATTCTGTTTTTTCAAAAAATAGTTTCTGTCTTCTGCTTTTTTTGCATCAAGTCAAATAAAACTGATAGAGAATAGCAGAAAAACTGACAACATGCAGAAACGTGGAGAAGGAAAATTTTCTATATTTTCTATAAGTTCCAGTTAATAGGTATCAATCACAGTAAATTATAAAAGTTTGACAGATAGTTGCACTACAGAGTGTATTTTATTGTGTGAATATGCAGGTAGACAATCAGCCTTTCTCTTGATGAAGATCTGTGTTTATTTGAGTTGAGAAACAAGGGGGAGAGATGTACACCAACTTTTTAATTATTTGTTGTATTTGTTTTAAATTGCAGCTCTTGAGTTTTAATGTTAAACATTTGAAACACGAAAGTGTTTACAAATCCTGTGTTTTACATCAAAACTGTAAAGTTTGTGAGTTCACAGTTAATGTAAGTCACTTGACATTAGCTGTAAATAAGCTGTTGTAGTTTAATAATTTATGATCATCTGTTCATAGCCTTAGGTTTGTATGGTCACAGCTAGAAAGTGCATTAAACAGTGGGAATATCAGAGTAAACCATGAGAGAGAGAGAGAAAGGAAGGGAAACCAGAACTGAGCAGAGGTTTACAGAGATGCAGAGGCTGACACAGAGAAGAGTTGGGAGCTCTCATTTTACACTGGTTACAAGACTCTGCTGGTAAATGTATTCACCCATCCTGGGGAGAAAAAAAGTCTGTTCCTTCAGTCTGTCTTCTCTAATTGTACCAAGTAGGTGCTATTATTTTGCTTTTCAGATTAATCTTTCAGATGTTACTTTGATTTTTTGAGGTATTTTACTTGTGCTTTCTACAAAACTTAAAGTTGCTTTATCTAGAAGATCAAGTTATCACATTTCTCTTGTTTTCTGCTTTTCTTGTCTTTATCTGGTGGCGTCATTAAAAATAGTTTATTTTCTGAAAAGTTTTCTGCACCTCTGCAGATCTTGGATCTGGAATAATGGTGAATAATGAGGTCCAAGCCCAAGATAAAGTGCAAGGGTTTTGGAGGGCACAACTATTTCATGTAGCAAGCAAGCTCCTATTTACAAAAGTGAGTTGTAATTTAGATTTAGCTGCCAATCATAGTCTGAATCCAGAAAGATGGTGCAAAATCCTAACATGAGGATGCAGTGAATGAGCCTGTAGTGCTGATCTGTTCTTTGTGCAGCACTTTATCACTGCTGCTCTCAGTGCTGTGGTCCAAAACAGACCTGCACTGCAGCAGAAAAGGAGCAGTCAGCTCAACAGAACCTGAGGTGCCCAGTTCTTCAGTAGAGAAAACATGAAATTTTGGGCTATGTTAGAGGTGTTCAGTGATTTAGAAATTTCTGTTTCGGTACACAGCCTTTTAAGTGTTTCTCTTGGTAAATTTTGTTTTCCAGAGTAGCTCATTACTGTGTTTATCCCGGTACCTCAGTGCTTTGAGTGTGTCCCCCCCATGTCTTTTATCAGTTGGTAGAGAGAGCAGTACTGTAAGTAAGACAGAGAAGTAATTTTCTAGCTCAGTGATTTTAAGAGTTTTTTGGTTTGGAGATATTTCTGCATTTTCCCAACAGAACTTGCTTTTCCCAGACAGTTTTTAAGGATAGAAATGTAGCATTTGTAGCCCACAGATCAGTGTTTGCAAAGCACTTTATTGGAGACTGGAAATGACATGAGTCTAATTTGTCTGGCTTAACAGTGGAATTAATTGTCTAAATTGGGGAAGATATGACTTGGGGTAAATATTGAAATATGGATAAGTCATAGGACAAAGAGGAAATGTGAAAAGAGGAATATTTGTCTGGAAGGCAGGTCTGTAAAAAAAACCAGCTAAATGCTGAGCAGCAGTGTAAAAGCAAACCAGATCTTAAGATTGCTTAGGAAAAAGAGCAGAGAATAAAAGAGAGGCTGTTGTTGTGCCTCTCTGTATATCCAAGCTTTGTCCATGTCTTGAACACGAGTGCAGTTCTGATCCCTGGCAGAAAGAATATGGTAGCTATAAAAGAACTGGAAAAGAATCAAAGAAAAACAGAGATCAAAGATTTGATGCATCTTCCATTGGAGATTACTGTGTAAACTAGGACTCTGCAGGCTGGGTAAGAGAAGGCTGACTGAGATTTGATTGATATTACAAAGTCTGTGACACAGAGAGGTTAAAATAGGTTAGACACCCACACACCCCCCTCCCACTACAGTCTCTAAGGTACATTAATAGATTAAAGCCCAGTTCCAAAGAAACAAAAAGAGTTTGCTCTTGGCACAAAGGGCAGTAGATGCCTGAAGTTACTTTCTGCAGGATGTGTGGCTGAGAGCAGCTTATCCCCACGAGGGGAGGTTGAACAAGTTTGTGGAAGAGAAAGTCGCTGAAGTTTACTAAATACAGCCTGAGAAAACACATTTGTCTCAGGAAATGACAAAACGGAAGAGTTGGATTCTGTGAGAATGTTAAGGGGAAGGATTCACATGTTTGCTGTGTTCTCAGTCATCTTGAGACATCTGCTTGTGGCCACTGTTGGAGACAGGGTGCCAAGCCTTGGTTCAGTATATTTTAGTATGGCTGTTCTTATGTTTCTCAAAGGGAGTTTTTGAGGCTGATGTTATATTGCACTAAAGATTTTAGCATGGAAAAGAAAAATCTAACAAGCAGTTTTCTAGTGAGAGGAGTAAAAGGCCAGGTAATCACTGGATGTCTGTGAGCAAATGGTGTGACTTACACCTATAAAGAAAGCACAAATGATCCTAGAAAGCTTCAAGTACTTCAAATAGAGCTGGGAAGCATTCATGTAATTAATTAATTAAGCCTATTGTAAAATATTATCTCCTGCTCCCCTTGTCTGTATTGACATGCAGAAGAGGCTGCTGGGGTAGTTACAGAAGCTGAGTGTCTGTTCCACAAAAAGCATGGGCTTTAATTGAATTACACACGTGGCTGCCATTTCTGTGTGCAGTGCATCATGGACAGACTGCCAGCTGGGGAAAAGACCTAATCAAGCAGAGAATAATACTGGCACAGGGATGAGTGTGTATAAACTGGCCGTGGGTGAGTTTGGGGAGGAAGATGGGGGAATCCCTTTTGCCATTTGAGCAGCAGAGTTCTGCAGGAGTCTTCCAAGAAGTGCCATGGGGTTTGAAATAGTACAAGTTTTAGGGGTAAAAAGATGAGACTGTTGTCAGTAGCTAAAGTTCTGTAGTTAAACCAGGCTTGTAGAAGTCCATAAGAGAGGTGCAGAGCTGTGTGTGTTCCTTGGAGTTACTGCTCCAGGCCTGCAGCTGCTCCCTGCAGCCTGCTCTGAGGCTCTGCTCTCTGTGTTGGCTCAGCCACGGTTTGTATTGTTATTTAGCCTGTGTTCCTGCCACTTCCTGACCATGGCCTTTCTGCTCCTTCAGAGAGCAATTTGGATCTCATCCATCCTTCTGTTTTCTGATCATAACCATCTTGTGAGGTGCAAACACTTGCTGTTTAGCCAAAAGAAAGAAAAAAAAAGACAGGGTAAGATGTAATGCAGATTTTGGGGTATTTGTTTACAAGCCCAGAAAATAGAAACAGTGACAGCTGTTAACAGCTTGAAAAAACTGTTCGTAGTGGTTCCTTACCAGACAAATATGTTCAACCTTTACCAGTTTTGCCTTATGTTCTTTTTCTCCCAAGCTGTTTATTAGTAAGGCTAGCAGGATGATGACAGATTGGTTTTGGATGAAGCCATGTGTGAAAGTATCTTAAAAAAAAAACTCTACCCCTGGTAAAATTCCACTAGATATATTTTAATGTCTCAGAACAGAGCTTTACAGCTCAATGTCACCAACAATTAAAAATTTCCTGTGCTAGTATGTTTATTTACTTCATCCAGGCATTGCAAGAAAGGTAAATAAAATATTTATTTTGTAGAGACAAATTAGCTGAAATACCTGATTAACCTGTTTGAAATCATGCAGGAAAGTTTTCCAAAGTCACACTTGTGTGTGAATTCAAGCAAACACAGTCTGGACACCAATAGAATGTGTGCTTATTCTCTGAACAGAAGAGGGGACTTTTTTGCTAGTTTGTGGGTTTTTGGCAATTTGGTTTTTTTTTGTTTGGTTTGGGGTTTTTTTTGTCTGAAGTGAGGGAAAAAGGTCTTTTACTTGTCTGTGGTTAGTATGAAATCTCTTCATAAATTTATGAGCTGTGTAAGTTATATTTTGGTTTGTTGGGTTTTTTGAAAATTCCGTGTAGCTGCCTTTCTAATATGAGCTTAAAATTTTAAGTGTAGCTTTGCAGTGTCACAGGTGAAATGGCCAGAATTTGGAAGGTAAGTTCAAACCCACACTAATTCTGGTGGGGGTTTGTTTTTCTGGAAAACCAGATTTCTCTGAATAGATGAGCCCTTGCCATCAGAAGGGAGAGAGAGGGAGGCTACACTGCCAGAGCAGGTTCCAGAGGTGAGGTCTGTGTGTGGGGAGCCAGCCTGGTTAATGTGCCAGCCTGCAGACAGGGCTGTGCAGGTGCTGATCACCCACTGGCCAGGTGGTAACAAACTCACCTTGGTGTAGCAGGTTAGGTGACTGAAGGTGGTTCTCCAGTGCTTAAATTTCAAATCCTTTTGATTCTTTGAAATCAATTTATATCTTTTATGAGTATGGTAGAGGTGGAAATGGGTCCTTGAGCTGCACTTGACCTCTTAAGCTGATTGCTTTATCAATTGTAAACTGGTAGTTTCATTCAGAAGCTTTTTAAAATTGATGCTAATAATATTGAGTAATAATACTGAACAGACAGAATAATGCCATGTTATTTAGGATTCTATAAGTAATTAGCAGCTTGAGTAATAATTATAATGGTTTTGTGTATTGCATGCTAAGCATTACAGTTGGCTTATTCTTACTGATGCACTTGGTGTATTTGAAATCTTGACTTTGCAGAGCTTTTAGAGATAGGTACTTGGGCCCTCTACTGATGATTCTGTGAATAGGAAAAGCTGCCCTGCAATATTAAAATACTGGTATAATGGGTCTTTTGGAAAAGGGAACATAAATGTAAGCAGAGACTAGAACTAAAGCCTGTTCTGTTTAAACAGAGCCACCCCCTCATTGTTTTTAGAAATATCTAAAAAATTCTCAACCCTAAGCCTAAAATCATAGTTGCATTAAAAGCAAATTACCCTGTTTTGAGGTATGTAAAATAAAACCCAGTAAAAGATCAAGCAGGCAAAAAGGCCCCTATCCCAATGCCTTTTTTTTACCTTATATTTTAACACATCCTATTTGAAATCTCTTGAGTTCTGTATTCAGGCTGGAGCCTTAACAGAGTTTAACCTAAGGGCAAGTTGCTGATAGTAACACTTGTCAAATCTTCTCTGAAGCTTGGAGAGTCAGTTGAGCAGGTCTTTTACAGTCAGGCAATCAGGCAATCTGACTACAAGGGTTGTTGATGTGCTTAATTCTGAGAAGCTGCTTGAAAGCATCAAGTCTCTGAGCACTGCTTGGCATCGCTTTCTCCCTCATTTGTGAGTATGTCAGAGAACATTTTGTGATGTTTTTCAAGTGTTTGATTATAGTGTTAGTTACTGAGTCTAGAGCCGTTTATTAGGAATTGATCAGTATCACCATATCTTCTTGTACACCTCTGATTTCTGTGTTGTGATATTTTAGTCAGACAGTGGGGTTACTGCACCACCCTTGCAGTTTTTTAAGCCCTGGCTAATAAATCATGTCAGCTTTTCATTACCTAATGTGTCTTTACAGTGCTTTGAAAACCTGAAGTGTCAGGCAAACATCCCATTTGAACTTTCTGAGGTGAGCCTGTACAGGAACCTTGCAGAACACTGTGATGAGAGATGATGTGATACTGAGGGTGAGGAGATGAACAGAATCAGGATGGACTTTATGCATCTGAAGTCCATGCTACTGTTATTCCTATTACCAATACTCCTAAAAAAAATAAATTTAGCAACCCTCATGTAAATGTGTATCTGCATTAGCACAACAGTAGTGCAACGTTTACTGCTTCATCAGCTTCCCTCCTGAGTTGTGCTCCTCAGAGCTCATCCTCTTCACAGCTTCCTGCATCCTGCCTAAACCTTATTTTTCCACTGAAAAAGGGCGACCTCATCCAAACCAGCTTTGGGAGTGGTCCCTGGTGCATGCTGTCCCCCAAACTCTGGCAAGGTAGTTCTTGGCCTGATCCACAAACAGGCTGATGAGAGCTGGACAAATAGCCAAGTGAGAGAGCCTTGGCCAGAGGCTGGACGCTGCCAGACTGTGTACCTTTGCTACTGTCAAGTGTAGCTGTGCAGTCACTGAGCTGCTTCTTTGGTGTTTCCCAGATTCCCAGATTCCTGTTGTTCTTTTCCATGATGTCATGGACTGATTGTTTCAACCCAAATTTGGCAGCCCTTATCAGATCTGTCTCATAGTAGAGCAGGGATAAGAAGATTCAGTAGCAGAGAAATTATTTTTAAAAAGTCTTTAGATTCTAAAGAGCAGAATCCTGCTTTGCCTTGGTACTCACTGGTAAATGAATGCAGCATGTGTGTCAGAAGAAGAGCACGAGAGAACTAGTGAGACAGGAGGAAAGCAGAAATGTGTGTATGTAATTAGGGCTGCATGACTCAGTACACTGAAGGCACTTGGACACCAGTGCAGTCCAGAGCTGGGGAGGTCCCAGGCTGAAGGTTTTTCTTACATTTCTCTCAGTAAAAGAATCCAGTGAAAGTGAACTTTGAAAGTCTTAGTGCATTATTGCTGAGTGTATCCATAACAGCAGAACTTATGATTTTGAGTTCACTGCTCTTTAGCTTTTTTCCTTTTTCACTTCTTCTTCTTTTCTTTTCTTGTTTTTCCCTTAATTTTATTTCCTTAGATCTAACTGGCTAAAACCGTGCTGTGGGAGACGAGCAGCTGTGTGGCAGGTATTTTTGCTCAGTGCAAGTCTCAACAGTTTCCTGGTAGCCTGTGTAGTATTGGTGGTGATTCTTCTGACTCTGGAACTCCTAATAGATATAAAGCTTCTCCAGTGTGAGTAGGAGGATTTTTTTAATTTTGATTTTTTTAATTTCTTTTTTTTTTTTAATTTTGATGAAATAAAGACTTAACTTGCTGGGAGGCTTTTGAAGGGGGAGGACATTGGGAATGTTTTTTCCCTACCATTTAAATGATTACTAGACTAGGTAAGAAATGTGTTCTTGTGGAATCCTGGTATAGTGAAGTCAGTCTCTTCTTTATTATTCTGACCAAAGCTAGGTCAAATAACAATTTCAGTACAGGACAAATTTTCAAAGGATACAAGCAGAGTGTACGTGCAGAGATTCACATGTGTTGTCATCAGTACTTGAAAAGCTCTGTCCTTTACAGGCATGTTATATATGCACAGGAGAAAAATCTGTGCATCATTAATCTCTGAAACCCACCACATGTGGAGAGATAAAAGGGATGAACATAGAAAAATAAATAGTTTAATAGTAAATAAATAGTACTTGGTGTTAACCTCTTATTAATTAATTCTGCTTGAAATTACAGCCTTCTAGCTTGTAATGCACTGAAATGAGACAGATTTTCATTCTACTTTGCTGACACACCGTGAGTCAAATAATGGCTTAAATGGAGTTTTGCTTTATCTGAATTCACTCTACACAGGTTCCACAATGGAAATTTTAATATTTTAATGCTGCTGTCTTAATTCATCTTTCCCCCCCTACTCTTCTTTTCCTCCATTGCACCCCTTTTTTTTCTTTTTTTTTTCTCTTTTTCATTTATGATATGAAGTTGACATGACCACAGACACCACCAACACTTTCCTCTAAGCTGAATGTTGAGGAGCAGCCTCTAGTATCTCCATGCAATCTCAGATGTGTTGAAATGGCAGCTGGGGTTCTGACAGTCCCATAAATGCAAGGGTGCACAGCACGAAAGAGTGCCTGGTGTCTCCTGTGGCAGCTTTAAACTGAGCAAACCAAATTTTTATTCTGTTGAAGTCCTTTTACTGTTGCAGTTTGTCAATTGATCATAGTGGCATAAAGATTCAGGTGTTGCAGTTCTAGTGGGATGACTTTAAGGGACTTCATTGGTAATTGCAGCCATTTCTTAAACTCTGTGAGATGAATGTGAATGGCTGTGTGTCATTCCATGCTGTTGCTCCCCATTTCCACCCATCTGTCCATACTGCACACACTGTTCAGGGCATGGCCACTCCTTTACAGCTGTTACTTTCTCTGCTCTCTGGTCACTCACCATTTTTGGATGAGGAAGCCCAAGATTTGGACAAGTCTGCCTCTTTGAAAAAAGTCAGGAATGCGAATTGTGGGTGTAAGGCCTTAAGGAAGAAGCTTTCAACAATATTTATTGAGGTGTCACATCTTTCTGTTTCTTAGAGAATTTTCACTTCCTGTAAAGACAAAGGGTTTTAAAGACTATTGATTTCTCTGAGTTTTAACAGTTTTGGTTACTCTCCTCTGGAAGCAGCCATTTTCTCACCATTTATTTTCTGAAGACCCTTCTGAGGAAAGCTTTACTTTAGGAATCATTTCTCTCCTGTGTGTCTGGTGCATATGACACTGCTGAAGGCTCTGCAGCTTACACCTTGTGCATGACCTGCAGGTGTTTGGTTGAGCCAGGTGACTTCACTGTTCAGAGGTGGCCCCTGCCACCAGGATGGATTTCCTCAGGTCCATTCCTCTTGTGCTACTACTTCACATTTTAACTAATGAATCTTGCCTTGAGGCTTTTTGCCTTGGCCAAGTTTGAATACCTTCTGTCTTGTTTTAAACCAGATAAAGGCTGTCTCAATGAGGCTAAGTATTCCAGTTGTGCCTTGTAAGGGATGTGTCATTTACATTGAGGTTTTGAAAAGCCATAACTCTGCCTCTCAAAACAGTTTTAAGGAGTTCCTTATTTTTCATAAAACCAAGCAGTGCATTAGGGTACCTTACAGCACATCACTGCCAGTTGTGTCCTTAATAACAACTGCTAGTCCATGCTATAGACTGTCATTACTTAGGAGGCCTCCCTTTATTAAAAGAAATCCAAACCCATCAACTGGGAAAAAAAAAACACAACAAAAGAAACCTGGTGTTTTCTTTGGCTGTGACATTTTTAGAGTATAGCTTTTCTCTCCTGCTTTCAGTGCAGTCTTTGGTCACACTTCTCCCACGCATAAAGCTGGTGGTTTCCTAGGTTGACACCACATTTACAAACTGTAGGGCACACACATGAAAAGGTCAGAGACCTTTTAGGGTATTTTAGCACAAAGTGTGTCAATACCAGAATTAGAAAGCCCAGAAAGCAAGGGACATACAATACGTGTTTTGTTTTAGGTCTCTGTTCTGTAATCAGGTTTTTTAAGGTTTTCAAGCTGTCTTCAAAGCTTCTCACATGCAATAACAAAATAACATTGCAATACCTTGTGATGTTCTGCAAAAGCAGAAATCGATGAGTATTAACTCACTTGCACCTCATTTTAAAAATTAAAAAAAAAAATTTTGTGGCAGGTTCCAGTGCCTCAGGAACACAGAGCATGCTATCCATTCCTCAGCTTCAGCAGCTTTGGGGAAAAGGAGTTGGGGAAATGCTGGTGGTACGACCCTCGTTCTGCAGTCAGCGCAGCAGGTGCATGTGCTGAAGGCAGCAGCCCTTCCTGAGCAGCCTGGGGCTGGTGGGCTGTGCTCCCAGGCTGAGGGAGGGCTCCCAGGCTGAGGGCTCCCAGGCTGAGGGAGGGCTCCCAGGCTGAGGGAGGGAGGGCTCCCAGGCTGAGGCAGGGCTCCCAGACTGAGGGAGGGAGGGCTCCCAGGCTGAGGGCTCCCAGGCTGAGGGAGGGAGGGCTCCCAGGCTGAGGGCTCCGAGGCTGAGGCAGGGGTCCCAGGCTGTCGGCTCCCAGGCTGAGGGAGGGCTCCTCAGAGCCCTGGCTGTTCCCCGGCTGTGCCCCGGCTGTTCCCTGGCTGTTCCCCAGCTGTTCCCTGGCAGTGCTCTGGCTGTGCCCCAGCTGTGCCCCGGCTGTTCCCTGGCAGTGCCCCGGCTGTTCTCTGGCAGTACCCCAGCTGTTCCCCGGCTGTTCCCCGGCTGAGCCCTCGCTGTTCCCCGGCTGTTCCCTGGCAGTGCCCCGGCTGTTCCCCAGCTGTTCCCTGGCAGTGCTCTGGCTGTTCCCTGGCTGAGCCCCGGCTGTTCCTCGGCTGAGCCCCGGCTGTTCCTCGGCTGAGCCCCACTTTTCCCTGGCTGAGCCCTGGCTGTGCCCTGCGGAGCCGTGCAAGGGAAGCGCCCCTGGGCTGCAGCAGAGCCTCAGCACCGCGGCGTCAGGGCTTGCCCGAGCCAGCAGCATCACACACACAGCCCTGCAGCGTCTGCCAGGAAATCAGGAGCAGCATCCGCTGAGAGCAAGTGCTGCTGCTCCGAGCTCCTGCAGTGCTCGCTCAGGGTTTGTCAGGAGGAGTGTTCCCCCCAGATTCGTTGTTGCTGAATGTTTCTGTGTCACCAGGGGGCAGCTGGAGCCTTGTATGTCAGTCGAGCCCTGTTGGAAAAACTGCATCTGAAGGGTTTCCTGTTCTTCAGGCTGCCCGATAGAGACAGTGCCTTAGGAAACTTTATTCTATTATATTCTGACTATTTGTTTCACCTTTAAGTAGTTCCTCTGCTGCAGCGCAGTAGATGCTCTTATCAAGCCCCAAAAAAGCTTCAGCAGTGGGGGTTCCAGTGGCAGGGCATACTCAGTTTTATTTGTATCCTGATTTCTTCCTACATCCTTTCCCTCTCCTTCCCATATTAATCGATTCTGATTTTAAAATAAAATTCTTCATTTAGTGTGTGCCTGGTATGTTCTTGGGAAATGGTTAAGTCTGCTGCAGCCCTGTGCCTCTGTGCACGCAGCCACTGCTTGCCTTACACAGTCATCCCCCGACCCTGCAGGACTGCACAGACTGCTTGGGTCTGTCTGCTGTGGAGATGCTGTGGCTCCTTTTAAAATGTGAGGGATCACTTAGTTTGGATATATTTGATTATATATACTCTTATTGTACCTGACTGTCAGTAACTGTAACTAACTTTGAACTAATCTACACGAGCCTTCGTTGTTAAGAATATATAGACTAATCATGAGGAGATGGGCATGTCAGGATTCTGTTAAAAAGATGCCATAATCTTTAAAAAAGTCAAAATAAATCAAGACCTAGACATGCAATTAAAAATGTGCAGAGCACTGTGCTTACACATAATACCTGTAGTGGACCTGGGATACACTGGAGTAAACCCAGTCAGTTGTCTGATTTGATACCTATTATAACATTTACCTGTGTCAGTCAGACATTAGCTAGACAGGAAATAGAAGACTAATGAGAATTTGGAATTTGCTGCAGCCCTGTGCCTCTGTGCACACAGACACTGCTTGCCTTATACAGTCGTCCCCTGACCCTGCAGGACTGCACAGACTGCTCTGGAGATGCTAGACTCACAAATACCCTGCAGGAAGGAGAGAGTGTTTGCTCTTTATTCCCTTAGCCCAAACTTGGGAGCAGGTGGGAGTAGGAATCACTAGCAGTTCAGTTAGTGGACCCTGTCAGCCTTCTGCATTTTTCTGTCAGCATGAAATGTATTTTGAAGCCCATTTTGAGGATTAGTTTTTAAGCACCTGTTCCTGATAAATACTGATCATCTGACATGAATTGTCAAAGACTGAACACAAGGACTAATGTGAGGATAGCAGAGCATTCTGTTTCCTTACTGAGTCCTAGATCTGGATTTTTAGGTACACAGGAATTAGTCACACGTCTCGCACTAAAGCAGCGTTGGGGTGAGAGCAGGAAGCAGTGGCAGAGCATCAAAGACCTGTGTCTGCCATTGCTAACCAGCAGCAGGATCTGTTAAAACTCCAGTGAAGAGCTGCTAACATGGTGAATGAAGGTGAGCAGCTGGCAGGGCTGGAGTTCCATGTCCATTGCATCCCATCCTCTTTCTGGTACTTCATTGCAAAATCTGAGAAAGCAAGCTTTACCATATGTAACTTTTGGCAGTACTAATTATGCTAAACCTAAGTTGCACTCTACTACTATAATGACCCTTCGTTGTATTATGTTAATTGCAGTTTCAAGTGCTTCCCAGTTTGCAGGAGTAATTCACTGGATCAGCCTAGTCATCCTCTCTGTTTTCTTTTCAGAGGTATGTATAACCAAAGTCTTTCACCACGTTATGTTGTCACTGGAATTAGCAAGAGTCTTACAGGAGTTTGACTGCAAATAACGTAGCACAGTGTATTTTAAGGAGAAAACCAAGCAATAGTGTACTGTGGCTGCTTCTGCTTAGCAAACTAAAAAGTGTTATTTAGATTGGCACTGTGTGCCCGTTGCTTAGAATTGGTAAGGAAACGTGGAAGGGAAGATACTGCCTTAAACGTTACCATTGGTAAGCTGCAGAAAGAAATAATTATCTCTGAATCTACAGGCACTGGACAGGATAGTTTGATCCATTTGTTGTCAGTGTCACTGGGTATAAAGTATAGAATTTAGATGAAGATATGTTCTTCAAGAATAAAGATCCATGGGATTGTTGTACAGAAAGATATGTTTTGGGAATGGAGTTATCTCCTCTCACAATTTATTAAGGTAGTTTATTTATTCCAGGTTGCTGCGTGTAGACCTAGTCAGAGAATGAAACAAATGGTGAATTTCTTTGCCAAAATGTGTATGAATGTAAGCACTGGGGAAGGTTCTAGTCATGATGTAACAAATGACCAAACTGGGATAATCTGCCTTTCTGAGCTTTCAGCTTTGTTCCAGAAAAAAATCATTGGTATTGAGACATTTAGACTGCTCCTGAAATATTCCAAAATGCTTTTATTGCTATTTTTCAGGTTTTAATATGTTACTTGTCACAATAACAAGTTTTATGTTTATTAATTGGAAGACATCTTGGATTTAAAATATTTTAAAATATTTTTTCAGGTTCCCCAGGAGAAAATATAATCCAGAGAGGTTTGTTAATGATTTCATTCTGTAGAAAGTTTAGATAGTTACTAGGTGAAGGTTACAAAAAAACCAATAATCAAAAAACAAAGCTGTGATATCTGCAAATGATTGATTGGATCACTTGTATTGAATTCATACTTATCATATATGATTGGTAATTTCCATGGTGCTCCTAATGAAAAACATTTCCATGTATCATTTTGTGTTTCTCAGCAGGGTTTTTTAGCTGGTGCTGTCAGGGGGGCCTTTCTGAAAGGGTTGTGTGGTGCAGGCAGGGATGTCACCCTGCTCTGCACCCCAGCCTTTTGCTGCACTGACACAGATAGGTCCCACTACTGGCCCCATCCTGTGACAGTGCTGCTGGGCTGGAGGTTACATGTAAGATGACTGAATCTCTAAACAATTTAAAGAACTTGTCTTTCCTTTGTGAATTATCCTAATTCCCAAAGGCTCAGGTTTGCTAGATGGTGTCCATTCCATTTAGAGAAATACTTTCCTCTCCCCTCCAGAATCTTTCTTCAGTGGGCATCAGTACCCTGGAGCTCTCTGTAATCCTGAGCTTCCCAGTTGGATCAGTTTGTAGCTGCTGCTGGCAGCATGGCTGCACAGCCACATTCACCTGACCCCTTTGCTTTCTGCAGCTGCTTTCTCCAAAAGCCTCTCCTGTGCTGCTCAGTTCCCTGCTGCTGCACTGCAGTCTGCAGTCCTGGTTTCATTCCCTGCACCACCAGCACTCTCTCACACCTGGGGCAGTGTTTTCTCCCGTGTCCCTCCCTGGGTGCGCAGCTGCTCCTGGGCTGTTTGTGGCACTGCAGACACACCCCGAGGCCAGGGCTCATCTGGCTCAAGGAAGGAGCTGGTTGTTTCAGTTCTACTGGGACAGGGTACCCTCCAAAGTGGTTGAATTTGTTCAGAAGTATTTTTCAGGAAAAGAGTAACAGAAGCATTTCACAGAGCCCAAACAGTTTCCCTGACTCACCATCCTCATTTTAGATCTGCATTGGCTTTTCTCTCTTTATTAGATATTTGGAACTACTTTGTCTACATGCTGTTCTCATTTTTTATAAACTTATCACTTACTTCATTATCTACTTCTGTCTTCCAAAGTAGCTTCCTTCAGCTATTTGATTATGGTTTGAATTTGGATCAAAGGAAAATGAGGCCACAAGACAGCCATGCAGAGGTGCACAGACCAGGGTAGATTTTTGGATATGGGTTCATTTGGCAGCTGAGAGATAGAGGTGGCTCCACAGAGCAGCTGGATGTGCTTCAGAGACCACCAGTCTGGAAAAGAATTCAGGTGTACCTTTCCTGCTGGGTTTGCTGGGGTTGGTCTTATGCCAGGTTGATTTCATACTGAATTGTGTCTTAAGAGAGCAAAAACGTAGAGTATAATTTTCCATCATCCAAATAGTTTTTTTCCAAGAGGTTACAAAATACTGCAAAAACTCAAATGGCTTTTTTCCCCCTACATTTTAATTTAATTTTTTCCTTTGGTCCCTTTAGGGTTTTTTTTTTTCCCCTCTGATCCCCATACCATGAGTCAGCTGGTTTTGGGATCATTTGTTGAGATGGTCATATGTTACAGTGAGTGGTTGTTCATGCCAGGATCATATTCCAGAGATCAGCAGGTTTAATTAGTTTACCTGGGTATAACAGGCAACTGCTGAGGATTGATGAGTCCTTCAGTCATTCTTTTTTGACTCAAAGCAAGGATTCAAGGTTTCTGGTGTTCAAAAAAGGGATTTCCATAGCAAGTACCCTGTTATAAGTTTGAATGTTTAGTGTTTATTCTGTAATTTGGTTCCCATTAGTTGTAAACACGGGTGCACAATTCTTGAGGAAGCCCTCAACAAAGTTGTCAAATACTTGTTAAGACCCATAAAACTTTCAGCACAAAATCTGAATGTTATAGAAGAATACAACTGATTAAAGGTGGTGCTCTCAAAGCATTGCAAGTAATTGGAGTGCAGTTGAAGTTAAACAGCTTTCTGCTTGGTTAAAATGAGGGGGCTAAACGTGCCAGCAGCTGGCAAATGCCACCAGAACAGCTGCCAGCAGAGCTGAGTAGCTGCTCTCACAGCATCTTCCTGCTTTCCCCTGTGCTCTTACAGCCACAAGCCTTAAAGGTACTTTGTTCATTTTATACTGTCACCGTCTGTGACTTTCCAGCATTAAAATCATATTCAAGTGAAGTGCACATCAGCTTTTTTTGCTTTTTTTTCCAAGTATTTGAACAGGATTTCCTAGTGGTTTGTCTCTGTTTACATCCATCACTGTGATTTGTGTGTGCACCAAATGTTACCCAGACATTAAGACAGAAGAGGAGAGAGAGGCACTGGGGCACGTCCCAGTCTCAGCAGCAGGGCAGGGCCAGAGCTGTACCCTCTCCAGAGGGCAAACCCAGTCTTGGTATTGTTGGTTGAGAAAAGCAGATGGGGAATGGCTCAGAGTTTAGGTAAGTGGATTGAAGTCTGCCCTGAGCAGCTCTATCCCATTGCCACAATTGCCTGGTTCTGTGGCTGCTGTTCAGCTCTGCTTTTCCACTGGCACTGATGAGACTGTGCAGGAATGGAGCTCCTTGCTCTGTGTGCTGCAGCCAGCCCAGCACTCAGGCATGCTGCTGAAGGGAAGCACCTGAGGGTTTCCCTGGAAGAGGAACCAAGTTTGTGTACTCAGTCAGGCAATTGCAGCTTTCTTCTGGCATCTGTGGCCAAGAAGTGAGCTCTTAAATTTAGTAGAGTGAGTCTGGGCTCCCAGCTGATAAACAATCTGTTTCATTAGCTGTGGCTCACAGGAGGAAAAACTCCAAGGCTTTCCTCATCCTGTATATTTAAGGGAAGTGTTCACAGTAACCTGCCATTTTTCTGCTTGTTAATAGCAACCCTTGAAAGGAATAAAACCTCCAAAGGGAGACTCTGCTATTAAGGTTCTGTTAAAAAAGAAAAACATCCTAAAGGCAAAACTAAGTAAAAATGTCTTTCCCTTAAGAAACACATAATTTATATTAGAGAAACTCAGCTATGTTACTTTTGTTGTACTATTTGTGAGCTTCAAAGAGCTGAGTGGGAAGATTAAATAATCTCCCATTAATCTTCTGTAAGCTGTGGTTTCTCTTCTGTGTGTTTACTTTTATTCCATGTACATACAACTTTTCTCATGGTACATAAATTCACTTCATTGCTGTAAGTTTTGTTTTCTAAATGGAGTGAGTAGTGGGGTCTAGTAACAAAGATACAGATTTTATATATTAATGTGATTTATAAAGGTAAATTTAGGTTTCTTTCTTTGCTAGTGTGTATGAAATTAATTTTAATATGCTGGGAAATTTCTTTACTTAGCAATTTTCCGGCCTCACAAAGAAGTAGTAACCATGGAAAGTGGTCCCATAAAGTTCTGGGAATCTTGCTGGACATCTGCCTGAATGCCAGTCTGCCCATTTCATTTCCAGTAATATACCTGCCTCACAGTGTGCTCTGTCAGTGCTTCTTCTGTGCTTTCATCTCCTGCTAGTGGCAGTGCAGCACGCCCTACCCCCCTGTTTCAGAGAGAGGTGTTGGTGCTTGTGTGGCCGTGCCCAGAGGGAGCCTGTGATGCAGGGCTGCCTAAGCCCAGTCCCCTGGCCACTGTGCACCTGTGGTTGAGTCTCTGGTGATCCATTCCCACGCCTGAAAAGCCCTTTCAGATCTAGACAGAATTGTCAGTTGGAAACTCATTGCAATGTTTTCCCTGTGTGTTAAGAATTAAGATTGCGAGAGTATTGGGAGAACACAAGAAGAAATAGAAGTGCAGAGGTTGTGCAAAGGTGCATTTGGGTATGTGATGTCCTGGTAGAACTGGTGAGAGAGAAGACAGTGTTTGTGGCTGTTCATGGCTCCAGGCTTTGGCAGGGAATGCTTTCTGTGGCACCACGAGCTGATGGAGCCCAGCAGTTCCAGAGCAGGACATGGGGCTGGGTTCTGGACATGGGGCTGTAGTTTCAGTGCCTTGGTTGAAGAGAAGCCGTGTGAGGAGGGTGCCTGTGCCCTGGAAACAGAAGGATGTGCCAGCACGTTCCTCTGGGCTCTGCTGGCCTGGGGACAGCGTGTGCCTGCACGGCTCATGCCGTAGCTCAGCACAGGCACACCTGGAGGTGGCAGAAGGGGATTCTTCTAAGGACTGCATGAGCTGAGGCCTCTGGGAGTGACCCAGCTGAGAGGGGTTATAAATTGCAGATGGGGTACAAGGTGTTCTGCTCAATAAATATTTGGTCTTATGAGATATGTGTAAAAGTCAAAAGTTTAATTGACAGAGTTTCTGGAGCCTCTGTGACAGAGGATGGAAGGGAGGGAGGCAGGAAGGAAGGAAGGACAGACAGACATCTCTTCCAGCCACCTCCATCCTGTCTCCTGCCCGAGCTGTGCCCCATCATGAAATGCAGAGGTGCTCTCCTCTCTCCTTTGCCTCATCCTGCTGAGCCAAGGTCCCCTCCTGTGCTGCCTCCTGCTGATTTCACCCTGCAGAGGGACTGGATGCAGCGACTCACTGAGCAGTGAATTGTATCTTAACTGTGCAAGCAGAAAAGTACTTCAAATGACTTAATGTACCATGCAGTCAGCTGACAAATGCAGATTGGGGCAATTCACACAGCTGGCTCAGCAAAGGACTTGGCCAAGGTTCCCTGCAAAATTAGAGAGAGAAGCTGCAGCATCTAAGCCTCACTGCAGACAGTTAATGTTGTGCAAACAATTGTGTGTAACCAGGAGACTTTGTCAGTTTTGAAGTTGGATTTCTGTCTGAAAAATGATCTAAAATTTTATCTGGATTTACTTTAGCTTAAAGAAATTAACACAACTGTTCATCACTTGCCTTTTATTAGTGCACATTAATAAATTAGCTTTAGCAGAAGAAAAATGTATTTCTGATATAACTAAAAAATGTATGTGTTAAGGACTTTCTAATTAAAACGTTTCCAGTCAAAAAACATTAAAGCTTTCTTTTTCAAGTACAAAAAAATCCAATCTGGCAGTACTTTCCTTTAACAGGAAAGTGCTCACTGATACTTAATGTTTTTTTCAAATCTCTGTTCAAAAATGCAGAATGCCTGTGGTGTAATGCAAAACTGTTTGTGTGTATTTGCTTCATGCCTGCACATCAGTAGGAAACAGCAGTGCTACTCCATTTTTTCCCTTTTTCTTGTAGATTTTTGTACTTAAAAATGGTAGAATTGTGACTAACATCGGTTTTGTCTGTGATGAATGTTTTACAGTTGCAGTTCTCTTCTAATTCACATGCATCTTTCAGTTTGGCCTTGAACAGTAGGTAGGAAGTTTTCCTGGATTATTGATTTCTGTCTCTGTGTTTTTTCAGATTCTGCTACAGGTCCTCGTTTTTAAAGTTCTGTACAGGGACAGTATACAGTCAAATGCAATATGTATGTATTTGTATGAAACATGTTTTTGATTCCTTTACAAAAAGTACTAAAATGTTATATATAAGAAATGCCAGTGCTTTCATTTGCTGTCAAAGCATTTATAATGCTAAGCAATCAAGGAGGTGCCCAGTAAATCCAAATTTCTTTGGTTCCACCTTTTCTGGGTGAGAGCTGTGGCAGCAGCAGTGGATGTTCTCTCTGCCATGAGCACACAGAGGCAGAGTGGGGACAGCCAGGGCTGCTCTGGAGCTGTGCTGGCCTGGGGTGGCCAGGCTGGGTCACCATGGGCAGGCTGCCTTTCCTAGCTCCTGGCACTTCAGTGGGGATGGCTGTTAAGAGTGACAGTGCTGGTGCACAGCTTGAAGAACTTGCATGCAGAATAAATGTTTTCTAAGCTTACCCCCAGTTGTGCCCAGCTGGTTTTGAAGGGTGCACCTCTGGGATGGGGGGAGCTGGCTTATGCCACCCTTACCCTCACCTTCCTGCAGTGTCTGCTCGAGCTGAGAGCCACGGTGCTGATCATCTGGGCGTGTTGTGCTGGACACCAGCACCCAATCCTGCATTAAATGTCTGCCAAGTAGACTTCCAGCCACTGCTGGCTTGTGCTGATTCACAGCAGCAGCGTGGCAATGAAAACATTTGTGTTAGCTTCCAGCCCTTGGAGCTGCTCACACCCATTAAGGTGGCAGTAGCACAGTCTGATTGAAATGCTGCAGTCAGGAATTAAAAAGGCAGGAAGGAAAATACCTTTTTACATTCCCTCACCAGCCCGATGTTAAATCATATTTAGGGTTGTGAGGCAGTGTTTCTGTTTTCTTTCTGCAGATATGCCTCATTTCAGTGAAAATACCTTTGTGCACACCTGGCCAAAGGAGGGAAGGCTTTCACCCTCAGTTTCTGTAAGGTTGTTAAGTGCTCAGCCATCCTGTGTTAGTTGCTTATTGAGCTGGCACTTTGTAAGTGCTGCCCAAGCAGAGCAGAGCCTGAGCTGTGCTCTCAGCAGGTGGCTGTAGGAGAGGTGGTGCCCCAGGAAGGCTCTGCCTGCTGTGGAACCTGCATGGACCCCAGGTAACTGCTACAGCTGAGCTGACGGGCTCACAGGTCACTTGTACTTCAGCCTTTTGTGCAGCTCCTGGGTGGGGAGTCAGGGAGGTGCTGGCAGAGGAGCTGGGATGCTTTTCCTGGCAGAATTCAGCTCAGGAGCTGAGCTGTGGCTGCAGGAATGCCTTGGCTGCTCAGCAGCATGTGTGCTTACACCTTGTCCCTGTGTCAGATCACATTGTGCTGGCCAGTTTGGGGTCATTAAGGGACTTCAGCACCTGCTGTTGGGCATCCCTTCCTCCACATAAAAAATAAACCTTGAGGTTTATTTATAGGTTAGTATGGAGAGAGCCTCACTCCCATGCTGGATTTGGCAAGTGCTTTGGAAGTACAGTGTTTTTAGGAGTGCAGACTGGCAGCGTTGGTGGATCTTGCTGTCTCTGTAGAGTATCATCATGTTTTGTAGAGGAAAGAGGGTGCTGCATGTTGTCTTCTAGCTCGTGCCTCCCTTTCTCAGCCAGCCTTGGCCTGTGCCTCTGCATCCCCCGTTTCTGAGGTGTTGGCCGCTCCACTTTGCTGCTCCTTGGTGCTGTGGGGCTGGGCTCTGGGAGCACCATCTGCCCACAGCCCAGTGTCCCCCTGGCAGGGCAGGGGAAGTGCTGTTAGCCAGGTTTGCAGTGCCAGGAGAATGGAGAGCCGTCCTCCCAGCCAGCTGGGGCACTTGGGCTCGTGGGGGTTGGCAGAGCCACACACAGCAGCACTGCTGAACAATTCTGTGGTGTTCTGCAGTTAGGTGCTGCTGGTGTGTTTGGCATCAGTTCAGAGCTGCTTGGGATTTAAGATTTGTATTTGTGGTGAAAAGGAGATACATATATTCATCAGAGTCCCTTTTTTCTGCACAGCTCTGGGCATGGCCAGCCCCTCACATGTAGGCCTGCTGAGCACTAAGTCCTTATGCTGCTCTTCAATGGAGAAAGAAGCATTTTGGTGGCCCTTGTAGGGCTCCAGCTGCAGACTCCTCATGTCTGTCAAAATCTGACCTTGTTGTTGCTGTTGGCAGGAAACATCCCTACCAATTAGGCTTTTATGTCAGCTCAATAGCAATTGCAAGTTGACTGATGGATTTTTTTCTTTTATTGTGTCTTCTGAAAGCCAAATTAAAAAGTAGGAAAGGTGCCATTGGATTTTTAATGGGAATTCACCATTGGTTCATTCTGTGGTTTTTCTTTATTCCTCTTTTTTAGCTGTTGAGGCTACTTATTGCTGTTTTGCTTCATAGAGAGAGGGATCACAGAGATTTTTCTCCCTTATCCCGTGACTTTCTGGGATCTTACAATAAAGCAACTGCCTTCAGCTGCAGTGAAGAGCATGTGCTCTTCAGGCTGATGAAATGTCAGTACCTTTAGGCATCAGGACAGGGCAGGGCCTCTTCTCTTAGAAAATCAGTAAGCACTGGCATATCAAAGATGGCCAGAAAAGAGAATTTTCCCCCATTCTGACTTAGGGAGCCCCATGGTGGATCTTATATAGGCTTGGATCAGGAGGCTGGGGAGGGTTGGCTATCTAAATCACACAGATCTGAAAGCAAAATTTTAGGAAGATGGAAAGACTGATGAGCATTTGAACTTGGAACTTGTTTGTGGGGGTTTTGCTAAGTCAATATACTGATTGGGAAGCAATATCTGCTTTTTAAATATAGAAGTTTAGCCATTTCTAGAACTTGATTACTATTTAGAAGAAATGTATAATTCTTAAATAATACAAAAAAATTATTCCCTAAATAGATAAAGGACTAAATGTTTATCTAAGACTGCAATAACATTCATAATCTTTTTCCCCCTAATCTATTTTACTAGACTGTTTTGAGGATTGTGGTCCTTGGCATATGGGATTACATTGAAAACAAGATAGAGGTAAGCTCTCTCTCGGTACTGTTTTCCAGGCAGCCCCAGTAAGACCATGAAAAACTGCTTTAGATGGCTTTGTTATTACCCTGGTGCAATGCAGTGTCTTTAAAGGCAGATAAATACAGACATTCTTTTCATTATGTGCATTATCAATAGCTGAGTGCTGCAGTCCCTTTTTCTGTAAGAGACTGAGAAGATTGAAATATTTGAAAATATTTTATGAAGGGAGGGATTTTGGTCTTCTTGCTCTTTGTGTGACTTTTGTTGTTAGAGCTTTGCTGGTCTGACAATACTGCTACCCTGAAATATAAAAGTTGTCACCTGAGTTTTATATCCCCATTGCCATAATTGAGTTGAAATGAGTTGAGTTAGTTGAAAAATTGCATGTAGTTTCCTGGTAGTAAATACTAGTTTGGCAAAACCCCCATTTTTACTGTGAAATTGTTTTGATAAACACTGTAATTAGTACTTCAAAATAAAAATTACATAGAATGTATACACTCTTATAGAGAAAGAAAAGGAAATTTGTGTGTAATAAATAATACATAATCCCAATCTGAGCAGAAATCTGCAGATCAGGAAAATTAAAAGCTCTTTCTTGATACTACCTGATAAACCACTGCTGTGCAGGAAGACCCAGAAGACAATCTGGGTGTTCTTAGAGCATAACCAGTGTAGAGACTTGCATATTTTTGTTATGAAGTTGTAAACATTTAAACTTGTTTTGCTAAAAAAAAAAAAATGAAACTGAAATAGTTGATTCAGGGTTTCCTATTATTAAGGCTAAATGCAGCAGTTTCTGATAATTCATCTTGGTAATTTGGAATAGTGATATTTTTTACTGCCCATTGAGTGGCTGCAGTAAGAAGTATTTCTTTTCAATACACTGAATTGTTATACACAATTCTGAATATGTAGTTCTTACAAAAATCTGTGCCCTGCCTCTTTGTGCAAACAGTAAATCAGTGGGCCTTGGCAGCAGGGGAGGCTTTCAGCAGGAGTGAGAACGTGGTGCTCTGTTCTTCTCCTCTGGGCCAGCGTGGGGCAGACACAGCACTGCTGCCACTTTGCTCTGGAACACATTCACTGGCTCTTTTCTGTCTAATGCTTTGCACAGTTGCTTTTTCTGATCTAATCCCAGTGCAGCCAGCGTCACATGAATCATGCAGAGCAGTCCCAGTTGTCAAACTCCTTGCAAGCCTTGCTGCCCCATGGAAGTGAGAGAGGCAGCCTTTGTCTGGGTGCACAGCCATCCCCACGTGTGTTGTGTTGTGCTGTGTTGTGTAGCCAGGACATGGCCAAGAGCCATCAAGTCTCTTGGCTCCATCTTTTTCTGCTTGTCTTCTTGATCTCTTCATTTAGACAGTAAGATCTATGGGCAGGGATTGCATTTTTTTCTTTTTAGATGACATTATGCCAAGTAACAGGTAATAAAAACCAGTGATGATAAAACTCTTTGGCTGTAATAACATTTAGACTATCACTTCTCCTTGGGGATTTTGGCCAGTATTTCCAAATACCTTTCTCTCCCCCTTCCCTTCCACCACAGTTTATCTCTCACCTCATAAAAAGCACTGAGGAATTCTGTTGTGCTGCCCAAAAAGGATGCAGCCTTTCTGTGGCTTGGCCACCTCTCATATCCCTTTCAAGTAGGTACATAATTGCATTTCTTTTGGACAAAGAGGGACTTCTTCCAGATTTCAAAGAGGAATGGCAGGGATATGGTTTTAAGGAAAGGTTTGAAAAAGCTGATTTCTCTCCAGGTGTTTGATGGTGCTATCATAATCCTGTCCTTGGCACCAATGGTGGCCTCAACAGTGGCCAACGGCCCCAGCAGCCCGTGGGATGCCATCAGCCTTATCATCACTCTGAGGATATGGAGAGTGAAGAGGATCATTGATGGTGAGTGAGGACTCAGCTTGTGATTGCAACATCACCTTGCAGGCTGGGGAGGTTTTGAAAATACAGAAAGATTGCTTGCTACCACTGTTCCTGTCATTGTCCTTACTCTTACATTTTGCTGGCACTGAACAGAAGAGAGTTATGACTCCCATGGATGAGAGTAGGTCTGGAGATCATGGCTGTGTCTCCTGCTCTCCAGGAGCCTTTATAGTTTATTGGTTTGCTTTCCTGTAGGCACCTTCCTATCCCCTGTCCTGTAAAGTAAATGTGCTTCCATGCTTTATGTCTCTTGCCACCAGTTGTCATTCCTGATTCTGCAAAATAAGTGATTCTCTGCTTTGCTGATACTTGCTGCACCCTCCTCATAACCATACAGCCAGCTCTGTCTTGGGATTTTTTTCAGTTTTTGTCAGTAAATGAGTTTTATGTGGGATTGCAGGAGGATTTTCTTGCCCTGGGGGTTCCCAGCAGGAGGGGCTCTCTGCATGCTGCACATCCTGGAAATGAAGTGCATATTGGTGGTGTTTTGCACAGACCTGTGTGGGGGTCTGCCAGGGGCCATGAAAAGGGCCCAGCAAGTCAAGGCTGCAGAGAGCTGAGTCTGTGGCTGGGCCTGGAAGCCAGGACTTCAGTGTAGGTTACTGTGTGCTCAGCAGCTTCAGGCAGCTTAGGGAAAAGAAATAAATGAATGGCCATTTTGCTCATGTGTGAAAAATCAGAGTTAAGTTGTTATTTTGGGTTTAAATGCCCAGGAAACTTTGTATTCTGAGGTCAGGAGAGGTCGTAGCCCTCTGATTGAAGCATAAAACAAAATTGCAGGATTTTGTGTAGCTTCAGAAAACATTAATTGCAGTATGTATTGACCAGCTTTTCTGATCAGTGTAAGTCAGGAGCAAAGTTTCTAGAGCCATTCAGAAAACATATTGAAAACTGGGCTGTAATTTGAAAAGCCATAGACGATAAATGCCCTTTTTGTTTCTTCAAAATATCTTTCTTAGTCTGCTGTGTCCATTAAGAACTGATTTCTTACCACAAAGTCTAGGAATTAAATGGTTAGGGCTGTGGAATAGTTCTTTTCCTGAGGGAGCTGTGCTGTTCAGGTTTAGAGGGAATGGGACTGACTCTAAAGATAAAATCCTCCTACCCAGTAGTCCAGGAAATCTGTGGTAAACCCTGGGGAAGAGCTGTGCTGGCATGGAATCTGGGAAGAGCAGGCAGCAGGCATTTCAGTTCAGCCAGGCAGATGGAGGTCTGACCAAACAACATCTAGAGCCTGCATTTCCTATGTTAGAAATCCTTCCCTGAAAAATGTGCTCTGGGGCTGCTTCTGTTGGAAGTGCTCTAGTTCTCTAGATGCAAGGGAAAGCGATGATGTTCTTTGGCCTGTAAAGGTTTTCTTCCTGATAAAAATCCAAATCACAGCTGGGTTGCTTTAAGTGTTATTTGTGTTTTCCAGCCTATGTCCTTCCAGTGAAAGTGGAGATGGAGATGATGATTCAGCAATATGAGAAGGCAAAAGTTATTCAAGATGAGCAGCTGGAAAGACTAACCCAGATCTGCCAAGAACAAGGGGTAAAGTTCAGTTCTGTCTTTATTTACACATATCTTGTCAAGGCAAGGCAAACAGTTCGTGTACTTCACTGCAGGCTGAGCTTTGAGAAGTGCCACTGGGACTTGTGCTGTGGGGTGACAGGTCTCAGTGCTAAGGAAGCATTAGCTGCAGCCAGGATATTGCCAGCATGGTGTTTGTCAAACAGCAGTCAGCTGCCTCTGCTGCTGGGCTTGTGTTTTCGGAGGTGAGGAAAACAAATGTGAGCAACAGAAAATGAATGGTTCCAGTAGGTCATTTGTTAAATGAGGACAGCTAGCTTGACATAGTACTAACACACAAAAGCCATTGTTGGAGACTGCAGCTGGTATTCCTAGGAAAAGGATGTGCAGTTTAAAGAAATGAATTTCCCTGCTTTAAATGCAAGGGACGGCTTCCCTGTAGGTCAGTCAGAGACTCCTGGCAAGCTCAAAATGTTGCAGTAGACGCTTCTAGTTCCTGGAAGCAAGTCAAGATTTAAGACTCTTCCCAGGCCCCCAAATGTTCAGTGATTCAGTCTAGAGGTAAGGGAAGGTGAAGTTTGAAACATCTCAAGTGAATATATTTTACATGAAAAAGGTGTAAAACCATTTTTGGGGCAGTGAGCCAGGAGTTTTTGCCATTTGTCTTATGCAAATGAGTTCTTGACTAACTTGCTTTGAAGTAGAAAGCAGGGATGGATGTTGAGGCTCGGGATAAGTGAGTGTTGAGGTGACCATCAGACCACAACAGGATGATCCCCAGGTGATTTACTTCTTGTTTCAGTGAAAGGGGAACTATGACATATAGTCCAAATAAATCCTGGAGATTTCTAGCTTCAGCTACCATTTCTGGCTTGTGGCAGGTACTTTTGAAATACAAAACCATCCATATTTAGGTCCCCAAATGGAATTTTAGGTTTAGGTCCAGATCTCCTGGATGTCAGCCTAGGGTTCTGCGATGAACTGCTGTGGTGGGGAGTTGCTTTGTCTGTGTGATGCATTAGGGAGAGCTGTAGACACTGTGTCATTTCATGATGCTGGTTTTGAGTCACTCAACCTTAATAAGTTCTGAACCTAAGGTTGGCTTCTGCCAAAAATTAGTAAGTGCCATCTGTGTTGTCTTGGGTGGCAAAACTGCAGTCCTCTTCATAACACCTCTGCACAATGACACTTAGTGATTTGGGTCCTGTCAAGGCTGTGAAATTGCCAGGTAAATGGTATACACCCCATTTTACAAGGGAGGGAAATCAGTGATTTCTTGAGTCCCAGTGCAGTATTTTGTCTGTCAGACCATATTAAATGTCTTGACAATCATAAATAGTAAAATATTTGGTTTTAGGAGCTTTGCTATACAGCCAAATAACACTCTGAATCCCTAAACAATTTTTGGTGTTACAGTTTCATAGTCTGATCCCAGGTGGGGTTCAGGAGCAGCTTTTCTTGTTCTTCATTCTGAGCCAGGTACTCCTGAATGTCTGACCAGAGTCCCCCTAAATCTGAGCTCTGATGGTCACAACCTGCACAGCAAACAAAGAAATGCTGCACTGGGAGAGGAGTCAGTCTGAGAAAACAGAGCAGGTTCTCTTGCAGCTTTCAAGTGTCATCTGCTATGGAAAAATACAGTCTGTAGAAACATGACAGCATGCTGAATCCCTCTCACTGGCCTGACTCGCTGCCAAACAACTGTCTCAGCTGTATAATATCAGGTAAATGTACTAATTTGCTGCAGTGAGTAACATGAGACATTGACAGGAGTACTGCATCCTCTATTTGTAAATTATTAGCTTCATAATTCAGGCAAGAAAAAGTTGTCAGCATTATAATATTCCCATTAACGTTGTGTACAGCATCTGATGGGCAAAATGGCTCCTAATGGTATTTAATGTCTCAGTTTCTGCCAGGTTTTTGCTTTTTTGTTTGATCATCTTTCCTGAGCTTTCCAAAGGATTGCTGGTTCCTGGTGTTTCTGTCTGCTTGTCTGTTTTGGGGGAAGGTTTGCCTGCAGTGGTCTGGCTGTGCCCAGAGCAGAGCAGCAGCCAGGAGGGTGCCAGGCTGCCCTGTCCGTGTGGTGCCAGCTGTGCCAGGGCAGGGGGTGCTGGGCCAGACAGGTCACCCTGGTTCCCTGCAGCCCAGCAGGGGGGCAGGCACTGACTCACCCTGTGCTGCACCTTTGTGACCACACTGGGATTAATAATTGCATTTATCCAGTAGTTACAAGGGGGCTGAGAACATTCCTGCTGGAAAGGTTTCCCAGCACTTCCTATTCTGAGCTCCTGTGTTGGTTTCTTACTGCTTTGCTGCTGCTCAGGCAATTGGGGTTAGACTTCTTGGGGTCTGGCATATTCTGCAGATGAAATGATCTTGAAAGTTTCAAGCAAAGTATTAATTATTTCGTTAGAGAAATTGGGAAAAATAGTTGGCCTGTTTTGCTTGGGATTTCAAACAAAAATAATTGGTGGCTGGTTCTCTGAGAAGTCCCGTGCTGATTTGAAGCTGGTGCTTAATGCTAGGCAGACAAAACCAGGATTTCTGTTTTAAAAATTAAAAGCAGGAAAAATACAGCCTCCCTTCTTCTTTTTGAATTCTCTTTCTTTTGTCAGTTGTGGGTTTTTTTGACCAGTGATGGTATATCACAACTATAAAGTGCATTTCCATTCCTGACTGACATTGGAGATGTACTTTTGCAAATATATTGCTCTTTCCACATGTTGCTTTTTGGCTAGCTGTACATCTGAAAAACAGAATATATTTATCAATTAAACTTGCACAGACCAACACTTTGTTCTCTGTAGCACCCCACTGCAACTGTTTGAATAGTTTGCTTTTTATTTATTCTCCATTGGCCAAAAAAAGAGGTTATTAAACAGGAATGGAGCATGACGGATTTCTAAAAATGGGTAAAGATAAAAGGGAAAGAAGTCTCACTGCAGTCACTGTCAAGAATATGCAGAGTACATTGCTGCTGGTTTTGCTTTATCAGAATAGTTTAAATTGCAAAATAAAGTTCTAAAGTTTCATTAGCTACAAATTCCAGTCAGAGAAGATTGCTCTTTTTCTCTGGAATCACCTGTAAAGGAATTTCCATTTGTGATAATAGATATACTTACCTGATCTTTTCTGCTTAGCTTTCAGAAGAGTCATCCAGCTGAACACAGCCCAGCCAGGAGTATGTGCTTAGCCTTATCACACCAGAGCTCCTTTTCTGTCAGGTCCTGGAGAACTGGGGTTTTCAGCATTCTTAACAGTGCAACAACTATGGCAGCTGTAATTTCTTTTTTTATCTTGGAATATAATTTGTACAACAGCTGCCAGTTTAATGACAGGGCTATTTAGCTGGCAAAATTACCTATTGGAGAAATAACGTATGCTATCCTCTCGCAATAATTTTAATTTATTTCTGACTACCAGTCGTTTTCTTGGTGGATGGAAGGCAGCCAAGGTCATCCCGTGTTTTATTCTACCCATAAATCATTAGTTTGCAACTGTCTCCTGATTTTTATTGTTACCAACAATGGCTAAACTAATGGAAATAAACATTGGACTGTATCCCAGTGGCAGATGAGTTTTAGGGCAGGGCATTCTGTACAGACAGCACTGATAGAATTGAGCAAAGTTATTGCTCCTGCATTAGACACAGGTAAGCTTCTGGCTAAAATATTCATTGATCTCTCAGAAACTATGTCAGTCCTACTCTGTTGTTAGGCCATTAAGGGGGAGTACTCCGTGATTCACTGCTAAGTCTCTTTTCAAGTCTTACATGTGTATTATAAAATATCAGCTAGGATGGGTGGCCCACTTACTAAAACCAGGCACGGGAAGGGAGATGCTGTCTAGAGCTCCAGGTAGGTCTGTCAGTTTACCTGCTAAGAAATAATCAATCACCTAATGCATCATTTGAGTGAGGAAGGGCTCAGGAGTGCCCCATAATTATTTCTGGTTTGTTTCCTGACAAAATATTGCCAGGTTTGTGCTGCAAGAGGACATGTAACACATTTTGAAAATGGTAACTTTAAATTTCCCATTGGTGACCTTTCTCTTCATGCCAGACAATCTAGTTACTCGTTCTTTATAAAGCTGTTTCTTGGTACTAAGTGTATTTTCACATCAGCCACATCTGTTGCACCTTTGTTGCTGTCTTCAGCTCCATCGTGGTGGGTGTACCCAGACAGTTCTCAGAGGTGCACAGTGACAGTGCACAAGCATGGCATGTGCAAACTTCCTGTGAAACACAAGAACAAACATTTTCCTTGTGAGAATGGGCAAGCATTGGAGCATCTTGCCAGGGAGGGGGTGCTGTGTACACACAACCTGGAGATAGTCAGAATTTGAGAGGACAGGCTTCCAGCAGCCTGAGCTAAATGGAGCTGCTTTAAGCCAGGTGCTGGGTTAGATGGGAACTGGGCCCTCCCAGTTCCATTGCAGTTTAGATTATGCTGGGATTCTACAAAGTTTTCAAAAATACTTTTTCCATTACAGACATGTTGGAACTTATTGGTGAATATCCACCAGAAGCTACCAAAGTAGGTGTAGTTAAGGAACATGAATGTCCTGGGTGTCAGGAGGTGCTTTACCTTTGTCTCCTTGGTCACAAGTTCTCTTCTACACAAGAGCATTTTTTTGCTCACTGGCTCTCTTTGAGATTTGCAAGGTTCTTCCACAGAGCTAATCCCTGTGAGTTCATTTAAGCAAATCAAAGCATGTGTTGAAGTTTATATGCCTTTTTTTTGGTCATCTGGTGATATGTACAGTGTGCTCCTGCCCTGCAGGCTGAGGAGAGGATGGTGTACCTGAAGTACAGACTGTGGTTTCCTCAGTCCAGCTGTGCTGCTCCAGGTGTCTGCTCAGATCACATCAGCTCCTACTGCAAATAGAAATTCGACATGTTACCTTGGCCCAGAATTTTACCTTAAAAAGACTGATATATGTCCGTCCTAATGGTTTCTTTTAGCTGCTCTGGACTGCCTGAATGCAGGCAGAGCAATCTCATTAGCTCTTGTACACATTAGGGCTGCCTGAGGTCAGTGTTCAATACAATCTTCAGTAGGTAGAAGTGCCTCCAACCCAGTTTGCTCCTGCAGCCTCTCGCTGCATTTCACCTGTAAGGAACACGCCCTGAAACTTCACCTCTGGCTTGGGGCTTGCTCTGAGTGGCTGACTCTGTGTTCCAGCACCTGCAGGATCCTGGGATAATGCTTCGGAAACAATTCCTACCCAGCCAATGCTCTCCGTAGATCCCTTATGAACAAAAACTGTTTCTCTGTTTCTCATCTGTGACAGGAGGCCATCGGTGCCCAGCTTCAGTGCCTGTGACAGGGTGACACCAGTGCCCCACTCCAGTGCCTGTGACAGGGTGACACCAGTGCCCAGCTTCAGTGCCTGTGACAGGGTGACACCAGTGCCCCACTCCAGTGCCTGTGACAGGGTGACACCAGTGCC
>JAYDZK010000025.1:19609231-19638304 GCA_034509185.1 Euphonia xanthogaster
GTCTCGTACCCGGTGTGTCCCATACCCCATGTGACCCTGTTCCCGGTGTGACCCTGTTCCCGGTGTGTCCCGTACCCAGTGTGTCCCGTACCCGGTGTGTCCCGGTGCCGGATGTGTCCCGTGCCCGGTGTGTCCCGTACCCGGTGTGTCCCGGTGCCGGGTGTGTCCGGTGCCCGGTGTGTCCCGGTGCCTGGTGTGTCCCGGTGCCCTGTGTGTCCCGGTGCGTCCCGTACCCGGTGAGTCTCGTACCCGGTGTGTCCCATACCCCATGTGACCCTGTTCCCGGTGTGACCCTGTTCCCGGTGTGTCCCGTACCCGGTGTGTCCCGTACCCGCTGTGTCCCGGTGCCGGATGTGTCCCGTGCCCGGTGTGTCCCGTACCCGGTGTGTCCCATGCCCGGTGTGACCCTGTGCCCGGTGTGTCCCTGTTCCCGGTGTGTCCCGTACCCGGCGTGTCCCGTACCCGGTGTGTCCCGTACCCGGCGTGTCCCGTACCCGGCGTGTCCCGTACCCGGTGTGTCCCGGTGCCCGGTGTGTCCCGTTCCCGGTGTGTCCCGGTTGGCGGCGCGGCTGCAGTTCCCGCTGCGCTCGGCAGGTGGCAGCAGCGCCGCGCGGCGGGCCCGTGTCCCCGCGGCTGGAGACGAACGCGGCACTCGCGGGCTGTGCCCGGAGCCGCTGCCCGGCCCTGCGGGCTGCAGGACTGGCGATAACCCGGCAATAACCTGGCAGTGCCCTGGCAGTGCCCCGGCAATAACCTGGCAGTGCCCTGGCAGTGCCCTGGCAGTGCCCTGGCAATGCCCTGGCAGTGTCCTGGCAGTGTCCTGGCAGTGCCCTGGCAGTGCCCTGGCAATACCCTGGCAGTGCCCTGGCGATAACCTGGCAGTGCCCTGGTGATAACCTGGCAGTGCCCTGGCAGTGCCCTGGCAGTGCCCTGGCAGTGCCCTGGCGATGCCCTGTGCTGTTTGGAAAGGCTCACGCTGTCCCCAGGAGCTGTGGGTGTGCAGGAGGAGCCTGGGCTCTCCCCACTGCTCCTTCACACCTGTATAATGCAGTGATGCGTTCAGGCTTCTCCTTCTTACAATGCTCAGCAAACCTTTGTAAATGCTGAAGCTCCTTAAATTGGATCTGATGCAGACAGTTATTGAGCTGACTTTTAGCTAGTTCTGTCTCTGTGCTAAAAAATACCTGCCAGATGTTTTGTCTTGCATGAAGAAAGGAAATCGTACCATACTCTAGGCCAGAATTAAGCATTTCAATGACAGTTATTTCTTTTTCTGACACGTGTGAATGTTTTTGAAGGGTGAAATGTAGAAAAACAGAAATTATGTTTGAGCTAGGCAGCATGAAAAAAAAAATCTCCAAATTTCTTTTTTGCCTAATTTGTTTGAGTGCATTTTTTCCATTAAACCAAAGGAGTATCTGAAAGGGTATCTTTCCCTCCTTAAAGGTGGAATGTAAGGTATTCTTTGTGATTCCTTGTTTTTTTTCAAGTCAAGGATAAAATGTGAAATTCCCTATGTTCATACTGTTCAAGCACCTTGAGCTTCAGGATGCTTCAGGCTGGCTGGGAACAGAGTCAGCAGTGCCAGTTCTTCCTGGCTATAGGTTAACACAATAACAAGAATCTGCCACGGAGGCTTCATTGCAGGAAATCAGGGAGCAGGGCAGTATTTTGACATTTGCTGATTCCACCTGACTCCTGACTGCCACTGCCAGAAGACCTTGGGTTAAAAGCAGTGAGCACTTGCAGCCAGCTCTTTGCAGATGGAGGAAAAGCTGTGTGCTTTGTTAGAGCCCTGGATTAGCTGCTTTAATGGGATCTGGGGAGCTTGAGCTGCCCCTTGGCTTTCCAGATTTGAGTCTTGCAATAGGCCTTCCAGTTCGTGTAGTTCCTTCCAGCTGCTCTGGAAAGCAGACAGTCTCCGGGTGTGGCAAACTGGAATCCCTTTTCCTTTCCTGAATCTGGAAATTCTGTCTGGCTTCCCGCCCCGGTGTTTGCACCACGTCTGACTGCAGTGGAACGAGTGGGATGTGGTGATGGGTTCCAGAATGGGCCAGCCAAGCAGATCTGAGTCATCTGAAGGTGAGGCACAGCCAGGTGCCCTCAGCCAGGGCTGCTCCACCCCGGTGTTCCAGCATGGGGGTGCCCGTTCCTGTGTGCTCCTGCTCTGCTGTGGCTCTGCAGGCCTGAGCCAGGGGAGGCTCAGCAATGCCACATTGGAGTGTTTGCCTGTTGCTCACCTCCTTTGTGTTTCCCTCTGCAACTCTAGACATGACTTGGTCACTGCTGTACTACTGATTTTAAAGAGTTACTCTTTTAAAGATGAACTCTTCCTTGCAGCCCCACAGCTGTGCTGTGAGGCACAGGGAGTTTTTTCCTGCTTGTATAAGGGTTTAAAGGGGCTCTGCAGCCTATCCAAAAAAATTGTTTTTCTTCTTGCATTGTAGAAGATACTGGCTATCAAAAAGGAAATCTCCTGTATCTCTCAGTCAGATTGTGCCTGGTAGCTTCTTTTTTTCAGGTGTCTGCTTTATAACACCAGTCATGAGCAAATCCCCTCGTGGCTGCAGAAGTTCTTTAACATGTTTGAGAGGAATGGCCAGAAAAGTGGTAACCTTCCCCAGGGTTTTCTGCACACTGCTGAGTACAGAAGATTTCAGGTCAGGAGAGGACTGTAGTATCCTCCCCTTGTGTGATTAGTGAGGGAGGACTGTTCTGGGTGCTGCTCAGAGAACCTCTCCTCCACTGGAAGCCTCATTACAAAGTCTGGTTAGGGATATTTGTCATGAACCTAACTCCCTAAATGCCTGAAGTGGTCTCTTGGTATAAAGGTTACATGAGGTTGTGCAGTAAGACTTGTTAAAATTGTCCAAAATTACCTTCAGGACCCAGCTGTGCAAAACAGAGGAGCAGCACGAGGCAGTCGTTGTGTTTAGAGATGCCAGCAATGGTCCAGCTCACCGAGGCTCCGGGGGAGCAGCACCAGCTTGGCCTCGTGTCCTGGCTCAACCCCAGTTTGTTGTACCAGACCTGCAGTGCTCAGTGAGGAGTAATAGGTCCCCAGCTGTGGCATTTCAGCTTCTGGCTGTGCTCACATGACATCGGTTTCTGGTGTTGTTTTTTCCTCTAGTTTGAAATCAGGCAGCTGAGGGCCCACCTTGCTCAGCAGGACTTGGACCTGGCTGCAGAGAGAGAGGCTGCCCTGCAGGCCCCCCACGTGCTGAACAGGCAGAGCAGCAAGAGGTACAAGGTGGTGGCCACTGAAGACTCGGACGACGAAGGCACCGAGAACATCTCTGAGCTGCATCCTGCACGAGGTGAGAGCGCAGCTGATCCTGCACAGGGGATCCCACTGAGCACCTTCCCTCCTGCAGGGATGCATTGCTTCCCTGCAGCCTGCAGAGGGGCTGCATCTGCTCTGAAGTGGCAGGAGCTGTTGTGTTTGGGAGCAGGTTCTAAACAGAGCCAAAGTGAGAGGGGAAGCAAATGGCCACGGTGTACCTTCCCAGTGTCCTCGTGGTCACATCCATCAAAGACTGGAGGAGCAGCAGCCAAATGAAAGTTGGCCAAAGGATAATCACTCACAGGTAGAAGCAGGGCAATTGGGAAGAACATTGTAGAACAGTTTTAGTCTTTGGCCACTTGCATTTCTGTGGTTTGAAGAGGACTCCTGGATCAGCTGTGGGGCTTGCCTTGCCTGGAGGCTGTGCTCTCACCAGTTCCCTAAAGCTGCCAGTGTTGGGCAGGGCAGCACTGGTGCCAGCAAGGAGGGAAGGGCAGTGTGGGCATCCTGCTTGCAGGTCTGAGTGCCACGTGGCCGTGGTGAGGAGCACTCTGCTGCCCCGGGGTGTCTGCTGGGCAGCTCTGTGCTCCAGGGGTAACAGCAGCTACATCTGCTTAGATCACATTTTATTGTCTAAGGGCTGGACCTGAATTTTTTTCTGGAAAAGACAGAGCTCCTTTCCTGTGATCCACCAGCCCTTCCAGTGGAGTGCAGAATGTCTCCTGCTTTAATGTAATATTCCAGAGGAGACAACACTTTCTGCCTTAGTGGTGTGTTAGTATTCCTTGGGCATCTTAGCTTAATTATTGTGCATCTGTGGGGATACGAAGTTTGCACAGTATCTTTATATTGGTCAGACTCCTTAGAATTCAAGGCACAGATAGTTTAAAAGCTGTTAGACATTTTCAAATTATAATCCTTTCCTTTCTCTACAGAGTAGTGAAAGCATGTAGAAAATTGTTTTGTTTTTTTCCACTTTATAATATCTAAGCACTAACTACAGTAAAACCATTAATTATTCCTGATATGAAGTTGTATTTAAAAGCAGACAGTTGAGCAAACTGACCCCTAAAATGCATTTCCCTCTTTTTTGTAGTATTTCAGAGGTTTCCCCAGTGGATATATTATAATTTATGCATGTGTTCCTTGCGGGTTACGTTTGGAACTGAGGAGTGTTGTGCACACTGTAAGGAGGCTTGCTGAAATTTTAGTGCTGTGGAGGTTGGTCTAAAAATTCTTCTGTTCAGGGTATTCGTTCCAACATCCAGGTTAACAGAATTACTCATTATTCCTGTAAAATGCTGCCCACACTTGCAACAAAGTAGACTCCCAATCTTCAGGATTGCTTTCTGCACTTAGGTTACATGATTAGAGGGATTTGTGCTTTTCACTGATAAAAAAGACATTGAGCAAATAAGAAATCATGGATTGCTTCACTTATTGGGTCAGGTGCAGTTATGTTGTATTTAAACATTTATACTGAATATGCAGAATAAAATTCCAATTCCTGGAGATCATCTAATAGTACCAGAGGTAATGTTTCTTGTGCCCTGTATTATATATTGCATACAAAGTCTTTGTAGGTGCCTTGAGTGCTTGTTTTCAGAACCTAAATTAGGGTGACAGTATTTGAACAAGTAGTTTCTGTGGAATGAGGCAGGAGCTGGACAGGAGAAATTTCCTGTGTTCTACAGCAGTCTGTGTAGTCTGTCATCCCGTGGGGCTGCCAGCACACCCAGAGTGCCTGAGACACCCCAGACCAGCAGTGGTGTTCAGTGTGCACAGCCCAGGGCGCAGGCAGTCCAGGCAGAGGATTTCACACAGCATTTCTGGCATGATTTTGCAGTGCTGGCTTAGGGATTGCTTCTGTGTAACTGGGGAATCTCAGCTCACAGCTGGAGAAGGCAGTAAGGATCCTGGGCCAGCCCTGCCTCATTGTTCTCCCTCCCCACCTCAGCTGGGGCTTTCTTCTCCAGCTCTCTGGCACCAGCTTTTATTCCCAGTGATAGGGCTGGCAGTGGCTGCAGCAGCTTTCTCCATCATCCCTTTGCCTTGCTGGCAGTAGCTGCTCATTCTGCACCCTCCTGAGCAGTGCAGGTGGCAGCCAGAGCTGCCTGTGCTGTGCCAGGTGGCAGCAGGGCATGGCTGAAGGTGCCCCCATGTCCTCTGGGTGGGATCTCCCATCTCCCCACCTGCTGGGGCATGTGAAGTACCAGAGATGTGGCTCTGCCGAGCACAGGCAGACAAGACAGTTCCTGTACTCCTGCAGTCACACTGGCTGTGCTGCCTTCAGGGCTTCCCACACCACTTGCTCTGCCTGGAACTTCAGCCCACCAGTGCTTTAACCTTTGGGTCAAGGGTTACACTTTGCAAGTTACCCTGTGTGTCAGACCACGTTAGGGATTGCTTTGCAGTCATTTTCTCTAAGCTGTGTTTTTCATCCTTAAAGATTCCCGAGTGAGGGCTGCAGCTAACCATCCCGAGTGCCACTTGGCACTTGTGAGCTCTGGAGCATACCTGCTGTGGCCTATAGCACAGCTAGGGAGAGGAGAAACAGGGACCAGGACACCTCCACTGTGGAGAGGAAGGCAGCAGTTCAAAGCCACCATTCAGCTGTTTGGCAGAACACGCTCTGATGTGCTGTTCTTTTATGCTCTGGCAGAACATTAGCCCTACATACAACACCTGAGGCTGGGGGGTGGAATGGAATGCCCGTGGTTTTGCCAAATGAAACTTTGTCAGCCTTCAAAAAATCACTGTCTTCAGAGAGCTCTGAATTCTGCCAAACCAGCAAGCTTGAGTTGGCTAGAGAACATAACTGCATGAGAAAATGGGATATTCCATCTCAGGCTAATCTTATTTCCCCCATCTGTATTGAACAATGGGAACATTCAGTGCAGAATTCTTCACCATGAAGGGCTGATGGAATAAGAAAGCATTGAGACTTTTTACTCATTTCCCTACCTGGAAGTTTTATGGGACAGTGCATAAGTTAAAGCTCCTCAGGGGCAGCTGTAGCTTGTCTCTGGTATTTACACAGGATTTTGTGCAACTATTTACTACAGCATTCAGTAAAGTAAGTCAGGTAACCCCAGTATCACATGGTACGTGCAGCACCTCTGCAAATTTGTGTAAGGATACACAGTGACCTGCACCAGGAGAGCTCTGTGTGTGCTGGCTGGTTTGGGAGTTTGCAATTCTGTGTTTTCACCCAGATTTTCCTGCAGCAGATCTCATGCCCGTTGTATTTTAAGTGCCTTAATTGCAGGTACGAGACTGGGAGAAGCAAGAGCTCTGGTCAGATGGACAATGGGCTCTCAAAGAGTCCCTTAACTCCCCAGTCCTGTGCTAATTCTGGGAACCATGAGCTGGTTGCTGCCTCCCACTTCTGTCTCCCCAGAGCAGTTCACCAAGAGACCTCCTGGCACAGTAGGAATAACACTGTGGAAAATATATGGATATATGGTATTTCCTAATTAATATGGTAAAGAAGCAGGAAATTTTTCACCTTTAATTTGCTTTGAATTGAGGTTTTATTTCTCTTGCCAAGAATTTTATCTCCAGACCAGACAAATGGGAAGGCTGAAAGAGTTTTCAGCCTGCAGGTCAAAGGGTACCAGTATCAACAGCAGGAAACAAACAGACCCCAGAGAAGGGCAGGGCTGGAGGAGCTGCAAACCCAGGGCAGAGCTCTGCCATTTGCTCAGAGCACTTCAGCTCTGTTTGTGAAGAGCTTGGGCTGAAAGTGCTGCCTGTGAGTGCACAGCAGCATCACTAATGATGTTCAGGAGCATTGTGGTCAGCCTTTCTCTGGGAGCAGGGAAATACCCTGAGTGCTCCTTTCTTCTTCCCAGAGATGGTTGCCGTTTCACATAATGGCAAATATCATCCTATCTGTTAATCTCTAAATGATAAGGGAAGCTCTAAGTGATAAAGGAGTTCTTACCCCGTACAGTGTGTAACTGGTCACGGTGAGAAGAACAGCCAATGTTTTCTTGTTCTGCACAAATCATTTTTAGTGTTTGGTATACAAAGCTCCAGGCTTCAGGGAATGCCAGGTTCACAGTGCCCCCTCTAGCCATTAATACTTCCTTCCAAAATTTATTATTCTTTAATATCTCCCATAACATATGAATTAGAGTCCCTAGTGGAAATTCCTCATTTTCCTGCATATATCATTTCAGTTTTTTAAATTCTACAGTGCTGCCATTTTTTAAGATTAATATACCACCCTTCTATTCCTTTGAGCAAGAACCGGAACCTCACATTGCCGAAAACCTTTTTTTAACTGTTCTGAGTCAAATTTCCATTTTTATGGGGCTAGCAGTAAGTCTTTTGCTTTGGGGGACTGCTGCAATTTATGATCATGCTTTAAAGAAAAGTAAAGCTTGCCCTCCCCGTAGGTGCCCACAGTTTTGTAAGTGAAGAAAGTGGGATATTGGGAGGGGACCATGAAAACTTCTGGAGCTTCAGAGGGCTTCCCTTAGCATTATTCATAAGCTGTCTGAGAAGGCAAAGCAGGGCACTGGGAAGGATTCTGTCAGTTGTTCCTTGCAGGGCAGTCTGTGCTGGTTGGATGCTTTTAAACTCTAAGCCAGTTCCTTTGGTGATCATCTGTTAGTGCTCTAAAAGAACCCTGTTAGTGCAAAACAATAGATAAAAAATAGTTTATGGTTCTTTTCAAATGCTGAAATGTATCTACTTTGAAGTCTGCTCCTGGAAGTGGAGTATCTAAGTGCACACCACTTCAGCTTGACTTCTCTCTAGGTGCCTCTTCCAGGCTTTGTGGTTCTCTCTGCACTGACCAGCCAGGCAGGAATCAAAGGAATTAAACCTTAAGCAACACTTAGAGAAATGTGTGTGCAGTTAGTGGAGTCAGGCTCTTGTATTTCATAGTCACCAAATGGGTGGGGTAGAAGCTGCTCCCTCCCAGAAGGGCTGAGCCTGCAGTCACGGCTGTGAGGGTGAAGTTGTCTCTCATCATTAATGTGAGGAGGTGTGAAGGCCTTGCTGACAGGTAGAGGAACACAGAGCTGGAATGCTTTCCACTGTCCAAGCATGCAGCCTTCCAGAAGGATCCCCTTCATGAGCAGATGGGGCTCCCCTGACAGCAGTGATTGCTCTGCCCTCTGCTGCCCTGCCAGACGCCTGGCTTCTCAAGTGTTACAAGTCTTTTCCTAATTCTCAGATTACATTTATTTGTTGCCACTTTATAACAGTTTGTTCTTGAAAACTTTTGCTTAATTTTTTCTTACCTTGATGATTGTTTTGGTGGCAGCCATATTCTTCCTTAGCTTTGTATTTTAGACTCAGAAAATGTTGCTGTTTCACAGAGACAAACCCAGGTCCCTCTGAGTTTGCTTCAGGCTGACTGTACTGAGCCAGCCCAGATGTGGCTCTGCTGATCCATACTCAGGGAACAAGGTTGGGAAGAGCCCTGAGAGTCCCCCAGGCCATGCTGACACAGAGCTGTGCTGCATCCAGGCAGCTCACAGTGCTCTTGCTGCATCATCTGCTCAAGGGAGGCCCAAAGCCCCCCATTTGCTGTCAGGATTCTGGGTGTCTGTCCCAGCAGCATCTGCTGATAATGGAGCATATCCCAGGTTTCCTTCTGCACAAGGACTTTGACCACAGATGGATTTCTTACTTAGAACCAGGCTGAAGCTGTTGCTCGGTTTTCTCTGCAAGCTGACTTTACAGTTGCTCTCAAGATGGAATATCCATGTGCCCAGGCATCCATCCAGCCTCTGCAGGGACTGGATGTGTGTGAATTGAACAGTGGTGTGAGTACTGCAGCTTGCAGTAATGTAGCAATCTGTCTTCAAACCAAAGGCAGGGGAAGTCTCCTGGAAAGTGCCAGCTGGCTGCTCTTGGTTCCTGTTGAAACAGATGAAAGATCTGTTTCTTTAGAAACCTCCTTGTAGAGACTCGTTTCTGGAAGGAAGTGGGGGTAAGATATTACTCTGAGGACTCACTTCCTCAGTGGGAGGCTGCACAGCAGAAAAAAGAACCTTCCAGTTCAGAAAATTCAGCCTGGAGACACAGAAGGCAGTACAACCAAAGGCAATAAAAATATGAAATAAAATACTCTAATCATGAAATATTTCAAAACAAAACCCCCTTTTTAAAGCCTTTTCTTGTATGCAGGGGAGTTGCAGATCACTCATGAAGGCATTGATGAAACAATTAAAGATCACTGTTGAGGCATTATAGAACTGAAAGAGCTCTGCCTTGAGTGGAATGTCATTTATATATTTCACCAAATTTATTAGGTTTTTATGGGGCCAAGAGAGAGAGCTTGCAATGTTGTCTCTTGGGTCAGGTGAGATTATATGGCACTGTAAGTAGTTTATTACTCCCTGAACCATTGCAGTGTGTGTTTGGAGTCCTGCAGGAAAAGAACAGCAGATAACTTGGAAACCTTCATCAGACAAAATCCAGTGCTTGTCACACAGATCCTGACTGAGAGCCACACGTTTTTTCAATAACTGGGATTTGGGCAGCAGGCAGAGCTGGGACTGCACTGCAGTGAGCAGCCTGGCAGGGGGGCTGGTTACAGTGCAGGGCAGGCTGGGTTTATGTGAGATGGGGCAGAGTCTGAGCAGCCTTCCAGTCAGACATTCCCTCCTGGGGCTGGGAGTTCTGATGGTGCTGGAGTCAGCCCCACTGTCCCTTTGTGGCCTCGGCTGCCTCCCCCCTTGGAGCTGTCAGCCCACCCTGCTTGGCAAACTCTGCTGTGGACTGAAGCCTGTCCTGCTCCTTCCTTCCCCTGCTCTGCAGATCTGTCAGCTGAATCCCTCCCCAGGCTCTGCCTGCCTCCATGCTCCCCCTCTGCAGGGAGCACTGTAGATAAAACCTTGTTCACCACAGGTTTCACATGGGGAGGAGCTGCCACACTCTTCCTTCTCAGCTCCCACCTTTTGGAACTTCCTCACTAAGTTTCCTGTCATGCACGTTTCCTTGGGGCCGTTTGTCAAGGGTGGATGTGGCACAGAGGGACGTGGCTTAGTGGCAGTGTGCCTGGGAGACTCCAAGGGCTCTTCCAACAGAAGAGTTTCTGTGATTCCTGCTGGTACCTGTAGCAGGAGGATCCCAGTCACTGTCCATAGACATTTTCCTCAGATTGCCATTTTCGTGGCAATTAGGAGGGGAATCCTTTTCCTTTCTGCTCACTGCCAGTTTTTTAGTTTGCTATAAATACCATTTGGGTATTTTTATAGCTAAAGATTGAAGGTCTGTCTTCTGGAAAAGGAAGTGCAGGTAACATTCCTGTGTATTGGAGGAGATGGATTTATTTCTAGGAAAAGAGAAAAATTAAATCTGGATCCTGAAAATTCCAAGGTGGTATAAATAATTTTTTTAAGGGTTTAAAAAAACCCCATTCAGATTGTGAAGAATTAAGTACTTCTTAAGACAACTCCCTTTCTGCAGCTGAAACTGGATTAGATTGACAGCAGAAAACACTGTGTAGAATGTAAATTATACAAGTGCTCAGCCCCTTGTGTTAAAAGCTGGTCTTCCCTGCTTGCTCCTACAAACTCCCTGTGTGCCACCAGCTGATCCTGATCCCATGAGAGCCCCACTCCAAGCAGGGACTTCATCTGGGGATCCCCACCATCCTTCAGCAGTGTTCTGTGGTGCTGTGCACAACTGTGGCTTCGTGGGTACATTTTATATGCACAGATGGGTGCTTTCAGTTGGGTATTTGTTGCATTATTTTGAACCCTTTTTTTCAGCAATGTAGAATATAATGGGAGGTAACTGGAATTGTTCATAACCTTCAGTGCCCAAAGCAGCTGAGACTCCCATATGACTCAGATGAGTTTGTAAATTGTCAGTTTGCTTTAATGTAATGATTCAGAAACTTAATCTGTTGATGAAATATTTATTCTGCTGCTGTTATTCCATTACTCTTTATTGGTTTTTATGTGTAAGAAACTACTTAAGGTTGAATATATGTATTCTGCATTTACATACACGTGCACACATGGATATATTTATACATATATTTTTAATTTATAGCTAAATAGATCAGCAGTGGTGAGCAATGACATTAATAAAGCCATCACAGAATAACATTAAAGTAGGCACCTGGGAGCTCCCCCAGTCTTGTGTGCCAGTGGTCACACACAGGGCCAGGCCAGGCCAGAATTCTCCCAGCTCAGAGGGAGCAGGGGCAGTGCATTTCTGGACCCCTCTCCGGGTGTTTGGCAGTGCCTGCTGCTGCCATGCAGGGCAGCCTGGTTCTGCTAGCTTGGCTTGGGCACAGCTGCTGTGTTTGGGAGCAGTGCCCTGGCACATCCTGCCAGCAGGCAGACAGGGGGCCGGGGCAATCAGAGTGTGCAGTCCCAAGGAAGCCTTGGTTTGAGCATTGTCTTTAAGACATAAAAAGCAGGTGAGTGACTTCTCCAAGCGTTTCCTCTCTTTGATGCAAAGTGTCTCAGGAGCACCCAAGGCCCTGTTGGTGGCTTTTGTCAGGTGCTGGGAGGGTGCCCCTCATCAGCCAAAGTGCTGTGCTGTTTTCGTTTGTCTCCTTAGAATTGGACTCCAAGATGCTGAAAGTGCCCTGCCAGAAGTGCAGCTCCAGAGGCATTCTCTGAACCAGAACCTGTGTCTGTACGGCTGGCAGATTTGGTGGCACTGAGAGTATCAATTATGCACGACTGAAATGAAGTGTATTTTAGTAGCAGATAGCTGAAAAGCCTTGCAATGTACTCCTAATTCAGTGGCATCGCCCTGAGCTACTCTGAGGCCTCTTTTTTAAACTCAGACATTAGCACAAAGCACACCTCTGACTGCAGGCATTTAAAGATCAACAAGGGCCGAAAAAGCTTTTAAGAGCCAATGAAACCAGGAAAACAACGACATTTCCTTTCAGTGTCAGGTTAGATTGCCTTCTTATGAGTGCAGCTATTTCAGGTACAGAGTGCTTGGTGGTTTGGGTCTTGTTGTGTGAGGAAAGTGTTCCCCAGAAAACATCTGTTTCTTTCACCTGCAAACCGCAATGTGCTGTGATGAGGCAGGACTGCAGCCACAGAGACCCAGGGGGACGAAGGAAATCTGGCTCAAAGGGATGAGCACGGCTTTCTGAAACATGGTATCAAAAAGAGCACTTAAAAGGAGAGAGTGCTTTTAGAGCACAGATACGCCACAAATTGGGCAGGTCAGGTTGCCTGGGTTCTCCAGGCCTGCCGATACTGTTTCTCAGCAGCAGTGTTTGCCTTGCTCAGAACAAGAGAAGTTCATGTTTTTTTTCACAATGGTAAAATGTTCTGCTTTTCCATAAGATAACAGTAAATCCCCTGTCATCTGTAGCATCTAAAATCTGTACGTGCAATAGAGCTGCTGCTTTCCGGTCTGTGGTCACGTCTTCATTTTTAACTTGCTGTTGAAGTTCAGCTCTTGTGCATGCACTACAGGTTTGGTATTACAGCCTTGATTAGTAAAACTCTTTATAGTAGGTTTTAAGGCAATAAATAGTGTAACGTTAATATTATGCTGTATACTTACATGCATGTGTTATATACACCAAAATAACTTCATTCATTCGAAATGGAAAAGAAGTGACATTATCTTAGAAGGTAGGGAATTCCACATTAAAATCATACATGGTGCCTCCCTTTCTCCTGTGGGGAAGGAGGGGACTTGGGGATGTCAGTGTGCAGCAGCAATGGGTCTGTCTGTGCTGGTGCCCTTGGTTCAGCCTGTCAGGATAAATCCAGGTTTATCTGTGTGCCCTGGGTGGGACGGGAGGCCCCTGCTGACCAGGGAAAGGCCAGTGTTGTGTTTGTCTCTACAGAGCAAGGGGAATGGCCAGCCCTGTGTCAGCCTCTGGAAAGATCACAGAGCACCTTTCCTTTGGAGCCCAAAGTGCCTCATTCCCGGGCTGGTGCTGCAGAGGACTGTGACACAGGATAATCCAGTCCCTGTGCTGGCTGCAGCCACAGTGTGGATGGGGTGCAATGCACACAGGCCTTGTGGCCTAAAAATCCAGAGCGGGTGGCTCTGGGCATGCAGGGAGAGGAAAGCTTTCCATGGGGTGGGATTCAGCCATTGAATGAAATAAATGCTCTTCTAAGGGCTGCTTTTCTGTTTTTTCAGAGGATGACATGAATAATTACATCAGTCGATACTACAGCGAGCCCAGCAGTGGTGAGTGTTGCTTGCAAACACAAACGTGAGAGGTATTTTTGCATTGCCTTGTGTGCTGTAAACCAGGTGAGACTGGGCAGAGGTGTAGATCTGTCCTGGAAATGAAACCCACCACAGATTCCTCTGGTTCGGTCCGTGGAAGTGTGTGCCAACAGTCATTCTCTGAAAGTTGAAAGGCCCCAAGTTTGCTCTTGCTGATGGCACTCAGGATAGTTCTGGGAGGTGTTAATTCCCTGTAGCTGGGCTGTCCAGCTCACAGGGCAGTTCAGATGGATCTGAGAATGAACAGTAGGGACAGAATAAATGAAGAGAAAAGAAGTGGGGAGACAGCTTAGCCCAGCACCACGCTGGGAACCTTTCAGAAAGGTTAAACTGAATGGTGGGAAACCTCAGCGGCTGGGCCTGACCCGAGGGCAGCCTTCAAATGGATGTTCCTGGCAGGAGTCCTGCTGGCAGGGGTTCCTGCCTGTGCTGGGGGCCCTGCAGGGCAGCACGGGGGGCTCTGCCTGTGCTGGGGGCTCAGCCCAGCCCAGCCCAGCCCAGCCCAGCCCAGCCCAGCCCAGCCCAGCCGGGGCTGGCCGTGCTCTGGCTGCCGGCACAGCGGGGCAGGGGGGATGAGGAAGGCAGGCTCTGACAGGTGGGGGTGTGCACACCCCCCTTATGAGTATCACATTCTATATATATATTAAAAACTTGTGTGTGCTAAAATATAATGTTATAACTCTGTATATCTCCACATACACATCCCCATATATATACACACAGGGTTATAGAAAAGAAAACAATGTGTGTGTGCCTGCATATGCATGTACATAGAATATACACGAGGTATGTGTGTATATATACATACATATGCATTTATGTGAGTATAGATACATAAGCAGAATGTATTACATACTTTATCTCGATATATAGTATGCATACATAGTGAAATATAGGTGTATATATAGCACTATTTCTCTATATAAGGATATGCCTAGTATGTATATAATGTATGTGTATAAATCTATACTGTATTCTATATATCCATATATATAGATACACATGTCTATATACACACACAAACCCAGATACATTTACATGGATAAAGATGTAAGTAAACATACACGTTTGTACATGTATGTATATAGTGTATCATGTGTCTCTCCAAACATGCACACACCCCCATATGGGTATTATGTAAGCAGATTTATACACATAAAATGGTATTTTTGATTTTGTGTCTACATATAGGTAGATCTTTATCTAAATATAAAGATGTGGGAAAGACTGTGTCTCTATATATACTGAGATATTTTATTAGGATGCATATATTAAATGTAGAAAGGAGAGGAGAGATGGTCAGGATATATGTGTGTATATTATAGAAATACATGTGTGTATATTACAGGAATGAAAATATATCTCTGTATCATGTCTTGTATATCTTCAATCCTGTATATACATGAAAATAGATTCACATGGGACGGAGGCTACATAAATACTAACCAGAAGGGAGTGTGAGTGTCTGGCTGGAAACCCAGCTGGCATTGAGCGGGATCCAGGCTGGCTGGAGAGGGGGCTCCTGAACCCTCCCAGCACTCAGCAGGGCCAAGGGGGAGCCTGGCCCATCCCCGGGCACTCCCCAGCACGAGCCCCAGCCGGGATGGAGAGCAGCCCTGAGGAAAGGACCCGGAGCTGCCTGCCCCGCTCAGCCCCACCTGCAGAGCTGGCCCAGCTCTGGCCCCGACAGGATCAGGGTCAGGATCAGGGTCAGGATCAGGATCAGGGTCAGGGTCAGGGTCAGGGTCAGGGTCAGGATCAGGGTCAGGATCAGGGTCAGGATCAGGGTCAGGATCAGGATCAGGATCAGGGTCAGGATCAGGGTCAGGATCAGGATCAGGGTCAGGGTCAGGGTCAGGGTCAGGATCAGGGTCAGGGTCAGGGTCAGGATCAGGATCAGGGTCAGGGTCAGGGTCAGGATCAGGGTCAGGATCAGGGTCAGGGTCAGGATCAGGGTCAGGATCAGGGTCAGGATCAGGATCAGGGTCAGGATCAGGATCAGGGTCAGGATCAGGGTCAGGATCAGGGTCAGGATCAGGGTCAGGATCAGGGTCAGGATCAGGATCAGGGTCAGGGTCAGGATCAGGGTCAGGATCAGGGTCAGGATCAGAGTCAGGATCAGGGTCAGGATCAGGGTCAGGATCAGGGTCAGGATCAGGATCAGGGTCAGGGTCAGGATCAGGATCAGGGTCAGGATCAGGATCAGAGTCAGGGTCAGGATCAGGATCAGGGTCAGGGTCAGGATCAGGGTCAGGGTCAGGGTCAGGGTCAGGATCAGGGTCGGGATCAGGATCAGGATCAGAGTCAGGGTCAGCAGGACGTGGAGCTGCTGCAGCGAGTCCGAGGAGGCCCCGGAGCTGCCCTGGGCCAGGCTGGCAGCGCCGAGGGGACGAGGCCCTGGCACAGCCCCGTGGCTGCCCCAGCCCTGGCAGTGCCCAGGGCCAGGCTGAGCACCCTGGCATGGTGAAGGTGTGCCTGCCATCAGTCCGTGGGCACGTGGATATTGTGCTATCTACACTGTGCCACTGTGGACCTGGGCAGACAGATGCACGGGACAGCTTCTGCCTGTGTTCCTAGATCAGGATATGTGCATGTGAGCATGGCTGCAGTACCTTCCCGTGGATTTAAAGATCTGTAGAGGCATTTGTACGTGTTTGTGTCTATGGATTTATATTTTATATGCATCACAAAATGTATGTGTGTGCATATAGAGCTGTAATGTATGCTGTGTCTGCAGCCACATGCATAGCTGGAGAGCTCTGTTCTTGCATGTGGCCCTGTATAGTCCCTGTGTACACACATCTAGTCTGTACATAGTCCCTATAAAGGTACTTTCAGTGTGGCATACATTGTGTATGTATGCATGTCTATCCCATATATATGGGGATAGACACATATTTATGTGTGTGAGAGAAACTGTCTATTCATATTTTATATTTCTTAGGTAATATAAATCAGGGGGGATGTGAATGACTGTATATATATTTTTTTAATATGTATCATATGTATGACATATAATAGGGATCTATTTCTCTGTATCATGTATATATATTATAAATTATATCCCCATATATATACATTCCTCACATAGACACAGAGGGGGAAAAGTGTGTGTCTATATATTTTATTTTAAAACATAATTATGTGTATTTTAGAAGTGTGTATAAGACTGTCTGCATATATCTCTTTTTAATCTAATTTATGCATGTTATTATGTGTATATCTTACATATGAAAAATATCTACTTCTTCTTCTATAATTATATAGGTACATGGAATTTTATATGTAGGCTTATCCTATATCTGTGTGTGTATAAATGAGGCTATTTATGCATATATATGTGGACAGATGCAAAGACAGGTAAAGCTCTTTGTACTCCTTTAGTATTTTGTATGTGTATAAATATATGTAAAGATACATCTATAGATAGATAGATACAGGGAGAGATGCATGTGAGAGCCTGTTTAAAGATGTATATGGTTTATATATTAGAAAGGCCATGAGTGTATATAGAGAGACAGTTGTATTATATATAGAATATGTGTACATATGTAGATAAATTATGAAGGGGAAACATAGATACATGCATAGAGACATTCCCTCCATAAATATGGATGCCTATATATAAAGCTGTGTATATGGGTATATAAAGTCTGTATATATGTATGTGTGAGAGAGAAAGCCTATGAATCCATAGATGGATGAATTATATAGAGAGCTATTTAAAAAATGTACACACATGCATATAGAGGTCTAAAGTATTGGTTTTATTCGTGTCTGTCCCTTTACATACGTCCCCAGGCTCTACAGGACTATATATAAAGATGTATGAATCCATAGATAGGTGTAGGGTGTGTAAAAAGGGACAGGTGGGAGGGACCATGTCTGTGCACATACAGACACACATAATGTGTGTGTTCACATACAGCAGTGATGTATTTCATATTTGTATCTCTGTATATATACACTGCACATGTATCTACAAAGATATGCATGTGTGTGAGTCTGTGTGTAAGCAGTACAGGTATATACATTGTGTCCTATATATGGGGCAGATACACACACATGTTCCCCCATCTGTATGGATAAATGTAAATATAAAATTGGGGGGACACCCTGTATATACCTATGTGTTTTGTGTGTGTGTGTGTAGAGACAGAGAGATACATGCACAGGTGTATGGTACTGTTCATAGATGTATATCCCCATAAAATACACTGGGAGACATTAAAAGGGGGAGGTAATACCATTTTGTATGTATAATATGTATCACTGGTGTTATGTATAATGTACTATACATGTATATCCTTAGAGCTGCAGCCCCTGTGTATGTACACACAAGTTTATAGGTGTGTATGTGTATTTGTGTATGTACATACACTTACATATGAGGGGATTTGTGTTCTATTTAGGGAGAGAAGAGGGGGTATTGTGTGTTCCATGTATCAGAAGTCCATATGTCTGTATGCTGTATTTTACAGGGGACTCTTCATCCATGTCCACATTGCCTGTATGTCTACAGAATGATTGTGTGCAAGAGCCTGTGTGTGTGTGCATATATAAATATATACAGTGAGCAGGTATATACAGGCATACCCTATTTATTTACAGATGTGTGTGTGTGTATATACACAGGTCCCTGGGTATTAACCCCCATTATACAAATAGCAATAAAATACATCTAAGTTCTCAAGTAAAGTTACAATGTATTTTTAATATGTATATAAATACATGCATCTTATAAAGAAATACACACAGAGAGGTGGGATCTTTATATAGTAATAAATAATTATATATATATTTAAGGGGTGGGTTATGTATTAGGGTGTATATGTGTGTGTATATACACCTGTGTGTGTGTGTAAAATATTCTGCATGGAGCTCATGTATGCACATATTGCCCATATCTGTATGGAGACACCTAAGGATTCTGTGTATAAAAAAGGGAGAGTGGGAGACACACTGCATGTGTGTAGCAGTGTATCCTACAGAGGTGTATGTGCACGTACATAAGGTGTGCAGCACTGTTACTGTTTGTGGATGTTACTGTTACTCTGTGCCCTGAATCTCTGTGTCGCTCTCTAAGCAGGCGTGTGTGTGTCTCACATCTCACTGCTGTGGGTCACACCTGTCACGTGTAAGGTGTGTGTGTGTGGCTGTGCAGGTGCAGCTGCCGTGTATATCCTGATCTACACAGAGGTCAGGCTGTGCAGCTGCAAGTGACAAATGCATGGAGGTCAAGAGGGGACTGCAGAGTGCATCTGTAAAATGGCTGCATAGGCACAGGTGTGCTGTGCTGTGTGTGTGCCTGTATATGCAGTCTGTTACACACACACACACACACTCCCCAGCTCTGTATGGAGAAGTCTATGCAGGTATAGATTATATGGATTTAAACTGGGAAGGCACATCTCAGTGGGTGCATATTGTATTACACAGAGATGTATATCCCTATGTACACATCCCCATAATAAACTTTGCTGTCTATAAAAGGGTGTTTGTATATAATTCAAAACATGTCTAAAGGTTGGGGGTGTCATGTAGAGCTATAGAGTTATACATGTGCTATATGTATGTCTTATTTGATTATACATCTATTTCCAGATTTATATATACACACCATAAGACATAAGTTGTCATACACAAAGATAAGTATACATGTGTGTAATTGTATACATTCTATTTAAAGAGTACCAATTACATTTTCAAAGGGGGAGAACAACAACTGTCCTATAGCTAGTACATATATATGGTTTAGGGTATCTGTTCATGGATGTACACACACAGACACACAGCTATGTATGTAGAAAATGTACATATGTATGCAGAGGTCTAATGTATTTCATATGGGGCTTGTACATATACGTGCACAGATACAGCTCTTCCCCATATCTGTGTGCTTAAATCCATATTTGAAGATTAGGTACGTATAAAATTCAGTGGGTGAGTCTGTGTAGATACACCTATGTATTATATGTGTGTCTGCACATGTGTAGAGAGAGGTATGTGTTGTTATATATTGATATGTATCTCTAGATCCCCATAATATACTTGGAAAGCTGTGAAAAGGTACGTGTGTGTGTATATATTTACATAGATGTACACATCAGAAGACTAAAAGGGGGAGGGGGTGTTCATGTATAGGTAAAATGTATTCTGAATATTCCTATAACTGTGTTCCCCAGCCATACACATGCAGTGAGAAATCTATGTATTTGTATTTAAAGGTAAGTATACTTGTGAGTGAAAGCACAGGTGTGTTTTATTTATAGATAATGTAGTTAAAGGGAAGTATGTATGATTAGTCTGTATATTATATGTATGTGTACTGTATCATATATGGGTCTCCATATAGTCTAAAGATGTGTATATAAATAAAAAAATACATAAATAAAGTATGTCCATGAAGTTCTGGCATGGGTCTGCCCAGGGAGGTGGTGCAGTCACCATCCCTGGGTGTGTTTAACAAAGCCTGCACGTGGCACTGTGTGCCAGGGTTTAGTTGAGGTGTTGAGGCTGGGTGGACTCGATGATCTTGAAGGTCTCTTCCAGCCTGGCCATTCTGTGATCAATAGCCATGTAAATACAGAGACAGGGTTATCTCCAGGTACCATCTCTTACATATATATTGAGCCAATAAATATACATATATGTACAGAGAAGTATGTACACATTTCTGTAGAAAGGTAGAGGGGCTGTATATATTATATTTAGTGGTAGACAGCTGTCTGCCTTTCAAGGGGCACTGATCTTGTGTGTGTATTACAGAAGGTCTGTGTACAATGTATTCTGTATGGGGCTCATGCAGACGTAATTGCTCATCTCTGTATATAAAGGCCATGTGTATATAAAATGGGGTGGGGAGGGGGTGAGAGCCTGCATCTCTGCACCTGTGCAGTGTATGTAATAAACGTGTGTTCATGGATGTACATGCAGGCATGTGGCATTAGGTATGGCTGTGTATCCCTGCCTATACAGCCCCAGCATAGATACAGGAGATACATACCTGGCATGTGTGCATAACTTAGAGACTGGCTCAAGAGAGGGGGGCTGTTAATGTGGAGGTACAAATGTGTGTATGTCTGTATCTGTATCTCCCTGTGGGCACACACCCCCATCCAGAGGAATGAGTACTGGTTTGGGGGCGGTGGGGGAGGCTGCATGCTGTTGCAGCAGTAGCTAATCCCAGGGATTTAAGGGAGGGACTATGGCCCACAGGTACCTATTGCCTGTGTATGGCTCAGGGGTCTGTGTGCTGTGCGGGTGTCTCAGCTGGCTCTGTGTCCATCCCTGCAGGCACAGAGCGCTGCACATGGGCTCCCTCTGTAGCTCTGAGCCGCCTCTGTGCTCTGTCCCTGCAGACAGCGGAGTCCCCGAGGCCGCCCTCTGTGTGGTGACCACGGCCGCCATCGACGTGCACCGGCCCAACATCTCCTCGGAGCTGTTCGCGGTGGAGGTGCCGCTGCGCCTGGGCAGCACCGGCACCTCGGCCAGCCTCACGTCGGGCAGCGCGTCGCGCTCCACGGGCAGCTCGGGCACGCGGGGCTGCAGCGAGAGCAGCCCGACCCTGGGCTCGTCCCCGGACTGCAGCGCGGCCGGCCCCGAGCCCCGGCCCGGCCCCGAGCCGCGGCAGCGCGCCGTGCAGGAGCTGCTCTCGTCCCTGTCGGAGGAGGCGCGCCTGGCGCAGAAGGGGCTGGATCCCGTCAACCTGAAGCTGCCCAGCCCGGCCGGCTCGGCGGGGGCCAGCCCCGAGCTGGGCCAGCGGCTCAGCGCCTACAAGCGCAGGAAGCAGGAGAGTCTCGATGTCTTCCAGCTCAAGCCGCTCCTCGACTGCCCCCAGGGTGCCCCAAGGATCGAGGAGAAGTACGGGGCGCTGGGGCCCCCAGAGCCACGGCTGGGCAGGGTTCCCGAGGCATAGGGCCCGCCCGGGGCCACGGGGACTGCTGAGGGGACTCGCTCAGCACGCTGGCCATGGGGCTGCCGCAGCTGAAGGCACCTGTGGCATCTGCTGCAATGGCCAGCAGCGCCTCTGCTCCCCAGTGCCTGTGGCACAGGACCGACCTGCCCTGCCGCCAGCTCCGGGCCAGCTGGGACCTACAGGGGCCAGCTGGGAAGTACAGACCCACAGGGCCTGGAGGGACAAACAGACTGTGCCGGGAACACCGTGGAACTTCCACCGGTCCAGGGCCAGCAGGAGCCCCGCGGTGCCGGGGGCAGGAAGGACAGAGCTGCTGGACAGCTTGGGCCCAGCCTGGCTCCCCAGTCGGGCCCCCCAGCCTGACCCTGCCCAGGGGCTGAGCGTGACTGTGAGGGGTGTGGAGATGGGAATAAACACTGACAAACACATGCAGCCTCCTGCCTTGTATCGCTCTTGCCTTCTTCTCTTACCTGCTTTCCCTGTCTTGCTTTCTTCCACCCCACCACTCCATGTGCCATGCAACTGACCACCAAAAAAACCCCAACACAAAGAACGACCATCCCAACACCGCAGTGACCGAGCCCACCTCTTTCCAGTAAAATCCTTTATTTGCCCTCACTCCACAGTGCTGGGTCCTGTCACCAGCACTCACTTCTTCTTCAGGAGCTTCGTCATCTCTGGCACCGCCTGCAAACACCAGTGCCAGGGTAGTGCATGTTCCCCTCTGACCCCCACAAACTCACCCTGTGCAGTTCCCAGCCCTGCACTTACACTGCCCACCCTCCCGCCCAGCACAGCACTCCAGGCTCACAGCACTCCCCACTTCTCTCCTGCTGAATAAAGCCTCTTAATTATTTAAGAGAGCTACATTTCCATTAGGTGGAAATAATGCATTCGTACAAAATTTATTAAGGAAATTGTCTACATGGTGTTTCTTCAGCATGTGACTTTGTCTCTGGCTCACAAAGAGGCCCGTGCTCACCACGGAGCCAGTGGGCATTATTTCAGGAATGGCATTAAGTGCTGGCAGAGTTTCTGCCCATGCCTCCACAGAGCCACTCCCGCCACTCACACGTGTGGCCACACACAGGCACTGGGACAGGGATGGCTCAGAGCTCCAGAGGGAACTGCAAGCTCCTCCTGGGCATCAGCCTGTGAGGCAGCAAGCCCAGGCAGAAATCATCACACCTCCTGCCAACTCCCTACTTCCAAACTTTATGAAGCTTAAAAATGCATGCAAGCACCTATGTGTGGTGATTTCCAAAGTGGTTCAACCTCAGGAAACCAGAAGTGAGGCAGGCCGGCTCTGACACCCCCCCAACACAAAACACAACCTACTTGCAGGGATTTGATTTTAAGCATGCACATCATGACATCAGAAAGCAAATTTTTAAACAGCAACAAACACCCTCACACAGACATGGTTAACACTCATTGGATTATATTACGTAAGCTCCTGTCAGCTCTCCCAAAGTTACCCTTACATCAAGTTTAGCCTCACCTGAAATAAGTCTGCTACCAGTCCATAGTCTGCCACTTGGAAAATTGGAGCTTCTGGATCCTTGTTAATAGCAACAATGGTCTGCAAGCAAAGTTAAAGCACCGTATGAATGTAGATATTGATCATCCTCTGGGGCTGGTTACAGGGCCAGGTCCTAGCCAGGAAATGGGCTGTATTCTCTCCAAGCCCCCAGAAGCAGAAGATTTATCTGGGCATTTCATATTTTTCCATCTCAAAAACAAGCACCTCCTTCCCTCCACATACACCACAATCCCCCTGAAAATAAAACCCCAAACCCTCCCTTCCCTGCTCACCATACACATCTCTGCTATCCTCCCCTGTTGAAAAGCCCAGAAAAGAATTACTACAAAGGATTATCTGCACATTCTAAGCTGCACCACTGCAGAACTAACCTGGAGGCAGCAGGTACAACAAGCACAATAAAGCCCTGCCCAATAGGCCTCTGTACTGACAATGGGACAGCATTTAGTTTGTCACACAGTAGAAAACAGCATAACAAATCCCAACACAATGATCCAGAAAACGTCTTGGTTTAAACCCTGCCCTACAGTCAGTCATTCCTTAACTGCCTGTGACAGATCCCAGCAAGATCAGCATGGCTGGGTGTCCCCATCAAAATCTGCAACAGGCTGGGGAGCACTCTGCAGGGGAAGGGAAAGGAATCCTGAAGCAAAGCCAGAGGCCCCCAGAAGGAGCCTGACACCAAGCAGGGGCCTGGAGCACAGGCTGGGGCAGTGCCTGCCCCTGCACTCTGCCAGAGGGAACAATGGCTGGGGACAGCTGTGACCCAGCAGGCAGCTGAGGCCCTGACTGCCCCACCCAGGGAACCACAACTCCCTGGGTCTGTTCTACCCCCTCCCCTGAGAATCCAACTAAATTAATGGCTCGGCAAGCAGGGGCCTAGTGGCAGTAACTCAGAGAAACGTTTGCAAATCCTGTGGTTTGAGGCCCCCAGCAATGTCATGTCTTGGCCATCTGTCCCCTGAGTCCCTGCAGAGGCCCCCACCTCGCAGGCAGCACCCCGGGCACTGCCCTGCCCTCTGGCCAAGGACGGGCACGTGCTGCAGCGGTGCTGCCCTGACAGGCTCTCCCCAGAGCTCTCCTCTGCTACAGAGTTTATCTCAGTTACCCCTCTTTGCAAATGCAAGGCAGCCCAGACAAGCTGCAGTGCAGGGAGCAAATCCAGGCTGTGATCTCTGGGGGTACTGGCCCAGTGAAGCCTTTCCCTGACCCTTCTGGGGCCCTGCCATTCCTTGCAGAACCATCCACAGGAGCTGATGCTGAAGCCCAGCCAAGGCCAGCACCACAGGGGCTGCCAGCTCTGCCCTCAGCACAAAAATAATTAACAAATTGCTTGCAAAACTGTCTGAAGCTTTGGTTTGGCAGCTTAGTCCTTCCTCTGCCTCCTTTAGCTGAAGGAACTTCAGGAAGATTTGGGTCCCTGCCTCATTGCTAACTCAGGTGAGCAGCAAAAGCACCACCCTGCTCACACCAGAACTCTGTGAGTTAAATCTCTGAGTAAGAAAACATAGGGGAACTCTCATGAGGGAATTAGAAATAAGGAAAGAAAGCAACAACAATTGTTCAGATCTCCTCAAAAGCTGCATTTTCTACCTTGCTGTAAAAGAACAAATAAATTATACATTTCACTTGGTAGAAAGCATCTGACTGCTTTGGAAAACATATCCTGAAGTGTGCAAGTTCACAATGCCAGATAATTCAGAGTGCTGAGGGAGGACAGGGGACACTCCAGAGAGCTCCCATGGCTGCAGAATTCTTTGTTTGGGAAAACTGGATCTTCTCCATAACTACCTCACCTAAATGTTTTAGCTAAAAGGGAGGCAGAACACATTCCAAATACCAATAACTAAATCCAAATTTTACAACAGGCACATTAGCTTACACTAAAAACTCAGATATGGCAGAAATTGAAGGGGTAAATAAGCAATCTCATATCAACTAATTTCATCTGTCATTATTTGTTATAGCAGAATACCTCAAAATGTCAAGCGTGCCTTTGGAAAAGCCATAAAAGCAGAGGTTTTGCTGTTACAGTACAGGTTAATATCACTACTCAGTGGTTTTGTAACAAAGGAAATTCTGGATCCTCAAGTCAGAGGTTCCCAGGGCTGCTGGCAGTCTGAACTGAGCTAAGGCAGCAGACAGACACAGAGAGGGTCCCATCAAGTCTGTGCAGCTTCCAGCACGCAGCTCTCAGGCAGTGGCTGCTGCTCACCCTGCCTGCTCAGCCAGGGGCACAGCTGGAGGCTGAACTGCTGCAAACAAAGCTCCAAACAAAGCCACCTGTGGCCCAGCAGAGCCACAGGAGCCCAGGTGGCCGTGGCAGCCGTGCCTGGACTCCCCCTCTGCTGCACTGCAAGCAGGAATGTGGCAGAAGGTGTGGCTGTGCTGTTCACCAAAGCCCTTGGGAATTCACTGCCACAATTCCCACTTCTCAAGAGACACCTTCACCTCTGCCCATCACACACCCTTAACATCTGCAATTCTGGGTTTTTTCTCCACTTCATCAACGACTGCTAACGCCACTCAGGTCTCTGCTTTTAGAAAGCTTATCATTCCCCCCTGAAATATTTATATAATACATGAGGAAAAAAAATGATAAGAAAGCAGAGATCATCCTTCCACCCAGGCTGGTTTGTGAGGACAATCACCAGTCACCAACTCACTGGCCTGTCGTTGCTTAAACACAAGAAACGACCTGAAAAGTTTTGCAACGCTCCTCCTCAGCTTTATAAACGATTCAAAACTGTGGCTTGGTTAAGTTCAGTCTTTGAAAATAGAAAGAAAACCCCACGTAGCCTTTTTAAAAAATTACTGTGGGAGGCAGGACCTCCAGTTTTTGATGTCTGCCATTTGATAGTATCAGTCAGCAGGTAATTCTGCTCCTCTTTTCAAACACTGCACTATGGGCCAAACTGGCAATTCCAATTTTGGATTATTTGCTTTGGCAGCTAATGAGTTAAACCTTTTAAAGTTTTACTGCCGTTTTATTGCAGGTTTCCATTTGAATGGCTAAATGCAGGAATGTCAGAGACATCTTTTACTTTATGGAATAGTAAGTTCATAATTCAAATTGTGCATTGTTATGCATGAATTAATATGTCACAGTCTGGAATAAAGGCAAATGGAACTATTGTATAGAATTCAGGCATATGTGCTTTGGGTAGGGATTTTTTAAACAACATCAATTAGCTGCTTCCACTGATCACTCTGGGTTATAGTGCAAAGGATTTTCTGCTGCATGAGATGTTTTGCCACAGTATCTTGTTTTGTCAAAGAGCGTTCTAAAGCAGCAGGAAATACAAAAACCATCTAAAGCACTGATGCAAAAGCAAGGGAGTCAGCTCACCTCCTTCCTCAAAAATCTCTTCTAGTACACCCAGCTTCACATACCTTGCTGTCTTTCATTCCAGCCAAGTGTTGGATTGCTCCAGATATTCCCACAGCAATGTAAAGTTCCTAGGAAAAAAACAAGAGACAGAAATTTTTGGTCCCCACACCACAGTCTCACTAAGCTCTCACAAACCTTAACCCAGATCAGTTACATGCAGCAGTTTTTACACTGCAGTGGTTTCCAGCACTAAAGGCAGCTGATGGTTGGTTCCCCTCCCCACCTGGGGATGCAATGTGACTGCAAAAGGAGAATCCCAAAGGAGCAAAGGCAGATTAGGGGAAAAAAATAAACAAAGTCTGCATCAAAAACACACGAGATGCCCAGCTGAAGGCCAGGGCAATCCATGTTCTCCACCACCCTGGAGATTCCCAGTGCAAATATTAGGGAAGATAACCTACAGATGGATAAAGCAGCTGCCTGAGGAGCAAACCAGGGCTCTTCTTCGAAGCCCCTCAGAGCCTTTACCTCAGACAGAATGCTCAAAGCTGCAATTCGGGTGTTAGGCCTTTGAAAGGCTCCCCAAAGAGCAGGATAAACCTCTGAGGAACCCCAGGGGGCTGGAGCCCTGCACGCCTGCAGTTTGTGCTCCTCACCCAGCCCTCCAAAGCCTCCCTTCCCCACTGACTGCCCACTCCCACACAGGACGGGTACAGAAGGCACACCAGCTCCACCAGCAGCTCCACACTCTGGGAATTCCAGTTTCACATCTCCAAAGAGCCTTACAGTCCAAAGAGATTGCAATTTGTAGAGAAATAGATCTGTGCCAGCTGCTTTATTCACAGCTGAAAACTATTGCTTCTCCTTGGGCTGAAAGTCATCCATTCTATCATCTACCCAAAACCAAGGGTATTTCAGGGCCCTGACAGCTCAGTTCCAGCCAGAGCTGAACTCTTCAGCTAACTGATAGTACAGAAGGAAACTAAGGAAAGTACTTTTCACCAACTCATTCAGTAACAGAAAATTAACACACAAATTTAGTTAGGGGCTCATCTACCAAAAGCAGCCAAAAGGTGGCACTTCACAAGTGCTTAGAAAAGACACAGCCCCAATACTAACATAATTTCTCTTTTAAAAATACCAAGGGTATTCCATATCTAAGAAAATATACATCTGATTTAACTCAATAAATAGTATTGGGGGCCACAGGGAGGGTAAGAGGATCAAAACCAATCTTACCACTGTGCAGCTGAAGCTGCATTACAGTTAAGAGGCTCTTAGCATGGCAGAGGCAAGCCCAGCTGCGGGACATGCACAGAGCTACAGAGGAGCAGCAAGCCAAGGTGTCAAACACAGACCCACAGAGGCTTCTGCCATACAGCCTCAGAGCCACTACAGCAATTAAAGAAAAAATGCTTTCTGTTGTTTCTTCAACCACAGATTCTGCTCACTATGTTTTTTTAAATAGGAATAGATAAATGAAATTTATTAAGTTTTTCTGCATTTTTATAAAAAAAACCCACTCTAGTGTAAAAACTGAAGGGGAGGGGAAATAAAGCAGAAACAAAGTATTTCCTATCAAAAAGGCTTCCTTGAATCATGGAATCCCTGTACTTCCACAAAACCACCCAGCTGGTGAACACAACTCAGAAACTCCTTGGCCTCAGCAGGCTTTTACCAAGTGGATTACTATTGGAGGTCAAACCATTTTAACCACAGCTGCAATGGAACCTAATACATCCACATCAGAACTCATGGTAAGAATGCAATATTTTAATTATACCAAATAAAAGAACAGATGTTACAGGAGAAATGATTCTAACATCATGCTGTCTTTAATACAAGCTCTTTTTAAAGACACATTACTGTAATTTGATTTTTTTTTTGAGCAATTCATTAAGTGCCAGTCATCCAGACTACCAGATACTCTTATCAGTCTGCTTAACATTGTGAAGTTCAATCTTTGGAAAGAATCCAGCTAACCAGGAGCCAGATGCCTGTGAATATATTCCATTAAAATATCTAGGAAAGACAAGGATGTTTCATTAAAAGGACATCTGTAAATCACCAGGCTTGTCTAAAAGCACTTACTGTGCATCTAGGCCACGGCCTTCCAGGTTATGTGCTCTGGGCTCCCTGGCTCAGGCAGTGGTGCTGCCAGTCAGCTCTGACCCTGACAGGAGATCACCTCAGCACTGCTCCCTCAGAGAGCACACAGGACAGCGGGGCTCTCAGCAACACTTCTGGGCTGCCAGAGGGACAGGACTGCTCAAACCTCAGCTTTAATCTATTCTGCAGCTCAGCAGGAGGGACTCAAAGCACCCACAATGTCTAAATGCTAAAGCTTCAGGACTGCTCACTGCTGGCCTGAGGAGAATTCAACTGGTCATCCAGAGATGACATAAACAGTGAGAAACCCAAATCTTTATTTATTTTCAGAGTAATAACCTTGTTTTGATGTTTTCCCTGAAATCAGTAACTCCTGTCAGGCCTTTTGCCGAGTCCTGTCACTGCTGTGTGGGAGTTCCAAGCCCCAGGTCAGGACTGGAGCCCCAAGCCCCGTGAGGCAGGTGAGGCAGGGAAGCAGGAAGGAGCAGGGGACCCAGGGCAGAGTCCCTGCACGGGGGGCACGGGGGGCAGCACGGGGGGGCAGCACACGGGGGGCAGCACACGGGGGGCAGCACACGGGGGGCAGCACACGGGGGGCAGAACACGGGGGGCAGAACACGGGGGGCAGAACACGGGGGGCAGAACACGGGGGGCAGAACACGGGGCAGATGAAACCAAGGGTGGGTCACACCTCT
>JAYDZK010000025.1:19664448-19688601 GCA_034509185.1 Euphonia xanthogaster
CATACACTTACCCAGCTCTCTGTAAATCTATGGTACACAGTATACAACTGTACATTTGTATGTAAACACATTAATATACTGATTTCAGATATGCTATATGGGCAGGAATTTTTTTTAAATAAATATTTTAAGATCGACATCAAATCTTCCCAGTACATCCAGAAACTTGAATGCAAACCGGATTCTGCACGACCAGTGAGAGCCTGAAGCACTCAGTAACCTTTCAGTGTGATAAGATGCCTCAAGTACAGGCAGCACCTGTGGTGTGAGAAGAGCTGCAGCGAGCCTGGGAGCACTTCAGAGCTGCTTGCTCGCGCTCCTGCAGGGAAGATCCCCGCCCTGGGAGCAAAGGCGGGCGCAGCCGTACCTGGATGAAGGTGGCCAGTAGAACACAGCTCATCTCCTGCTCCAGGATGATCTTGTTCTGAGGGTTATTGTAACAGGCAGCTATGAGCGAAGGGAAGAGCACTTTGATTAAACGAGGATCGCTGAAATACTGGAAAGGCAGCTGGCAGAGCTTCTGCAGCACCGTGGGGTGACGGCCAGACTGTACAATGATCTGAAAACACAAACAGAACAAAATTCAACCACATCATCTATCTGTTCTTCTCTTCCTCTTAACCACCGAGGGTGCTGGAGTCATGCTAAAAAAATGAGCATGGATGAGGAGTAAGAACTAAAAATAAAGCCTAAAACATTTAGTTAAAATAACTTCTGTTTCAGTGTGCAAGCACTATTTTTATTGAGGAGTAATATAAAAATATACAAAGGTCTTTTTTCTGTATCACCCAAAAAGACAGCAAATAAGTAAGGGATTAATTTCCAGATTACAGTGAAATAGATAATGTAATACCTAAATTCAAAAGACAAAGAATTACAGCTCAGGGACTATTCTAAGGCAGAGCCATGAAAGACAAAACGCCGACCCCTGCCATTTGAATGCACAAAGCATGGGGGAAAGAAAACCCAGGAAGAAATCCCCAGGATTTTAAAAACCCTCCTGAAGCCTGACCATCCTTCCTGGAGCTGGCAATTCGAGAGGACTGTGTTTCAGGGGAGATGTCTGCCACGAATTCTCAGGCAGCAAAAAGAAAAGGGGATTGTGAGCTGCCCAGCGAGGAGTTTCTGTAAGGAGAGACTCAGAGATCCTCCCATCTGTGCTCCTTATCTCGGTTTCTATCAGTGCCATTGGCTCTAAAAGGAGAATTGTTTAGATAAATGGGACTGTTGTCATGAAGAAGGCTAAGTTTACAACTGTATACATCTGAAGAAATAAGGCAATGCTATCACTAGGCTCCTACAAAGGAACCTTTCCATTTCACTTGATATTCTTATAAAATCTTTGCAATAAACTAAAAAATGCCCAAATCGGATCTGTTCCAAGTAACCTTGATTAGACAATTACAATATGAAAGAGCTGTTTGACCCAAAGTTGGCTTTTCAGCATAGGAGGAAGCTCCTATAAGGCTGGAACACTGTAAAACTGAGGGTCACGACTGTAAATTGTACTTGGAAAAACACAATTTTACAGGTACACACCCAGACAAGACTGCATTCAAATTAAAACCAGAAGGACAGAAAGAAGCAGTTGAGAGTACAGGAACATAAATTACAGGGATTTACAAGTTTTCAAAGCACTTTTAACAATACCTTCAGAGCACACACTAAGTTGATAATGCAGTTCAGTTTAAAAACAAGATGAACAAAATAATAGTTTGCATTTTTTTTTCAGTTCACCAGTCAAAAAAGACATGAAAAACCTTTCAAAATACTGGTAGTAATGTCTTAATGCCCTTAAAGATAGGAGCAATTTTTAAAACACAGCCAAAAAAGTGACAATTAAGCATACATTCAGACATTGTTCTGAGGAAAATATCAAATTTTTGAAGCATTTGGATGATTCTAATCTCTCAGCTCCCATCCTGTAAGCAAGAGGTGCCCCCAAGTTTGGGAGTACTGTTGAAATTTTAAATTAACCAGAGTGGCTATTATATTGTTCTATTTTTCCGTGGTAAATTCTATAATCAGAAAAGTATTTAAAATCAATCATAACTGGTACTAAAATAACTACAATTGGCATTTCTGATCCAGGACAGAAGAAGAGAACTCCTGATTTCTTTTTCATGGCCACCATATCCTTGATGAATAGGCAGAGGAAAAGAAGGCTTTGGGACTTTTTATTTTTCATTTCACAGTTCACTTCCTTTACCTGTCCTAAAAATGCCATGGATAGTTAGTGAAGTCCTGCCAATCTCACAGTGCAGATACCCAAACAGCTTCCACGGAATTGTCATTTCATTATCTTTTTATTTTCAACAGCTTTACTACTATGGTGTTATCAACATTAAAGATAGGAAAGGATATAGAGGGATTGCTGGCTGTTTTAATCTGGTATTTATCACATGTGGAATCAATTTAATGATTTCAGCTCATTGTCCTAATGCAGCTACTAAACCTGATACATTATATTATGTACTCTGAAGAAAAAAAACCATGAGTCACCCCTTACTGGAAAAAAAGCCAATCAAATAAACCTGCAGCAGAGCACATATTCCTTGTTCCACTCTCAATGGGTGGAGAAAGTGAAGGCCAGCACTTGACTTAGCAGATGAACAATCAAAGAAAACAAATGAAAACCTTGCACTTCTCTTGCTTGATTTTTTTTCCTTTTTGAATAGTCACTTGGCTTAAAAATCCCAGGGACTTTTGCAGGCCTGGAATATGGAATGCTCATCTTACAAACTGCTCTCAGACAAGAGATACAAGCTCCTTACTGAGATGCAGTTTGCCTCTCCTCCTGCCCCAGACTGGCATCCAGATGCATTTACCTAGAATTAGCTTTTCTTGTTGCTCTCTCTCTAGCCTGCAAACCAGATATGCCTGTCAAATGTAACAAGATCCTAATTAAATCACTGCATTTCTGTACAGCCAAGCATTTAAGCACCTGCCTAACTTCAGCTATGTGCCTATGTTCCATTAATATTTCCTTGTGGTTTTCTTCTTCTGAATTGAGACCTATCCAATTAGTCCAAGCTACTACAATTATTTTTTTAAAATCAGAGCATGAAACTCACATTGATGTTTTCTGTATTTCCTTTTAAAACCTTGCTTATTCTTAAAACTTACAGATATTCATACAACTTCACTGGTTTTGCCTGTGCTTAGCTGGAATAAATCCCAGCTTAGTTGATCTTACTTATGGCCCAACATGTACTAAATGCTGGGACAATCCCGTGAAGACCCAAACAGCAGGCAGGTAGGAGACACCGCAAACAGGTTTCTGAAATGCTATTTCATGGTGAATGAAGGGAATTCTCCTTTGTGGCATCAGTCAAACCCAGGCCCTGATCCATCCTGGAGGTGGAGCCCCTGTCACAGAGTGGGTGAGCATTCAGGTTTAGCACGCCAGAAAGCACTGGCCAACACTGCTCTCAGTGTAAAAGCCTGTTGAGGAGAGACTGGAGCAACTCAGATCCTCACTTTCAGGACTCCAGTCTCGCCTGGCTGGTGTCTGCCTGCACGTCCAGGTCTCCCACACCACGCACGTTGCACCCACAGCCAACTGTGCAGCACCGTGAGTGATGAGTGACCTGTGGGAACTTCCCACTGAGCAGCAATTGCAGGGCTGCCCATAGTTACCTTCTGTCACTCGCAGCTCTCCAGAGCCCTCTGCAGGTCCTGCTCACTGGCCTGGTCTCCAGCAGGCAGCAGCCAGGCTCCCTCCCCTGCCCCAGCAGCAATCCTGCTCCCGTGAGGCTCCCTGGGAAGTGCACTCTGCTCTCACAAGTGCAACCATCAGCCCCATCCACTGCACTGGCATTGCTGAAGTTTATCACTTTGGCAAGCATGATTCATGATTTCTGAAGTCTCTAGATGGAATCCATGCTTTCCTCACATTTACTCAGGCCAATATTCACTATAAAGTGTCTTGCTTGGCCATTTGCTGCACTTCTCACTGTGAAAGCCTGAAGCAGTATAAAAGTCAGTCTTTCAAAACAGACTCCAATGACAAAAGCCAGCAATATGCCACACAGCACTTGAGCAATAAAACAGGACAATCAATCAAAAAAATTAAAAGCTCCATGTGGTTTGAAACAGTAATAAAGTAGTGAGGGGAACTCATCATTCTCTGGGAGATAAGGCTACCCCTGTCACTCAGGTAGGGTCTGGCTCCAGACCTGATGTGACTGCTGGAAGGATATTCCAGAAGCATATTCTATCCTGGATACTCAGTCCTTCCCTGTATGTCCCCCAGGACAGCAGCCTTACTCTCCTGCCACTGCTTCCTGGCACCTTCCAAAGGAGAACTTCCCAGGACTGAATGCTAAGGAGCTAACAGACCACACAAACCCAAAAAGCTTGGGCACGATGTTCTTCTGGGCAGCAAAGGGAAATGCTGCAGCTCATTTCATTTCTCAGTGAGCTCCAAGGGCCCCAGAATTAATGTTTTGATGCTGCTCCAGGAATGAGAATCATAAAAATGCAGCTCCTTTCCTTCCTTGCAGGGAGATAATGAGTAGCACACATAGGGACAACCTTCGCCCAATAATTAGCAAAGGAAAGATGTTTTGCTGAACACCTCCTAATTCTATTTATATACTGCATATATATATTTGTTCTTCACTTCATCTTTCTTCGTATTCCTTTCATCAGTGAAAACTACAATTACTTTAAAATGCATATGTGTGTATCTTTGTCAAAGGAGGGTAATAAAATCCAAACAGGATCCAGAACTTTGGAATGGTACAGCAACGACACAGAATGTCTCAGCAGTTACATGTCACATCAGATGTCAAATCTGACCAATTCAACAGTTAATTTTACAGAAAACTAAAATAGGAATTCTCTTGCCTTTGAAATTAGACTTTCATAATCAGGTAACTGAGTGTACAAACAGGATTTTCATCAACAAAACTAAAATGCCACTTAGAAAGTTGAAGAATGTCTGTAAAATACTGAACAAATATTAGTTACATTGAAGTGAATTGATAATTCATAGATTCATATCATTCATATATTCATATCTTCTGAATAGACACGTAATGGAGATGCATGCTAGTAATCTGTCAAGAACTAACAGTTCAATTAAACTGCCCTGTGAAGATTTATTATGGAGTAGCATTTTTGGTGACAATCTGAGTTTCTTTTTCCAAGTTGTAACTGCATTCAAAAAAGAGGAACTAACTGAATTTAAAACTCTGCTTGCAATCTTCCAGAGATTTAAAGAAGATTATGTTACCAGATCGGTTTCCAACAGTCCTATGCGTGTATGTTAAATATTGTCAGATATTTTATGACAAATAACAAAATAAACGGTTCAGAGTCAGACCAAGAACTTTTTCACCACTTGTGTACCACACAAAGTTAGCCCAGGATTACTGCAGACTGGAAGTGCTGATTTTTAGACCAATATTTAGTCTACTTCTACGGGTGGATTTAGGTTTTCTTGCTTCACTTGGACATTTGCAGCTCTGTAAAAACACCATTCACGTGAATTATTTCTGTCAATATATACAATAAACCCAGCAGAATGATCTTTTTAGAGAAGCTAATTAATTTTGTGGTCAGGTAGAAGAGTAAGCCAGCAGCAAACTTTTTTGTCTGTGGAAGGGCAAAACAAAGAACTGAAATGATTCACATTGGGAGCAAAGGCACAGCTGGCAGCAGTGGCACTGCTGGGGCACACGGCAGCCACAGGGGCATGGCCAAGGCAGAGGGAGATGACACAGCCAGCAGCTGCTGCCATGGGGGCCTGGCACTGCCTCCCAGCACCGTGCCCAGCCAGGCCACGGCACCCACGCCTGCTTCCTGCAGCCCACCAGCTCCTTCACCCACACAGCAAGGGAAAACAGGCAGCACAGAAAGGAAAAAGATGGCCAAGGAGAAAACTGAAATCTTGTAGGCACAACCCCAAATGTGGAGTTTTGAACAAAACCTTACAAGCATCCAAGTGCCCTGCCCTTGTGTGACTAACTCTGCATGCAAATGCCGTGGTCTTCGTGGTCTATTGTCAGGCTGATGGGCTTTGTGAGTTTTGACCAAATATTAGGAGTTGTAGCTCTTTTCTCAAGTGAAAACTGAGACAAAGTTATCCTAATGTGGACACAGGAACAAGCAGTTGGAAAGTTCAGAACTTCCTGAAGCAAAACCTCCTTTGGCTCTTGGAGAAAAGCCTGGCAGTGACACGGGGTGTTCCACAGGTACTTAGAAACAAATGCAGAGCTCATTACCCAGGAGCTGAATTCACTTGCTAGAAAAACATCCTTCCCAACAGAATTTCCTTTCATTTTATGAAATGAAGCATTAAAATGTGCCTTTTACTTCTCTGTGCTCTCCTGCTACAATGTGGCTCTCGTTCAGATGCAATTTTCTTAGCTCAGTTTAAAAAGTGAATGGTTCTCTGAGGGGCACTCCCTGCCTCCTCTGCTATCTCAGACAACCTGTGCTTCCAAACTTCAACATGGCCACGATAAACATTAGCATCTCAAAATGGTACTGGCTATGGGAACCACTAATGCTCCTTATCCATGTATTTTTCATTTATATAAATTCTAATTTGTACTACCAAGTAATAACTTCATTGAACAGGAACTGTGCATCTAATTCCTGTAACAGTATTCCATCAAAAAGTTAAATCCCTTTGTTTGATGTCAGGTTATTTACAACTTTGTAAAAGAAATAAGTCTTTACATTAGTAGTCCAGAGTTTCTCTTCAAAGCTAGATCTGCATTATTTCTTTGCTCCTATATAAACAGATCTCATACTGCTAGTATTTAATCAGCAGAATATGTCACCACTTAGGCTCTTCTTCTGTTTTAAGGTCAAGCTCTTTTCTTTCCATTTTGCAAACTCCACTATTGGCAAAGCTCTGAGCAAAGAATGTTCTAAATTCCTCCTGGCATTTCTCAGGAATCAAAGCACCATTTCCATGCAAAAAGAAAGTTCCAGAATGCTACACTGAAATTTAAAAATAAAAATTTTGTCTATTTGAAAAATTCCAGTGTTTATTTTCTTAGTGTCATGTGTAAGCTTTCAGAGAAAAGAGTGGTTCAGGAATAACATCAGCCTTCCTATAAAGCACATTCTAACATTGTCCTTTCAGAGCTCTATGGGTTAAGCAGATTCACGGGTGCTCTGTGTATACATCACAGAAAAAAATTATTGCATCAGTTTCTGTGTAACCACTGAACATTAACACATATGAACATTTAGGATAGGACAAGGGCCAACCAGCAGGACAGTGATGCACTGAAAATGTAAAAATGTTTAAAAGTGATGCTAGTGGAAAATCCAGCAAAAACTTTATACAAAGCTTTTGAAAAAATGCAGCACAAAATGACAACTAACAAGTCCCCTCAGTCATAAAACAACAAATGAAGTATATCTACGATTAAATTCAACAATAAATAAATAATGTTAAACAAATATTGTAAAATATAAACTTCATTATAATGTGATGAAAGGAAAATGGAAGCAATTCTAATATGCACTGAGGTTACTTGTGAATTTAATACTTGTCCAAGCTGCAGGAGAAAATAATAATCTAATATCTGACCTGGAGAAGGTATTAAGGAAAAGCCTAACTTCTGGAGTGATAGCATTTAAGTATTTATTAACATAAAAATAACTATTTAAATGTGAGATTGTTGTCACACTTCATTTTAATGATATACCTAAGGACCCTGTTAAACCAAAGGGTATCACTGCTTTCTAGAAAATTCTAAGCTCCGTTGTTTCCACAATAATGTAACAGAAGATTCAGTTGTTCAAGTGTTGGCCTAATAATTTTTAATCAGAAAGTATTATTATTGATCCAATGTATGAGAAATACATATCTTCTGTCAGATAAAATAAAAAACCCATCACGACACATCTCAAATCCTCAGGGGTTGTTCTGAGCCCTGGAGTGATCAGAATTAGCCTTTGTAGCCCTGCATTGTTTCTGGAGAATCCCCAGCTTCAATGAGCCCCTTTAAACTCAGGCTGCTGCTCTGGGCACGGCTCTGCAGTCATTTACTCCAAATGAAATCCAACTGATCGGAATGAAGATGATTTAAAGGGCAGAGAAGAAACAGGACCAGTCAACAGAAGTTCAGGCAAACTGTTGGCTGAGGTTTCTGCCAGCACCCTTGGAAACAGCTAGTTTGGGTCAAAATCCTCAGAAGGTGTGAATAATTCAAACATTAGAGTCTAAAACACATAAAATCTTCTTGCGTGTCTCAGAGCATTTTCTCTCTTCAAAAGCAAATATTTCCTGTCACACTCGGGAACTCCAGTCACAAGTAAGCCATATAGTCTTGGGATTATTATTCCTAGCACGTTTTGTCTTACGGTTTCCACACCAAATGTAAAGGGTTTGTCAAAGCATCCAATCATCAACTAAAAAGCTTGTGAAACACTGAGCCACTGGACATATTACAGAGCTGTCTGAGACAAAGCTTCAAAGGGAGAGCAAGAAAATGTGCTTTTCTGCCAGCAGAAATGAGCTCCGATTTACCCTTTACCAAGGGGAGAGGAAGACGAGCACCGTTTCCCCTAGTACTCCATTAATGCATTTTGTTCTTTATGTTTCAGTATCGCTTCCAACAAGTGTGACTCGAGCTGAACGCGCCACGAGGGGCTGGGGAGACCTCTCCGGGGCCCTCGCCGGTGCCACCGTCGGAGCAGCACCCAGGGCAGAGCTGTCAGCCCCGGGACACGGAGCAGCCCACGCTGCCGCTGCGTGGGGCCGGGCAGCCGAGACTCTGTGAGAGCGGCACAGGGAGTTCCTCACACACGAGGCGACACAGACAATAGCTCGCAAGGCCGAGTAAAGATCTGCAGGCTCCGGGCTCCGTTTGAAGTGCCCGTGTGGAAAGCGCTTCCCAAGCGAAGGGCGAGCGCCGCGCTGGCTGGGAGCGGCAGCGGGACTTGCGCAAGCTCTGCCCCCGCCCGAGCCCAGCTCCGAGCCGGGAACAAACTGCTGAGGGAGCAGGATTAGGCCAAACTCTGCGGTGCTTTCTCCGTGGGGACCAAGTTCCACTGGGGATTAAGCTGAGACCACCAAACTCCTTTTATCCTGACCCAGGAGTGAGAGTAGAACGCGGCTCGCCGGAGGCAGCAGCAGCCCCCTCTCTTCTCTAAGCCTCAGTCAGGGACTGTATGTGAAGGCTGTTGAAATTACTGCCTTTTATGACACTGAGAGATAAGCTTATTCTTCCGTGTTTACAGTTTGAGAGGAAGACAGGAAGATAAATCTAAATGCATTAATTTCTCACACTAATTCCTGTACGCTCTCTCTTCTCCTCCCTACAGGAATGAGCCAGCCATCATGAACTGAAACTAAATACACTTTGCTTCATGCTAAGTCTTTGCTCATATTAAATTACCTTCCCCACCTCCTCTCAAAAACCCCCAAAATCCAGGATGTATTTTGGAATGTTAGAAATACAATTAGGATGTGACACATGAAATGTGCTGTCCCAAATGCTTCTGACATACTTGATTTGCTTTGTCATAGATCATTCTTTAAAAGAAAAAGTTCATCAGGAAGCTCAAACAACAACAAAGGTGTCTGACAAATTACCTAAAAGGCATCCCCACTTTTGCCTGACTGCCCAGACAGGAATGCCATCTCTCCTGAAGACATTGGTTCACTTAAGTGAATTTATGTGGCTGAGGATGTAAGGCTGTGAGAGCCAAGGCATACATTACAGAGCTGCCTTAATGTACTCAGCTCTAACTCGGGCACTTTAATCCTCAGGGGATTTCTGTTCACAAGCTCAAGTGCTTCTAAATGTGAGTCAAGACTACAACTTCACATGAATCACTCACTTGCCAAAATCAGCTAGTCCACAAAATTTATCAGGCGTTTTTCTTGTTCAAACCCATAAAGCTTTAAAGCATCAGGGTGCGGGGCTTTTAAAAGAAGTTTTAACGAAAAAACCCATAACCTCAACATGAAATCAATACTCCTAAAAATCCCAGTTTGAGAAGAAACTAACAAAATCAGAATTAAGTAAATTCAGATCTTATTTTCTTACAGATAGGGATGATAACTGCATGGTAACTACCAATTCCTGGCTCTTTGCGCCCTGTTTTCATAAAGTCCACCTGCCAGATCAAAATTGTTCCAGTTCCTCCACAGCCCCAAAAGCAACATAAACTATGAAAGTTTAATGATGGCCTCTAGTAAACAACCCATATGGAAACTCTACATATTTTTATAATTTGCAAGTTTTTCTGTTGACTTCTGATTTTCACAGTTTTTCCATTTTAGAAGTATTTTTCTTCCTTCCTGCTAACACTAGAGAAAACCAGTGCCATTCTAAAACTCAGTATGTACTAACTCTGTCAAAAGCACAAGTGACCTCTCCAGAAGGTCACTTTTAATCTTAAATCCCTGTGTAAGTGTCCCTTGCAGCCCAGTACCTGCAAGCACAGCTAGGATGTGTCACACACAGATATATATTTGTGATACACGCCGTGGGACAAAGGCTCCTGCTGCTTTATGACACAAGGACTTACCACACAGGAGAAATGCTTAGAAGAACATATGACCATAAATCAATCATTTAACAAAAAAGGGAAAATCATCTTGGGATGAAACCTTTACTGGGGACTAACTACCACGCTTTGGGTGCCACAAGTGAGTCCTAATTTCAAGATCCTTTCAGAACTATGCCTACCATACAATACCTCAATTTCTTTACACGTTATATTTTTACCTGTGATTCTGCTGTGTGACATTTTACATATTTAACATGGGAGAAATTCCCTCCCAAAATATCCTGTAATCTCACTGCTCCTCACTCCTTTACCTGGAGTTAGCTGGGATGCCTGAAACATGGAATTTGTTTTGCAACAAATTTTCCACACCTGTGTAGCAAGGAGTAATTTCTAGCAGGTGACTGATACTATTAAATATAATTCCATGTGCTTCTGTTTTCAGGATATGGATCATTAGATATTAACATTTCAATTATTTAGGAGTCCATAGTAACAGACCTTGTTATGGAGACAAATGTCTGGGGACAGAGGGTTTGGACAGAGAAATAAGTGAGACTTATGCAGCTGGAAGACTTCTGGGAATGAAATCCCTTCTTCAAGGACACATAGTAAATTTCTGAAAAACTTCTGAGAGAACTATCTATATGAGTCTATCTACAAGTCTATTTTTAGCCTATTTTTATTTTTTAACCTATTTTTATTTTTTTAGAGCTTTTAACAAAGTTCTGAAGAGCTGCACACACTTTTTCCTAACTCTTTCAGCAGAGATTGTATTTTGCAATCTAGCAACAGTATCTTCTAGAAGCATATAATTCATATCTTACAAACCCTTAAAGTTGGTGGGATTTTTCTAGAGCACTCTAAATACAGTGTGCACCAGACTGGCAGAACAAAACCTATTTTTATTTAAATAAAGGCATAGCAATGCAAATGAACAATGCAACTTCTTTTGGAGCCTATCAGCAAGATCCTGAGTCTGAGGATCTGATTTGTGAGGACTTTTCAGATGAAAAATATTCCCTAACTGCAATGAATATGGAAAGATTTCTATTCCCAATGCAGCAATGTGAAAGAAAGCAAATCATCTGTCATTCCTGTTAATTTAATTACAGGACCACATTCAATTATTCAATATAATATGCAAATAAGGTGAGTTGACAGCACATGCTAATTATATTCATTATACTAATTAAATCAAACAATAAAAGGGAATGAAAATGTAATGAAATAGAAGGATAATTTAAATTAACAAGAATATTTTAATTAGAAACAGTGATTCTACAGTCTGATATAGTAGGGTTGGCTACTGAAAGATTGGACATGATTTTTATTACACAGTTTAGCTTTAATGTCCACCCTTGGTATCATGGGACCTGGTTTTGTACAGCAGCAGATTAAATGGTGGCCAGAACAAGAGAAGCCCTTTTCCCTGCTGGTCCCTCCCGAGGAGCAGATGCCCAGGGAAGATGTGAGCAGGGGCTGTCTGGCTCTGGAGTAAACAGAGCTCACGTGTGGATACAGAACAGACAGGGCAGCTCAGGCCTCACCACTGGCTTTGCAGAGCTTCAAATATTAAAGAAACACTCCTTGCCTTCTGCAGTTTGCACTTCCAGAACTGATTTATTTCTTCAGTGACAGCAGCTGCCCTGGAAAAGCTTTATGAATGCTAAAGCAAAATAGGAACGAAGGAAGGGAATATTACTAATATATTATATGTGGGCAGAGTCAGCAAAATCACAGCCTTTTTAAAATAAACAGAGCAAGCACTATCAAAACACTCAGGAATGCGTTCCTCAGGAATCCATTGTCCTCAGAGCTCCTGACAGAATCACTGGGGGCTGCCCTAGAGCCAGGCGTGGTGCAAACACCAAGTGGGAGCCCTGGCAGAGCCTCTGGGTGGGACCCAGCAGGAGGGCTGAGGGCTCCTGGAGCTGGGGGAAATCTCAGGCTCCAAGCTGCACAAGAGAAAAGCACTTTGCTCCTTCCTTCATCTGCTACTCAGCTAACTCTGAAGACTTCTACAGGCAGCGGAACAAATGAAGCCAAGCTGCATTATATTAAATGACTGGCATGAGATGCTCTTGGAAGATTCTGTTCTGTGAATGTGAAATATTTAGGAAATTGCCCTCTTATGATTTTGACTGCATTGTGGCAGTAGTTCACTTACTTAAATCACAGTACTACTACAGAAGGTCAATGCTGAGGTTGACAGGCTGTAAAACTTCTGGTTTAGAAATCTATCTATTCTCCAAGCTGGGGAACTCCTTCACTGTTCTTGTTTTGTGTTTTTTTTATGCCTTTTCTTCCTTCTTCCAGTGTGCTGCTTTGGATACTTATCTGTTGATGTGGATAGACAAAGGAGCCACAAAAAAGGATGCTGAAAACTCCAAACAACTGTCTGTCATTTTCTGTTTTGAGTACTGAAAGGAACGAAAACATACCTCCATTTGTAATAAGAAATAGAAATGTAGAGAGGAAACGACTTTAAACTACAAACATTTCCCAACAAATGCACATTTGACTGCAAGAAGAACCTGAATCTGCCTTGAAATACGTCAGTTCTGGACTCAGTTAAAGTTGATTCAAATACTAAATAGAGCTTTCTGGCTTTACAGAAATTTGTTTTCATAGCTCAAGTCTAGTGTATCTATTTTTATTACACTGTACTTGCCAGGACTTCAAGCCTACTATTTGAAAACTTTCACTGTGAGACCAATTTTTTATTTTTAGTAGGACTCCCCAGATGATCAACAACGGAAGAAAAAATTGGAAGCTCTTAACATAATAAAAAATTAAACCATAACTGAATGAATAGAAAGCACTTCCCTCTTCATGAAAAGCAGCCTGTCTAGTTGAAGTCACAACACAAAGAGCACCTTAAAATAATGACCATAAGCAAGTCATACTGCTTTGCCTGGTAGTAAAAGAAAAATTACTTCCTTTCACTAAAAATCCTTCCCAGTATTTTTCAAGTACCTGAGTGAGGAAAGCTTCAGTTTTTCAAAATGCTTTTTTAAACAAAAAAGCCAAACCCAAATGCCTCAGTTAAAATCTTATTAATGAGGAATATCAGAAATGACATAAAAAGTTAAGCACATCATGACATGTGACATTGGTGCCTCCAAAGCAAAGCACCCTAAAAGAAAGAGAGCTTTTAGGGGATGAGAAACACTGACACAGCACGGCTGTCTGCCTGAAACCCTAAACCTGACTCTGAGGGCTGCAGAGGCCACCTTCAGCCCCCAGAGCACAAGCTGAAAGCTCCAGGACCCAGCTGGGAAGCCCAGCCCAAGGCTCCCCCCAGGGCCCGGTGCCCACTGCCCCTGGCTGGGGCTTCCCTGGAACCAGCACTGCTGGCACTGCTGGCACTGCTGGCACTGCTGGCACTGCTGGCACTGCTGGCACCGGTGGCACTGCTGGCACTGCTGGCACCGATGGCACTGGTGGCACCGGTGGCACCGATGGCACCGGTGGCATCGTCCCCCCGGGTGCCCCGCAGAGGTGACCGAGCCCGGGTGTCCCCGCGGCCGCTCGGCCGTCAGAGCTCCCGGTTTAATCAAAGCTCCCCCCGCTCCCAGCGAGATTTGTGGCCTCGCCTTCCCGGGGTTTTTTATTGCATTCCCGATTTTCTGCTGAGGCTGCAGCGCTGGGATTGATGGAGCTGGATGGCAGGGAGCGCCAGAGGGAGCCTGGGTTTCGTCCCGCTGCTGAATCGAATATCAAATATGAAATATTTGATTTTAGGGATGGATTAAAGTATGAATTAAATATCTCCAATGTGCCAGTGGAAACCATGGAGTCAGGAATCAGGGGATAGGTTGGGTGGGAAGGGACCCTAAATGGATCCAACTCCATGGAATTCCACTCCATGATCCCAGGTTTTTCCAACCCGCCCTGGGACACTCCCAGCCACAGAATTCTCTGGGAATTCCATCCACCCACCCTCCCAGGGAAGGATTTATTCCCAATATCCAACTGAACTTTCCCCTCGTTCAGTCTGAGCCCATTCCCCCTTTCCCTGTCACTCCATCCCTTGTCCAAAGTCCTTTTCCATCTTTCCTGTCCTTCCCTCAGCTCCTAGAAGGCCACAGCTGGATCATCCCAAAGTTTCCCTTATCCAGATGGAACAATCCCAATTTCCCAGCCTGGAATTCCAGCTGGGAATTCCAGGGCTGGAGAAGCTCTGCAGGGTGGTCTCACCTAAGGGGGCAGAGGGGCTGAATTCCCCCCTCTCCTGCTCCATTTTTATCCCAAAAATCCATTTCCAGGTGTCACCATCCCATGGGAATGAGGGAGGAATTCCCGTGGCAGAAATTCCATGGGGATCACTGCATTTGCTGGATATCCAGAGGGGGAAAAACTTCCTGGAGGGATGTGGGGACACAGCTGGAAACCCCAGGTTTGGAAATCCCAATTTCCCTATGGAATAGCAGATCCAGGGAGCAGCTGCTGGGAAAGGAGGGAGATAAATCAATCAGGAGTATTCTGAGATGGAGCAGAATTCCAGACACTTGTCCCAGCTTCTGGGAGCTGGGAAAACCGGGAAAAAAAGGGAAAACCATGGGGAAAATCAGAAAAAACCCATGGGGAAAGCCAGGAAAAAGCCATGAGAAAAACAGGAGAAAGCCATGGGGGAAATTGGGAAAAAACATGGAGAAAATAGGGAAAAAAAAAACATGGAGAAAATCAGGGAAAAGCCGTGAGGAAATCTGGGAAAAAAGCCATGGGGAAATCTGGGAAAAAACCAAACCACCCTCAAGGATCAACAACAAAGGACAAAAAAATCCGGGAGTTAAATTTGGGGATGTTTTTCCATGGATGTCACCGAAGTCAGGGGTCTTGTCCCTGACGCTGCAGCTTTGGGAACATCAGATTTCACCGGGCTCTGCCTTTTCCGCCCGGATCCTGCTGGATTTCAGGTGGGAGAAGGGAATTTCACTCCGGAGCTGCCTCTCCAGCAGTGCTGACTGCTCCTCCAAGATGCTGATCCCGGAGAATTCCAGAGGGATCCAAGGGCACGCTGCACTTCTGGAGATGCTCAAAGCCTTGAAAAGTTTTTTCCCCTTTTTCCCCCTTTTTCCCCTTTTTCCCCTTTTTTCCCTTTTTTCCCTTTTTCCTGCAGAGGTTTTTCCCTTCTCTCCCGTTCATGCCCACAAATTTCTGGGAAGGAATGGGAATATCCCTTTTTTGGGGGCAGTTTCCATGGAAAATCCCATCTGGAAGAGGTCACAGCCCTCACAAAATCTGATTTATGGGGCTGAGCTCTTTGGGCTATGAGCCAAAATTCCCTCATTTTTCCATGTAGATACCTCTGGAAGAGGGAGGGAGCAGGAGGAAAAGCTTGGAATTTGCTCATGGAGGAAAGAAAACCGGGATGTGTCTCCTGGCTTTGTGGGAACAACCAAATCTGGTGTAAAAATGATCAAAATCCTCCCCAAAAAATAGTTGGAAACTCAAAAAAAAAATCCCATAAATGGGATGGAAAATGTATCCTGAAATTCCAGGATCTGTTTGGGACAGGGGAGGGCTGGGATCAGCTGGAATTTGGGCATTTCCCAGCAGGGAAATCCCTTCCCAGATCCAGCCTGGATCTTCATCCTCACTCCAGACCCTGTGGAAGGTTCCTTCCCTTGGCTTCTCCCTGGAGATTCCCAGCAATCCAATTATCCCGGTGAATCAGGGATGGAAAAGCAGGAAAATGAGCTCCTCCAACCTCTTTGGGAAAATATTGATCTGCCTGAAAGCCTTGGGAATGATGGATTTGTGGGGAGGCTTTAGGGACAAGATGGTGATGGATGCCCATCCCAGAAACTCGATTTTCATGGACGCACATCCCAGAACCTTGTTTTTCATGGATGCACATCCCAGAATCTCGGTTTTTATGGAGCTTCTCCTGCCCCAGGACATGGATGATCCCATCCAGGAAATCCTGGGACACGGAGCTTTTCCAGGAAATCCACAGGAGCACGGGCAGAGGGGTTTGGCCTCATCCACTGTTTATTCCCTGTTAATTCGAGAATTAAAACCTGGATTGGGATTTAGATGAACTCATCCTGAGTTTGTTATCCCAAAAAAAAAAGAAAGATCCAGGACAAATTCCAAAGTGAATTCCCTTGGGAGCCAATTATTGAAATTAAAGGAGAAGGGGTCTCTCCTTCCAGTGATCCAAATCCAGAGCTGTTGGAATTCCCAATCCCAGAGGATGGAAAATCCCATTTGAAATTCCCAAAAATCCCAAAAAGCTGCGGTTTGGGGCTGCCCACGGTCAGGCAGTGCCACCTGCTGTCCCCGCTGCAGGGATTGATCCAAACATTCGGGAAGGGCAGCGGGATGGGAAAATCGTCACCTGGAAAAATTGGTGGCCACGCGGGGATCCCAGAAATGTTCCCTTCATCCCGCTGGGACAGCAGCAGGAATTTCCTCCTGGAAAAGGAGGAATCCAGGCTTTGGAAGGAGTTGCTCAAAAAGTTTTGGAATCCCGGCATTCCCAGAGGTATCCAAGGAATTCTTGGATCGGGCACTGGCTGATGATCCTGGAGGGATTTTTCCAGCCTCAGGAATCTGGGAATTCTATGCAGCCACAACTCCTGGATTCCATCCCTGGCAGGGCGGGTTATCCAAAGGAAAAGGCCAAAATTCCCCGGGAGGAGAGGCTGGGATGGGGCTGGAGCCGAGCAGGATTTGGGAAAAGGAAAATCACCACAGGGAAAAGGGAGAGAATTCCAGCAGGACAAGGTCGGGGAGTCAGGAAAACGGGAAAAGCAGCAAATCTGAGCTTGATTGTTAATTAACAACCTGCCTCTAATTAAGGATATTCCCTTCTCGGGCAGAGGGATGATCCAGAGCTGATCCCATGGCAAAATTCCTGCTTGGATTTGTTTCCTGGGATGTGTCCGGAGCATTTTTGGAGGGATCAGTGCCCGGGCAGGCTCCAGGAGTGGAGCAGGATTTGATGGAGGAACTGGAATCTCTTGGATCCTGCGGGAATCAGATTTTCCTGGGAAAACAGCCTGGAAAACCCTGCTTGGGAAGGCTGAATCCATCCTGCCCATTCCCACCCCTTCCCTGGAGGAAATTCCAGGATCCTACTTCACCACTAGATCGCAGCACATCCCCAATTTCTGCTGCCAGCGCATTCCCGGGCAGGGAAAAGGAGCCGTTGGAACATCTTGGAATTACTGGAGCAAAAATCCAGGTGGGAAATGGTGCGGAAAGAAGGACACGGTCGAGAACATTCCTGCCCTTAGGATGAATCCAACCCCCGGGAATTTCCTGGATGGGCTGGGAAAAAGCACCCCAGGCAGTGTCCAGCACGTCCAGGGCGTCCCAATTTCCCTTTTTCCATGGGGAAAAAGGTTGGAATGCGATCACTGGGGTCTGCTGGTCTCCCCAAGTCCTTGGGTAAACTTGTCAGCATTCCCAAAATCCCAAGAGAATCCCTTTGGGAATGCTGAGCCCTCTCCTTGGAATTTGTGGGATTTGGTGGCCACAATCCTGGGAAGGCATCAAATGGCTCCAGAATCCCTCTCCTGTGGGGTTTTTTGGGATATTTCTCCCAGTTTTAACCCAGCTCCCATTAATCCATCTATTCCTCAGCAAGGAGTTGTATCCAGCTCCAAAATTCCATTTATTCCCGTCAGCAAGCGGAGAAATCCCAGAACATCCCTCAGTTAATAAAATCAGAACTTAAAATATCAGGATTTTATTCCCTTTTCCTCCTTTCCAAGCAGATATTTGGAGCAATTTCACGGAAAAGCCATTCCATGATTCCAATCAATCCCAACCCCCTTTCCAGCAGAACTCACGGAATTTAAAACACTTCCAGCTCTGCCTTTCCTTCTGGAGGAAGATGGGAATAAATCTTGGGAGCCAGCCATAAATCAAAAATTAATCTCCCCAAAGTGCCCGGCCTGTCCCGATCCCTCAAACAACAAAACAGCGGGAATTCATCACGGGAATTCATCCCAGTGCCTGCTGGGAGAGGATGGATGAGGCTGGAAAAGCAGGGAGTTAAAAAACACGGGAAAAAAACCCCATGGAAAACACTCGGGGTTGTGGCTCTGAGGGGGTTAAATGTCACCTGCCATGGGTTGTCCCCCCAAATCCCTGGAATGCTGTGCCAGGATTCCCAGGGGAGCTCCAGGGAATAAATATCCATGGGGTTTTTTGGGATTCAGCCCTCACAGGGAGCAGAACAGGGAGGAGGTGAATTCCAATGTCCTTCCATGGAAAAGGGACACAAGGATGGGAATTCCAATGTCCTTCCATGGAAAAGGGACACAAGGATGGGAATTCCAATGTCCTTCCATGGAAAAGGGACACGAGGAAGGGAATTCCAAGGTCTTTTCCATGCCCAAAGTCAATTTTTCATCCCAAATATTCCCATCCTGTTGGCACATCTGGATAACAACCGATTTAACTTCCTTTTGTTGGGAATATTTCACTTTTCCTTCTCTGTTTGTACCCAAGATCAGGGATTTGTCCCAAAATCGGGAATTTCCAAAATTGGGAATATTTTTCCAGGGTGGGAAGCAGAGGAAAGCCCCAGGACCAGCTCTGGAGCTGCAGTCTCCTCATTCCCACATCCCAAATCCCAAAGGATCCATCCCAAACTCCAGCAATTTTCAAGCTGATTCCTCTGAATCCCAAAATAGCTTTTCCCTCCCCACAATTCCCAGCCTTTTTCGCCGCTTTTCCTGCAAAAAATTCCTTTTGATCTTTATTTTTCCCTCCCTCTCTTCAACAAACGAAGCCCAAACACAGCAGAAGGAATAATTTCCACTGGAATTACTCTGGGAACATCTGGATCAGGACGGAGTTGTTCCATCTCTTTACAAAAAGATGGATGAAGAAATTAAAGGAATTTATTGAAATATTTCCCTGGAAATGGCTTTGGAGTCCCCTGGAGTGTTTAGGGACAGTTTGGACACTTCTCCCTCAAATTTGCCTTTTGTTGGAGCTTCTCCTCCTGTTTGGAGCCAGGATTTTTTGGGATGTTTCTCCCAAATATTGGAATATTTTAAGGAATGCGATTTAGGAAGTGTCAGGGCTCTGAGGCTGCCTGGGTCATTTCCAGAGGATTCCCCCCCTTCCCACCCATTCCCACCCCAATTCCCACCCATTCCCACCCCTTCCCACTCATTCTCCTTCCTTTCCAACCCATTCCCATCCCCGTTCCCGCTCCAATTTCCAACCCTTCCCACCCCAATTCTCAGCCATTCCCACCCCAATTCCCACCCCTTCCCACCCATTCCCACCCCAATTCCCACTCCTTCCCACTCCTTCCTGCCCATTCCCACTCCTTCCCACTCATTCTCCTTCCTTTCCAACCCATTCCCATCCCCCTTCCCACCCCAATTCCCACCCATTCCCACCCCAATTCCCACCCATTCCCACTCCTTCCCGTGTATTCCCACCCTTTCCCACCCCCATTCCCAAGGATTTCCGCGCCACCATCCCACATTAACCCTCGGAGCCCGGCACGTTCCTCTGCTGGATGCACAAACACGAACTCATTAGCAGCGCTAATTAGCAGCCCTAATTAGCGCGATGCTCCAAAGGGAAGGGAAATGAAGGAGAGGCGAAGGAAGAGACGGAGCAGAGGGGGGAGGGATTGGGAAGGGGGGGAAAAATGGGAATACAAAAGGCATGGAGAGAAAAGGTCGGGATAAAAATAGAAGCGGGGCTGTTCCCTGGTTCTGCTCAGCCGGGAACAGCTCCCGGAAGGATTCCTGATATTCTCAATATTCCCAAGATTCCAAATATTCCTGATATTCCCGATATTCCAGATTCCCAGCTGGAGCTCAGCATTCCAGGGAATTCAAACTGCCCGTGAAGAGTGACAGAGAAACCCTTCCTCTCCCTCCTTCCCTCGTCCTCATCCTCCTTCCTCTTCTTCTTCCTCCTCCAGGTACCAAAAGCTGGAGTTTATAGGATCCAGATCCCAACTGGGATGGGATGGGATCCATGGGATGGGGTGGGATGGGATCAGTGGGATGGGATGGGACTCAGGAGTTCTGGGGTTGATATTTTTCCTGTTTTCCCTCTTTTTTTCCCAGTTTTTTTCCCTTATCCCTGTTTTTTCCCCATTTTCCCTGTGTTTTTTTTTCCCTCTCCCTGTTTTCTCCCTGTCCTTGCGCCGGAGCCGCTCCGACAAAACCCTTGGAATGACAAACGCTGCCCTCGCCTGCGACTCCGCTCACGGCACACGTGAAGGATTCCCGACCTCACGGCCCTTTTTGAAGGCATAAAAATCCTTCTTTCCGTCCCTCCCGATGACTCCACAGCCATCAGGGTCGTTAATTGCCGGAATATTCCACAGGTTGACGGAAAATTGCCGGAATATTCCAAAGGTTGACGGAAAATTGCGGATCAACGGCCGCTCCCGCCTCGCTGGAGGAATAATTGGGGACCCAAAGGTCGCCCCACGTGTCCCAGCCCAGCTCATCTTTCTGGATTTGGTGTCGCAATGGGAGCGTGGATGTAAAGCAGTGGGAATGTTGGGATTTTGGGATTTATGGCATGGTCTGTGGTGTCATAGGGGTTTGGGATGATCCGTACAGACACGGATCCAAACAAAACCGTTCCTGTGGCTTTATTCCCAATAAAAAAGCCTCCTGATGAGTTCCATTCCCATCAGGGTGCCAGGAAAGTGGGATTTTCCCATCGCTCCAGGCCCTAAATTGGTAAAAAAATTCCCAGTTTTGGGGGGAAGTTGGTTGGAACTTAATTAGGGAGAGAAATTGCGTCAATAAATCCAATATTTCACCCTGGAAATGCCTCTCCCGTAGGATCAGGGCTCTCTCCTGCCTTTCCTGTAGGATTGGGATTCTTTTCCTGTGTTTCCCATAGGATCAGGGCTCTTCTGCTTTTTCCTGAGCCAGCAGCAGGCCTGGAGGGCAGATTTGATTCCCAACAGGAATTTCAGCAGCAGCAAATCAAGGATTAATCAAGTGCTATAAATATCAGCGTCCCTCTCCCATTCCCTTCCAGCAAACCCCAGGATCTGCACATTCCCCAAAATCCCCTTGGATCCCTCCCTTTATCCACCTCTTTTCATTCCACATTTTCCCTCCAGCTCTCCCAAATCGCAGCCACAGGAAGAGAGGCGGAATTTCCAACCCAAATTCCCGGGCACTTCGGGTTTAACAGGTGGATGAACTTCCCAAGGATCCTCCAGGTGGATGAACTTCCTGAGGATATTCCAGAGCCCTTCATTATCCTGGAATTCCTGGTTTCCTGCATCCAGGAGCCCCCGGCGTGGCCATGGCAACTGGTTTTGCTTAAGTGCAGCTCGAGAGCGGAGTTAATTTTAGATGAAGCGAGGATGGAGCTGCTGCAATCCTTGGATTTCTCCTCCCAGAATGATTCCCAGGAATTCCTGCACCACGGCAGCCGCCTAAACTTCATTATCCAGGGAATAATTCATTATCCGTGGAATTACAATGAGGTTTGGGTTGGGAGGGGCCTTAAAGATCTTGTTCCAACCCCAAATTATTTCATTCTGACTGATCCATGGAGTTGATCCTGAGGAAAGGGAATTATCCATTATTCCCTCAGTTCAGGGAGGACATTTTGGGGTTGGAGCATTTCCAGGGAATGGGATGGAGCTGGGGAAGGGTTTGGAGAATCCTGAAGGAGCTGGGAAGGGGCTCAGCCTGGAGAAAAAGAGTCAGGGGGAATTTCTGGCACCCAGCATTTCCCAATGTCTGAATTCCCAACATTTCCCAGTGCCTGAATTCCCAACATCTCCCAGTGCCTGAATTCCCAACATTTCCCAGTTCTCAGTGCCTGAATTTCCAACATTTCCCTGTTTTCAGTCACCAATCCTGACAGAGAAGCCAAATTTCTCCTCCATGAGCTCCTCCAACTCCGTTTTTTTCCATTAATATTTTGCTGATGGATTTCTTGGCTCCCGTGCTGGAGTCAACAGCCAAATCCAAAGGAACTTTTGGAGAGACCTTTCCAGAAAGTGCATCCAGAGCTGCCCGTCCCCAGCAATCCCAGAGCCATCCTGCTGGGAAGGGGAAAGGAGGGAAGGAAAATGGAGCCAGAGCTCGGAGTTCATCCCAAAAATCTCCTCCTGTGCAGCTGCCGCAGGACTCATTCCATCATTTCTTTTTATCCACCCAGGAAAATCCAAAGCTGCTCACAAGGAAGTTTTCCAGGTGAAATTTGTCCATGGAATTATTTTCTGGGAGGAATTGTCTCCGTTCCAGCCTTGCCCCAACAAATCCAAGACGGTGCTCCCGATGCTTCCAGCAGCACCAGCCTTGGGATAATTCCATGGGAATAATTCCATCCTGAATGGTTTGGGGCCGGCCTGGAGCATCTCCAAAGACTTTCCATGAGTCCTGAGCTTCCCAAAAACCCCAGGGTGGTGTTGGATGCATGGAGCTGTCTCTTCCCAAGGAACATTCTGCGGGATTTGCCCTCATTAATCCTCACCCTGTCATTAACCACAGCATTTAATTAATAAATTAGCATCTGCTTAGGCACGGACAGGACGTGGATCAGCAGGAATGAGTCTCCTGAGGCCATGGATCTGCTGCAGTGCTGGGAATACCGGGCAAGGACAGGAAAATCCCGTGGGAAGTGGCGTGAGATGGATCTGGGATGGTCCCTCTGTGGTCACTGGCCACGGTAATTCCTGGAATCTGGAAAGGAACTGGAGCCCCAGGACACAGGGAATGGCTTCCCACTGCCAGAGGGAAGGGATAGATGGAATATTGGGAAAGGATTCCCAGCTGGGAGGGTGGGGAGAGGCTGGGATGGAATTCCCTGAGGAGCTGTGGCTGCCCCTGGATCCCTGGAATGTCCAGGGCCAGGCTAGATGGAGCTTGGAGCAATCTGGGATAGTGGGAGGTTTTGGGAGAGGAATAGGATGAGTTTTTGGGATCCTTCCTGCCCAAGCCATCCCGGGATAATGCCATTCCAGCCAGGAAAAGAGCCTGGATGCACCCCAGTTCCAGCAACAACATTCCCGTGCTTCCATCCTGTTCCAGAGCTGTCGCCTCTCCCCTGAGACCTCAGGATGATCCCAGCCAGGATCCCAACCCCATCCCAGATTTGGGATAAGCGAACGGGGGATTTATCCCTGTCCCTGATCCATTTACAGCTCATTTCCCCCATTCCCCTTTCACCTCTGGCTTTCCTGGGAATGCTCTGCCAGTGTTACAAAATCCAGGAATTATTATTCAGGGAAGGAGTGGGAGAGAGGCTCGAGATGCAAAGCGTGGGAGCGATCCTTAATCATCCCCATCATTAGTTAATTGCCGGAGCCGAGTCCATTCCGAGGAGAACATGGAATGCTAAATTTAGATGGAGCAACGGGATCTATTTTGGGGGATTCGTGCTCTCCCCACCACGGATTCTGCCTCCCGCTCTTCCCAGGAATGTCAACACCGGGGACTGGCGGAGCAGCGCCAGCCTCGCCCTCCGTGGGCTCCCAGCAGGAGTTCCTGGGAATGTGGGAATGCGGCAGGGCCTGGGAAGTGGCTGGAAGGAGGATCCTGCTGGATCCTGCGCACGGATTTTTGGGGACAAACCTGTTCTGGGCCTGGTTCTGATGGTGCTGTGTCAAAAAACACCTTGGGATGGGATGGGATGGGATGGGATGGGATGGGATGGGATGGGATGGGATGGGATGGGATGGGATGGGATGGG
>JAYDZK010000025.1:19693940-19712831 GCA_034509185.1 Euphonia xanthogaster
CTTCCAGAAAAGCACTTCAAGGAAAGCACAGCACTTCCAGAAAAGCACTTCCAGGAAAGCACAGCACTTCCAGAAAAGCACTTCCAGGAAAGCACAGCACTTCCAGAAAAGCACTTCAAGGAAAGCACAGCACTTCCAGAAAAGCACTTCCAGGAAAGCACAGCACTTCCAGAAAACCCTGGCAATGCTGGGGCACCGTCCCAGGCTCTACCTGCAGGGCAGCCGCAGCGCCCGGGGTCCTGCCGCACAGCCCGTGTCCCTGCTCCTGCTGCCAGCACCCAGCCCGGGACACTGCGAGCTCGCAGGGGCTCCCTGCAAGCCCTGCCTCGGCTCAGCAGCCTGCCCTCGCCTCTGCCAGCACCCAGCCTGGGACACTGCGAGCTCGCAGGGGCTCCCTGCAAGCCCTGCCTCGGGTCAGCAGCCTGCCCTCGCCTCTGCTGCTTGCAATGGCAGCCAGCAGCAGTGGGAGAACTCCCTGGAGCCTCTCCTGCCACAGTGATGGGCTGCAGGCACTGGAATGAACTGCCTACCTAAGCAGCGAAGTAAGTTCCTGGGAACAGATGATCCCAATCAAATGGGTCTGCAGAATCCAAGAACGAAGTGTGGAGCAGCAGAACACACTGCTTCCTACTTCAGTCAGAGGCTGTTCTGGAGACTGCAGCAGGGCAGCAAAGCCCAGGAAAGCACAAACCAGCACAGCTCGTGCCCACGGGAACTGGGGCCCTTTGCCACCTTTTGGGTGTGCACATAAAATAATGGAGAAGGTTTTTGGTTATCTTGGATATCAGCACAGACAGGCAGGTAACTCAGGACTGCCCTTTCCATTCTCACATCCAGACTTCCAAAACCACTTCACATAATCCTTCATGACTTTTACAACTTATGTTTTTTCACATTATTAATAATCCAGAAGATGATGCAGGACAACTACTAAGGAAGGCTGAGAGCATCACTACCCTGGAGGCTAAATAATGTGTAGAGGGCAGGCAAGCAGCAAGTGAAGCCTCAAAATAATTCAGCAAGTTTTATATTCTCTGAATTCTAATTCAAACCCATAACATAAATTACTTGAATTTCATTTTGGAAACACATTTGGTCAATATTAGTAATCAAAGGAAACACTAAAATAATAAAACACAGCAAACAGCAACAGTGAAAATATGCTACATCAAGGACTGGTTTTTACCTCATCTACTGTTTCCATCTTAAAAAAAAAAAAAAAGGATAAAAAAGGAAAAAAAAAGAAGGAAGTGTCAATACCAAAAGAGACTACAAAGATTGAGTGTATATATGATTCCTTGTTATAATTAAAGGAAAATATGAGAGTATATGAGAAAAAATTATAAAAGCACAACTTAAATGAGGGTATTTTCCCCTTTTATAACTACTAAAAGAAAAGGAAATGGAAGTGAAAATCAGAACCATTTTCTAAAATAATCTGTAAGTTTGAAGACCTCAGTTTAAGAAAGCAAAGACCAGACACTCAGAAGGCTCAGAATATTCCTGTTGAGCAGAATGAGAAAGGAGCTTTCCCTGGACCAGAGCAGCTCTCAGTCATCTCTCCTGTATCTGTACCAGGAGCACCCTGCACTCCTCTGCTCCAAACACTGGCTCCAGTGACATTTCCAACACAGATTCGAAGCAGGCTGACTAATCCTGCTTTTTACAATCACAGACAGACTTCTTCAACAGAGAAACTAAACCATGAGATCAGCAACGACCACCTTTTGGCAACCATCATCTTGTTCTGTCATTTCACTTTTCCTAGTGAAGCCAATAGAGCAGGCAAGAAAGCACCACCTTACCCAAACCAGTGTCTGTCCATGAGAACTTCTGTCTGTCAGCAGCACTCCAGCACTGCCTTGGACCACAGGGAGGGAAAGAGGCAGAGCAGGATGATGAACTTGCTTTCCCCAGGTCCCAGAGCAGCCCTGAGCTCAGCTGAGTATGACAGGACAGTGTTTGGGCTGTACACAACTTGCTCTACTGGCACCCATCTGTTTCCAGCACTGTCCCCCCAGTTCTTTACCTTTACCTTACCAGATGATGTAAGGAGTGCTCTCATCTGAAATCAGCACCAATGGGGACCATTTCGGAGTTATTTCTATTTACAGTCTGTGAATAGTCAGTGCTGCTGAAAAAGCTGCTCAGGGCTGTACCCTCTGCTGCTACCCCAGGACCAATGTCCCAGGCCCACTTCAGGGACACCCGTGCTGCACAAAACCCACCCCACACTGCAGGAGTGGTCCACAAGCCTGTGACACAAGAATCAGATCTTTAGTAAAACACAGTTAAGGACAAAAGCAACATTGTTGTGTCTGTTCTCCTTAAGACCCTGAGATTTACTCCACAAAGAATAAAAAGTGGAAAACCCCCTGGAGTTCTAAGTGTGTTTGGGTGGGGCTATGCTGCACAACAATTTATGGCAGGGCTTTGCTTTCCTTATGCCTGGAATCCACGCCCCAAATGTTCATTTTGGAGCTCTGGTCTCTAAGTGAGTGTGTGTGAATGCAGTCAGCAGAGACACTTCCTGAGCCATCACCTGCCTGTGCCAGCTGTGCCTTTGGAGATCCCTGCTGCCAAGTTCCAGGTGTGCTGGCACATCAGCCTGGCTGGGAGGGAGGCACAGAGCTGAGGAGGGTCCCTGCCTGAGGAGGGGGAGCTGGCAGCTCTGGGACCACCCTGTGCACAGCTCAGCTCTGTGGCTCTGGGCTCCCTGGTATCCCTCACTCCAGAATGCCTTCTGGTGTCCAAGGATCTCTTCTGCAGGATGCAGTAGCCAAAATGTGCTAACCATCACTTAGTTACACTCGACTAACTAGAATGTTTATTGCCACAGGATCACATGAGAGCACAGCTCCTCCTGCCAACCAGCTATTTGCTAACTTCACTCTTAGCTTGTTCAGCTGTACAAAACAGAAAAGTAGACTCACAGTCAAATGATAACCCCAAATTAATTACTGCATATGATACCTCACAGAATTTTTTTCTGACTCTGTGCAATCAGAAGACTGACCAATTTTACCAAAGGTTAAAGTTAGCTTGCTGTCAACTCTCACTCCATCATTATTCTTAAACAATTCCATATGAGAAAGCTTACATTGCTGGATGAAATCCTTTTACCATTTTGTGCTGCTCTGGGGCAGAGAATGAATCAAAATTTACATTAAAAAGCCAACTGTAAAACAACTAAATGCAAGCATTAGTTTTTTCACAGAAAAGATGAAAAATTTTGAAGTTTGTACAGAACAAAACTTTTATAGAGAAATTAAAAATCTGTCTGCTAGATTTGATGGATTGAAGGAAAAATTTATTTTGGATGTTGCCTGTACTACAGCTAACATGTATGTGAACAGAACACTGGCTCCTGTTGAATTGAGCTGTTGGTTCCACCACTTTAATCCTAAATGTTTACAATAAAAAGGTAAAAGAAGTTACTTGTACTTGCTCTGGGCTTTAGAATAGAAAAAACCTACATGAAATTACATAAAATAAAGCATGAACCTCTGCCTCTACTGCTCTGAGTGATTTTTGCCAAGTCTGCACAACACTGAGTTTCAGACATTTAGCAGATTTTTAGTTCACCTTAAAACATGAGCCCAGTGAAAATTCAGTTCTGTTGGGACAGACTGAATCAAAAACCTCCCAAAACCTTCATAACAAAGATGACAATGTCACACCAGAAAATCAGACTTTACATAACTGAAGTTAAGGAGATCAGATTCCTAGAGCTGCAATTCCTCTTAATTCTCCTATTTAAAGAAATTTTGTCTCTGAGTCTGTAACATCTGCAAAAGTAAAACAGTCACTATGGACAAAGCTTCTTCAATTAATCCCTGAAGGGAAGCAAGACCCACTGGATTTTTAACATTGGCTGACAGAGCTGGGAAAACAAACAGTCACAAACTTTACCAGTCACAATAATTATGAGTTAAATATAAATACAGAAAAACAGACAAATATTTATATTACAGTCAAACAACCTGCACGGTCTTAAAAAAAAAAAAAGAAAAAGCTTTAATGAAATGCACAGAATTTTCACTATGGGCTGCCACTGTGACTTTCAGCTTGGCCATCAAGGGGTCTCAGGAATTGGTATGTGATCTATCACTTACAAAAAGAGTTTAAGAATTAAAAAATGTGGATATATCCATCACAAGAAAGAAAGAAAGAAAGAAAGATACTAAGCAGTGTTACTCCGTTGCTTAAAACACACCATTATTTATTAAAAACAGGAATTCAATGCAGCTTGATAAGAAACAGCATACTCTGCAGAACAAGTATAAAACTACAATTTCTGCAAGCTTCAATATGAGCAAACTGTTTATATCTGAAAATATATTGTTTTAAAAACTGGCTGAGCTAACAAGCAGACAAGCCCCTCTAAGGGTATACATTATAATGTTTGTATATTTGAAATATATACTCCTGATTAAAAACACAGAGCAAAATGAAAACATGAGTTTCCAAGAGGCTTAGAGCTTCCAAGAGGCTGTTGGGGTTTTTTATTATTAGGATTTAGAAACTATCATCAGTACTTTTTGCTTCTAAATTATTTTATTTAGAAAGAGATGCCAAAATAAAGAGGCCAAATAATAACAAAAGAAGAACAAGGAAGTATTTAGCACCTGTCAGACCTTGCTGCAATTCCCACTGTCAAGCTGGGAGTGCAGTGCTGCACAGAGGTGATGACCTGAAGCCTTCCAGTAAGGTCAGACCAAGCTGGAGTTAGTTTAACAGCACGTGCTGGAGCTGCTGTCCCTTGGAAGTGGTGAGAAGCAAAACCAAGGTTCAGACTTGCATCTGACTCCCCATGCAGCAGCCAAGACAGACATGATCTTAATGACTGTAATAAAAGTGAGCCCAGCCCACTTCCCTGTGCGTCTGGGGCAGGACAGGCAGGGTGTCCCTGGGTCAGACCTGCATCTGCACTTCCTGCCCCTGCAGCTGGTAAGCACAGCTCCAGCAGCTGCTGACACCCATTTACACACCCCACCACTGCCCTGGCATGGAAGAGCAGCTATTCCATTCCTGCACTGCTCTGGCACTGTATCTCCCTGGGCTAATGAGAAAGCTTGAAGGCAATTCCTAAATAGAGAAAACAGCAAAACCTTTGAACAGCTGGTGTTGCCAAGGCCCTACAGAATTTGAGGGACTATTATTTGCAATATTCCCTCGTGCACAATGCAGTGTCCTCTTGTATCTGTGCTCCTGCTCTCTGCTGTGCTGCTCCTGGGGAGAGCCTTGTGCCCCAGTGCCTGACCCTCACCCTGCAGTGCTGCCCTGCTCTCCCCAGCTCCCTGCACTGACTCGGGGCCAGTGGGACTTCATTCACTCACACTCGTGGGCAAAAGTGAAACCAGGCATTAACTCCAGCCCTCCACAGAGCAACAACTCCTGGGACAGCAACCTCAGGCCCAGAGAATCAGGGAGAAGGGGATCTAGGCTGGATGAACACTGGGCAGTGCTGGAGAAGACAGGGACACGAGCAGAACCTTTGCTAGGCTGGTACAGGAGCTGCCATGGAGATCCTCACTCAGAGCTGCCCTGCTCTTAGGGAAGGCTGAGCTGAGGCTGCAGGGCCATGCCTGCATTAATGCTCCTGGCATTCCAGGCCTGCCCATTGTTCCCTGTCCTGTGGCTACAGGCCAAGCACATTCCAGATGCAGAGGCAGGACCTGAGGGCCCAAGAGAGGCCTTGAATGTCATCCTGACAGTGATACACTCTGGAAAACAGGGCTGTCATCTTGAACACTGCTACTGGAGATCTGCAACTCCACACAGATTTCAAGAGGTCTGTATGGCCACACAACACTGTTATTCCATATAAAGTGGATTTAGTATTTTGTTTTATTTCAGGTTAATAAAAATGTCTCTGTTTTCAATTCTGGCTACTGTTACTCCTAATGGTGAGCAAAAGTCAGTTCAGCATCACCAGGGTCACAGTTTTCAAGCCTAACTATCAAATGCCAGGTTCATCTGCTCAGCACAGAGAGCTCAATATTCAGACCTGCTGCATTTCCTGATTTCTCCCTACAAACAATAAGGGACAATGCCCTGTTTTCAGCTCTCATACACCTTTTTTTTAAAAAAAAACTCATCAGGGAGGAAGGAGCTCTCACCTCCACTGTTAGCTAGAGATGCAAAACAGCATCAGAAAAATGGGACTTCCAGTTGGAGGTCTCAAGTCACCCTCAATGATTCTCTCTGTGTAAGAGAAGAGGACAAAAAGTATCAAAATAAGCTTGAAACAGGATAAGTTATTAAGGTTTTCAACAATTGTTCTTTTACATGTATTCCACAGTGTTTGGAAAATGTGCTATTCCATCCACAGGAAAATTTCAATTAAAAGAATCAATCAAGCACTTATTAGCCAGTATCAAAAATGAGATTTTGAAAAGTAAGATCAATATCAAAGTTCAATCTTTTTTAAAGACCTTGATCATTAATGGAAAGAAAATCCCTCTCTTATAATAGAGTATGTTTATAACATATGTTCAGAATAGATTCCCTTATTTCAATAACATTTTATGATTTTAAAATTGAAAATCCTCCAATTTATGTTTCTACATTAGTAAGACTTTTCTTTACTGTATCTAACTCCGTGATTTTGCATTTTTTCCCCTACAAGTCTACCACAGTAATAAAAGAAGCCTCTTAATTTATGTCTTAAAATTTTACCATCTACATTATATCAACCATAGACCTCATTTAAAACATAACGTTGATTTATATCTATCTATCTATTGATCTATCGATCTATCTATCTATATCTATCTATCTATCTATCTATATCTATCTATATATCTATATCTATCTATCTATCTAGATCTCAAACAATTTGAGGCTATTCTCTAATAATCACTATTGTTGTGACACCTTGCCTGATGCAGAGGCAGGTGCAGAGAGGGACCTGGCTGAGATCTCTCCCCTGCCTACAGAATTCTTTCCATGAAGGAACTGCCCAAATACCCACTGGGTATCAATTCAGAGCTTGCATTAGAAATACTCTGCTGAATTTGGAGTTTTAGGAGATGTACTTTTGAGGGAGGCTGAAAAGTCTAGATTGACAGCTCTTCCTACCTCAGAGCTCCAGAAATGGCCCAACAGACTTTGTACCCACAGGACTGGATCTTTTAATTGTTTCAAACCTGAGTTGAAACAAGAACTTCTGGCCCTCTGGGGATACGGCAATTACAGCTGCAGTGCAGTTCCCACAACCTGGTGGGATCTGAATGCCCAGGAGAAGGATCCCACAGCTCACAGAGGATTGCCCAGTTGTGCTGGGTTGGTCTGAGCCTCGGGGTGGTCCTGGTACCCCACTGAGTATTTACTGGCCTGGGTCAGCTTCCCCCTGTGCCACTCACTGCCGAGTGCTGAGACCTGCACACAGCCAGACAGCGCTACCACAGGGCTCCCGTGGATTTCATGTGGAATGACAACTTCCCATGGGACAGCTAACAGCCTGAAAAGCTCTACTGGAAAAAACCAGATTAATTCTATATCCCCATCCCCTGGTCACCACTGAGGAGCACAAGGAAATTTCCAACCTGGAACCATCTTATATAGGAGGATACATGAAAAGAGCATTTCAGAATTGCTCTTGCAACAATGGCAAAAGCCTGCCATTATACTGGCAAAACTTCTTCTCATGCTGCAGTGTCAGAGCACTTGAAACACTGGCTGGGCTCCTCAAATGTCAGTAACAAGCTCAGACCTTGGCTGATCAGAGGGGCTGGGAAGGACAGAGGGTTGTGACAGGCAGGCTGCTTTGGTGCTCAAGCCTGTATCAGCTGAGCTGGAGAGTGAGAAAAGCTCAGGGCAAAGGCTGCAGTGCCACCACCCCGTTCACCAGGAACCAAAGAGGCATCTGTACTTCTCACAGAGGGGCTGCCTGTTGTGCTGCAAATCAGGTACCACACATCAATATTACTGTAGTGTGGCACATTTAAGAATTCAGTAAGTCTGATCTCTGTTTCTGCCACCTCCATCTGTGTTTGGCAGTAACGTTTTTCCATTTAAACCACCTCCAGTACTGAGGACTGCTCTAACAAGACAGAATGACACTGCATACACTGCTTAAATGACAGGGGGCTCAGGTGATGAAAGACATGTGATTCAAATGGCCCTTCTCATCAGTTACATCAAGGCTTTTGATCTTGAAGTGAGACAACAGTTCTGAAATCTCCAGGTTCATTCCTCTCATTTCTTCTCACGCTCAAATGAACAATCTAACCTGGAATCAGGAACAACCAGCACCTTTGCATAAAATCCAGAGCATTGCTGCTTATGGACATGGCAGCATCAGACACTTCTTGGTGTAACTGTGAAGAAAAACACTCAACCCCCCCAAATTATCCTGGTGCTACAAAGAACAGATGTTCTTGATGGATGTGTGTGCAGTGCTGTACTATTTTGGGGTGCAAAGATCTCTAATATTTTGGTGAAGTGTGTGCCTGCTACAGAAATTGCAAATATTGTATTACTCACTCTGAGCTAGAACCATTATTCCACTAACAGAAGGGTGATATTTTTATTATTTTATTTAGTGAGTATTTGACTTCTGGCAGTGCTCTGCTGGAATTTAAAATGCCAAGTTGGCAGCTTTCAGAAAGGGAAATTTCTGTAAGTTGGGATGGCCTCTTTGGGCTCATATTTCTTGCAGTTCTTTTTCCATGTGTTTGTGTCCCTGGCTACCAGCAACAGCTCTTACCTAAAGCTTTGTTTCTTATCCTATGTTTTATTAGCTCTAGTTTTTCAACCCTAGCATCATTTTACTCTTCAGGAATGCATTGTGAACTTCTGCCAGCCTTGATTTTTCCTCAAATGTGTAACAGTAATGGTGTGGTAGGGTCTAGTAAGTGCAGCCCAAAGCTCTGAAATTTTGACTCCCACATGAGTGTCAGGCTGTCCTACACTGCAGACCACAGAAGTCCAGACCTGCTGGCAGGCACAAACCCTCATGCACACTTCCCACAGCCTTGGTTAGGTTACAACAACAAGCACTTTGCATTAGAAAATTCCCTGACAAATCTAGTAATAGCTTTCTCTATGGAAAATAGAGTTCCCTTACTGACAGTGCTATTTTAAAGAGCAAGAGCTGAATTAGGCTGCTCTAGAGACAAATCAATTAACAGTTCTTTTTAGCCAATAATAAAATACCTCTTGAAGTCCTTGAGCCTGGACACTTCAAACCCTCAGTGCTAAAAGCCTGTGGGGAATGATGAGTAAAGGAGGCAGAGTCTGCAGTTCTGACAGATGGCTTAGAGGAAGCAGGCTCAGTGCAGGTAACTCACTGCAGATTGCTGGCTAGAGGCTGAACAGAGGCCATCTCCAGCACTGTTCCTGTCCCTGTGTGTCTCACAGCTCGGGCTGGCAGCCTCAGCAGGAGGCCCCTGAGCTGCCAGAGGCAGGGCACCCACCTTCCACTGAGAGCCCAGCACAGCTGGCACATCCCATGCAGCACTGCTGTGGCACTCTGCAGGAAACTTGCTACACTGGGGTTCTCATCCACAGGGCCTTGAACAGACAGGAAACAGCAGCACAGCTTGTCCACCAGTCCTATGTTCACCACGTAACTACAAACACAGGAAAAAATGCATTACAAAAAACAGTTCCACAACAGTTTTGGTAACTTTGCAAAAGAAGTCATTTTTGCTTCTCTGCTATCAAACCACCCAAAAAGCAGGTTGTGATCACTTAAATGCTCTTTCTGAAAGGGTTCAATGAAACAATTCCAATTACAATAACTTCAGATCTGCTCTGTGTGACTATCAGCAGTTTTTGTTACGAGATCTGGGAGTTGTAGGATAATTTGTATTATACTGTACACGACAGATGAGCACAAATGTTTATTTTAGCATACTGCGAGGAGGACAAGGGAATTTTGCCATAGTTAGATGATTTATAATAATCTTGATAGCTCTGCAACAACACAATTTCTTTTCAGCATGAAGAGGTAAACTCTGTAGAGCACACTAATTCAAGACGACAATGATGTTACCCAGATAATGTTTTATACAATTCATACATCATAGCAACCACTGGCCAATTGTTGGGCTTGGTTCCCCTCTTATAAATACATACATGCAACAGCTCAGGGACTAGTAGAGTATTAACAACCTTCTACCATCAGTGTAGAAGGATCAGGATCAAAAAATCTCCTCAGGACTCAATCAAATTCAATAGAGAGAAAACCATGTAGTGACTTTTTTTAAAACTGAAAACTCCCTTCTTTTTTATTAGGGTTAACCAGATCATCATTGCTGATCCTCAGATCACAGCTGCTGAAGTTCCTTCTTTGAATTTCTAATAGTTTGGAAATGTATGTCCAAAAATCTGCTCTTCACCCTTGTACCAAGATCTCTCTGTCCACAGCAGGTTCTCTCACACCTTGATCATTATCAACTCCACTTAAACCATGCACAGATGTATTTTTTCCTGTCACTTGGCTGATATCACCTCACTTTACCTACCTTCCTTTTCTACCACAAACATCCAGCTCCTCAGACTTCAGCCCTTGTCAACCACCATATTCTGCTGACTTAGGTGAGATCAACTCTCTCTGTGGACACAAAGGCCCACTGTAATCATCTCCCTTTCTTTCCCCTCTAATTTTCTTTCTATTTTCCTCCACTCCTACGAAGTGGGAGAAACCTCTTGTCAAAACCAGAAGAACTGCTGCTTTATCCTGTGCTGAAAAGGCATGGGGAAGTCATTGCCTTCAGACACCAACAAATGATCCCCTGCTCCTACCCAGACTGCACCAACCCCCCTGCTCCTGAGAGCACTGTCCCAGCAGCTGCTCCTCAAGTGCACTTGGCAGAGATGGCTCTAAGGACAGAGGCTCCTGGAGAAGGGAACACCACTGGCTTTAGGTTTACCAGACTTGACTAGACCACCCTAACCTGACTCAATAGGGAACACTATTAAATTAAATCTATTCTAGTCAATAAAGACTATTGATTAGATAGTGCTTCTCACAGGAGTACAACTGTTTATTAAAAATAGCTGTTCCCTCACAACATGTCCTACAGTCTGATTTTGAAAGAATGGGATTTTGACACTAGGGAAGAAAACCTCTTAGTTTTCAGAGACTGCTGCTGCTCAAAGACAGATTTCTCTGCCAATGTCCACCCTAGTGAGACACAGCTTTTGGAAGAAGTGAAGGAATTAAGAATAAAAATACACTGGATATAAAGCAAGAAGTTGAACTGCAGCATGGAAGATTTTTAAAGCTGCTGAACTACAGCAGTTAAAAACACATAAAGATGCACAAAGATTATTAAGTGCACACTCATTGTGCAGATAAATTTGTCTGTTCTATTTAGCAACATGAAAGGTTACCAGCATTAAGTCTCTTGCCAGCTTTGATCTAAGCAATCCACTTGATCACACAGGTGATAAACAAGTTCTCCTGCATTAGTGGAATAATTCCAGGAACAGAGCTGGGTGTGAGATACATCACAGTCATGGAGAAATGCTGAGTGCTGGAAACAGCTCTGAGAAATAGGAGGGAAGAGGAAGAACTAAACAAAGTAGAGCTAATGCTGAGAGATGGTGGCTCACAAAAACACACAGCCTTTCTCAGCAGCACTCTCTCCCCTAGCAGCATCTCCACAGTGTGACACCTGCAAACTGTGTCCACTGTCCCCCTCCTTCCCACCCACACCTGGGCACAGAGCAGCTGCTCTTCTGGCAGAGAGGAAATGGATGAGAGCTTTCAGTCTGCTGGGACTATTCTTCCCTGGCACCTGGAGACATCAGGAAGATGCACAGAGCTCTCCATTCCTTGAGGAACTGAGCACACACACAAGTGAAATGTCAAAGCTCTCTCTAATCTATTGCCTCCATCTCTTTTCACCCACAAGAGCACAGCTGAAATAACCTGGCTACCCTTTTGATACAGCACATAGATAATTGGTATTTATGCATCAGGTCTATTAGTCCCAAATAGGAAAAAAATAAAAAAATCAGTGCTCCTCTTTCTTTGCCCATCTTCCTAAAACTCTCACTTAATCAACTCCCCATGACATATGATACAATGACCTGGAGGTGAAAGATTCTCATTAATGACAGAATTTGTCTGTTTTTGACTGGTTTAAAATGCCCTCTCTCTTTTTTTCCTAATTGCACCATTACCTTGTCATCATGCCTTTCATTCCCCATTTATAACCAGATCCCCTAAAGTGCCTCAGGTGAGGGACCTGCTCAGATTCTCATGTCTCTCCTTATCTTGAGGGTCTGCCTGTGCTGGGCCCAGCCAGTGTCAGATGTCTGCTCAGCACAGACCTCCCACCCTCCCATTCATAAATTGCAGAATACAACATCCTGAAATTTCACACTCTATCAAAACCTGTTTGGGGAGAGGGAGAGTTACATGAGAACACAGAAGTTTTAGAGGTCACTGGTATCTATGACAACTACTTGTTTGGCTTTTCTCCTCCAGATGTCCTCTTTGTCTCCATCAGCATCGTACCAGACTTTGAAACGTCTGAAGGCTCACTGTGACATGCTTTCAGCAGCTTATAAAGAACTTCAATTCTTCAGAGGGCTGAGGACACACTGGTGACTATTTATATGATAATTTATTGATAACTATTTATACAGTTTGCCAGTGAAACTGTACACTTTTAGCAAGTCTAGTACACTGCTGGATATATATTCGTTTCATATATTGAAAATATGTATTAATTATGTATGTACTAATATATTTAGGTTCAGCTATTAAAATGCAACTACATGATAAGATTCCAGGAATGACTGGGTGATTTTTCTAATAGGAAATGGGTTTTTTTTGACCAGCTTATATGAATGCATGTATGACATGAGAGACCACAGGCAACGGGCACACACGGCTGGCATCGAGAACAGAGTGAAAAATATATGGAAGGAATTCTCCTGTGGAATCAGGAGAAAACATTAATGGAAAGACCATAAAAACAAGTCCAAAAATAAAAGAATCTTAGGTTTCTCTATTTCTTTCTCTGCAGTTTTTTGAAGAACATTTCTGATTGAGGATATAGTATTTCAGTAGTCTTCCTGACTACCCACACAAACTACTCTCACTGCATCAAGGCTAAAGCAGTTTGTTCCTCTCTTAACTCAATGCAATTTGCTTTCTCTCTCATAAGGAATATTTAGAAAAGTTTCATCATCTTTTTTTAAACCTGATTAGGTCTTGGACTCTGCTGCTGAAGGCTTCCACTTGGGAGGATTTACTTTTCACTTCCTGTAAAATCTTCAGTGCAGCAGAGTGGCTGTTTCCATCTGGGAAGCTGGAGATGAGACATCTGAAAATCACAGCAGTTACCCTCAGAAGTCCTGTTGTTAAACCTTCAAATACCTGCTTATTTACACTTCTGCCTGCAGTAGCATTATGGTCATCTGGAACACTAACCTAAGTAAAGAGAAAAAAACACAAGCAACCAGAATTCAGTAAAACTAACCAAAGTTTGTAGAGAAACATTTACAAATTTGCACAGGCCTACACTGAGAGTAATAATAAAGTACCATTCTAGCAGTGCTGATGGACATGACACCATTTGGGGTACAAGGAAAGGTAGAGCACATAATCCAAGCTGGAGCAGAATAAATCAAGCGGGAAGAAGGCTGTGTCTGAGCAGCAGGGAAGGCTGGCAGCAGCAGAGTGTGCCATTAGCATGATTGTGCTCTCACCCAGGAAGCATCACCAGCAACCACTGCACTCTGCATCACAGGTCACCCACCTGGCAGTCATGTCAGAGGCACAACAGCCAGCTCTCTCTGAGCAGACCTCAGAGGAATCTCATTTCCCCAAATCACTGAACTAGATCCCACTCCTAAAAAGGTGAAGTTGAGCTGTACAGCATGTAAATCTGAAGACAAATCTACATGCAGGATACTGATCTGGAAGGAGATTATTACTCATGGAGAGCATAATTTTTAAAAAATTCATTTCATTTTTCCATTTCTGCAGCCCAAGGTAATGAATCCAGCTGAAATCCTGCCCTGTTACCATCAAACAGTAACTGGAGTGTGTGTCCAGTCCTGCAGTGCTCGAGGCAGACGCTGGCAGCACTCAGGGCTCGGGGCTCCTGGAACATCCCCATGGCTGATGCTGCTGGGCCAAACCCACATCCCTCTGCCCTGCCCCAGCCTGGGGGCTGACACAGGGACTGATCAGGGACCAGCACTGGTTGAAATGCCATTTTCCTCCCAGGTTAAAATCATTTACACTCAGTACATGCAAGCGTGGCCAGAGAAAAACATTCCTGCTGGTACAGGCATCAGGAGGGATTTGGTGACACTTGGTGACAAAGAACAACATGCACATTTCTTTATTATTCATGAGCTCTGAGCCTCGTGCTGGTACTTAAAACTCATTGTAATGGTCTGTTTCTGGTGCCGAGCCAAGAGAGCAAGTGAGAAGTCTTTAGCTGCTTATTCAAGTTCAGTAGGAAAAGCAATGCTACGTTGCTCCAGGACTGTTTGTTGGTAATAATTAAAATAATTCCTGCCTAATGACACCAATTGCTCACTGCAACAGAGGGACTGAGCTTTGCCATGTGTAAATCAACTTAAATGTGGTTTTGTGCTTGGAACATCAAGTTTTAAAAACTGCCTACAAGTGCTACTTACTGCTTTTTTTCACCTTAGATAAAAAAATTACATGTGCTACTTTTTAAAAGATTTAATAATATCTTGCAGCAGAGCCTTTGGTTTGCTGTAATGAGCAGTACTATGAGTGGATAATGTCTGCTTTTCACTTCCACTTCAATGTATATAGGAGAAATATATTTTCTAAATATATAGTCCTTAGCTATGAAAGTTCATGCTTTGAAATAAAACTGCTCTTCCTAATTTGTAAAATAAATAGATCTGGCACTTACTAGAGTAATTTACTGCAGAGCTTATTTCACGTTTAATTTTTTTGGAAAATGTGTGTGTGTTAATTAATATAAAGTGAGAACAAATGTGTTTTTTTACACAGTGTTATGTCAAACAACAGATAGAAGGAAACACTGCTTGACAGAAAATGGGTAAATTTGAACTGAATTCCTTGAAGATTCTCCTTTTACACTAACTCAAATGAGTGACAACAGATCAGCTCTTTTACTGAAGAAATAATTAATGGGATAGTGTGAAAGTGTGTTGAGATTTATGTTCAAAATTAATTGGTGTGCTTGCAGAAGCAAAATTAATTGGGGTGCTTGCTTGTTGATTATTCTATCAAGCAAGGGGGTAAGAAATCTTAAGATTTAATGGTGTAATTATGAAAGCTTTCAAGCTCTGGTTTCTTTGTGTCAGTTACACAAGGAGTTAATGATATTCAGAGAAACTGTGTTGAACATGAGCTTTGAATGGGTAAATGTAATGCCACTCCACATTCCTGAGCTTTAACAGTTTCTGTGACACAAATCTACAGGTGTGGTTACCTACTTCAATTGATTTGTTGAGTAATTGGTATAAAACATTTTTAAATCACAATGGAAAATCAGGAAATGTGTAACTACTGTGAAATATCTGACACATCCAACATCTCAATGCTATTTTAGCTTTTCTGATGGCTGACTTTGCTGGGCCTAATCAAGAGTCCTGCTTTCCTTAAGTTGGTTCTTGAATTGGAACACTCTGGTGACCTGACTCTCAGCTCTGGTACAGACTCCACACAAGTCATGAACTATTCCTTGGAGAATTCACCCTGTGCAGGGGTTCCCATGCTTGTGCAGAGCTGCCCTAAGCTCTTCAGCTCTGCCCAGCATCTTGGGCTTACTCCTGTAAGATGCTGCAGAATATGGCCCCAATCCAGTAAAGCACTCAGGCACACATTTAACAGAGCTGAAAATGCTCCTCTGCTCTGACTCACATCACCAAAATACCTCTGCAGATCAGAGCACATTCTCCTTCTGTGCTAACAAAGAACACCAAACAACTTCCAGTTAGCAATGCAAAGGTCCAGCACTGACAACTCATTCATATTTTTATTGCACAAAAGGCAGAGTCCTCCACAGCCATGAAGGATTTCAAATGTAGAGTTGGTAAACCCAAATGGAAAGGCTTCAGACATTTAGAAGCACAGGATTTCTCTTCATTTGGTCAATTATTTCATGTAAGTCTCCCATTAGCAAGAGTGATTTTGTGCATTTTGCAGGTGTAGTCATTTGGCTTGCCTCAAAACCTCTGAAAAGCACACCTCAGGAGTCTCAGGAGGATGTCAGACTCTCTATGGAGTAACTAGCAAACCAAACAAAGGGAAATGGCTCAGGAAGGGCACGACCTTGAGATGGTGCAGGTGAAGGTTCCAATTTTAAATTCCCCACCCCTAAACACTTCAGCATGTCACTACCTCCTCTACTCCAGCCCTGTTCTCAGGATTTACTACTCTCCTCATGGCCTTGTGTCCTGGTTTAGAGAAAAACTGGGAGAAAACCTCTAAAGGGGTTTCCCCTGGAAAGCAAATTCAAGTGGCTCCTCCCCCATGCGGTTCAGGAAGATTTCCTTGGAGAAAAGTGCAAAAAACCTGTTTATTTAACAGGCAAAGCATTCACCAGCACACAAAAAAAGAGCAATGTTAAACAAGAAAACTTCCTGCTGCTCTGAAGAGATGACACACTCAGCAAGTCCCTCTGTGGGCAGCAGCTCAGCTCAGTCTCTGCTCAGTCCCTGCGGTGCTGGAAACGCTGCAGCCCAGCCCCAGTGGCCACAGGTGAGAGCTGTGGGTGCCCTTCAGGTGCTCAGTCCAGAGCAGGTTTGAACAGCTCCAAAGGAAAAGAAAAACCACAGGGAACTTCTTTGCCTCAGCTAGCTAAACGAACTAAAAGCCAGGAGAGCTCTGTCCTGCTGTCTGTCCATCCACAGACAACACAGTCCAGGAGCAGGAATGTGGAGGAGTGAATGCAGTGTCTGAAAACAAACTGCTGCTTCCTCTCTCCCCTCTCTGCTGTCAGAACCAGTCTTAAAGGTGCAAAACTTCTTTCTGGGCAGACCAGTGGGGACAGGAGCATCATGAAGTCACCCCAGGACAGCTGTTATTGGGGACTGAGGGAGCTGTCAGTGCCACGCAGCTGAACCCTGTGGGGACAGATGTAATTTCAAAAGGGCCTGCAAAAGCCCAGCAGCACAGATGCACCTTGGAATTCACAGTTCTTGTCATCATCAGTGCTAACATGGAGCTGCCTTATTTGATGCAGCACAGAAGACTAAAAAAAAACTGGCCACAAACGGTGAAGACACTGCAATAGGATGCATACTGTCATTCTGAAGAAGCCCAATTAAACAGCAGCACATTCCAGGCAAGAAGTGGAGGAGAAAAATTACTTTCCTGTGACTAGACAGCCAGATTATCTTAAACCCAGCAAAATTTCATGGGCTGCTAACCTAAAATATGGTCCAAATTTAAGCACTGTATTTTGGAGAAGAAAAAAGTAACCAGCAACTGGGCTTTGATCCCTACATTTGTCTGATGGCTAGCTCACCAAACATTCATTGCACATTCACTAATGATGTCTGACTTAGAATTTTCAGATACCATTCCTTTAAAGATTGCCTTAAAAAATAATGGCAGGGATCTGTCATGGCAACCCACAGACAGGTATGTTTAGGTGCATGGCTTCTCAGGTATATTTGGGGAAAGTACATGACAGCTGTCACTTGAGTGGAAATAAAACCCCCAAAGTATGAAATGATCCTTACACGCCTACAGCTCCATTAATTACTTGGTTTTGTTGGTAAGAAACCTTCCAAAACAGACAACTAGAAAAGCTACAATTATTGTACAACTATCTTCTGCTACAGTAGACAAAGAAGAGCAGAGACAGCAGTGAATAAACGAAGCTCCAACTCCAGCACGAGAGCTGTAGGTGGGAAGGCTTGATCCATTAGCCAAGGAAATCAGGAAAGACCCCTGCTGTCCTCAACAGACACTGATTTAGGCTTTACCAGAGCTAAGGAGGCTGGGGAAGGTAACAGGGGAAGCCAGGCTACAGAAGGTTTCCTACCAGTGCCTTAAGGCAGGAGGCAAAGAAAGGTCTGAACAGGACACTTCAAACTATTAACCTGGACAGGCTGGATCACACACACACACACACACACAAAACCCAAACCAAAACTAAATCCACATGAAACTGGCTGGAAATAAGGTTCATACTGGATGCATTCAAGATTATATTGAAATGCTTCTCAAAACAGTACTGTTTCTGTGTTCAGCAAATATTGGTGTGCTTGTTTAATAATTTGTTAAAACCTTGCAAATACACATTCTCATTTATTACTCTGGTATTACTTTGGGTTTTATTTTCCAACAGTAAGTGGAAATACACATGACATAGGCAAGGCTGCATCACACGGCTCATCCAACCAGGAAAAGTGGAGGCAGTCAAAAGTCTCTGGGGGTATATTTCAGTATTTTGGTATTCAGAGCTGCTCTCAGTTTGTACATTTCTTTTTTGTAAAGAAAAAAAAAAGAAAAATTCGAACTTGATCTGATTTATTATATTTTCAAGAGAGAAAAATCAGGGCTAGAAAAGCAGCACTGTTTTTTGGTTTTGTACCCAACTATGCACTTCATGGAACTATGAAGATATCCCAGTGTAAGGGCCAATTCTGCATGAAGAGAACATAAGAGACTTTCTGTATAGGAAAGAAAAGTCCACTGTGGATCATGGGAAACATGAAGCTTTAATTACAGTTTTGCTGCAATTCAAGGGCAGTATTTGGCAACAGACTGAAAAGAGCTCTAAGTGCAGTAGATTTTCCTCCTGCAGCATCTCTGAGCTCTAGGTGACCAGCTGTGCCTGAGAAGTGCCCACTGTGCCCTGCAGGGCAGGGGCAGGGGGCAGGGGCAGGGGCAGAGGCAGGGGCAGGGGGCAGAGGGCAGAGGGCAGACGGCAGGGACAGGGGCAGAGGGCAGGG
>JAYDZK010000025.1:19712931-19732946 GCA_034509185.1 Euphonia xanthogaster
GGGCAGGGGCAGGGGGCAGGGGGCAGGGGCAGGGGCAGGGGCAGGGGCAGGGGCAGGGGCAGGGGCAGGCTCTGCTCTGGCAGCTCAGCCTGGCACCTGGCACGGGAGGCGCTGGGGGCTGCCCAGCCTGCCCGGCAGAGCACCCTCACACTAAAACTCTTTCACTCACCTTTACTTACAACAGGACAACACAAATATAAAGGACTTTTTCTTTCAAGCTGGGTTAACCCCAGGTGCTCTCGGGTCTGGTATGGTTACATTTCTTTGCTCTATGCTCATATCCTCATTCTAAATAACTTTAACTGGTACTGTGTCAAATTAAGTTCCTTAATTAATTAATCAACTTAGTTTCTTTATTTTTTCTCACATAAACTTTTTGTGTTCTTTTAACAATTTTTGCACTCTCCTTTTTTCTCTTAATCCTTTCTCATCTAACTTCTCAAGCTCTCTTTCTTTTTGTAATCTTTTCTCTTGCCCATCATTCCACTTCTTAAATTCTTTCTTTACATGCCCTGTGTTAAAGGGGAGCCTTAACAATTCCTGTCATGGTTGGTACCCCCCTCTCAGTAAAAGTGGGTGGTGTTTTCTGCTCTCATTTTTATTACTCCCACTATTGATATTTTCCTTGCTTTACTCTGTGTTCTCCTTGAAGGAGAAACATAGGTGGCTTTAGGAGGACAGTTGGTCTTACACCTTCCTCTGCAGGCTGAGGCAGGGGAGGTAAATTGTCACAGGATTCCCAAGCCTTCTTCTTGATTGTCAACTTTAACTCTTGATTCTGACTCATCTCTCCTAATTTTACAACTTCAAATTTGTTCTTTTCAATTTTATTTTTTTTGAGCTAATCTCCAGAGTGCTGTCCTGGCCCCGGATACCTGCCCGGGGGGTCACTCTCAGCTCTTCCAGCTGCCCGCCCCTTGCAGCGACACCCGACACCGCAGGGTGCGCGCAGCCGGCACTGGCGCTCGCTCCGGGCCACGGGACTCGGACCAGCCCTCCGAAGTGTTCATCAACAGCCCTACGGCTTGTTGATTCCAACAGCGTCGCTTAAATTATTCAAAGTATGTACATAACTTTTCAATTAACAAACTGCTTGGCTCATGAAAATACACACACACAATTTATAAGTAAAAAACCAGGACTAAATATCTTATGATGAGCAGGTCACTATGAATTAAAAATGAGTTTTCAAATAAAATATTTAATGACATTTCAAATGAAATTCAACATTGGAAAATTAAAACTTTCAGTGCTAAAGAGTCCTATTTAAGCACTTCAGCAAATCAGACTCTGGCAATGTATTGACCTGACTTAGATCCGTGACACTGAAACAAGTAAGAATCAAACACACAGACACAACTCATTGTGGTCTATACCCAAAATATTCCTAGAGGGTGAATTAAAGAAAACAACCTCAGAAAAAGACAGAGTATCCACTCACAGGGTTCCTGGCACACATGCTTCTGCAGAAGTCATTAGTAGAAGCAAATACATCAATTTCAGATGTATTTGACATATCTATCGAATCAGACACATCTATCTACAGAGTACAGCAGATACAGCCACCAAATACAAACAACAAATGAATTTTAATCTTTGAAGCCTTTATTCTTATTTACCTCCTGGTGTTCTTATACTCTAAATACTTTAACATGTTTGTGAAACATGCAAAAATTTACAAATTAAAGAAGGTATTTTACCTACCGTAAACTGGTGTATCAACAGGTCCATCAGAAAAGTGATCTTATTACTAAAGAGAACATAGGTGCAGTTTTCTATGCAGTTGCTGCAGGTGAGGCTGTAAACATTTACTGTACTGCACAGTGACCTAAAAAGTCAGAAGGGAAGAAAAATTAGAATGTTACTTACTTCAGTGAATTAAAAGCAAATAAATGGCAGCATCAAAAAATAAGCTTGCAGGAATTCACATTTCTTTTCTTTAACTTGGGATTCCAAACAGAAATAATACCTTAAATGCAATCAATTCAATAATTTTAAAACAGTAAAGCCACACTTATCAGAAGCCACACACTCTATAGGTACTGGACTCTCCTGTATTCAAAACTCTGACCAAAACTGGTACAGAATATCAGCCAATGTCACATTTGGATAGGTAACATTTCCCTGTGTGTGGCTTACAGCTACAGAACACACTGAACTCTCTCCTGGCAGGACCCTCAAGTCCTGTGGGAAGGATCTGACAGCAATTCCCAGCTCAGCAGGACCTGTGCCCAGCACAAAGGACAGGGATGCCCAGGGAGCTGGCAAACCCAGCAGCTGGCAAACCCACCAGGTGCTCTGGTGCCACACTGTCCCCTCTGCTCAGAGCCTGCAGTGTTGATGTGCAGCTCCATTGTCCCCTCCTGTCCCAGAGCCTGCAGTGCTGATGTGCAGCTCACTGTCCCCTCTGCTCAGAGCCTGCAGTGTTGATGTGCAGCTCCATTGTCCCCTCCTGTCACAGAGCCTGCAGTGCTGATGTGCAGCTCACTGTCCCTCCTGTCACAGAGCCTGCAGTGCTGATGTGCAGCTCCAGCAGCACTGGGGAGCCCCACCTGTGGCTGGGGGAGAGGGCACAGCTTTTCAAGGGGAACAACACAAAACAGAAGCACATGCACAACTGCTCTCTGCACCACAGGCAGTGATTTCCATCTGCTCCCATTAAAGTATTCGCCTCAGAACAGACCTTGCAGGGAAGCTGGGACCAGTCCTAGAGAATATTCTCACAGAGAAGATTAATCTTACCAAAGAGAACCCTATTTCAGAATAAACAGAAAGTTTTTTGCTTGAGCTTTGCTTGTCACTAAAGGCATCACTGTTACTTCACAAACACACACACAGACACACAACACAAATGCATCATGAATACATCCAGTATAAATACAGATGGCTGGACATTCAAACTGTTTCTCTAAAGTAAACCAAAATAAAAAGAACTTTCACTTTGTTGAGTTTTTCTCAACATATGAAAAAATGTGACTAAGTTCAAATAAGCTCCAAAGAAGAAAATAAATTATGAGCACTGCTGAAAGGTCATACAAAAGTGGGGCTGCAACAAACACCAAATTACTGTACTGAAACCATCAAAGCTGGTATTTAGCAGAACAAGCTGCAGACTAATTCAGAATACTTCTGGAGCTGAATTTTAGGCTTTATCTTTCTCCTAAAATACTTTTTGGAGCAACAAAATTATTTTCACAATAAGGCTGTGGCTTTGCTGATGCTGGGCTCATTGCTGTGGCATCTGGTCACTGAGCCTGGCTCTCCAGAGCTGAACTGGAAGCCTCTCACATACATTGTATTTCTGAAGCAAAGGAAAGCTGGAAATGCTCACAGGCCAGAAAAAATGGAGTAAAATTTTTTCATTTGTATGGCTGGATTGTCTTCTCTTCATCTGGAGAATTTAGAAAATATGTGAATGAACATTTATACTTTGCCTCCTTTTCTGAGTATCACCATATTACTAGTTATATTAAGTGCACTGGTAATTAATTTTATTCTACTGCCTAATTAAATCAATTTCAATCTGCAGCTTACATGACGTGAAAACAATATTAAATAAATACTTATTGACCAAAGGCAGGTTAATTTTCATCTGTTTCACCTAATTTTTACCCTACAAGGACAACACCTAGGGACAATTGAAGCAGGATGCTTCACATGCATTTTCACAAATCTGTCTGCAACACTATTCTCTCTTCCTCTCCTGACATAAAAGGGGATTTAGTTCCCTTCTCTCAGTAATGCTGAAGAATATTTTCATTAGGCACCTCCTTCTATCTTTCTTGAAGATTATTCCCTTGTGTGGGTATGTTTAGAGGGGGAGAGAGAAGACACTACATTGGTAGTCTCTATTTTCTGTTGAGAAGATGCTTTAAATCGGCTTTTCTCATTTTATCAGCTATTCTAAAATAAAGATCAATTCTATTTAAATATAAACATTATAATTCATCCAAAGTGTCAAATACGAACCTGTAGGTTAATTATGACAGCATTTCAGAGTTCTGAGGTGATTTAGTTAATTCACTGCAATAAATGCTTTTTGATATATGGGATTCCTAATTCCTAAGAGGATAATTTATTTTACACTTGAAAACACAGAAACTTCTCACTTGATCTAAAGACCAAATTCCACTGTACGAATGCATCGCGCTTTTGTATTCCCCAAGTGACCCGCACGTCACAAAGAGTACTGCTGCTTCCAGAGACTCTGATAATGCATTTGAAAAGGTGCTGGAAGCAAATGGATGTCAAATGAATTTTTCACAGCAGTAAAGAGGGTTCCCTTCACTGATACCACAGGCTCGCTCCCAGTCTGAGCCCGTTCCGAGCCCGGCGTGCTCAGCTCTGCCGCGGCTGCACGGCCTGACTGCAATCCAGCAGCACGAGTGTCACACAGAAGTGTCCCCAGGTGGTTGGCAGTGTTAAATGGCAGATTAGAGACAGCACAACTAATTTCTTTACTTTAATCTTATTAAGAGAACAACAGCTGTCAACTGTCACCATTTCTGCACAAGGCCGCCGAGACAAGCGAGGGGCTGCGAACGGCAGAGCCACGACTTTATTCCAGCACACCTTCACTCACTGGGATGGAAAACCCAATGCACTTGCCACCCTCTTCTGCCCTTTTGGAGGAAAAGAACTGCTCTGAACTGCAAAGGTGTTATCTGCAGAGCTGCCAGAGGCAGCTGAAGGGCTGGAGCAGGAGGCTCTGCAGGGCAGGTGGTTATTGATTACGGCTGTTGCCCTAAACTTTGTATCACAGCCACAAATCAGCTTTCAGCTCTGGCCCCGGCACGTTCACTCCAGCCCACGGCCAGGCTGCCCTCGGATGCAAGGCTTTCCTCCAGAGTAAATCCAATTATAAAAACCTCCTTATGGTACACAAGCTTGGAGCCAAAAAAGAAATCTGTCTTTAAACCAGACAAAAATACGCACCTGCATGGTTTATTTCTTTTACATGAATACGAAGGAGGAGGAGAGGAGGATTCCTTTCAATAAAGCTAGATCTCAACAGTTTATGTGTCTGCACGTGATTATTTCTTAATGTTAGCTCATCTTCATTTCCTCAATTTGCCTGATATAAACAAGTTGACAAACTTTTAACTTTTATTAAAAATACTGAGGCATTAACAGTATGCAACCATGGAAAACTAATCCATGATAGTGCACCAGGACACAGAGGCAATAACTCAGCTTATGCTTTACAAAAACCAGGGCATCATCAACATGCAACAATTTACCTGTTCCAAGTGTAAAGCTCTTCGCTACTCTCACAACTCCTGATGTTCCAAATGAACACACTTTGATATCAATGAATAACCCTAAAAGCTCAGTCTGGCAGTGCAATAATACAACACTAAACACTATCAAATTTAGGATGTGTGAACTCAGTAGAAAACTGCTCTTTTTTTAACCAGTTTGAATATTATGCAGCAGTCTGATGGGGAAAGGGATCAGTATTGGCAATTACCTGCTGAGTTGCAAAGAACTGGGAAGTGAAATATGACTGGAAAATGGTGCACAGAATGGCTGCAGAGTGGAATGGGTAAGGAACCATCAAGGTAAGAATATGGACTGAAACAACAATAAAACTGCAGGAACAGCAACACTACAGCTAAAGAAGTGCATGTTCTAAACACAAGTAAAAATTACAGAGAACAAGATATAAATCCAGCTCTTAGCTCAAAATAGGTCTTACTGAAAAATGTCATTTGTATCAACGCTATCCAAAATACTATGGGGACACTAATTTCTTCTTTTTATGTATGTAATTATGGTTTGGTATAATATTTGCTGATAATATTTGCTTTAAATACATGATGCAAGAAAGTGTATGAGAACAGAAGATATACTAAACTTGACTTCAATCCCATCCTAACTTGTAAAGGTCCACCTTTGTTCCTTACACAATTACTGCCAATTTCTCTTTTAAAATACTTGTCACTCAAGGAAGCCAAAGCATTTCCCAAATGTTGATTAAACAAACCCTACAAGCCTCACTTGTTAGCAGGTTTGTCACCAACATGCCACGGTAAATGAGCTGCACATTGCAAGGCAACCCAGGGGAGGAGACTCATCTTCTGCTCCTCATCTGAGGGCATTCAATTGTTTGGCTGTGCAGCTCCCATTTGCTTTTCTGTACAAGAAGAATATCATAGGGCTCTGAAATCTTTACAAATCCTGCTGACTGTGTCCTGTTTTGTGGAGGAGTGAACAAATCCTGGAACACTACAAAATGCTGCTTTGAGAAATAATATGGCTGGACATTAATTTTTATGTTAACACCAAAAATAAAACTTACCATAACCCACTGTTTTCTCTTCCCCTTTTCCAGTGATTTATTTGAAGGGGAGGAAAATTGCCCCAACACCAAATGTATCATCTGTCTCATAAATGTCACGTCCTCCTCACAGCATTTCCCACCCTGCTGCTCTGACTACTGAGCTGGACAGTGGTACAAAACAACAGGCATACTGTTAAATCTTCTGATAATAAAGCTTTAGCTTGTAGACATGGGATTAAAGTTCTGAGCTGCACCATACAGCCAGGATTTTGGGGAAAGAGAGATGTAGATAACAGCCCATGTAATCTCCTCACCTACTTGTAAATAGCTTATCCTCATCACAAAGCAACAGACAAATTCCCAGTTTAAGATGAGTACAAATGGTTAAACGTTGCAAGAACCCACAAACAATCTGAAGTACAGCAGTGTCCTTTAGCAAAGCATATTTGGCTGGGGGAAGACTGGAGGGCAATTCAAGAAAGATCTTCATTCAACTTCTCTCCACAGGGTTTTGCTTTGTCTTTAAAGAGAGAAAATTGCCAGAGAAAACTGCTCCTTCACTAGATTCAAAGTTCAAGAAATCAGGATGTAAATGACATTTGCACAAAAGAAAGAAAAGTAACTTCAAACTTGTTTCAACATTAAATGAGAAATGTGATCTGAATTTTCTTCCTCGTTTAAAGAATTAAACATATTCTGTGATTGTCCTTGGTTTTGAACCTCCCTTGAACACTCGGTATGTGAAAAATTTCTTAAATCCTTTCAGTGAGAGCACAGCAATACCTGTGAATATGGTTTGTGCCTGGTTCAAACTGCTCATAGCAAGTCTCACCCTCGGGAACCACTGTTGCTCTCAACAGCTGAGGTGCAGATTCTGCACAGAACATTCTTCCCCACCAAAAAGGCCACAGAAATACCAAGAGAGGAGCCCCTGCATCCCATGCAGCAAGAGCAAGATCCTTGGGCCACTTCCAGCTGACTCCAGACTCCCTAAGCCAGACTCTCACAGACCAAGGCTGCAAGAGCAGTTTGCTTTAGAGAGCAGGATCCTGTGTCAAATTACGTGCAAGCTGATGGATAACTTCCCAATTTCCATACTTCCAGGTGCCTGCAAGCTGGAGACTGCAATTTGCTGTGAAGGTGAATGAAATGCTGTATTTCAGGAGTGGAGCAAAGTTCTTCAGAAGATGTTTCTAACACACAGTGCTGTCAGAATAGTTCATATTAATCTCTTTTCTGCCCCCGTACTTCCTTCGGAAATACAGCTAGTGGAAAATCTGTGTTAATAAAACAATGTTTAGAGAATTTTTCAAAGATGCAAAACCTCTTTTTATAATTCAGTCACGAACTCAGGAATCTGAGTGGTCTGAAAGGGCTGTGAGACAGTGACTGTCAGAGAAAGGAGAACCTCTGATCAACTGTTTGGATGTGACTTCTGTTACACAAACGTGGCTGACATGGGGCTTTATTTATCAGCACACAAACTCCTTCGAGACCTAATACACCCTCAAACTGCCTCACAAACTTCAAACACAATGCTTTCAGTAATGCAAACACAATGTTCTCAAACCTTCTCAGCACAGGTTACCAAAACAAGACTATTCTTAAAAGGAAAGAACAAAAATCAAAGATGCATGGGTTGTGCACATTCTAAGAATTTAAAGCTCCATTTAAACTAGGCTTTACGTGGGCATACAGTGCAATCCTGTCCCTAGTGAAGTTTATCCCACACTGATGAGATCACTCAAAATTAGAGACTCCACAGATGAAGAAGCCCCAGGGCTGTCCCTGAGCTGCTCCCCATAGCCCAGCTCAGGATTGCTCACCAGTGGAGCTGGCTGGACCTGCAGCAAGTGCATTTGGCATGACTGCAAAGGCAGGAATTTTACTTATTCTCTTAGAAGTGCAAAGTCAAGACACCTAAAAATGCTTTTCCCTTAGTGGTCTTTCCTAGCACTTCACACTTCTGTATGTCCCATAACACATTATCAGCCAGTTTTCATCCAAACTCTCACACCAGTGCCTAAATAACAATTACACCAATATTCCAAGATATCTACAAACAAACAATGACAATGCTACACACAGGATATCCTGGGTTTGCACTAAACCCACACCTAGCTGTGCTCTGAAAGCACCTATGTGCTCTTGCCTGTAAAAAACCTACAGTTAGAGATCAGGGAGAAGAGCACGCTTCTGAGGTACCAGGCAGGAATTCTGCTTAGTCACCACCTTCTTTTTTAGGGATTAGGCATTTAAACCCTTCCATTCTTTTGTTCTGTAAAGAGGAATTTCTCTAATCCACAAGAATTTTGATTTACCTGTTTGTAGGTGTCCTTTCAGCTAGCAGTATCTTACAACTATTTAATTTGAAAAGCAGAAAAATTCCTGTGAATTTCAACCCTTTAAAAAAATTCCCCTGCTTCCCACTAGAGATCTCTGCAGACTAACTTCAAAAGATATGGATCTCCTCCTCTGTTAAAACAGAGTTTTGTCTTTTCTCTTTTTACACAATTAGCTGCTGCTCAAATATGTCATAGCTCAAACTAAAACCACCAAGTTAGGAAACCAGAGGCTGAGTGGAAATGTCTTTTCCCTTCCATGGCATAGAGAACAGCACAGTTTTTTGCTCTGAAGTCCAACACAGGACTAGGAGAAGAAGAAGCAGTGAAGCAGAAGATAGGAAATGAATATTCCAGTGACTCTAAGTGCAGGTGAAGGACCCATCAAACTCACTTAAAGGGAACCCTGGCAGCTGCATTCAGGTTGGTGGGGGAAGTCACCATCTGAAGAACATTTTCCAGAGCAGTCAGTCCTCCTGCAGCCCGGAATGCAATTTTATCTGCTGTATTCTGGAGAAACACAAACACAGAAGAGAACCAACAGAAATTAAAGAAATGTTTACATAAAGGGTACATCTGACACTTGTGCATTCTGTCAAAGTAGAAAGTCCTTAACGTATTTGTTTATCATGGTGGACACCTTTGAAAAAGAGCATTTCACTGCTCATGCACAAGGAAGAGGCTTTCTAGAGCAGGAGTTGAAACTCTCAGGTGTCATGTTCTCAATGATCATACATAAATAGCCAGCACTACACAGGTAATGCACTTGAATACCACATTTTCTGTAAGGACATGGAATTAGAGGGACTTCAATAAAGTTCACCTTGATCTGTTGCTATTACCTTTGGAGCTATGCGGCTTTGTATGATTTTAAAAATACAGACAATCTCCAGATGGGCAATTCCTCCTTTTTACAAACTTTTCCAACAGAAGACAACCTCCAGGCTTGGCTTATGAATATGCACAAAATAGCTTAGGCAGATCCCTTTCCTGAGGTATCCACCTGGAACTTGCACATACCAGAATTTTATACTTAATTACCATCCTATCACTATTCTCACAGTTTGCAAATGACTGGGGTTTCACTTCAGCAGATCCAATATTTTAGAACTTACACCCTTGTCCTTTCCCACAAAATTGGTTTAGTGTCCTCTGTTTACAATAAAGCAAGTAAAATCTCCTTATTCTCTACTTTCTAAGCTGCTGGTTTTGTGTAGTTTTTTGGCAGCTGGTATTTGATCATTTTGATTTTGTCAGTGATGATGATGATGATATACTAGTTAATAAGAAATAATTTCTTCTTTTTCCTCCCAGTGTTGCAAGCACTTCACATGTGGGGAAAAAAAATGGGAAATCCTCTATAAACATGATTACTACTAGTACGTATTCTACTGTAACAGACTGCATAACAGAAAAAACTCCTAATAACTCTGACAATAAAATATTTATTTGAACAACTACAAAAATAATTAAGCAGCTGTAATATGTTTTCAATGGGCAACATTTTCCCCTGTCAGATCAGACACTGCACACAGAAGTACATATCTTACTTTTTATTTAAACCACGTATCTTTCTCTCCATTAAGTTTCTGTCAAGCAAACAGCTACATTGTATTTCATTTACAAGCTACAGAAAAGCTATTCACAGAAGTCAGATATTCAAAAGGGAAGCGTTTTCCACAATTAATATGAACTGCATTTAGATTTTTAGACAACCAAAAGATTTCTCTTCCAAGGAATAACTGGCCTCAAATGAGTGGAAATCTGTGTGCCAACTCACCAAGCAGTTATGAAAATCAGCCAGTGATTTCCTACTGGCTACTTGATAAGTATAGTTTCTAGCAGTTAATTTTAGCCCAGGGAGCCCAATAAGTGTGCCTTAACTGCAGAGTTATTTTTGAGTTTCACTCATATATTCTTCCTCTGTTTCCTCTTCCTGCCATGTAGAAAACCCCAAGCCCCTGCCCCCTTAAGCTCCCTTGGCTCCCAATAACACTTTCCACCAACTCCTGGTAGAGCCATAAAGAAAAGACCCAAACAGCAAAGGAGCAGTCCTGCCATAAATCATCCTCATCGACTTTATTTGAGCACCTTGGCTCACAGCCACAGCTCCCAGACCTCCTCCTGCCCTTCTCCCCATGGTGCACCCCCCCAGACACAGCCCAGGGCCTTTCCAGGGCTCCCCTGCTCGCTGCAGCCGACACCCCCAGGGGTCAGGGAGATGCTGCTGTTTGCAGAAAGCCTTTCCCTGGGAATGGGCAGAGCCTGGCAGGGCAGAGCAGGAGCACAAGGGAGCTCAGAGGGGGCTGTGCAGCACAGCAGCGAGGGCTCTGACACTGCTGATTTATCTGTCAGTGCTCCTCCAGCTCCACATGTGCCCAGCACTTGCCACTTCTCACTTTCCCTGTTTCTCATGGGATATTATGCCACAACCTATTAGCTCTTGTGGCAAGAAGTCTTTCCTGTCACTCAGAGCAAATATGCCCTTTCTCTATTTCATCCCATTACTCTGAGTTATATCCAATTTATTGCATGCATTTTGTTTGTCCCCTCAGCAACTGTTCCATTCTTGAGCTCGTACCCTGCTTCCTTTTCCCACTTGGCTTGTTTCTCAACTCCATCTTCTCTTTAATGCTAAACTCCACCTTTTCTATTTTTTCATGCGAACTTTTCTTACCTGTGATTTTTTTTCCCAGAACTCCTCTTTTCTCCAAAAGTGCCAGTAATGAGGTGTCCAGAAAGGAACATCCCCCTATCCCACATCAGTCACTAGAGCCACGCTGACAGAAGCAACAGTGCCTCCCTATTCTGAGGGGAGGTTTTCACGTCTCTATTCTAAAAAGATATAAATCTTTTGAAGCTGTTTCATTTCCTATGTGTTCTCTTCCCTTCCAATCTGAAGCATCACCTGTTTTATAGACAGACTTTTTTCAGAGCGCCTGGTTCACTTTTATCTGATACTTTACTAAAATACAAGTCTACTTGTCAAAATACAAATTTGCCTTTTAAAAACTTCTGTTACTACTCCAGTTTTCCACCAAGCAGAAGGGAGTCTGTAATTTCTTCTGACTTTATATGACTTAGCTACATGTCCTATCACTCCTCTTTCTAGACTACTCATAAAAATTCACTAGCATTTTGATGCTTATGAATGAAAATAAATTCCTAATGATGTGATGGAAGAGAGAGAGAAGCTTCAGTAATAGGAAGATACAGCCAGAGCAAAGCTGGGGAAGATCCATGAGTGCTGTATTTGTTACCTGTGCTCACAGAGCTCTGTGAAACTGCCACACAGGGATACATGGCTTCTAGCCCATTTCATACCTTTCTCTCCAGTGATTCCTATAAGATGGAGAACTTCCAGGGCTCCCAAGCCATGTCTTGGAATGTCCCTGCCAATGTTGATGCTGAAGTCACTGCTGGTGAACCACCTTGGTCCCCACCCGAGTGTCCAGCTCTCAGGAATGCCAGGATCAGGCACAGCTCCTGCAGCTTGGCCATGGGAGCTGAAAGCAACGTGTGCCCTGCCCACAAAGGAGCACAAGAGTCACTTGAATACTGCACTGCTGACGTTTGCAGGGTGAACACCTGGGACTGGGGAAACCCTGGAAAAAGAAATGGCCCTGAACTGCCCGTGCCAAGACCTCATTCTGTGAGCTGTTATAAAGGGATCTCCCCAGGGCTGAAACATGGTGTCATTCTATCTCTGAAGCAGCCAAATCACACCAAATTATTTTAAAATATGTCTGAATTAATTCCTACTTAAGGCACTTTTCAAATTTTAAGTATTTTTATACTCATCTAAAGAAATCTTTCTTGGATCATAAAAATACGTCTTAGACGTAGCATTATGACAAGACATCTTATCCAATTTGTCTTTCTCTGAGAAATGAACTACTATCCTTGAAAAGATGATGTCCTGGAGTGCTAAAGCTTTACATTAGCTGATACATACTGCAACAGGGATTCAAAAGAAGAGGACTGAGGCATCTCAGTTACTCAGAGCCCTTGCTCACATACTGCTCTTATTCAAATTGATCCCTGTCCAAACCTGTGTCAGAATGAAAGACCCTTTCAGGTAACTACAACTTTTATTCTGGTGGCACCCAAAGCTCTGAGCAGATCAGGCATCATGTGAGTATGAAAACTGATAGATCCTACAGGGAATAAATTTTAAATCCCCATTTGAAAAGAGCAAAAGAGCATAAACCAGCATTGCATGTTTTTGCTGCTGGAAAGGAGCCTCCAGACTTCTAACTTGGCCTCCCAAATTATTTAGCTCTCCTGTTTATGAAACCTGTTTCATAGTTTCACTGGTCTTTGAGTAGCTGCACATTCAGATTGGGAGGGTTATTCTGCAATCGATACCGTGGGATTCATGCTCCTTGAACAACAGAAAATATATAAACATGTTTTTATACATTGCTTTTAAAGTGTGTAAAAATTTGGTTTGCTATGTGTATTTTCAGAAATGCACAACTATTCAAATAACATTTATAAGCCATTTGATTTTTAAACACAATAGGATTTCTGTGCTCTGAGGTTACCTGGTGACACAGGAGAGCAGAGACAAATGAACGAGTAGGCAAAAATGATTATTACTGTCATCTCTGCATTTTTTAACAGAGATGAGGAGGCACAAAAACCTTGGGGATGCTACCTAGATGTGTCTGAAACATTAGGAAAACAAAAACAGAGATGCAGTTCCTGAGAGCAGCAGACACAGCACTCAAACCCATCCCATGAAAAGAGCCTGTTTTCCTTATCCCTCCCAAGTCCATCGTTGGGAGCTACAGTGGTCATGTTTGCACAGGAGGAAAGCCAACCCAGCTGATGTGGCAGGAAGCATGTATTTAATCTCTGCACCATTAGAAACTTGGCATTTGAAGCCCACAGCCACTAATTTAGGCAGAACACTGCATGAATCAAGTAATTCAGGGGGAAGTGTGTGTACACTAATGCATGTGGCACAGTAAACACAAACCATGATAAATTAGACAAACCATGTAACCATTTTATGGATTAATTATGAATTAAACATATTTAAAAATGTAAAATTAATCCTTAAAAAAAGACAAACAATCAAGACAGCTCCCTGCACAGTGGGCAAGCATGGCTGACTTATTTACCTACCTGTTACAACACCTTAATGGATCTGAATTTGCCTTCTCTCCTATGGCTTGAGTGACAACTGACTAATAGGATTACAGGCTCTGTTCCAATAATACAGCTCAGCTACATGCCAGCAAAAAATGACAGCCTAAACCTGAATTACATGGCCTGGGAATCCATCCAATTATTAACTAAAGTAACTGTTATTACCTAACCTAATCAAAGGAGAAGCAGCTGTTAATCTTTGGTGGCCTGCAGTGTAGTAGCGGTCAGACTGGATGGACTGTCTTTGTACTTGACTCCTCCACAGACAATAATTATGTCCTTTGTGATCAAGAAGGAAGGGCTTCCTAACCTTTCAGACAGAGGCAGCAGATGGGGAACAACTGTTTGTGTGTTCATTAACAAGATAGGGTAGATTTTATCAGGGTTTGGCATCTGTGGCACCCTCGGAAGCACCACTTACCCGAGGACACAAGCATGTTTGGCAAATTCAAAAACGAGCACTCTAAATAGAAAGTTCAATATAAAGTTTTCATCTCATTATCTGACATTCGGTACAGAAAAATACACACAGCTCAAGAAGAGTGATTTACACACATGCCCCATCCCACCCAACGTGGCCAACAAAGAAAAGGCCAACTGGCCTGTGATGGTACTTGGCTGGCTTTTGTGGCACTCATGAGAGCAGTCGCACCACGTGAACCGTGTGCTTCAGAAATGAAACCCAACTTCAGAAACCAAACCAAAATGCTGCTCAATTTATACAAGTCACTGGGTAACACTGAGAAACACAGAGGGAAATAAAGCCAGCACTGCTTTGCAACAGCTTTTGGGTTGTGCGCTCAATATTCCAGGAGAGAAGGGAGAGCAAAGCCTGCCCTGCACTGCTGCTGCCCTCCCTGCACAGGGCACTGGCAAACACAGCACTCACAGAGCAGCAGAGGCCAGGAAATCTGTCTCACCAGGAGCACAACAGAAGAGCCACTCAGTTTGTGCTGGGGAAAGTAAAAAAATGCTGGGATAACATTGTGGAAGGACCTGAATGGGAAGATGTCTGATAGTACACAGGAACAACCAACATTTGGAAGCTGAAACAGAATGAATTCAGGTGAGAATAAAATGGGGTTTTTTAATGCCAGGAGTAATTAATGATGAGCATAATATACTTAGCATATACAGTCGACTCTCAATCATTTAAAGTTTTTAAATCAAACCTGATTATCTTCTAGAAAAATATGATCCCAGTTAAATCATAATTTATTAATTTGGTGCAAGAGTTATTGGGTGAAATCCAATGTCCTGGACCAAAGTGCTCCTTTCCATACATTTCTCCTCTTAAAGTATTATTATTAGTTAATAAGTAGAGCAGAATCAGAAATAATGCTGAGCTTCAACAGCTGAAATGATTTAATGCCAGCTTTGCTATCTCTGCTCTATGTGACTTTAGCCCATTTTGACTATTTGAAATATTCTGAACTAACTGAAATACTCTTGTCCAGACCCTCCTTCAAAGGCAAACTTCCAAAATAAATATTTTCATGAAGACTAAAAGGAAATTTAGAAAAATTCTTTTTCCTTCATTAACCCAAGAAGGTTTTCTGCTGGTCCTGCAGAATGTCCAAATCAGAAGCTGATCTGGAGAGCCCGTTTGAACAGACCTCAGGAACTAAAGTATTTCAGAAGAAATTATTTCTGAATGGAACCAAATACTTTGAAACATGCTGACTTCTATTTCTGAAAGAACACACTTGTGCAACTCTACTTTAAACTGTTCATTCATGGAAGAAATGATAACTAATTAGTAAGATACAGTAAAATCCATCCTAAGAATTTTTTTCTTTCCTTTTATCTAGTGTTTGAAGATTCTATCTAAAATGCCAGGGGCTAAGAAATGCAGTTCAAAGCTTGCTTAGAAAAACAAACCAGACAACTGAATATTGTGCTGGCTTCTCCTCTTTTTTCCACCTTTCTTCTCCCTTTAAATAAATACACAAGTATATCTACGTGTGTATGTGCACATACACACCCATGTACACATTTCTGACTGTAGAAAACCTACACTCCTTGAGTAGGTCTCCAGACTTTATACAGTGAAAATCCCTGGAGAGTACACCAAAGGAGTATTTTCTATTAAAATAAGCACTTTTGCTCCCTGCAACACTTCTCTGTAGTGAAATTAGTGCTACAATAATCCCTCACTCCACGTGTAAACCTCAAACAGGTTTTCAAACATAACTGAATTCACCCACAATAAAATTTCAACCACTGAATATCAATGAACAACTAATTTAGGAGTAAAACATGGGCCAGAGCTGGCTCAGTGTTGTTTGAATTGGAGGGAGGCATTACTGACATCCAGGAGTATCTCTCTTGTACCCATTTCTTCCTCCTGCACTGCTAATGGCTAAAGGCCCAGCAGGGAGGCCTTGACAAGCACCCCGTCCCACCTTGTCCTGCTCAGCAAGGGGCACGTTCTAAGCCTGAAAGGTGATTTTGGAGCCTATGGGGAAAGGCAGCTGCTGGGTCTGTGTTTCCTCAGGCAGGAGCAGAGGATCCCTGGAGCCTGGGGAAGGTGCCCCACTCCCTGCACCCTGCTCACCCCCATGCAGAAGGAAGGTGCCCCACTCCCTGCACCCTGCTCATTCCCATGCAGAAGAAAGGTGCCCCACTCCCTGCACCCTGCTCACCCCGTGCAGAAGGAAGGTGCCCCACTCCCTGCACCCTGCTCATTCCCATGCAGAAGGAAGGTGTCCCACTCCCTGCACCCTGCTCACCCCATGCAGAAGGAAGGTGCTGCACTCCCTGCACCCTGCTCACCCCCGTGCAGAGGTGCCTCTGGCTCCTGAGCCATCTGGGTAACACTGGCTTTTCACCTGCACAGCTCAGCTATGCCAACTGCAACTTCACAGCCTGCATCTAGCACACAGAAGACAAATATCTAAGAACCAAAAGGGGAAAAAGCAAGCACTCAATACAGCATTCAAATGCAATATAAAAAATGAGGCTCACCTTACTTTTTAACTGTATCAAAAATAAAAGAAGAGGCATTTTGGACTATCCTCTCTGAAAGTCTACCATTGACAAGCAACCCAAAATTCCTTCAGGCCTAGGGACAATACCAATACTAAAACACTGATTCTTAGGCCTGTCCTGAAAACACAAAGCACCCCGTGCACATAAACCTAACTTCTGTCTATGCCATCATACACTTAACTCATGTTTCTGCTTGCTAACATCTGCCCACATTGTCAGGTCAAACCAAATTCAACAGGACCCCTTACTGACTCACTGAATGATCCAACTGAACAGGATCAGCCTTATTTACACAATCTCCTTCCAAGTTCTGCAGTGGCTTTTCAGTTTGGCAGTGAAGTCCCAGAGAAGCAACCCTGTTGTGCTCCTGCTGACAAGGACAGGACCCTCACAATGCTAATTGTGAAGCCACAAGAGTCAGTGAAATCCATAAAGGAAAGACAGGTAAAGGTAAACCAGGGAATTCCATGCTCTCTGTTCAGCTGCTTTCAGCCATGTCAAGCAGCATTACAGGAAACACAACATCACTTGGGAAAGCAAGAACTACCCTCACAGGTACCCTGAGAGACAGCACTGAGCATTGCAGCACTTGTGCTTATTAAAAAGAAATGTCTGGTCTATTTATAAATATCAGGGCCTCTAGTAAGTGCCTCAATTAGAGGAGGAAAGCAACAATAGAGCTTTAATAAGAGGAACAATTACAAGAGAGCTCCTGGATCTCCACAGATGGTTCCATTAGCTGAGGTTAATTTGACTTTTTCTGGTTAATCACAAAAATAAAAGTTCCCAAACAGGTAAATAGAAAGCAAAATTACATAATCTTGTCCTGTCCTCTCTCAACATTTATTGGACAATGAATTACCCAGTGAGCAGGCAAGTCAGGTCTCTCTGAACACTGAATCTGACAGGTCACTGCTGAGAGCTGGCAGGCACTAGAAAGCAGCTTATTTCTGCTGAACCCAGACTGTGCAAGCCAGTGCAACCCAGCCAAAGTGAAGATACTAAAATCATGTGGGAGAGGACGTATGGAGAGGGAGCAGTGGCTGTTTAAAGACCTATCATGAAGGCAAGGGCACCTAAACCCTGAACAGAGCCTTCCCCCTGACTGCCTCGGGTGCTCTCAGACCATCTGCCATGAGCCCACCTCCAGGACAGCCACAAAGGACTGGGGCACAGGAGCAGGGGGGGTTTGTGAGGGGCTGCAAACATCAGAACAGACCAGGAAGGCCTCTGGGTGATGTGTTCTCAGGTCAGAAGTGATGGTCTCAAATCACTGCTGAACTTGAAAATACTTCAAAGAAAATACATGTGTATATATACCATCAGACCAAATGAAACCAAAAGCTTTTCTTTAGAAACCATTCTCATCATTACTTTATTATGATTTCTAAACTGGCCTCTGCTGTTGGCAGAAATGTTCCTGGGCAGGGAGTTCTCTCACTGAGAAATCAGTGCCTGGGCTTTAAACACATCTAAACTAAAACACATCTCTTGTCTTGTAGTGGAGGAGCTTTGCATATACTGGAATGTATAAATATCCATTCTATCCATTCTGATATGATGTATTAGCTCTAAACTGACATAGAAGCCTGATCTGACAGCAAAAAGCCACAATTAATACAACACTGGAACTGACAGCATTTAATTACATCCTGCAGCAGTTCTCAACTACACCCACTGGGCACAGAAATTAACCTCCCAATAATCTTGGAATAAGAACATTGCAGAGCTTATCTGTGAACTCAACTTGCCTTATAATACCATTTCCAGCAAACAAGTTAAAAAATATTCTGTGAGTGACCCCTAGTAACAAGTTCCTATTTATATGTTCATCTTGGGTAAAAGGTTAATCCAGAGATTACAGAAACTCTGGGCAAAGGAATTATTGATGGGATAAAGCTGCCTTGCCCAACCTGCAGCACACAACACACACCTGACCTGCTGACTTCTTCCAGGCAGTGACAGGAAAAGGCTGTTGGGGTGGGAAATGCTGCCCACAGAGCTCCTGCTGTGTTTGCCCACTGCCTCTGTGCTGGACCATCAAACCTGCTGCTGCAGTTGATACAGAAGAGGATGTTTCTAGTCCAGCAGCTTGGACCATCTGCAGGTAAACTGGTGCTTACAGGACAATGCTGAGAGTCCAGGCTTTGGACACTGCTGAACCTTCTTCATGCTGTGTTTGAGTGGCACTGTGCATCACTGGCACTCAGTGATGATCACCTGGACACTAACATTCTCAATTCTCACTGTTACAGGCTTGAAAGAAGTGAATTCATTTTCAGGAGAGTTACATCTCATCCCTTCCAACAATTCTATCTGCTTTATCCTTTCTGGAGTTCATGCTCTGACTGAGGTTCTGTACTTAACACTTGCAACAAAGGAAGCATAAATACAGAATTCCCTATGTTACTTTCTGTATTTCCAAAATTATTAGATTTTCAGTGGCAATACACAGAGTTCCAAGGGTCCAAATTCTAGTTTTAGCTGGTAAAACTTTAAGTTTAAACTTATGCATTTTTTACCTAAAAAAAAAAGTTATGTTTTAAAACTTATTTTTATGTTTTGTAATCCAATACCCTTCCTAATGCCTGGATTTTGAACTTTAAATTGTTTTTAAACAGTTATAATTTAACTTTACATTTGATTAATTACTTCCCTTCATGTGACATCACTGTAGCTTTGGAACTGGCTACTGCAGGAGTATCCTGAATTGAAAAATTAATGGATGGATTAAAATATGAATCCACTATTTGCATAGAAATACATCATACATTTAGCTAAAATGAACCTTAAAGTTTTAACTGCTCATTGTAACAAATAAGAGTATCAATTACTTTCCCAGAAAACAAAACCTGTGAGGATGAAAGCACAGCTGAGGTGCCATGAGGGTGTTTATTTTGGTTTTTAAAACTTTGGCTAGGAAATGCCCCCTGCCTGATAGAAAAGAAGGCTTTTTGGTGTGAACCAGTGCACTGTGCAAGAAAAACTCCACGTGACCGAAAACCCGGGAGAGAAAGGCAGAGGCTGCCCTGAGAGCCCCAGGGCTCCCGGGGGAGGGGGAGAGGAGCAGCCCGGGGCCCTGCAGCTGATCCCAGCCCAGCCCTGCGTGTGCCCCCAGCGGTGGCACAGCTCAGCCCATGCCCTGGCACAGCTCAGCCCTTGCCCTGGCACAGCTCAGCCCATGCCCTGGCACAGCTCAGCCCTTGCCCTGGCACAGCTCAGCCCATGCCCTGGCACAGCTC
>JAYDZK010000025.1:19743248-19854760 GCA_034509185.1 Euphonia xanthogaster
GCCCCAGCCCGGCAGAGCCCCGGTGCCGCCCCGCACACAGCCCCGGCCCCGCAGAGCCCCGGTGCCGCCCCGCACACAGCCCCGGCCCCGCAGAGCCCCGGCGGTGCCCCGGGAGCGCCATCCCGCCGCCGGACACAGCCCCCAGCGCTGCCAGACACAAACCTGCCGCGCCTCCATGCAGCTTGAAATGGAAACCTGAACCATGATGGAAAAACCCTAGAAATACTATTTTCTCAATACATTTATTTGCACTCCCATGAGAATGTTTTAGCTGTTTTCTGAAGAGGTTGCCTGCCCAACCATACCCGTTATTTATCTTGTTTTAAAGTTTACCTGAATTTTATTTCATTTACCCTCTAGCTCTTCTACAGTTTCCACAACATTTTGGAAATTAAATTTTGTACAAGTACTTCCAGTTCCAGAGATTATCTGCTTTTTTCCTCAGCAATCAGCATTTTGGTATAACATAACTGGCCTAACTGGACTCTAGGCCTACTGAACCAGGAAAACCTACAAGGTGAGTTTATCCTGTGAATACACGGATACATTAGAATGAAGGAAAGAAAGTACTGTATCAGCTGAAGACATTTAGCTTTGGGCTTCTGAAAGAACAAACTTCACACTACATTCCCATCTCCTCTGCAGCAGACTCTCACAGGAAATATTTCTTCTACCTCTTCTTTTTGTGCTGCAGTCTGTTTCCAGGATTACAGTGGTTCCAACATGCATACTATCTGAAGTATCCCTTTACAGTTAAAAACAAAAGGTAAATAAAAATAATAGATTAAAACGATTCCTTGTTACGTGAGGAGAGACTAGTTAAAATGTTAGAATCCCCCTGAAACCTGCTAGTTCCCTTCAGGCACAAGGCAATCGTTCATTACTTTAGTTTCCCTGCTGTATTGAAGGATGAGAATTATACTTTGCTACCTGGATCTTTAACACTGAAATACATGGTCTTGCCTCTGCATTAGAAAATATTAAATAGATGTAAATAACCCTCTAACTTAGTGAAAATGTTTTCCTTCCCTTTTCAAAATGTGCTCTGAGGGACACCTGAGAATGCTCTAATGGACACCTGACACACCTTTTGCCACGTTATCCCAGTACACTGGACACTAAATAATTGCTCAGCTCAGTTCCCAGAGAACATGAATTAATACCACAAACCCACCAAGAGTGCCCCAGCACCAACAAAATTACCTAAGTGCCACCAGGGACCAAGCAGCAGATGCACTCGAGAAAGGCAGGGAGCAACAGCTGGCTTCTCCAGGTGACAATGTCCACAGCCCTTTCCTTGAATGCCCCTCTGGGCAGGTGAAACAGTCCAGAGACCAAAATACTGACCCAACAAGGAAATACTGGAATTATCCCCCCCCTCCCTAATGCACACCATCTTTTAACAGATACTAAAAACCCAACTGTCCCAGCCATCTTTTAGAAGTCATTTCTATGGAAGAACTCCTTGGAGTCATTGACAATGCCAGCCATGAGTCAGTGCTGTAGCACTGAGAAAGGGACACTCACTGTCTCTCCCAGCAGGGTAAAGCCTGTCTGCTTCCTGCTGTTAGTGTAGTACCAGAGTAGGGCTTAGAAAGCACTTGGATCAGTGCTTCCTTAGTGCACAAGGTTTTATACATCTGCAAACCTCCAACTAATAAGAACCACTGAAACAGTCTATCAGTTGCATCAGCAAATCAGTGGTCTCATAATATTAAAGTGGCCTAATCTTAAAGGTGATCTAAAAAGGCTTTTTACCTGCCAAAGACTAACTCTGGTTTCTGTCTTTCTTCTGTAACAACTGACAACATGACTAAGAACTAAAATCAGATAAGAACTTGCATTCCATAAGTGGTTCTGGTTGTGAAGACACTCTCAGTTTGGGGGTAGAGGAGTGGATAAAGAAATGTGGCATAAGAAAGGAAGCATAAAAGAACTTAATTCTAAACCACATTGCTTCTGTTAAGCAAATAAATAAACCTACCAATTGTGTCCCACTTTAAACAGATTTTTAAAAGGAGCTTCTCCATTTTTACGTTCCGCAGCCCACGAAGTCAAAAGATATTTTCTGTTCATTGGTACACTTCCACTCCAGTCTGAGTACCTCAAACCTTCCCATGGTGGCCATTAACACTTAAACTACATCTGCATAGTTTCTTTTGTTTTGACCCAAAGATTGCATTTAGCATTCATTTTTATTTTCACCCCCTTGTTCTGTGGTGGGACTTTTCTCAGCAGCTGTGCAGATCTCCTGAGAGCTGTGCAGACTGCCAGGCACAGCATCCCTGGCACGCGGTGTCCTCTGCCTGCCCACACAGCTCCTCAAGGTAACAGTGCTTCCTTCAGACCTACTGCTCTTTGGTGCTTTGTGCTGACTCCTCTTCCTCCTGGCCTTGCTGAAGTAGGATCCCCTACTTAGTTCTGTGCCTTCCTATTATTTTTCTCTTTATTAAGACTTGGTTGTGCCATGTTAATAGATACAGTCTAGGCTAAAACTCTTGCCTCATAAAATTTCTTGCCCTCTCATCCTTTCTCTTACAGAGATAATACTTCCCTATTCTTCTTCCATTTTCTAATATGTGATGTGCAAAGTAAAAACATTTTAACAGAAATAAATGGGTTTCTGGCTGACTCACAGACACTCCTCTACTTAAAAAGCCAGTTCAGACTTGAGCTCCCATTTTTACCTGCTTGATTTCAAAGAAGCTCACAAATATTTAAGCCCTCATAGCAGGTAAGAAGTTGTGTAATTTTGGAAATAGCAGTAACTGTGGTTCCTGAAACTATATTTTAAAAATTCAGATGTAAGCAGCTGATAGATCTCTAGGTTTTTACATGAAGACTGCCAAGAGACCTGCCAGACTGTGATGGAAGCGAGCTACAATGGCCATGGCTAGCTCACACCTGAGAGGGCACAGCCCTACTGGAGGCAATAAAGGAAGAAATAAAAAAGCAGATGGAACTGAAGATTCTGCCTGAAAGCAAATAAGCAATTAATTACATAAAGAGAAATGAAAACTGTAAATCCATGATCAGTCAAAAGATTTGAAAACATTTAGAAAAAATTTAAAATCTGAGTTTCTCTAGTGCTACAATTGAGACAGATCTGACCAAGTTACATCACCGATCATCTCAGAATTGAACAGAGACACAAGAGCTTATTAATATCTTCAGAGTCAAATGCAGACATTTCTACTTTCTGATGACTAGAACCTAATTTTTTATTTTCTAGCAGCAAAGAAAAGCAAAACAAAAGCTACAAATCTGGAGGTCTCAATATACCATGAAATCCATCTTGCAAACAGAAGTGCTGGTGGCCAAGAAACGAAGCCAACTCTTTCCCATGTGTTTATGCAGGTGTGCCATCTACTGGAGATGGGTCGTTTTCTTGTGTCAGACCTCAGTGATGGATTTTTATTATTTCAAAATACATCTAAGATTCAGCAGCAGTTTTCAGGCTTTTTCAAAGTCTGTGTAAAATATACTTGCATACAGGCTAGTTGCATGTACATCGAGGAGGTCTAACTGCCAGGATCTGACCTGCCTAAACACCACAACTTGTACAAAATGCCACCTTCCTCAGCAGTTTGAGTGATGGAAACAAGCACAAAACAGACAGGATCTGGTACAGGTTATTATCTCAGTCTGAAGATAATCCCCAATCTGAAAGTTGCTGCAACTTCAGGATGGGGATTTTGACTCCAGCTCTTGAGACCCCACAGCCCCTGACTGATGGTACAGACTCCCTAAGCCCAGCTCCCAGTAAGGCACTCACCCCATCTGCCACTGGGAGTGGATGTCTCAGGAACACTAAGAACAGGCCAGGCTGCATAATCCTCTTTACTAATCTGTTTGTTTCCCCACTTCTGGCTTAGGAGTCTCTCGGGCTGGCTGTGCTTTCCTAGAGCTGCAGGAATGCAGGTGAGCTGTCAGTGAGCCCCTGTGGGAACCCTGTGGGAGCTCCCCACATCTCCCTGCATGCTGCATTAAGAACATTGGGTCTGGTTTCCCTAGAACCTGGCTCCAGCTTTCCCCTGTGCTCTCTTGTCCTGGTACCAAGGAGACAGCAAGCATTCACCATCCATCCTTGCCATGCCATTTGTGACACTGTAGATCTCTAGAACATAACCCCAGAACTTCTTCCCATTATCACATTTTCCTCCAGGAGTAGTACTAGTTTACTTATTTCCTGATACATAAGACATCCCTGAAATCATTACATATTTCCCTTTCTGCAATCTCTGAACCTTTAGCAATTGGAGCTTATCTGTTCAGAGACAAAGAACTTCACATCCTATTCAAAAGATGTAAATGACCCAGGTGTTTGTACCTGGTGACATTATTTTTGTTCTGGTTTTGCTTGTTTCTAAGTAATTTTACTGAAGGATTTCTATGAGCTGCTGAGTACTGAGCTGATACTTTCCAGGAATTACCTATCCCATCTGCTAATTCAAGGCCCATGCCTTTATGTGAAGATATAATTGAGCTGTCTCCCCCCTCCATTGGTAGCACTCCATATACACTGGATTTCACCTGCCATTTTACTGCCTGCTCACTCACTCTCTTCATAATTATCCTTCAGCACCAATTCTTGTCTCTACTGTCTGGAATCTCTGCATGAACATTGCACTGTCCCCTCACTGCTGGCCCTCTTTTTCCAAGTCATTTGAGAACATGTTGACCATCACAGAACTGCAGAATTCTACTGGTATCCTCCCTGTCCTGCCAAGGACTGATGAAACTCCACTTATTTCCAATTTCTTAACTCTTTTGCACTTAAACTACAGCTGTACAGTTTCTTCTAAAATCTTAGGTAACAGAACTTATCAAAATCATTTTGGAAATCCAAATATTTTGCATCTTTTTTCCCAACTGGCTTCAATGGAATCAGAAAACAAAAGCTGAGCAATTTTCACTTTCAAACTAAACAGACTAAGCAGAAGGAATGTCAGTGATCACAGATCTTGTTTTCATCTTACCATCCAGCTGTTTTCATCTGTGCCTTATCCTTGACAATAAAAAGGTCTATTCTTTAAAAAGCCCAATGTCAGCCTGAGACATCTGTGCATTAAAGCATCTGTGTTTCCACCACAAGAACCTCTGTTTCTGACCAAATGGAGGTCAAACATAAGATTTCCAATCCCGAAATTGCAGCTGAATTTTCACCCATCACTCTTAAAGTACAAGACTGGAACCTTCTTGTTTCCAGGTAAGAAAAAGATAAGTGTATGTTCTCTTACCATTGCAGGATGATAGAGAAGTATGATATACAGGTTAGGATATGCAGTGTCTTCAGAAAAGAAGACACATTCATTGTCTCTATTGCATTTCTTGCAGTCTGACCTTTTGTATCAGGGACTGATCTGTAACTCAGGATGGCAACACGTCCCAGACTGGGGGAAACCTTCCACACCTGCTCCACCAGAATTTCAGGGGCACTTCTGTGACAGGCAGGGGAAGAAAGCATATGTCTAAAATATATAGAGATAAATGCTTACTTGGCTTTAAATGGTGAATCGGACACAGCATTTTTTGCTTCCATCAAGCTCTCATATTCCTTTGCCCTGGAGGAGAAAATATTCATTATTATTGACTATTGTCTAAAGTGTCCAGGATGTAAGAGCAGCAAGTGAGTTCAAACCTTTGGGTTTTTCTGCTTCACAGTAAAGCACAGCATTTCTGCCAATGCTGCCCTGTCATAAACCATAATCCACTGGTGCTTAACTACTGGCCATTGGCCATTAACAATTTATGATTAACACCACTACTTTAAAAGAACACCAGTACACAAAAGGTGTATTTAAGTTGACTTTTCAAATGGTAGAAAACTTCACAAGTGATATATATAACTGTAGTAATCTGCTGCGTATTATAAAATTATTAGTGAAATAATTCTAGATATTATGAAAAATATATAAATAATATTATTATATAAAATAAAAATGACTTAGACATGTAGTGCTGACCAGATTAGTACCTCAGAGAGATGACAATTCACATACAAATAATTGGTTGCATTTGCAGGCACAGAAGCATTTTTTATGTAACTACTGACTGTAGTGTAACATAATGAATGTTAGGCGAGCAGCACAGAAACACCTCCACCAAGGACTCCTTCACTGCTGGGAAGAGAAACAGGACCTCTTTTGTCCCTTAAAGTATTGTTTACACTGGCCATGTGCCAAAAAGCAGGAAGAGGGAGACAAGACCTTTTCCCACTGCTTGTTTTCACCCCAGCCAGCCTGTGCCAACAGGTGAAATCCGTGAGTCATTCCTGGAGCAGGGCAAGACCCACAGTGACAATCTTGCACCCCATTTCTAACAACACACACGTAAAGCAAAACTAACCCAGGCACTGCAGTGATGCAGATGCATTTCTCTCAGATACATACACTAAACCTTTCTTTATATTTCCTGTTCACCCACATGGCTCAAGTCTCCCAAAGCTACTCAGATTTTCCTTTCGTTTGCTTCGCCATTCCAACTTAAGCCCCACACCAATATTGTTACATCACCAGCAGCTCTGATTTGTGGGTCATTAATAAAGCCATTAATCACAGCTGAATTTAGTATTAAACATGAAGGTGAAATTCCTTTATTAACCTTTTGCCTTCTTCACCAGAAACAACACATTTCAGCTTCTGTACAGACAAGTCAGTCAAATGTGAATTATCACCCCAAACCCCTGTTACTAAATGCCCATGGCTGGAATGCTTTGAGTGCCCTGCAAAGCCTGGACCAAGTTCCTGCTAAGCACACCTCTCTAAGCAACAGCTCTGATGCTTCCATCCAGCTTTCACCAACCCTGCTTTTCCTATGTCACTATCCAAACATCCTCCTGCTAGCAGCACATACATGACAACCTGAGATAATTTACTTATCTATATATCAGTTGTTACTGATAGCACCAGTTAAATGGCTTAGAGTTATAAATATAACTAATAAGACTAGTGAAACTTCTCCACACATCTAATATCCCACTGATCACCATTTGTCCCTTCATTCACCTCTGCCCTTCATTGCTTTGATACTGCAAGAGTGATTTAACATCTGGAAACCCAGGAATGTAACAGGAACCTATTTGGTTGCAGTTATTATTTTTTCCCAGTTTAAAATATCACAGCTTCCTAGAAACTGAAATGAATGTGACATTTCAAGTGCTGAGGCATAAGGGCATTCGTTGTAACTATTTATTTTCCTAGAAAAGAGCTGCAAATATGTACTAAAACATGGTGTGCAGATAATCTGCTAACACCTATGAAACTCTAAATTAGCAACATCAAAATACCTCTGCTTTATGTTGCTACTGGACATTTTTATTAGTAAGTCCTTTGTGTTAACATCAGAAAATCTTCTATTTAACTCTGGGTTATCTTCAAGGACAGCACAGCCATTGAAAACTCTAGCCACCCTTTAAATGTAAAACCAACCTTAATGAACATGAACTTCACAGCTCCTCAATATAACTTAGATTTTGAAACTTTCACTGTATTTTTCAGTAGTCATTTTACATCACCATTGTAAAATGATGGCCCTTTATTACTGTTTTAATCACAATTTTTGATGACAAATATGCTGACTCACACAGCAGTCTGACACATACAAACTCAAAATGTTCTGAAAAAGTTTTTCTCCTATTTGTGCCAACAATAAATTATTATGTCCACTGGCATTCCAAGGTCTGACAAATCTATGACTAAATTCAACAGAAGCCACCCTGGAGAAATAATTAAAACTGGACCCAGAAACTGCATTAAATCAACAGGTCATGAATAACTCTGCATCCTGAGCATCCAGAAACCTGAAGACCATTATCCAGTTCCAACAGTGATATTCAGCTAGTGGATCTGCTCATCCAAAGAGCAGAGTGGTCAGAAACAATAATACACTCTAAGAGTGCTGTGGTTTGAAGGCTGATGTGCCTGCTAGGAGTTAGTGAAACATCTCACTTTACTGAGGCTCTAAAAATCTGTGCACACTTTTTTCTCTTCTTTGAAACCCTTCTTGCTTGAAAAGGCAGAGAAAATGTGTAGCAACACCTAGGTGAGAAGTATTTTTAGAGAGAAATGCAAAAATATGCTACAGTATTCAGCTGAGCATTAACCTGAGCTCCATTCAGCCATGAAGAGTGACACTGCCAGGTCATGATATAATGATGTCCTGCACATCACACTGATTTGCAGATGTCACTTTTTAGACTAAGAACAAATTGCACGTCTGACAACTCACTTTCCACTTGAAGATATTTTTAACTTTCTTCTTGTTGTGACAGGCAAAAAAAATGATTAAATTTAGTCATGGGATTTGACACTACAGCAGGCTGACTTCTATTTGTTGATTACTATTGATTTTCTTTGATACTTCATTTAAAAATCAATAGCTAGAAAGAAAAATAGGCATGGTTTACACAAATTTAAACATGCTATTGTATGCTAGAAGAGGCTACAGTTTTGGCAGGGCACTGGCATCCAATTATGAGAAAAGCTCTTAACAGGTGAAACCAAGGGCTCCAGATCGATATTCAGTTTTCTTTCTCAATCAGAGAAAGTGGCCATAAATTAGGCTCATCAGTGTTATTTTCAAGACACTCCCAAAGCAAATAATTTTACATTTTTTTCAGGCTTCCACTGCACACTAGAGGACAGAAGGCAAAGTTTAGAACAAAACTCAGAAAAAAATAAAAATAAACTGGTACTACCTGGAGTTCATCCGTGCCTTCAGCTTTTTGGCTTTCTTTTTAATTTTCTGCTTCTCCTCTCCATCTTTTAATGGTTCCACAGGAACAGAACTCTCAATCACAATGTCCACAATGTACTTTTTTAATGACAGGTGCTCCTGCAGAAAATAGTGGAATAATATTTAATGGTATAGTATGTGATGGAGATCATAGATTATCTTCCCAGGAAAAAGAACAGTGGTGAATATTTAACTGAAGGTTATGAAAATGAAGCCAAATTTTAAAATAAAGCTTGGGGAAAAGATTATTTCACGCTGGAGAGAACAAGCTGTGCATTTTCTAAAAAGGAAAAAAAAATATTAAAAGAAGAACAATAGTGTGCCTTCTTTTGAAGAAATTGTTACCTAACGAGCATAGACTCCAAGCTGACATCCTGTCTCTCCTCCAAGCTGCCTTTTACAGCTACAGAAAACCTGCCCTACCAACATAACTCATGACATGAAATAAGCTAATTTTGGTTTTTATATTAATTCTTCATCAAAATCTAAACATGTCTTAACCTTCATTAAAATATATGGAAATGTATTTTACTATTCACTACTTACAAGGTTACTATTTATTAATAGGACTACTACTTTTCCTCTCACATTAAAACATTTAAATTTAGGTAAAATAATGGTAAAATTTCAGTTCCCCACAGAAGAAATGCTAAACAACCAGTTCAATGCCAGTTATTAGACCAATTTACACAATTTTTAATATACTGAGGTTTGTATCTGTTTTCTTACAAAATACCAAACTTATTATGAAGTACAGGTCACCAAGGTTTATTAGGATCATTTACCCTTGAATATTATTATGGCCACAATCAGATGTGGCTATTCTTTCCCTTCTGCTAAGTACCCTTAAACTCAACCTAGGACAAACTTCAAAGTAAAAAGTGACGTGCTAAAAAAATTTATAGAGAGTATTTTCCAAAAAACAACCTATAAGTTCTTTCATTGATTCAGGAAAATACTGTGCCTGCTGAAAACAAAATAAATCTCAGTGAAATTTCCTGGAAAAAGAGCATTTAGTTTTTGGAAAGCAGTGCTGCATGGTATAACCTAGGAATATATATCTGGTGGAAACACTAAATGAAATATCCATTTTAAATCATAGGAATGCAAAATGAATACTGAATTAGTAGATCTAATTCTACTGAATGAGTACTGGACATAAGAAATCCAACATTATCCTCCTAGCAAATTCTAAAGGCACTGCTGACTTTCCCTTTGCTCCTCTGCCTACCTTGGAAAAGTCCCAGCACGCCTGAAAAGTCTTCCTGAATGAACTGTCCAAGTTGTTCAGACCATACCCATGACCACAGATTGCTCCAGCTGCTTGTAAGGCAATTTTATCAGCTGTTGTAGGCATTTTCCCTGCCCTTACTGTTCTCCATTTAGTTTTAGCAAGAAGGGCTTAAAAGAAAACCTTCTCAGGGTACCTCGAGAGGATGTGCCCTTGGAGCATCACTGCAATGAGTCAGTTCTCCACCAAGTGCTGCAGTGCAGAATGAACCATCCTTGTCCTGGTTATGAACCTGCAGCTCAATTCTGCCTCATCAGAGATGTATCACTCTACACCCACTTAAAAATACCTTTTGCACTAATTTTCTTTTTAAAACCAGAAATCCAGGTTCAAACTGCACAGGAAACAGGCGGGTTGGAGTTTGACAGCGTTAAGAAAAGGAAGGGCTTCCTCAGAACAGACCATGACACTGCTGCTTTGCTACCAGGCCTCAGGGTACCTCTGACATCTACTGAGCAAGCTATTTATGAATGATTTCCATGGGATTTGGGATGAACATCCCTGCTTTCCAAAGGGTACAGGCCAGCACCTCCAGGAGCCCACCTCAGCACAGGTAACACCCAGAACTAACCAGGGCTGCTACGCTGCTCCTGCATCTTCCTTCAACAGCACAGCTGGCACTCTGCTTCATCACATCTCCAAACTGCCCCTGCTCCCAGGTGACAGCAGAGTGGAACAAAGTTCCCACTGCACTCTGAGATGGCCACCACACCACACCAGGGCAGCCAGGCTGCTGTGCAGCCACACCAGGGCAGCTGTGACCGTGGGGTCACACTTGTGCTGGGCACAAAGCACAAGACAAAGCCTTGCACCCCCTGCACGGACACTCATCTCTTCTTTCATCATCTCATCTGTGATTAGCTGCTGACCTGAAGAGAACTGCAGGGTTCAAGAGGCACATTGATGCCCCAGGCTGTGGGGCCAGGAGAGCAGCCATGATGGTTGCACACATTTGTTCACAGGAACTCGAGCACCTCTGTGCACCGTGGTTCTCAGCGTTCTCAGCTTTCACACGGGCAGTGTGGGCCAATATCAGACTTCATCCACACAGCTCATTAAAGTCAGGCCAGAGTAATAATACCTTGTGTCACAAAAACCATCTCCCTCTGAAGGTACAGATCAAAGCCTGGGATTATCACCGTGGGCAGACCGACACCATTCAGGTGTGAAACAAGAATAACAAATAGCTTGGGATTGGGTGACAACTGGCACCTGAGGAGAACTGCTGCTACATCACCCTCCAGAGCAGGGGAAAAATATTAATCAGTGTGTTTTACTGAGCTCCCACCAGCTACCTGAAAACACTGAGGTTTTAGAACCCACTGAGTCACACTGAAGTACAGGAAGTCCGATCCTTTAAATAATTAAACTCATGAGTAATTTTACCTGCACAGGCATAGCTGGGCAGGGGAACACACCACAGAATAACAACCATCAGAGCATAAAAGGGAGTAAGGCCAGTGCAGTGTTTTCAAAGCAAATTTCTGTCATCCTTTCATCTAGATAAGAATGAAACTCGTCAGTTTGGGGTGGGTGTATTTCTAATAAATGTTATGCAGGATAACAGGGTAATCTGGACACTTCTTCCTAAAGCCTTTCACTTCTTTGTAATTATTTTTATATAAGTAAATGCTAAGTGCTGTCAGAATTTCTAAGATTAAATTAATGTATCCTCTCCCTAAAAGCACTCTGGGTTTCTTCTTATGGCAACGTGAGGGATCATCACTGGTCTGGTCCTGTGCTAAGCTGAGCACATTCTGGCCCCAAATCCTCAGCTACTGGGAAACCACCAGATCTTTGGAGAATTTAGGCCATTATAAATGCAAAACACTCTAAGTAGAGGCTCTTGAAGGGAAGCTGCTGTCATGATGATCTGTATTCAGCCTACCAGAACTTTTCAGTGCAATTTTAGTTTCAGCTCTATCAATTTTAGCTGTGCAATTTCTCTGAAGCTCTGTTTTAAAGGCTTATGTACAATTTACTGATTTTGCTAGTTCTGTCCTAACAGAACAGTTTTGATCTCAGGGTTAAACCAGAGCCAGCAACGATGGTCATTCTGTTTCAGACCTCTGCCTCATTTTTCATACTTGCTACTCATCCTCTGAGCTGCACAGCTGAGACCAGCAACATCACAAAGCAAGGGCTCAGCTCCTGTGAAGGTGACAGAATCTGTGCCACAAAGAGCAGGCACTGCTCTGGGCTGGGATGTCCAGCTGCACGATAAAGGAACAAGAACTGAATGCTGACATGGATTTCTTCATGGCCACCTGGGGATGTTCCTCTCTGCTCATGTGATGATGGCTCAGTGACCCATTAGAGCAGAAATACTCCTGCTCCTTCTCTCCTGTGTTATTGCCATGCATTCTCCAAAGCCAAGAACTACTGGTAAAAATCCCAAGGTATCCTGTACCTGTCTCAGGGGGAGACCCTCAGTCTCCAGCTGAAAAAGCCATGAAGTAAAAGTAAGGTAGTAAACATCCACCATGGGATATTTAATGGTATTTTGTGCAGACACATGTTATTTAAATTTTTACAGAGCACTGAAGCAATTTTTAGAACAACTGACATAAATTTCTGTAAAAGTTGATAAATACTTTATTTACAAACAAGGTGATAATGGCTAATATTATGGCCCATGTAAAACTGCAGTCACCACAAAGCAGACAGAAACTAGATTATTTACAAAAAATGTCTTTGCTACTCCTTCCTTCTCCCTCCATTCCCAACTGTTCTCACTTTTGCTCAAGTCATTGAAAATCCTGAAGCTTTCCAAATGCAACAGATGGGCCTCGTCTACAAACTACATGAGAAATTGAGTTGCCAAAAGCACTAAAGCTAAAGCCAATAAGGTCAGCCCTGAAGCCACATTCTTGCTGGTTATTGCCTAGTCCCCTTCAACTGTCTGAACCAGAACATCTACCCTGTTAGTCTGATATCTTGAAGTTGATAATTTTAGTTGACTAAGCACTTCTTATAACCAATGTTTTCTCTGTTTCTTATATGACATGTTTACACTACAGGGATAACAGCATTATAATCAATATCCCCTGAAATAAAAGTAATTTTTTTCAGACTCCAGAACAAACATAATTGCAAGGTTTTCCATGGACAGTGCAGCAAATGCTACAGAATGCTGAAATGCTACATAGCTGAGCAGGGTCCACTTGTGCTTGGATGAGGAAAACCATACCTTAAACTGGATTCTGAACCTCAGTAATCTGTATAAAATACAACAGCTGCACAAGAAATTTCCCAACTGACATCCTCTTCATACAACAGCCATTCACAGGACCAACATTCTTCAGCAGCTCTCCCCATTCAGTGTCCTAATTACAGCAAGAGCACCCATGGATCTGTCCCTGGCAGGTGAAACCTTGGATATGCATTTATCAAACCAGAACACAACTGCAAAATTATGTTCCTACCCCATTTTATTCTCTGTGACACTTGGCCCTCTGCATTACATATAAGTTATTATTCATTTCACTGCTCAGAAAATATTAATAGGAACTTTATTAAATTGTGAAGTGTGCCAAAGAGAATTCTTCCTAACAAAATTCCCTCCTTCTAAAATTAGAGGTAACCACAACACAAATACTTATTTCCTGTTCCTTTCTTTTTAACTAAGTGTTGCCTTTTTATGAATTCTGCCTGGGGCATGCCTGCACAGGCAGGACAATATTGCAGCAGAGCCAAGAAAGAACACAAAAATCAGAGAAGAGGCAGCCTTAGAGTATTTTGGCTGTGCTGGTGCAGGGCAGCCCCAGCTGCAGACGCTCTGTGTTATTCACCCCTGGCCTCCCTAAGCACAGAGCTCCCCCAAGCACAGGCAGGGACAGGAGGCTCTGGGACCCCTGGAGCAGGAGAAGGCAGGAGCAGCAGGGTACCCAGGGGAGCAGGGAGCTGCTGGCACCTGCTCCAGGCTCAGCAGGCAGCTCTGCAGGGGCATCCTTGTCCAGCAGGGGCAGGGCAAGGCCTGGCAGTGCCACGGCCACCCAGGGCTCCTGACCTGTGCTCCATCATTCACAGGCTCACCAGCCACTGATCTGCAAAACCCTCCTGCCTATTGGACTTCCACCCAAAAAAACCAAGCCAAAATGACCTTGCTGAATCTCAGAGTTTGTAGGTTTTATCCCCCTCTGTTATTTTTTCATTTTCATTCCCTTCTATATTTCTGGATTCTGGCCAGAACTGAAGCAGAAATGCCAAAGTACTGTAAGGCTGGTTATTCTGTTATTTTTGTATTCTTTCCAAGTTACTTGAATCCCCAAGTTCTGAAAGAAAAGGCATTCTTATAAGTGTTCTAACCCAGTTCTGCAGACCAAGACAACCTGAAACACATCTGTCTCCAGCTATTTATCTAAACTGAGTCTTCAGAACTTCCAAACACTTGTTATCACTTGCCCTCTCACATCAGCATTAAAATAAAAGCATGAGGAAGACTATAAAGAAATACTTGTAGCAGCTTATATCACATAATAATAGCTGTCATTCATTTACCATTTCAATATAGAAAAGACATATATCAAACTGAGTGATTTCCATAGAGGTAATGTACAGAAGGAATATATTCTAGCAAATCAATAGGTAACTATTCTGAAGCCTACATATATCTTTTGGATTTACATCTCTACCTGTCTCAAAATAAACAATATCCTGTAACTGCAGAAAATAATTAAAAAGTGTTTTCACCATTTTTTACCAATGTCAGGAATAATGGTTTCTTACTTGTGTATATAACCACTTAAGGGATATATTTGCCAAATTTTGAAGGGTTTTTTAGGGTTCACTTCTAAATCACTCTACCACAGGAATATTTGCTCATGATTTTACTGCATGCTTCAACAGAATTCCTCGCTATTTTATTTTGTCCTCATAATCTAGGACAATATTTAATATGGAAAACAGATGTTGAAGCAGACTATGAGTTATATCAAAAGCACACTTCAATTTTAAACAATGACAGCCTGAAACACAAATAATCAGTAATTCTTCATCATAAAGAGATCAAATACTGTTATAGGACCACAAGTGATGATCCACTCCAAAATTTGAAGAATCATAACAAGGAAGGTATTCCTTACTAATATGAATTAATACATGTTACTAGAGGTACTATATGTATAAGAAACAGGTTATAATGCAATGAATTTTTAAATATTATTTTCTCAAATCAAGATTTTAATTATTCCCATTTCTGTGCTAGACTGTACTTTAGAAGATGAGTTGAGAGCACTAAAAAACTTTTATTATTCATTCAAAACTGAAGAGTGACCTTTCATTGTACAACTAGGTCTTCCTTGACATCTGGGATTTAGGATTTTTTTTCCATGAGGGACTAATCGTGTTTTTCAGCATGGCAAAATGAAAAACTATTTTGACTGTTGATAGTGACTGCACTTTCAGTCACCTTGCTTGTCCATGGATTCAATGACACAACAGTCTGCCACTAAGATAAATAACAGATAATATTCTTAATAGGAGCTTTAGGTATTTCTTCAGATTTTTAATACCATTCCCACTTGTAAGTCCAAAATGTGGGAACAGAAGGTGAAGTACAGGTGTCTGTTCTGTGTGATGAGAATTCTGCATCCTGGCCATGCATCCCTGCAGATGAGGGAGGAAGGCTCTGACTTTATCACCTGGCTGCAAGCACAGCTGAGGGGAAGGGGAGATCACAGCCCAGCTGGGCCTGCCAGCAGCAGTTCCTTTCACTGGCTGTGGATATTGGAGATGCCCAAGCCAAAAATAGGAAGGGTGCAGCTGCTGGCAGTGATCTATCCCAATCAAAGGCACAGCCAAAAACGATTAATCACAGACACTTTTGCCAAGAAAAACAACACTTTGTAATAAATTAAAGGCAAGAAGCTATTGCTCTGGAAAGTACAAAAAACTAGAACTGATGTATGGGGTACTGAGAGACCTTCTGCAAGCTGCAACATGGATTAGACTTTATAATCATCGATTTTCATGACAATGTCCTCCAGGACAGAATCATTCACAGCAGAATGACAAGGCCAGAGCTCCTGGACTGAAAGGACCACAGGTACCCATGAGGTATGAAATATCCATAAACAAAAATGAACCACAGATGCCTGGAGTAATTCCACTCCTCTAGCAACACGCAACTCTGCTCTAAAAGACATCCTTCCTTCCTCAGGGAAAAAAAAAATTGAGTAAAGCCAACTCAACCAGAACCTGAGGCTGTACTGGGATGGGGAGTTCTTGTTTGCAAGTGATTTACAGATTGTTTCCCCCGAGCAACAGAGAAGAAAAATGGGCTACTGTTGGAGAACTATAAGAAGATGCCAAGAAAAAAATTGAATCTACTATGAAGCTCTGTGGATAAAGCAAGCAGGAATATTGTTGTACGTATGACCAAAACACACACAGCACCATCCAGCCCAGAAATGGCTGCAGCACCACCAGAGCTGGGCCAGGGCCACCTCCCTGAGCTGGAATGGTCATAATGGAGCAGCCAAATGCCAGGAGAGATGAAGGCAAACACGAGGGCAAGAGCAGGGCTGGGCACACTGGGCACTGAGCACACTGTGGCTGCCCCTGGATCCCTGTGAGTGGCCCAGGCCAGCCTGGAAGGGGCTGGGAGCAGCCTGGGACAGTGGGGGTGTCCCTGCCATGGCAGGGGTGGCACTGGAGGGGCTCTAAGATCCCTTCCACCCCAAACCAGTCTGCTTCTGTGAACACAGGTGGACATGTAACATATATCTGAATGTTCCAGAATAAAAAAGAGAACTATTAATTGTGTATAATGGTTTTTAAAAGCCACATACCCACAGGTATAAACCTCTCCAACTCCTCTATTAGATGAAACTAAAAACATGACCCTGCTTAGTATTGCTATTTTCCATTTTGCTTAATCATGTCTTTTAGACAGGCTACCAAAGGAGTTCATAAAACACTACTCTTCATTTAAATACACAAACTTGAAAACATTCTGATTCAGAAAGGAAAACAACAGCATTTTTTCAATACTGCAAAGGCTAAAGCAACAAAACGATCGTGATATATAATTTAATTGGAATGAAAACATAGTGTATTAAAAAAAAAATTAGCAAAATCCTGGCACCGCCATGTGTCTAGACAAGAAAAATCCTTGTAAATACAGATGAAGAGCAACAAGGGTCAGACATTAAGCTATTGCCACATCTCTTTCCCTCAGTAGCTTCCTCTGCAAGAAATAATGGAAGCAGCACACACCTCTAGGAAAACAGCTCCTCGCTCCTAAAATCTAAAAACCTTTCAGAACTTCCAAGTGCTGTGAAGAGGAGCTCTGGCTGTGGGTGGTGCTGGCTGCAAAGCTCACCTGGCTGGCACAGCACAGCTCTGCCTCGGGCTCCCAGCACCCCAGCCAGGGCTCATGGCTTTACCTGGGGCAGCTGCCAGCACAGGAGGCACTCTGTAAATCAGAGCTGGGCAGAGCTGGGCCAGGACAGGCCCCCACTGCAGCCCCAGCCAGCTGGGCAGCCACACTCCACAGGGAGCTTTAGTCACTGGCCAGCAGCTTTTTTTAAAGGAACGTGTGTGGGCTCAAGCAACCAGGTCTTTATATAAATCCCCACATTTTAACGCTGTCAGTCTTCAGACAACAATCACCTCTCTGCTCCATCATGGGATTATGTTTTCATTTGATCTAAATGCACCTCTTAGAAGTCCTTTGTTGCCTTTATATAATGACAAAAGAATCAGTTTTCTCTTCTGATAAGAAAAAGCACATTTTTCACATATGCATACAACAGTTCATTAATATTCTTCCATCCTTCTTTGGAATACATAAAACTGTAGCATGCACCTTATATAAATTAACCAAACCCTGCCAAGTTATCTACTGCATCTGGTTTTTAGAAGAGCTTTTCACTTATTAGAAACATTCATAGACCACATGGAAGGACATGATTTATATTCTGAAAGTCCCTTTAAACCATGGCATTTAAAGGGCAGGAGATACAGGGAGAGCTGGGACAATGGTTCAAAGGGAGCACTTGGGTGTATTTCTCCAAACGAACCAGGAGAGACAAGAAAGGCAAAGGCAAAAGGGAAAGCAGAGGGGCACAGAAGTGCCTAAAAGGTGCCTGTAGCTCCTGAAATCTGTAGGAGCTACAAGTGGGAGAAAACGTCTCCGAGGTCCTTGCAGAGACTCCTCAGCCTAATGAAATCACCAGGTGTTGTCCTGTGGCTTTTGCAGGCACCTTTTCAGTGAGGCCTTTGTGCCACACAGGCTTTCATTCAGCAAAGCAATTAGTCAGGACTACCAACATACTAATTGATTCCAGTGAAGTCAATGAAAGCAAATTGCTTACACTGTTTACATCCTTTGCTGAACTAAAAGCAGGGTGGATGTTGAGAGAGGGGACGGGAAATCAATAGCACAGAAAATGGCACTGCAAAAGCAGGAGAAGCTGAGAGTTTGATTGAAGCAGCCAGGCACTTAAGCAGAGAGATAATGTAGGCAGCAAGCTCTTACTGCACTGGAGATAATGCTGAAAGGATGTGGGCCAGTGGGAGCTCTGAAAGCTTCAGAAATATACTGAAGATGACTTCAGCCTGCTGCCAGTTTTACCACCTAGGTGAATTAATGTATCTACAAGAGGCCAGACAAAAGCAAAGCTACAAAGGAAGGAACCAACGTGAACAGACCTTAATTTGCTTCTACAGGATAACCACTGTTAGAAAACCAAGAGCCGTTTGCTGGAAGAGAAAGCTACAACTGTTTCAGCTGGAGAATAATAAAGCCCCAAGTGAAGAAAACCCAAAAGGCTGCCGTGCACTGAAGCTGCCACACAATCTGACAATGAACTCCATGCTTTCTCATTTTTGTATCTTCATTCACAGCAAAACTATTTTCTTTGCACGTTTCACATGCACAAATGAATTCACCTTCCTGATGGTCTAATCCCAGCTGTCAGCTCCTGCACCAGACATGCTGGAATTAGGCACAATAAGCGCTTCATGCCAAACCAGGGGGACATTGCTCCAACATGAAGTCTGCTTTTCCCTCTGAAAATGTCTCTAAAATTACAGAATTCACGGACATTACAGCGAAGAGAAAACCCTTAGAACACAGCAGCTTCTTTTTATTTCTGGAAAGATCAACTCCTACCACCCAACTGGCCCAGAGGAATCAGTGTCCATGACCATTAAGAAGTTTTCAACTTTTTGCTTACAGTCAAATTAACCAAGAAAAATCCTTACTGTGTGAAGAAAAATTACACAATCATTTGCTTCAATCAGTTTCCAAAGCCTTGAAGAGACCGTAAATCTGAGGTACCAATATGGACAAAATTAAAGTATTTCAAATCTCATGATTTCCCAAGTGATAGTAAGGAAATTCTATTATCAGATTAGAATTTTATAAAAGCTTTCTTTCCAGGCAGCTACCTAATATACTGAAGAGGCTGAACACAAAATGAGTCAAAGATCAAGAGTAAGCTATCTGAGGTGTCAAGTGCATAAGGTTAAAGGTGAAATTTTATTAGGTCAAAGGTGATATAAATAAAATCTTTTATGTCAAAGAAGAAGGGTCACAGACAAGATATATATAATCTAAAGACATCACAGATGACAAGTAATAATTTTAAGTAGCACAAGTGTGTTCTCACTAGTTACCTTCATTGACTGAAAATTGAAACTGGTGATGAACAAGTAACTATGACTATTACAAAGCTTCCCTGGAATATGAGTTCACTTCTGTATAAAAGTTGGGAATTTTTTTCTCAAGTATTTCAAAACTTGAAAAGTTACTGAATGCTTTAGTTGTGAGGTTGGCATTAACTATGCTTGCTGAATAAAGGGATACACAAAGCAGATTGCTCTGGTTAGTAAAACTGCTTTCCTCCTCTACACTGCCCTGATCTCTAATGAGCATCTTACTACTGCTCTTTGAACTAAAAAAAAAAAAGGCAATAAAAAGCAGAGCAGGCCTTAGAGCTGGAAAATTTCAGGTTACAATTAATACAGCTCAGAATTTTATACTTGGACTAACTGAAATATAGCCATGAATAATATATAAAATACCTAAGAATGGAGGCATCCATACATTGCCAGAATGTCAAATACAATGCACCATCTTGATCAAGGATATTGGAATCTGCTACAGTAACTCTCAAGCTCTTCATTCTGTTAGAATTGTTCTCTCCTTTCTCTCCTGCACTAAGCATTACTCAAGAAATACATATATTTAACCTTCATCTAGGTCTTAAGTTCTCATCAGAATGTTTTGCTGAGAAACCCTGGATTTAGGCACAAAAATCAGGATCTTTGTGCCCTCTAGTGGAACTTCTGTTTCGCCAGCTGGGTGCAAAGGCAGCTGTCAGTACCTGATTCTGCCCTCCAGAAACTGGAATTGCTCAGCTATCAAATGAGATGTGGAGAGTGCCCAGTCACAAGGAAATCCAGGCCAGTGTTCCTCCAGCCTCTTCTGAGCCAGCACACTTCAGGCACCAGCGGCCAGACAGGTACCAGCAAAGGCCAGAGAGAGCCAAGGAAACATCAACCCAGACATGGGAGTGCCCACAGCAGGACAGACTCTGGGAAAGCTCCCAGCTGGCATCTCCAGGCAGACAGGGGCAGTGTGGGAATTTCTCACACATGTACACCAGGCAAGCCTGGCACCTACAATCCAAATCCAAAACCACACGACTCCCACCAGCCACTGTCCAAGAGGAAGAAAGAAACCCAGAAACCAGTTTAGGCACTTTCATTACAGCTGGGAAGGGGCAGGAAAGTGCAACCCCACAAACATTTATTCCTCAAGACTACTGTGCCTCTCCAGTTACCTTTCTCTGCTTTTCCAGTGATAACCACCTCTGTGGATTCCAGTACTTCAGAGAACTAACTCTCCAAAGGTTTTTAAAAAGGAAAACATGTTACAACCAGATGTAAGAAGGTGAAAACAAAGAGAAGATTTCAGTAAACAAAAATAGTAAAAGAACTGTGAAGAAAAGTGAAAAAATCAGAACTACTGGACAGTGCCATCTGAATCAGCCTGGCTGGAAACAGATTTCCAAATACAATTCAATCTGAATCAGTGCTGAAGAACTGGCTTGTACACTATTTCCTCCTAAAACCTGACAGATAAAATACAGAGGCATTCATAAATTTTTTGGATGTGGCAGAACCCAAATTCTCATTACAAAGCCCTTGACTTAATACTGTAGTTGAATTCTGGCAGCAGCAACAAAAAATTACATGAGACAACTATGCAGATGTCCTTTCTACAGAGGAGGAGCCTCCTGGGAAAGTATAAAATCCTCAAGGCTTCCCCAAAATCACTCTACATGCCAACTCTTCTAAAGAGGCTACTGAAAAACTATTATTGTTCTTAGCAATTCTAATACTTCCAAAACGTTTCAAATCCTACATTTTGAAGTAATTTAGCATCACAGTTTTCAGCATTATGGACCTTGATGCACAGGACAGCACACCTGCTCACCTAGAAAACACTAAGAGATTTTAAGCAACAAGAAGAAATAAAGAAAATAGCAGGATGGTGACAACTGTAATGTGTAAGATTTTTAGGATGAAAAGATAAATGTAGTGACATGAAAAATGCCTTTGATTAAGAGAAAAGCAATTAGTCACATTTCATAAAGAATCAGCTTCAAGTGGCAATTGCCTGCAGTATGTCAGTGCACTGTTTCATTGCTTTTCGTTGGTAGTCTGCTATGATCCCCAGGCTCACAGAAACAGTTCTGTTCAACTCTTTTTTTAGGCTACTCAGCTGAATGGCATTTAAAACCAGGAGTAATGCAGCAAAAATAGCACAAAACTCACCACTTCTTCATCTGAAAGCTCTCGTCCTTGTATGCTACTGTTTTCTCTCACAGCTTGTTGGTGTTTTTTCCCTTTAATGTGGCTGAAAAGATACACTTCTGATGAAATCTGTAATGACAATAACTTAATAGTTATTATTCCTTTGCAAATTCAATAATACATAAATAACAGTACTTTAAATGTAATATAAAACATGCCAATTTGTCAGGGGTATGTTCAGAAATTCAAGCACAGTACTTTACTCCTCAAGCTAATTTACATAAACATCTTTTCTGCAGGACTTAACAGTAAATTGCAGAATGATTTGCTAGCCAGCAGTGTAATAACAGATTTAAAAATACGTTAGGCTCTCTTCTCATTTCCACTTCAATCTAATTTTCTATATTGGTGTTTCATTCTGAAATGCAAGATCAGTGAGTACACAAGACTCCAGCCTGCTGAGCCTGAGTTTCTGCTCCAGCAGTGCCTGAGGTGATCCCATGCAATCCTGCTTAATGCAGCTACTGCAGAGAAATAATGCTGGGTGGCATGTAAGGCTCTGATAATGCAGTCACTGCAAAGCAGTGACAGAGCTATCAGGAGATCTCCCAGCTCTGGCCCAGTGGCTGTGTGGCTTCTCTCCCCCACCATTCCTGGGACAGGGAGGGCCCCAGCTGAGGATGGGACACTGCCAAGCAATGTCCTTGGCTTCCAACAGAGACCAAAAAAATCAGACACCAAAGGGAGAGAGGAGACAAAGAGAACACTCCTTTTCCTGTCCAACACTTTCAAGCATCCAACCAAACTCAGTTCAAGAACTTCTTGAGCTTGATGTGGTTTCTCTGTGAATTTCAGTCCAACTACACTTAACCAATCAGCCCCCGAACTCACAGGAAATTCAAATACCCACAGCATCTTACAACAAGGTGTTCCCAGCTCAGCTGTCTGCTATGTAAAGGATCACAATTCTTTACTTTGCTTTAAATATATCTTTAAACTACCTTCTTCCATCTGATGCTCCCAAGTTCTTGCTTCTCTCAGCAGACAGCCAACAACTGAGCACTGCCCAGAGTCTCCATTCTACCCACAACTCTACAGCTCTATTAAATCTTCCCTAACCCACCTGATTCATGGACAGAAGAATAAGATGCACTTTTGACAAAAGCAGAGCAGGGATACAGAAAATGTGCAAGTGAGTGAAGCAGTACTTGCAGCTTCATGGCTTGGGTTGGTCCTGCAATTCCAGCAGTGTCCCCTCTGCCCAACTCACCATGACATTGCACAAGGAGCACTGCTTCTTTCGCTCATAGGGAGTGAGCTTTGGTGCATAGTCAGTATTAGCATGTCTTCCACTACTGAGTTCAGCTGCCTTCTCTTTTCTCTGTTCAATTTGTTCCATGTGCCTTCTAATGCTTTCATCATGCTGAATGGAAAATAAACAAAGCAACGAAGAGAAAACACATTGAATGGCAGCAAATGGAACTGAACTGTGCAAAGAAATATTGATGTATTTTTCAATGAATGTATCCTTTTATACCTTCAGTTGAATCTTCTTCTGCAGTTCTTCCATGGCTTCTTGCTGAGCTGCAGTAAGAGCTGCCAGCCTCTCTTCTCGATCTCTAACCAAAAGATAGTAAGCATAGGGAGAATTTGTAGCAGTGTAAAGCATGAATAATACTGACACATTTATGTCTGGAATGCAGAACAAGTAAACCCAAAAATGAAGTTGAAGATGGTTCAGTAGAAAAGAAAAACAACAAAAAACAACTTAGAGAATGTGGACATTTTCATTTGAATGGCTTCATAAAGACAGACACTTGAACCTTTGTAGCAGAACCTCAGTCCCAATCAGAGCAGTGACAGTCAAGAAGATGCCACAAAAGAGTGATGAATGTGAAACCCTGTCACCACTTGCATTCTTCAGCCCAGGGCTGCAGTCACTGAATCAATGGGGAAGAGCAGAGGACCCACTGAAAAGCCCCCTTTGCAACACTCAGGGCAGTGCTCTATGAAATGCTCATTGGTACAAATTTAAATATAGAAACTCCCAGAGAAAACTCTGACCAACAGCATCACCCTGTTGAAGAGACTTACATTTTTTTTTCTGAGAAAAGAACGAGGGGAGTAACTTGACTTGTAACCATAACCATTAAGCAGAAACCCACAGGTAGAATTTCATCATGAACAATTTCCTAGTGGTCAGTGAGCCAAGGGAGCAACTGAATCCTGAAGGGGAAGAAAGTCAGCTACTCATGCTGTTTATACAAACAAGATTTGTAAAATGAGATGGGAGAGAAGCCTGGCAGCTCTAAAGTGCCAAAAACATAATGAAGGCTCTGGGTAAAACTGAGCTATGAAGGAGTCAACCAAAGCCATCAGCCATCTTTTCAAAAAGCATTCCAAAATTAAAGGAGCCCGAGTGGCAAAACTAGAGAGCCTGACATAAGGACTATTATCCAAAAGGCAATGGATTTTGTCATGTGTGGCTTCCTGTTTGTCTGGGTTTTTAAACAGAAATCTAATAGAAGAAGCCAAGATCAATTCCATAAATGTAGAAGTAACATTTTTAAAACAAAAAGCCACAGAAAATATAAAAGTGGGTAGGAAAGAAGACAGCAGAGGAAGTAAATCAAATGATAAACACTAAAAATTGTTCTTTCAGAGAGAATAAGTGAACTCTTCCTACCACTGTGGGTGTCGGAGGGGTGGGGAGGAGATTATGGATGAGAAGCATTAGGTACCTCATGTGTTATCATCCCTGAGGTACAGAAAGGAAAACTGAACTACAAGCTTATTTTAGTTGTTTCCTTCAGTCTGCATTTTTACATATTTGTTTAATGCTACAAACTACAACAGATTATCACCATTTCATACTTTGGGCTAAAAATGTTTTGTCTTTGAAACAAAATCTTCAGGTTTCCATTTATAGAGCATCAACACAACTCCTGCACAAGCCTTTCTGAGAAGCATTCTTTTTCCATGGTTGGGATGCTTGATACAGTTTTATGACTTCTACTGACAAGAACAACATTTACTGTATTGTGGATTTCAACTCTTTGGAATATAAAATACTTTGAAATTACAACTCAAGCTTTACTGGAAACAAGTTAAGGGCAGAGGGGCTTTTGAAGTCAGTTTTAAGTACACTATTCCATTCATACAGATGTTTTAATCACCCACAGATGCACATGGTAAAGCTTATACTGAAGAAACTTTAAGCAGATACTGCAAAAATCCAGCCAGTATTAAATCTTCAGGATACAAGCCAAATCCTAGCTGCAGGAAAAAACCCAACAAAAGACCAAATGATACCTCCAAGGTTCCCCCAAAACACACTGCAATCCAGGACAGAAGGGACAGGACAGCCAGATTCCTGTCAAGCTCATCCCTCCCTGAGCTCCAAACCCAGGACCCTGAGTCCTCCCCTCACTCTGCTGTGGTAGAGAAACCTCAGAACTGTTATTAGGGGATGTAATGACTGACAGAGCAGAATCACCACATCCTAAGGCACCACATGCATTCCTTCCTACTCTTTCCCATAATTATCAAAAAAAAAAAAAAAGAAAGGAAAAGACAAAAAAAAAAAAGACATCTCTTGTGTAATCAGTATCTGGCAAAGAAAAAAAAGAAAAACAAGTGCAAGCACGGTACTGCAATATCAAGTACAAAGGGTTTAAAAACTGAGTGTTAGAGCAACAAACACAGAGATTTGCTGACACACAACAGCAACAGAAGGCAAATGGAAACTGCTTCTCCTTACAAGTCATAAGGAAATTAATGGGGTGCAACAAAGGGATGGGGCAGATTTAACACTGATTGAACTCAAAGAGCAAGGAATTTTATGCCTGAAGATTTTCAACAGGATCTAAATGTAGAAGGCCTTAGAAGACAAAGACGTCAGTAGGGCAATTATCAGCCATTTGCTTACTTTGAGGGTTTCCTCAAATTTCAGAAAAATGCAAAAGCATGCAGGGTCTATCTTCCCAAAACAGCATAACCAAATTCTCCACTAGTCCTAATCTTCCTCGAGTATTTGCAAATGAGTATAAGATCCTGAAGGATCCCTTCCAACTCACTCAACCTCAGGTGATTTTGGCTCAATACACTGAGGAAAGGTCCATGAAGCCCCAGCAAAGGCTACAGATCCTGCCCAGAATTCTAATGGAAAGCTGAATCTCTTTATGATGTCCCTCAGGACTTCAGAAGATGAAAGGTGATCAATACATTTCTGAACGTTTTACTTGGGGGGAAAAAAATCCTCTGTGACAAATTTGAAGAAAACAAGCTATGACATTAAAAACGTATCAGGAACCATTAGCAAACACCCATCACAGAAAAAACCTTAACTTTTACCAAGGTTTTAAGGAATGCTTGTGGCAGGGGAACTGCAGGAAAAGAGGAGAAATAGGAGGTGAATGCAAAGAGAATTTGGTAAATTAAACAAGCAGAATATATGAGACTGCATCAGACTGGAAAGTAAACCTGTCCTGCATGCCAACATTCATTCTCCCTGCACCTCAAAAGGAAGAGAGAGAAGAGTCCATGTTAAGCCCCCTTTATGAACTTTTAATTACGTGCAAAACTATAAACCAAGTAGTTCACAGGCAGCAGAATTAATGAAGCCTGATTTCCTGGCTGTGTGCTTCACAAATGTAATCTTTGGTGTCTACAACAACGAGAAATCAAACTGATTCCAGTAAGTAAAAAAATTTCTGGAGAGTGGAGGAAATGGAGAACATGGGTACATAAATCTTGTTTCCTTCGAAAACTAAGGTGAAATATGAAAAAGGCAAATTATTACAAGGTCTTGTCTGCAATAAAACTAAGACAAATGAAATAAAATACAGCCTTACAGCTTATATTGTGCATGTATGTAAGGAATACGAAAATGCACTACAGAATTTAGGATTACTGACCTGATTTCTTCTTTCAAGCCATTCATCCAGCATCCCTATTAATGATACTTTTAAAAATCCTGACTAGCCAGGAAGGTACTGCTGGTGCAGAGAAGGAGCAGTTTGCTGGGGAGGGTAACGGTGAAGGGAACCAAAGGAACGATTGCAAAGTTACCTGGCTCTCTCCCGTGCTGCATCTTCTCGCGCCTTTTCCTTCTCCTGCCTCTGCTGTTCAATCCGTGCTTCCTGCTCCTTCCTCTTCATCAGCAGCTCCTCCACCCGGGCCTGCCGCTCCGCTTCCAGGGCTCTCTTGCGCTCCTAGCCAGGGAAAAGCGAATTCTCGTTGCTCTTTTAGTCGTGAAGGACACAGGAATTAAGAGAAGCTGTACTTTAACAAACCCAGAGCTGAATTTCCCTGCGCCCCTGCAGCTCCAGGGCCGTCCCACCTGCACCGCCTCGTCCCGCGCCTGCTTCTCCTCCTGCCTCCGCTGCCGCTCCTCCTGCAGCTCGTTCAGGCGCTGCTCGTACTCCTTCAGCTTGTTCAGCACGTCGTGGCGCTTGTTCTGAGCTTCCAGGGTGTTTATAAAAGCAATTTCATTGACCTGAAACCAATCAGAAAGCGTAAGAAAAGACCCAAAAAGTTGAAATAGATTTCATCTTGGGGAATTTCATCCATTTGTTCATTATTCATTTGATAATTAAACTGGTGGGACATTTCTCCAGAATGAGCTGGAAAACCATCAATTTGAGAATAAGTCTTTAGGCTTTGTAATGATTTTTTTATTGTTTTGTTTGTTTTAAACAAGACAGTCCATGGAATATAAAAAGAAAATTTGAATTGTATCAGAGAAACAAGAAACTTTGGGTAAAACACAGAAAAGTTCTCTCCATTCTATCATCGAGACTTCATCAGTCCATTCTCTCCGTCACGAAATGTGTCATATTAAAACCCAGATGGATCAATCAGTAAAACACACAAGTGCTAGTAGAATCCAACAGGGCTTTTGAGCTAACTTTAAATACACGTGAACTGAGTGATCAAAAAAGTGAAAGTATACATAGTATGAATAAGAAAAAACCAAACAGGCTCGTGGTCTAATATTTCTTACCCATATAGCCTGTTTCATGAACATGTATTATGTTTTTCAACCACAGGACAGTGCAATACATATGAACAAAAAAGTAGTAAGAAAAGGTTAGCTTAAAAGAACTTCAATGTGTGCACTAAATAAAACAGGTAAAGAGAACACATATGGACAGACAACAACAGATCATGAAAAAGGCTGGCAGGATTATGTTTGTAACTTTGTTTACTGACTAGAATCCATTTACAGGATGGCTTTTACAGGTCAGTAAACAAGCAAGCACTGGGAATTTAGATAACCAACTCGGCAGCAACAGTTACCATGGTCTGCAGCTATCCTACCCATCAGCTGTTTCTCTAAAGCCTTCTGGCCCAATTAACCTTGATTTCCAGAAAACAAGAACCTCATGAGCCAGCAGATCCCACACAGTTAAACACACACAATATTTGAAACATCTGCTTATCTGGGGAACTATGGCAAGTGTGATTTAGTTAGGATAATTACAGAAGTCACACTGGTGTAATGGGATAGTAATCAATGTATGGCAGACTGAATTAGGTACTCTAGAAATCCTTTTAATCCAAGAGAGAAACAGCAACTAAGTAAAAAAGTGCAATCAGTTTTGTTGTGCTTATCTTGAAACACAAATGAACAGCTGCATCAACCACAGCTGAGATACAAGCTCATCATATAATGAAACAGTTTCAAGGAGATGCATGTATCTCCACCTGGGAAAAACAGACTTTAAAATAAAATACTTCATTTCTTTGTGCTGCTTTTGGCTGGATAGAGTTAATTCTCTTTGCAGTAGCTAGGATGGGACTACGTTTTGGATTTGTGCTGGAAACTATGCTGACAACACAGGGATGTTTTAGTTACTGTTGAGCAGGGCTTGCAAAGCACCAAGGCCAAGGGACCAAAGGGACATCTGAGACCACAGGACATCAGTGCAGCAACAAAACTGGGGGGAGGTTGGTGTGGGGCCACTCCTCAGGGACTGGAAATTGCTTCCTTTTGCATCGCTTGCCTTTCTTTATCATTTATCTCTCTTTGTTATATTCCTTTTTCTTTGAACTGATTTTTCTCCACCCAGTTATTAAACTGTTTCTGTATCAACCCATGAGATTTCTTACCTTTACACTTCTGATTCTCTCTCCCCCCCCACCCCCAACCCCATGGGACAGGAGGCAGAATAAGTGTGTGGTTGTGTGGTGCTTAGCTGCTAGCTGGGGTTAAACCACTAAAAATTTTATCAAAGTAGTATGAAGGAAGCAAACCAAAAAGCATCCATCTAGTGACTGCCTTATGGAATTATGTATTAAGTCAGAAGAGCACTAAAAATACTTAATTTAGAATAGCTGCCACATACTAACTGCAGGTCTCTGTCTATTCCCAGCTGCTCAACAACATCAGTGGTACAAAACACAGCAACACAACTACTGTTTAAGGACACAAAGTGCTGGATCTGGAATGGCTTTTTAACAAAGGAGAAGAAAAGTGAGCTCCCCCACGGAGCTGGAAAAGCAGAGAACTGATCATCAGATCTTCTAGTCCTCCCAGGAGGACTAGGTATCACCAAAAATGCTGCTACACTCTGTGAGGAACAAAAGCAGCAAGACAACGATCAGCTCTTTCTTTCGACCCATCTTTTCTCCCACACCAATCCACCATGATGTCTAGCAACAGCTAATTAATTTTAAGTGTATTAGAGAAAAGTGCACCACTTAGGCATCAGCATTTATCTGCTTCATGGCTCACATGTGTTCATATCTAAACTGCACTGTCCTTCACCAGCTACTTCAGAGCACTCTGAGTACAACATTTACAAAAGCATAACTATTAAATAGTTCCTTTGAAAACCAAGTCACTCACCTTAGCTTCTTCCTCTTGTGCTTTTTTCACGATTGCTTGTAGCTGCACTTCACGTTTGAATTCTGCATGGAGTAACTTCTCCTCCATCATCCTGCGCCTTTGATCTAACAATTCTTCTTTCCATTTCCTCACATCTTTCTCCTACACACAAGGAGTCAATTCATTACTAACACAACATCTGACAACAGGGCCTGAATTTTCCTCAGGATTTTCTAATCCTTGAAGCTTTCTTCACAGTAATAAAATATTTTCATGCCCTACACAAAGCCTGCCTTAAATTTAACTCGGAGTACACTGCTCCAGTTTGGTGAGTTTTACCATTTCTGTTGAATACATGCAACACATTTCTCCTCCTGTCATACCTTCCCTGAATCTGAGATTCTCCTATAAAATAGTCAAAAAGTTCATGAATTGAAATAATGCTTTCTTTAATTGCTGTGATGCACAAGTCAGCTGTGAAAACTATGTGAACTCAGACACAGATGACAACTTCATTTCACCACTAGTTTGAATCTCTAATATATACTGTGTGGAAAAAAATCCTTTCCTGCAAGGCAGCAGAGCAGCCCTTTATATCACAGAAAGCTTACCCTCTCCATTAATTTCTGAAGCTTCAGTGTCTTTTCTTCACGTAACTTTTCTCTCAGCTGTTGAGCTTTCATTTGTTTCTCCTCATGCTTCTTTTTGGATTCTGCTATTGTTCTTTTAATAAAACCAAAGAAGAGCAAAAGCAAGTTAGACAATATTAACTGACAGTGCAGCAAACATTTCTATGCCATTTAACTAAGAGAAAACAAACAGGCCACTGGAGGGCAATTATTTCCTGTAAATGTGAATACTGTTCCTCTAGACTTCTTTAGTTAGCGGACAATGAAGTACGAGCCTACTCATGAAAAAATACAGAGACATTTGTGTAGCACTTCCCACCCAGAGACTCAAAGAGAGTCGATTTTGGAGAGTTTCCAGCAGCCATGAGTTTGGCTGCCTGTTCTCCCTGGCTGCCCCAGGCAGGGAGCAAGGGCAGCACCTCTTGCGTGAGGGTGAGGAGAGTTTCTCGTGCATGTGGATCCCGTGGCCGGGGGGACGCGCGGGCTCCTCCTCCACTCGGTCTCCCCAGGAGTTGCTCTGGCGCCACGACTCACGAGCTGCACAGGGGAAAACAAAGGGGGGGATAACTTACACACACTTTTCTACAAGCAATGCCAATAATAAGGATTAGTCTCTCTAGTTCTCTCTCAGATGGGTTTCCTTGGGCCCAGGTGCAAATACAGCATCTTTAATACCTGTCCTTTTTTTAATGCTTAATTATTTTATTACACTTTTATCCAGATGATAATATAAAACTGGATTAAAACCCATAAAATTCTAATAGAGAGATGCAGAAAGAGAACTGAAGAACAATGAGACACAGAGACAGTCTGAACACAAAGTGCATCTTTCCTCAGGAAACAACAGAGAAGATGACATTACTTGGAATGTGTTGGGCAAACTTCTGAAACCTTAACTGGCCATGAATAAAACAGGCATTTTTCTAAATTTTAGATTTCCACGTTAGCACAGTAATATACAAGAATTTACCTTCATAATCTGCCAGAACATCATTCCAGTCCATAGACAAACCACAGAAGGATATGCTTCCATTGCCCATATTAGCCTGGAATTTAATATGAACCAGAGAGTAAAAACATGAACTTTAACTCGCAGGTGCACACACACATTAAACAGTGCCAACTCAGCAATATTCAGCAATGCTTCCAAACAGAACTGGCCTCCCCAAAGGCCATTGTTGTTCCCACTCTGACAGTAAAAATGAAGACTTTTGTTTCATCTACTCTTCCACAGAAGCAATGAACGTAACAAGTCTCAGCTCCCCCTGTTTTGCACCCAGAAATCAGCAGCAGGACATTGACTGCAAGCTCAGAGGGCTCTGCACCACTCAGCAGCACAGTGCTGCTGAGTTTAATAAGACTAAATACCCCTCAGTAGGGGATAATTATTATGTGGCACACATCAAACAGGTTACTTCAATGCCAAAAAAAACACTAAAAATTCTATATTCATTCTCCACTGACAACAGAGCTGTAACAGGGTACAGTACAATGAACTGGACACTCACAGAGAAGTCACTGTCATTGTCAGTCTCGATGTTAATGTCATTGTTCTCCTCTGCCTCAATCTCTCTGGTTAGCTGCTCCTCCTCTGCAATAGCACTGGCAATGGCTTCTTCATTGGCCTTCTCCAGCCGATCTGCTAACTCCTCTTTCTTAGCCAGGACTTCTGCCATGGACTGGAGGAAACATGACACCAGAAAAATTACCAAAATCAGAAGCAAGCACAAAAAGGAGGATTCCACACAGTTAACATGAATTGTATGATATTTTGTTCAACTTCTCTTATCTTACAGTTTTTTTACTGATATATTTTGTGAAAGTAGCTGAAAATACAAACCCCACTAAAAAGTGTTAGCAGCTATTAATTCAGTAACGACATGAAACACGAAATTAATCACAAAATTATTCACATAATTAAAAAACTTATTCTACCAACCCTGTCATTAAAAGCACAAAGACAGTTCTCCTGCAATTACTGTTTTAAATGCTTACTCTTAGGGACTAAGCAAGGCAGACTCTGAGACATGAGTGCATGCCATGCTGTCACCTCTACAAAAGGAACCACGCTCCAAAGTATTATTGAAAGATGGAAATTATCTGCATGAACTGTATCAACATACTTCTATCTTTCTAGTTTAAGTTCTGAAACTTTACCAGAATTAAATTCTACAACGAAAAGTATCTGTGCAACAATTTATTTTTCCCACAGTAGGTACCTCACAGGTTTTTCTACAGTTTTTACATAAGGCTAACAGCCAACACTGTGCAACACAGACCAAGCAAATGAAGGCTTAGGTTTACTATTCACTCACAAATCTAATGAGGTTTCTTACCAATCTGGCGGCACTCACGTTTGAAATATCTGCAGGATCCATGTCACTTTCAGATGCAGCTTTTTCTGTTTGATGCCAGTCTGCACAGCCAGGGCTCTGGGGGGAAGCCTCATTCATCTGCAGAGTTTTTGAGCTGCAGTCAGTGCTGGTGAGAACTGGAGGCATCTCAGGAGCTGGTTCTAAGGAATCCCCTTGCAATGCTGGGCCAGTGCTCCCGTTGGCTTCCGAGGCTGTGAACTAACAAGAGGCATTTGCAAAATTAACAAAATGGAACACACTGATTTTTAAAGTCAGAGTCAAATTTTAAGGAAATACCTGGCAACAACAGTGAGTGATGCAAATAACTTCACTTATTTCAGGTGCTCATTAACTTGCAAATGTTGGATCTTTCTACCTGAAATCTATGTATGAGATGTGTTGAATGCTGACTTTTTGGAAAACATGGAAAAGCTGTCCACAGCATCACAATTTTAATTAGCCTACTTGCGCTGACATCCTACTGCATTTCCATACATGTAACTGAAATAACCATTATTTGAACAGCCCTTCCCCATCTGGGAAGTTCACAAAAGCTCTAGCCAAAACCACCTTTAGAAAATGCTCTGAAGAAAAGCTGGAAGATTTAAGGTTAGAAAAGAGCTCGAAATGATGTACTGACCTGAGTCTTCTCAGTAAGGGGACCCTCAGAGTGATGCAAAGGATCCTTCTGTACCAGCTCTGTGCTTCCAGATGCAGCACTGCCAATGACTGAGCTCCCATGCTTGCTTTCTGCTGGTGGTGAAATGACGTTTTCTTTGTCACTGTCACCTCTGGATTTCAGTGATTCTGCAGCTGCAGGAGCCTTTGCTGCCAAAGCAGTGGATCGAGACCGAACGGGCCTCCCCCGCTGAACCGTCTCCCAGCCCTCCGCATCCTTCCGATCTGCGTGGGAAAAACACCCCTGCTCTCAGACAGGAACACTTCCCAACAGGAGCATTAGACACAACTGTTTTATTACAGCATTGCACAAGCTGTGGGAGAAAGACGCTCTCTTTAAAAATCAATGCCAAAAAAATCAGCGAGATATTCTTCAGCAAAGCTTTTTACTTCAAGGAATGCTATTGGTATTACAGACACTGGACAACTCCATCACGGGACATGTTCTGCTCCTGCAGAGTGAAGCAGCTCAGGCACAAAAAGCTGGGGGAAATGGCAAGGTGTACTTAAGCTTGCCACTTTTTCCTTGCTATTTCATGAGATGGTAAAGCACAACAAAGCAACAGCATCTGCTCTTCTCTGCAGCAACAGTAACATTAGAGGCCTTTTGTGGAAGTGCAAGTGCAGACAAAATAGCACAACTTAGCATGGAAAGCAGAAATGTGGCTCACTATCCTTACTATTCTGCCAGTGCTGACTTTACATCTTTTTCTATTTGTTTCACTCTGATAACAAAAATACTCCAATTGGTGTCAGCTTTTAGAAAACTGCTTTTCCTGGATTCCAGGAACTAGCAAAATATTGCTAGAATAGGACTGCAAGCTGAAGGAGAAAATAGAAAAGCATTTTCTTCAATTTACTTTGATTTCTATACAGCTGTTACATACAACTTTCTTATCAACATTTCTGATATTGGTACCTACTTGAAAACCATTTAAAGTTACATTTGTCTGCCTGAAGCATCAGGTGCTAGGTGTGACCAGATTTCTAGATCTCAAGGTGAACTCCTTCTCCATATGTATCATTTTTGTGGCCAGCAATTAATAGCAGCATGTAATTTCCCACACATTTTGAAACAACTGTAAGTGATGTTTTGAAGCTTGACAGTACAACTCACAAGTGTGAAAGGTAAGCTCAGGCCTGTCTATTTGCTGAACAAAAATTCTTGCAAAAAACTCAAGAACTAACTATGTATATATTGGAACTATGTGTATATTGTCTAACATGCTTTTGGCAAAAGCTGCTTTCAAGGTTGTTCACATGAAAAGAGGAGAAGGGTGTAGGAGATGACTTTTACCTGGAGGAGTAGATGCAAAAAATCCCAACACTGTTTTACAGAGGGCAATAATCTAGAATACAACTTGTATAAACAATTAATTCTCTGGATATTTCTAAAGCTTTTACTAACAAAGATAGTCATACAGCTCAGGCATAAAGACTAGAGCTGGAGCTCAAACATTAAGGTTTAGCATATGAACTGGACTAAACAGCCTTCAGGTGCACTTGAACTGCTGTCCAACAGCAGCAGTAACCAGTAAACTGGAAATGAGCCAAAACAGAACTGAAGGCACGTTCATCCTTTGCTGCCTTGGCATCCAGCATTTCACAAACACTGCTATTTAACTGTGAGGTTCTTTAACATCTCAGGATGAAACACAGCAGCCTGGCCCAACAGCTGGTGTAACTCCTGAGCTACCAGGGAATTTGACAGGACTGTACTGGAATTTATCTTTGCTGAGCAGCTCATGCAACAGCTGGTTTTACATAACCATATAACTGTTCACAAACCTCAACAATACTGGCAATGAGAGATACAAAAAAAAAAATTTGATATTTTGCTATTGAGACAGTTTCACTCTAGAAAAATTACTGTGTACTTTTAAGTAAACAAAATTCCCAAACTGTCTGAGTGAATATGGCTGATCTCTTCAGATCACTGCTGGTACCAGAGTCTGCAAAAAGCCCTTCTTTGCTCCCTCTCCTCACGGGCATTTGCACACACTTCAGTGTGTCCCACTGGCCACCACAGCAGTCAAAACACCACCAATGACCTTTTCCTTTGCCACAGACTTCCCATTTGACCCCCGTAGGCAACTTTGGCCTTCTTTTCATTTCTTCATCTTCATCTAGAAAAAATATTACCTACAGGACCTAGTGATGGGAACATACTGCCCTCTCAGGGACAATCTTCACTGCAGCCATTCTGCAGGGAACAGGGTTTATTTAATTCCCCAGGAATCACAAGCAATTTGCTGCAGAGAGCTCAGCCTGTGCAGCAGCTGGCTCTGCACCCTGCGGGACAAGGACTGCCCAGGCACCTCGTCTCCCACCCCACCCATTGGGACCACAAGGACTCTGCTCTATCTGGCTTAGGGCACAATCTGGCCAAGAAATTTCTCTGGCAAGTAACAGACAGCAGAGACTGCTCAGAAGAACTGCTAAAATCATCCAAAAAACCACCCCTGCTTTACTGCTGCAATTTTTGGGTTGCAATTCTTTCTGCTTGTCATTTGCAAAACAAGATTGTTGAAACACTTCACTTCTATTTGTTCTGAAAATTGAAGTCACCTTTTACACAAAAGCATCTTTTCTACATTAAAAGGATCAGAAGATACCCTTTCTGCTGTATCTACTACCTAAACATAATTTTACTAACATCTAGATAAGATATATTAATCATATAAATGTGTCTTAATAATCATCTTTTACTAATATCTACTAAAGCTTATTCTACCAAAAAAAGAATATTCTTGCCTGTCTTGCCTAGTTGTTCTTTGTCTCGTGACATATTTCATAGTAGTCTAAAATGACAGAATGAATCAGAATAAAATTATTCAGAGCATAGAAAAACCATAATCACACTTATTAAAGTAAGAACAAATCTTTTCATAAAAGCCATACATGTTCAATTTTTAATTTGCATTTGTTCACTGTCAGGTTCATATTTATTACCCAAGACTCAACCAAGCATTTTAATAGCCCAGAAATACTGGCATTTGAAAGAATATTGTTTGGTGACTTCCTTAAAGACAAAGCAGTTTTTAATTCAGGGATGTATTCAGACTCCTGACCTACCTGGAGTCAGTTTAACAGTGTGATGCCACCTGACAATGACAGTGCACCAGAAGATTCTGTGCATTTTCATTCACCAAGCAGTTCAGGATTCAGTCACTTCCAGGCACATTTTTAAGTAAGAGTTTGCAAAGCTAATATGTTTACTGACATTAGATCACATCTAATGAGAGACAAAGTTAATACCCAGTGAGGCATCAATCTTCCTCCATATTTTTGCCCTCTGTGTGGAATTCCTTTAGCCCAGTAACCATCTCCACAGGCTACATATCTCATGCTGGGTTTGATTACTCCCAGAGCTTTGTAAATGAATAATTCATTTGCCTGCCCTGATCATTCTCTAGTTTCATGTGAACTTGGCTGTCCCTGCCTGCTCTTGTGTTACATGGATGTGACAAGCCATCTGTCATCCCGGGGCCCTCCCAGCCTCCAGGCTCCTGGGAAGCTGCTCCATCTGGAAGAACTGGCCAAGGAGCTCACTGGAAACACCTCAAACAGAAACCCAGGCACCTGGGTGCAAGCACCTGGGGGTTCTACCTCAGGAGATGCACAGCCCCTCGAAAAAATTTACTTGCCAGTGACTTCCTGCCCAAACTCCCACAAAAATCAACTTCAGCCCCATCTGAGCCCAAACCAGGACAGCTGCCTGAGAGGGCTGGACACGCTGCAAGGTCTCCAGCCTTAGGTACATTACAGGGAACATCTATTCACAGCTAAGGACACGAGCAAGTCATACAAGAAAGATGATGATGACAGTAATAACAATAAAAACCAACCAGATTTCAAGTATGACAGCAGAAAAAAATTTAGCACTTCTCCGAAGTTCACGTGTTCTAGATTGCTCTTTGTCCTAAATCCTGTGATAACATTATTTTAATTGTAAGCACCTATTCCATTTCTCATACACACTCTAAACTTGTACTACTCATCTCACTTTTTACCACAAGCACCAGGGAATTCACAAGCAGAAATTGCTCAGACAGTAAGAACAGAGTACATTTCATATTGTAAAAAACACTCAAGAGCAAAAGACAATTTTTAAAATTCATTAAAATATTGAGGGTAACAGTAAGTTTAATGAGGGAAATGAGATAAGATGATCTAACCTCATTTAATTATGCATTCAGAAAAGGAAAGATCAAAGAACTATATGGAAAAAGAATGCATTTTCTTTCTCCCTAAGGGCTTACATAGTTAAATTTGGAAATTGCATCAACCATGACAGATACAGTATCATACCACTCATCCACATCAGAAAACCATCGTGAGACCTAATGACAATGCTGGTGGTTGAAAACCACTGGAGAAAAAGTGTCTGGGGAAATCCTGTGGCTGTAAGCCCCAGTTGGGCTTTGGGTGGGCAAGGAAGCATTACAGGAGGCAGGGGAATCCTTCCCCCAAGGCCCACACGCCCCAAACAGCTGGGAGAGCATTAGCTGGGCAAGGGCAGAGCAGACACACGAGCCTCAGAGCTGCTTCAATATTGCATGTGAAGAGCCCCTGTGGCTCCCTTCACATAAACTTCACAGATTTTCTTCTGTTTTCATCAGTGGGGATAACTGGATCTTACCAAAGTGATTCCACCTCCCTCACATAGGACAACATGCTCCTAAAGAGAACTTGATTCATTAAAAACATAACAATTCAGCCACGAGCAAATCACTGAAATTCTCCAATGCTCAAAATGTCAGCAATTAGAGATTCCTAAGAATAAACAAAGTCTAGAGGAATGACTGTTATTTCTTAAAATGAAATGTTTCAAGTCTGGGTTGCATCCTACATTTGATTTGAAGATTACTGAACATTTGTAGCCAGTACTACATGACCTAAAGGGCTTCTTTCTTTTTGGAGCTCATCAGCTGAAAGTAACATTCAATAACACAGCACAACACTGATTCTTCAGCCCTCTAAAAGCCTCTGGAAGTAACATAAAGTCTTTTGTTTTCCTCTTAGCTTCTTAAAATACATTATCCATACTGAAATACAGATCACTTTGATTCCCTGTGTAGCTAGTGACATCCTCCCTATGCACAACACCTAATAAAGGCATTTTAGCAACAGCTTGGAGCCCTGCCACTCTGTTACAAGTGACAATCACCAGAAAAAGCTTTTGTTACAAGGAACTTCAACTACTGGTTCATCTCAAAAGTGGAATTACACATCAACTACAGTGCTGAAAACGCAGCCACACAGCTCCTGCTCTCTAAGCAGCTCACTGCAACTGTACAGAGCCTATTCCGTCATGCAGGCAGCAGCCATGGACCCCCCTTCCAAGCAGCACCCCATGGAGTATGGCTGTGATGGTTCTGCTCCGAGCAGAGGAACCCACTCCTGAACTCATTCATGTTACACTGCAAGGCCCCTGGAAATGGTGTTTCACTTCCATAATATGCCACAAGTCTGCAAGTCACCATACATGGCTTCTACTACTCTTAGGTTGAACATACAACTATCTTAAATTGATACATGCACTTCATGGAACTTAAAAAAAAAAAAAAAGCAGCACACTTTTAATTTTCTTTCAGAATATCCATTTCTACATCCTGCCTGATGGTTCTGCAGAAAGTCATCTGAGAACGCACATGAAGAAAATAAATGAAAAAGAATGCATTCCTGAAGACAATCTCAGAGATCCAGTGCAAAGAAACTAATTTTACAAACCAAGTGGTAGTTTTTTTATGTCTGCAACTAAACCAATCTTTTCTAGAACAAAAGATCCTGAATCAAGCATTCTCCAAAGAGCATCTTTAGAGAAAAAATTCGTAACTAAATGTGGTAACTCTTGTCTTCCAAAAAAACATTGTTACTTCAGCATAGTTCTAACTGCACATTCTTCCAGGACATATAAAACTCTCTTGAGCTCTTCCCAGATTCCTGGACATGCATTATTCCTTATATTGTTAAGCCATCCCAACTTGCAGTCAGTTAGATTGCCAGCTTGTGACCAAAGACCTTTTGCTTCTTGGGATGTTATACACTGGTTTTAACAGACCAAACTCTAGTTTGTGAAAATACAGCAGAATTTTACCTTCACATGAAAACACACTTTTGTCTCAAACTTAACTATTGCAATAAAAGGCTTCATGAATCTTTTATCTCCACATTGAATTTAAACATTGTACTTTGCAAAACTAGGTTTAATTTTGCTTAGAACACAGGTCATCACATTCTGAATTCACTTTATCTCACAGAGTTTGTGAAAATAACTGAGGCCACTGAAGGGGACTTGCCATTTTTGCGCAGCGCCTTCTGTGCCGGCGGTACCAGGCAGGCTTGTGCTGTTGCCAGCTCAGGATTGGCAGCTTTAGTTCCATGGTTGGCTTTGACCTTATCGGCCCAACTTACACCCGAGGGAGGCAGGCATGTTGCAGAAATTGTCACTGCAGGGTTCCTAAATGAAAGTCACAGCTCTTTTTAGTATCGGGTCAGGTAACAGGAGGGTTTGTTAGAAAGCTTTATCAGAGTCTCTGAGACCATCAGAACAGTGAGAACAGAACCACCTTCCTTTGGCAAACTCTCCAGCTTGCAGCAATTTACCCTGACAAGTTGTTGTAATTTGCTCAATTAATTTGTTTTTAATAAACAAGATTAAATTTAATCGTTGTGATACTAATTTCTGAAGGCATTAATGTTTTTGTCAACCAAAGCAAAGCATAATAAATTCTACATATTAAGTCTTGAAAAATACTCATTTCAAGCCTGGCCTTTGACCATTTAGTACTCCCAATTCCTTTTCATTAAAAATAATGACCAGATTTTCCTACTCATCTTCCACATAAGTGATTTTATTTATCACATCTTTCTTGTTATCTCTTCTCCAAATTATTTTATTTTTGCATCTTCTTGCTGTTGGATACCTCTGATTGTCCCTGCTTCTAGTTTCTGTACTTTTCCTACTTTTTCTACACTGCTTTGGGGAAGATGTGAAAATGACTACAGGTATGAATCATTAATTTCTACAGAGGTACACCACTACTATTTCTTCTATCCCCTATTCCTTTCCTAGTATTCTGCCAAAAGTTTCTTAGCACCAAGTATGTCTCAGCCCTTATTTTCCATCCTATTTTCTCTCTCAACACCAAATACTGTAGCCCTCTGGAGTTGCCTTGCTTTGGGACACACAGTAAGAAGAAACAAATTTGCAAGTGTGAAGGACAGAAAACTCACCTTGCTGTTCCCTGCTCTAACACACAGAGTTTCTCATCATGTCCCTGTGACTGTGAATAAAACAGCTCCAGCAGCAATAGCAACAGGCTATTACAGACAAATAAGGCTTAGCTGAAAGACTAATTGTGCTGAGCTGCTATGTTCTAATAAAAATAAAAGAGCATTGATTTACACCAGATTCAAGTGTTTCATTTGAGTGCTTGTGCATATTTTCTCCCCAGCACCAGGCATTTCAGCAGACACCTCTCAGATGTTGTCAGGTAATTATCAACAGGTTCACCTGCAGGGCCTACACCAAACATACTCTGTAGTATTTTTGTAGAAATATCTGATTTTCAGAGAGCTCAATCCTCAGAGCTGCTGCTCAAACAGCCCAGTATCACATGTCTGCTGAGGACAATGGAAGCACTCAGGACATTGGGGCAGTGTGTTCCCAAGATCCCAACAAACCTGAAGGTTGTTTTCCAGCACACCCCCTGAGAGAGATTTCAACTGCACACATCTGTACTCTCCAGACTGAGACAGCACCAGGCACTGCTGCTCTAAATCTATGCACACTTTCCTTGAACTGCTTTCAGACATTTTCATTTCAACAAGTAAAAGATTTTTTACTGTAGGATACAACATGCTCTACATCTGAACTAGCATCAGTTTTGTCATGCATCAGAATCATCATAATCTCACTTTACACTCACTCCTTCTGACCTGTATTCACTTCTGCTCACTCAGCTGCCCATTCACATTGCACACACTGGCAATTTTAAAATGCCAGTTACAGACATTCTGACCTTTGTTTTGTAGAGAGAAGAGAGTACTAAACAGATCACATGAAATACCCTGGCAGTATTTTATCTTCAGGTCTTTGTAATGACCAGTAACTAAATGTATTACAAAGTCAGGAAAAAGTAAGTCCTTGATAGATTTTCCTTTATAGATCATGGGCTTTTCTTTTAGGAATGCAAAAAACTGCTTATATGATTTAATAAGAACAAAACAATACCTTGGTTACTACAGAAAAATAGTGCATTTGTGAGCTTTGCTTCAAATTAATCTTTATTTTAGCTTCAATAAACTTCTTAGTTGGTTTCATACCCAAAATTTAAACTCCTTCGAGCATTTGATGTCACACTAATCCTGTCTGTGGAGGGACTTGGGATCACGTGGCGTCCTGGAGACATTTTCTTTACTTCCCAAGCCAGTGAAGTTGGTCTGCAAACCCAGGAAAGAAAAGTTTAAAAATACAACTCACAATAACTTTTCCTCTGCCATCTTAAAGCAAAACTAGAACCAACAAACGCTCAGTATATTAAAGAATCCTGCTGAATTTAATCATTCATCTTAGCAATTGTTTGTACACTAACTACAAACCCTATTAGCCAGACCCATACCCAAAATAATGCCTCTTCTCAAGACTACAATGTTTATTTCAAATTCCAGTACAGAGCAAAGCATCAAACCAACCACTGGAAAGGAAAAGATGAGGGAAGGACTGGAAACATCCCCTACTTCTAAGTGACAGAAACAATGCACATAAAATGTCCTCGCACCCATTTTGTCCAGAAGGAGAATTGGTTCTACTTGCTGAAGCTCTGCTAGAAAATGAAGTTTACTGTGAACTTTACTCTCTCTATAGATTAAAAAGCTATAAATCTAATTACCTGCTTTGAGCATCAGCTTTTTCTAGCTTCTCCTGTAGCTGTATCCAATCAATCAATGCTTTGAAGTCCCTTACATAGTTATCAAGCATCATCAGGACTTCCTGAAAAGCAACCATCACATCAATCTTTCTATTTAAAAACAATCCCCCACCCCAATAAAGGAACTGAAAAGAAAGAAGGACATTTGCTATTTAGCTTTCTCATCAAAAATAAACCCAGGAAAACCCCTGAAAACAAGAAGGCCCAGATAATTGAGATTTTTATGTGAACAATCATTAAAACATTTATCCTAAAAAAAAAAGGGCACATTCTTCAAGATCTGAGTCAGCATCAATGTGTAAGGACAAAATGGTAAGATTTCCAGGAAACTAATCCTTAACACACATAAGGATACCTGTTTCATTATTTATGCCCCTTTTTTGGTCAGAGTTATCTTTTGAAATATGCTGAACATACATCACCAAGAAGGCAAAACTGCATAAAACCTAACAGGTCTGTGGAAGACTAAAATTATCACAATTCATCTGTTTGTGAAGTAAAAGAAGACAAATCTACACAAAGGCAACAGCATCAGAACCTGGGTGGGATTAAAACAAACACTGTCAGACACTATGTGGGCACGCTGCAGATTTAGTCAGAATATGCAAAATCTTGATGAAGTAGTTTGAATCTGGAACCACATGTTGGTCTCCAACAAATAAAATTAATTGTTACAAAAGGACATATCAACTTCACACTACACAGGAAGAAAATCACAGACAAAATGGCAGTGGCTGAAGAGACTCATTTCTGATTAAAACACCCTTAACTTTGAGAAACTATTGTCAGTGTCTACTGATGCCCAGCTGGCACAACCGTGTGAGTGTAGAACCTACGGTATGGTCAGATTACATCCAAAAACAATGAAAAATTCAAGGCAAGTTGCCCCTACTCAGTTAATGGCACCAGTTTTTCATGCAAGGCAGAGCAAAACATAGCATCAGGGAACTCTCAGTTGTGTCACCTGGAAAAACTACAGCTCTCTGCTGCCACTGGCAGGGAAAGGAGCAACTCTTTATATTCCACATAGCAACTCAAAAATCACTGACTGAACATGACAAAACACAGACCTAAGGCACCTCCTCAGCAAAGCTGAATATCACCAACACAGCACAGGAATGCCTCTCTCAGGGACAGAGTCTGAGCTCATGGCAGTCAGAAGGAGCAGCTTTCATAACTACTCTATTCCAGACAAGAAAAATGTGTCCCGTACCCTGTGGTGACAACGTGCTGAAAATAACCAAAATCCATGAATGAAGCTTGAATATGAAACTTAAATGAGCTTCACAGGCAGAATGTAAAGTACAGACATAATTTTATGGTGCAAGGAAAAACCCTAATGACAAAATGCTGCTGTTTCACAAGTTCTTTCCTATGCCAAAGTCATTCCTGCTGGTAATAAGATAAATTTTCTGCTCAAAGTAAGTAATTATTGGAAATTTTGGGTACGATTACAAGTATTGGTTCTTAAGTGTATAACTACAAACTTTACCAGTAAAACCTTTGACACCAAAACCAGTAAAAACACTCTCCTACAGTCCAGGTTAACTAATGCACAGCTTGCAACATCACGTCCCTTACATATTTACTTTTAATTGTCCTTTTTACAGAAAAAAGACCTCTAACACACAAAAAATGCTTTTTCATATAAAATCACATGGATTAATATTAATTTTGTTTAACTTTGAAATTCAGCTGCAGTTTTGACATGAGTATCCTTTTGACTACTCTTTATGACACACACACAGAGCAAATGCTGGTTGCTGTAAGGGAAGGGCACCACAAAGTCAGACACCAGGGAGGGAAATCAAACAGAATCCCACTGCTGATGCAGAAGTTGCTCTTTGTTTGGAAATATTCCCCAAAAATGCTAACAGAAATCTTTCTTACAAAGCAGTTGGTTTACAGCACCAAAATAATTAAGTAAAGTCTGCTACAAGAAATGAACAACTCAAGTGTCTCAACCAGTTTTTTTTTCTGTTCCACTAATAAAATTTCAGCTTTCTAATCCAATTCATGTCCATTTAGGTTAGCCCATGCTAAGTTGTGCTGACTGTTACTAACAATGAGAGCATAGAAAGCAAAATTTAATTCTGAATAATTTATTTTTCAAGTCAGCCATCTACATATTCCTCAGGAAAAAAAAAAAGAATTAACGTGAATATGAGTTATATTTCTGAAGTTAGCTGGCACAGGAAAAAAACACAACAAATGGTTTAACCTATTTTAAGGAATGTTTAGCTTCACATTATCAGAAATGATCAGAGCAGACCCATGCAGCTGTAACCCGAGCCATGTTTTATGAACAAGGGAATACAAACAAGACAAGCAGCTGGAGCGGCCCCACACTCACTGATGCACATCTCTCTCCCTAAAGCCATCAGGGCCATTCTGTCAAGCAGGATGGAGCAGAACAAAAGTGGCTCAGAAAGCGCCGTTGCAGGCACGCAGATAACTGCATATAGATGTCCAGCTAAAATTACCAATTAGCTCCCCGATGGGCCGCAGCGGCTTCGATTGGTGTGCAAGGGAGCCGGGGCTGGCGCAGGGCAGGCCGGCCGGCGCCGTCCCTTTGTCCTGTGACACAGGATCCCGGCGGCTCGGATGCAGCCCGCGCTACCCGCGGCTCTCCCGCAGCCCGCCGCGGAGCCACGGCCAACCTGCAGCACTCGAGGAGCTGCTGACAAAAGGGAACCTTTGTGGGCCACGCTGCGGCTGCACTGGAGTCAGAACAACTTTCTATCTCATTATTGCTCAAGGTCACATCCGTCCTGTACGGTTCTTAAAGAGACAGCTTGAGCTAAGTAAGAGAGCAATACTGCAGAAAAGAACCCTCCGCGGAAAATCAGTGACATGAAACTCAAACCAGACACAGTGTAACTCCTGTTACCTTCTCCCCTCTGCTCTCATCAATTTTCTGATCACCAGTTCTGCGTGTTTCTTTTTTGTTTTCCCTTCTTTTCTGCAGCTTTCATTGATCACTCTGGTTGCCATGTATTGATCTCCAAGCTGGACTTCTAGTCTGTTCAGCTGGGTGATCCTATAAATGACTTTGCAACCAACAAAGATCTTCAAGAGCAGCTACACGGGAACAATCCTCCCACTGAAATCCCATTGTAAGAACGGAATGCACTTCAGAAAGCCCTTAACCTCTTTGAAATGTCCTTTCATGCATTTATTCTCCCATTCTCAAACAAGGAAGAGGCAAACAGGGAAGTACGGAAGACTGTAGGATTTTAAGGTTACTCCAACCCAAAATAGTAGCGCATGCATCAGGGAAATTAATTCAGTCACCACATCTGTACTTTAGCTTATTGGCCAAGCTAGAAATATGGGTTCTATTTTACAAACCATGGCTACTTTATCCTGTTTCATTATCTATACTGAATATTTTAGGTTATGTTTTTACCAAAATAAACTCCATTTTTTTTTATACTGGAGCATGCTTTTAGCACACAAACTAAGTTCCTTCCTTCTGTTTTTAAATGTATGTTTTCAAGGTTAACTGGGTGTTTCAGTAATTTGACACAAAAATTGCTTCCAAAAATTCCTTGCAGCCTTTTCATACAGTTGAATTACAGATAATTAAAGCCAGCTCTGGGGTTGGTTCAACCAACATGATTGTCAAAGCAATTCTTACAGCTTTGGGAAAGGATGAAAGGAAGCAGTTCCTCTAGACAAAGGACTCTCCTTATATCAACTTCAGCATGTGACAAAAAATATTTTAAGCAAGCACATGGTCTCCTAGACCCAAGTGTTAAATGCTCCACATCTGGCCTCAGCTGCTCCTCACTGATGCACCTTCAACATGGCAGCCACAATCCCCTGCCTGACAAGGATGTGCTCCAAAGGACCACAACCATTTCCAAAGGAAATTTTCTCCAGAAGAATTAATGCAGCAGCACGTGCAGGGACTCAATCACACAAAACTTAAACACATCTATGTCTGATGTAAAGGATGGAGAGGCAGGAACAGGGACACCCAGACTAAAAGACATGCTGGCTTTTCTGAATAGATCCCCACTTTGAAAGACCTCATCCCTTTTTATCTGTAAGACTGAATGCTTGATCGTGAGCCCATTTTCTTGTCCTTCTCTGTTGACTTATCCATGGAAAAAGACAACGAATTAAAAGGTAAATGTCCATAAAGAGGCAGCAGGAATGCTCACAGAGATTTTCACTGGGCACAGACTGTCACAACACAGCCATAAGCTATTTCTTTAGGGAGATATTTACTCTTGGTAAATATCCCCAGATTCAGAACCAGAAGGTGTATTTTGTGAGTGAGTGCTCCGTGGCAGCCTTGCACTCCTGCCACACTCCAGCTGCAGTACTGGCTGTCCCAAACGCCACCAATGGCTCAGCTGCATGAGCAGGGCTCTCAGTCTGCAGGGAGAGAGTGCAATCAGTGGAATTTGCAGACCCAGGCCCAAAAGCAGCCCTCCCTGCTCCTGGGAGGCCTCAATCAACCCAAGCCCTCTACAGACATCCCCTGACCCAAAGGCCTTAACCAAAACTGATTCAATCGGTTCTTTCACCAAGGAATGCCATGCAATGTGCCTAAACCTTTAATGACAGTCTTTAGCCATCTCTTCACCTTGTGCAGTTTGTGAGAAGCAGAACAACACAACTCCACTGCTGAATTTTCCATTTCATAAGAGGGAATAAGAATCTCAAGCAAAATTAAACTGTTTTCACTGAACCAGACTGATTTAAGAAGGTATCTGTAAGCTTCAAAAACAAGAGAAGGCCAAAAGCTTCCAGAAACACACCAGAAACTAATGTTAGGTGAAAAGACAAGAGATTGTACAAGCTCTAAGTAATGCCAAACAGCAATGTAAAAAGAATATAGAACTAAATTTTTACATTATAAAATTCAGCTTTTTTGAAAGGAAAAGAACAGCTGAAGCTGTTAATTCATTCTAGGAGGAAGAAACCCCCAAAATTAAATTAAAGGTAGCTTGATATTCTTCTATACTTGCTGTATCATTAGTTGTTGGATCCAGTTGCTCAAACTCTATCAATAAAGGGTTTACCTAAGCATGTAGTGTTTCTATTTATACACACACACACACACACACATATAAATACAAACTCAGTTGCTGAGACACCTGAAAACACCATAGAAGAACAGCAGCTGGAGACATTAACCAACACTGACTACAGAATCTAGCCTTCTACCCATCTACAGATCTTTTGGTCTAAATACCTTTTATCATCCAGCAGGAGATTTAAAGGCATTACCATTTCTGCTCTGCCTACACTTGCACCCAAACCTAGAAAACAGTAGGTAAAATATTCATATAAACATCAGACACACAAAAACCCAGCTAAGACAGAATATCTACACAATTTGCATTGCAAATGTTGAAGGTTACAGCCATATCTACTAGGACATATTTCATCTTTTATCACTATTGCACAAGCTGATTTATGTACAGTAAGATGATGCTTAAACTTGAGAACCCTTCAGAATTATTTCAGAAATAATTCACCCATGTTCATTACACCTCTCCACACAAAGCATCCAAGCCATATCTATATCTACATACATGATTTGAGAGTTCTCAGTTCCAAATCAATAGCAGAATACCAACTTCAGCAGAGTCCAAAGCTGAGAAAATACACACAAGCACTGATCCTCTTACACACATTGCCACTGTTTGGATCCTCACCACAACCCTTCCGTCTGCAGTTTCAACCACAAACAGCCACCAGAGTCCCCTCCCACTGGGGAGCATCAAACATTTTCAGTGACAACACAATCGATAAAACTGCAACAGCTCGGAGGACAGGGGAGAGCACAAGGCACTAAATACCAAAAATCCCCCAACTAACTAACACTTTTCTACCAGGTCAAACAGAAGATGTAAAATGCCAGAAGTTGTCACGTTTCATTTTACATGGGTCTTCTTAGAAGACAACCTTTATATAACTACAATGGTTAAATGGAATAGCACCTGCCCATTTGACCGAGACTGAAGTTTAAAGAGTCAAAATTAAGGAAGTTTTGATAAAGTGAATTTATCTTAATTGAAAGGATTTTTCAACATACCACTTTAAAAAATGAAGGAAAGGTTAGCAGTGGGACCATTTTGGTTTCTTATTTAATACTATTTCCCACCCGTGTCCAAGAGTCAAAATGGGAGAAACTGGACTGTCTGTCAAAACCACCATAAAATAATGACAAATAACAGAATGTATAGAAGAGAAACATTATTAGTAAAAATTCTTTGCAAGACTAAGCAGTTTCACACTTCATAACTTAATTAACAGAAATGACAGTAATTTATCAAACAAATAGTCATAATTTAACAGTAACCTGCAAAAGAAAATCCCAGACAAAAGACCACAGCACAAACACAGATTCCAGGTGCTTAGGTAAGGTGCACTTGTGCTGAGAAAAAGATTTTTTGAAAGGTAAGAGTAACATGAACATTACATAAGTTTCACAACATTTGACACTGGACTGGCCTGTTTGCTCATTTTTGGTTTTTTTCACCTCTGTTTTGCAAACAAGTAACCTGATCCACACAGATACATACATCATTGTCAAGAGTCTGCAAAAATGAGGACTTTTCACTCAGGCTCCAAAAGCAGATCGAGTTGCCCGATTAAAATGTTGAATGATATCTAACCCCAAAAGATGTGATAATGACACAAATACACTTCTGTTCTTTCAGTCACAAAAGTTTAAAATGCTAATTTAATTACAATGCAAGGCTGGCTGACTTTCTCAAACCAAAAAATTCTACAGAAAGTTTCCTGAGCAGGAAGACAGTTCAGCAACAGAATGTTAAATTGTGTTAGACCAACCAGAGATTTGGAAGCCTCTGAGCTACTGTTCAGTTCTCAAAGCTGCTTTCAATGAAATGTATTTGTACACTAATCTCAAAAGCAATTTGGCTGTGTCTGATTACAGCAGAGAATGAGATGCATAGGATAAGAAAAAAGTTTACTTAAATCGATATATGAATTTTTTTACAGTGATTAGATAATCATTTCCAGAATGTGTTGAGTTTCCAGCCATGTTTAATATGAAAACAAAGTCATCTCTTTAACATTTCTTTTATAATGTATTCTGACTTCTCTTAATGCTTGTGATAAATTCCATTGCCAAAGCATGAGTGATTTTTATTAAATGACAAGGGTATTTCTAAAGACCTACTAGAAAATCACAGTAAAATGTGAAACAGATGCACAAGCTCTAACAAATCAGGTTATTTGAAACTGGGAAGCGTCTTACAGTGACATCCCAACGAGACATTGCTTACACTCGACCACCAATCACTTCCTTAACAAAGGGAGAATGAGAAGAGTGATAACTATCACTGCAGAAAGGGAGCAGGGCGTAATGAAGCCACTTAACAGCAAGCAAATGAATGTGAAAAAGGCTGAACTACAACAGTGCCACCTACAGTAAAGGACATTACTGGGAAAAAGAAATCAATCAGTGATTAGTCACAAAAATAACACAATCAGAACTCAATGAACAAAATCTGATTTCAGCAAACAGCTGAGCTCTAATAATATCATGTACAACATGACAAGTTTCATACACTTTAAAAATTAGTCCTTGCTCAAGATGAAAGCATTTTCTTAAATATGAATACATATGTCCTCAGCTTTCCTATTTAGAAGCCTATACAAACTGCAAATGAAAAAGTAACATGTTTCTGAAGCACTAATTCTTCATTTACCTCTTTTCTAAAATATAAAAAAAGCCAGACAGAAGGCAGATGGGCAAAGGACAGTGAAGCATTACCTTGCATTCCACCACGCTCTGGTCTGACTCACAGGTGACATAGATTTCATCGACCGCCCTCCGGAGGTTGTCAAAGAGGAACGCCCAGTAGCGAGCCCGCAGATCCACCTTCCGCGGCTGCCTGCTCTTCGTCGGGCTTTTGTCAAAGTTTTTGTCTCCAGCTCCTGCTGCTGTTAATTTACAGTCCAAGGTACTGTTCTGAAAACAAGAAGGTACAAGGGGAAAGGAGAACAACAAAAGGAGTGTGGTAACGAGTCGGGTTTCTGTGCAAGACACCTTTCATCAACATATGGAAACACCTGTAAACAGGAACGTCTCCACTGAAGACAACTGCAGCACTGCACTCACTTGAGTTTTCTAACACACGCTTTCTTAAATATAGGCAGCACTTCTGTTCAACTAGATTCTGTTTCTTTGACAGTTATAATATTTGCATTCCACAACAGTTTGAGATACTCTGCCTCTCAGCACACTGGAAAGAGACATTTTCTAATTACATATCCCCTATTACTTTTTCTGACAGATGTGTATATCCAGAGGTGAAAACAGCATTTTACTAAAAAACATACCAGCAATATTCCACCACAGGGAAGTTCTATTACCAAGACATTACATGTAACTTGATTGTTTTTAAACTCTCATTAAAACGTGGTAATGCCAGTGAAATGCACCCTAAAACACAGACTTAACTGACCCAGTACTGCTTTGCTGCACAGGTGCAGGGGACAGCCAACATGCTAAATGGGATGGGTGTGCAGGTTATTCCAGAGAGTTCTGAAACACCTATTTGGCTAAAAATACCAAATCACCACTTGGTTCTGTGACACTGCCCTTATTAAACCTAAACTTCTCTCCCACAGAAGAAAACAAACTGTCAAAGGCTGCCACCATAAGCTTGTGCATTCCATAGCCAGTGGACAAGCACCCTCAGTGAACACCAAGTGACACCAACTGTGTGCTATGGAGCTATTAGTTACCTGCTAAGGTAGTCTGGTTTGGGTGGGCTTTTTACATTCATGGATTTAATAGCACCTTTAAGGTAGTTTTGATGCACTGGTCCACTGAGGCCTGTATCTGCAGCACATCAATTCTTACTGGAGTACTCTTGCAGGGCCAAGTCCCATTCTAAATGCTCCACTTTGGTGACTGAATAAGAACAGCCAAAACTGACACCACACATGACAGTACACAGCATTTATAATTAGAACATCTAATCACTAACTAGAAACATTGTAATTTTCAAAACAATTGGCTGGGATTCAAACCTTTTTGTCCTGTACCACACACCATCAAACAAATTCCACTTTGCACTTAGGAAGGGAGACACAGTGCCCTTAGAATGGTTATGCTCTTATCTGCTTTTGTGGTGAGAGGCTAATTTTTCTGTAAGTTGCAGAAGAATGGGCACCTGATTTACTACAATCACACCAACATCTCTGCTACCCTTACATATATCTCCAAGTGCTTCAACTGTACTCCAGATGAACCCCAGCTAATGTATGCATGAGAGTCATGCTCAGAAAGATGCATGGCATAAACAACCAATGAAAAGCAATTTCAGAAGGGTTTCATATTTTTTCTTCCATTACATAAGTCACCTTTTAACAAACTGCTGGGAGAAAAGAAGCTCCTAGGCTGAGGCCTTGTGTAAAAACATTTAAAGCAAAGCTTATATTCTGGCTAATTTATAGCTCCTTGAAACTACTGTTTATAATGAAGCAAGCACAGGTACGGAATCATAAACAGCTACATTAAAATAACAGCGCTACCTATTGCTGTCTGTATTTATAAAATGTGACCTCAGGAAAGTGATTAGGTTTACAGTCATTCAGATAATACTGTTGATAAAAAGGATCAGTTGTTTTGGAATGGGAAACGTGCATAATTCCCACTCTTTGAAAGATACATGTTGAAACCTATCTTTAAAAGACAATGTCACGGAATATGTTTGATATTTAGCAATAACTGTTATCCATCTGCTGTATTTGGCATCCATTTATCTTCCCTCTTATATGTCAGCCATATTTTAATGAGAAAAACACCTTGTGTAGGCTCTGTAAGCCACAGCAGTTCCATCATTATCCTGCAAGCAGACTTTCAGGGTCTCAGTAAAACCTAAGCAACATTTACTGCTACCAGTGTTCCAGCAGAACACCTTTGAAAGCATAAAACCCTCTAACCTAGCTGATTTCTTGTAGACACTATCACACAAGCAGGTTAGCATTAAATTAGAAAAAGTATTTTAACTTGCAGCGATAGTTCAAACCTTCCAGAGCAGAAGATGCAAAGCTGATGTACCTTTGAAGTTAACAGACATGGAAACACCACTTCTTACATCCCAAGTAACCCAGCATGGATGATGAGTGATATTAAACTGAATCTCTTTGTGCTTTTTAATTTGTTGTTTGTTTTTTTTCCTTATAGTTTCAGTAACTTGCCTTGGATTTGTGGAAAGTATGCAATGTATATTTATACTCCGGGGATGCCAAAATTTATTGAATGTATATTTGCCAGCACCCTCCTGAAAGGAAGATGAGGTTGGTAAGATCATATGAAACAGCTCTTGTAAGTTTATTTTCTTGAGATTAGTGGCCCATTTATTTATATGTAAAGGAAAATTAAAAGTGAAAGCTCAACAAAACTAAGCCAAAAAAGCCACCAATTACAGGAGTATCCAGTGTCTGAAAAGCAGCAGAAATGAAGGTGCTGAATGCCAAATTGAGATGCCAAGATGCACAGACACTCAGCAGTGTTCAAACCTTAACTGAAGCCACCAGGAATGCACTGTGCCAGTGACAGGAGCTTCAGCACAGCAATCCCATGCTGAGTAGCAAGCAAGGTTTCTCCTGAAAGCTCAGGGTTCACCTAACCCCCAGGTCACACAGAACCCAGAGTGCACACTGCTTTCCTGCTCAGGGTTCACCTAACCCCCCCCAGGTCACACAGAACCCAGAGTGCACACTGCTTTCCAGCTCAGGGTTCACCTATCCCCAGGTCACACAGAACCCAGAGTGCACACTGCTTTCCAGCTCAGGGTTCACCTAACCCCCAGGTCACACAGAACCCAGACTGCACACTGCTTTCCACCTCCCTGTTCTGGGGCACACCCTGGGAGGGAGCCCCAGGCACACCAGTGACACCCACCTGCCACACCAAGGGAGCCAGCACACACCGTGCTTGCAAATGCAGCCGTGTGTGAGCAGAGAACACAGCTGCCAGACTGAACTGGGAAAGCAATGCCTGCATTTTAAAGATGCAAATACATCTCTATGGAAGCAGAACATTTTTTCTTTTTTCAAAAAATAACATCTTCCACATGCTTTATTACCAAATTCTGACAGGCTGCCTCAAAACATTAAATGGCTAAAGTTGTACTAATGGCTAAATCCATGAATCAAAGAAAAACAGTGGTTAAAAATATTAAAGATGAGGAAAGATTGAGGTATTACTTTATTAATGCAATAAAGGTTGTCATTCACAGAGAAAAAAAAAAACCTGAATAAAAATAGGAGCAGTTTCTTCTATACAATTCTCATTCAAACTTGCTTTCCAGTCCTAACTCTTAGAAATTTTACTCACCTGGACTCTTCTCCAAATTAAGATATACTGACTTGAGCCACTAACACATGAGGTCAAGAAATTTCCTTTAACTACAACTTGGGAAAAAAGGCAGCCCTTGTATAAGCAGCCTACTTCAGCAAGACTATCCTATATCATTTTATTGAACAGCACTTTCCTTAAAATAACTTCAATGCCAATAAGTCATGTGTGCAGAGGCTGGGAAATGCCAAAAGAAAAGGCTGAGGAAGAAAACCTAAATTCTGGCAATTTTAACTTCTGAATACTTGACTTTGAAACTCATATGCTTTAAAAATACAATGTATGTACAGTTTTAGAAAAGTATTAATCAGCCACCAATATACCAGTGATCTCACAGAAAAACAGCGCCATGTCATCTATTTTATGTCACAGTAAGAAATGAGCAGATACCTGTTTTGCAGTCTTGTGTGCTCCTTGAGTCACCCTTTTTGTTTTTCCCCCAGACTGCCATTTCGATTTTCCTGTGGGAGAAGCAACTGTTTTAATCAACAATAATGATTTTAATTAAATAGAGCACTCTAAAATGCACATATCTCATCTTGCAATGTACCGAGAGGGGCACAATTTCTGAGTTAAGAGGTTTGGCAAATTTTACATTCAAAATATATATTCCACTGTTTAGAATGTGGACAATGCCAGAAAACACTAGAGAATGAAAAAAATACAAGAAAAGCAAGACACACAGACTTCATTAAACAAAGGTAAGCTTTGAGTTCTCAGTGCCTCTAAAAATCATATAATTACAATCTACATGTCAAACATGATACCAGTTTTCTATATAAATTTTAAGTCTGCTTTTGATTGATTGCTCAATCAGCTATTACAGAATTAAAACAAGAAATATATTTGTTAGGAAAACCAAATGATTTAGCTCTTCTGGAGCTGTTCTGCCAAGAGAGATGGGAAAAAGCAGAACTTAGGTCAGGATTTAGTTCATCAACATTTAGATAGCCAAAGGAAGAGAGAAAAACATTCCCAGAACACAAGTCATTCTCCTTTAGACATGAAATCCCTCTCAAACATACCTGTCTTCCTCCACTGTTTACACAAAGCGACTTTAGCAACTATGCTTCCAAAATCATTTTAAGTTCCCCCAGTCAGAGGGGGTGATTCTATGTCTCAGTGCTGCAGTGGTGGCAATTAACTGATTTAGGGTTATCTTTGCATTAAAAAATCTGTTAGCCTAGATCAACCTGATCTGTGTGCACTTAATCTTCGAGATTTGCTATAGGGTTAGTGTAAAAAGAATTCTTCCTCCAAGTATCTAAACTTGCACAGCACAAAAATCATAGGATCCAATTACCAAAAATGTAAGCAAGCTAAGACAAAACAGTAACTATGGCCAGAGTTTTCTCTAGCAAAGATTACATCCAAAGAGAAGTTTCAAGATTATTTAGCTGGATGAAGCCAAGCAAAGCAATGCATTAGTTGAATACAGTCCTCCCTAGACCATGGAGATCATTCTTAAATTTCAGAATTGTCCACTTGAGTTTTTAACAGTTGAGGCCAAATTCCCAAATGCAGCCCAGCTGTTTTACATTGCTCTGGTTATGTAAAGTAGCTGCAAACCTGCCTTAATCAAGCAGTTGTACAGATGGTTTGGATCATTGGCTATTCCAGGCAGCAAGGCTTTTAATTGAAAACAAATTAAAAATTATTTGCTTGATGATTCATTTTTAAAATGCTACATTAGCCAAAAAACAGGTATAAACTAATATACTGAACTCAATTTAGCAGCATTCAGGGAAAAAAAAGTCATTCAGGTACTACCTGTATAAAACCTTCCTAGTCACTAAAAAGTTTGAACTGGGGAATAGTTCCATGGTAGACTTCTGATAGCAGAAGTATTTCAACCACCCACATCTCTCTTCTGATGTGATTCACATTCTGCAAAGACAAGGTTTTGAAGGCAATGGCATACAGGACTTGCACAGTGGAAAGGTTTGCCACAAATAAGGGTTCACTAAAATTAAAAAGGGGCAGAGAACACATCAAGTTGCAGACTCTTTAGGGTCTATAAAATCCAGAATAACAATCCATCATCTAAGATCTGTGAAATGTCTGAACAAGTCCCTTCTAAAGACAAAAGCAAGTTTCCAGGCGCTTCCTATATGGGGCAGACATTTAGATGCAAAATAGCAGGTTTTGCAAACTTAATATAGTGTGGGGCAAGGACTAACTTTTTCTTAAGGTGTGTAGGTCTGAAAACTGCGTTTCAGCAGCAGCCATGTTTTCAAGCTTTCTTGCTCCTTTCCTTGTTCATTATTTTACAATAATGGCTCTGGTAATGAGAAGATTATTTCTGCTTGTGTCCCTCTATACTCCCAAGCAGTGGCAGCACTGCTCAATGGCTGTTTGTACGTTCAGGGTGACTGGTGTGTAACTGGTGTGTAGCTACACCATGCTGGCATTGCTAAGAGATACAGACTTCACTGACACCTGAAGGGCACCCCCTGGTAGCAACTGACTGAATTGTAAGGAGAGAGCAATTGTGACCCAAGAAGATCATCTCCTTTTGCTATTAAGTTGCCCATGTGGAATATATAAAATATCTAAGTTTTGCAGCATTGGAGGAGCTACAGCCATATTTTACACTAGAAGTCCATTTCCTCCCTGTCTGGTGTTTAAATACAAAGCACACAGGGCTTTTGATTTGTGAAGTCTTCCTGTCCAAAAAGCAGAGGTGCCAATACTTGCCAAACACCCCCACTGATAACCTATTTTTGAAAGCTATTTTTTACCTAACAACCTCAACAACCATCCTGCTCACCTCTCTCTTTTGGACAGTTTTACTGGTATGGGAAATGTGGGAATTGCCTGCACATTTAGGAGTTAATTGCTGCCTTCCTTTCTGTCCTGGCTATGGCAGAAATCAACTGCATATGTTGTTTCAATGTCTTTGACACTGTTCATCATCACACCCTCAGCAGAAAAGGTGATTTTCAACTGAGGAAGCATACTGAAGCTTCTAATCCTATTATGAACCACATCTTCTTACAAGTTTGTAGAGCAGCAGTAGATGCTATTTTTCTAACTGTACTATGCTGAGGATATGGAGAGATGACTGCCTTCAAGCATGGACATAACCAAAATCTCCATGTTTTCCCACCTCTAAACTGAATTACAGCAATATATTTTGCACAAAATTAATTTTATAAATTACTGTCAGGGTGTCATCCAGAATATAATGGCCCTGTATTCACCTACCTGCACTAGACTGGATTCCCATTAGTTCCAGTGAAATTCAAGGTTTGAAACTGCTGAGCCTTTAAGAGTCCCCTTCCCTCCACACCACATTCTGCCAGGTCCCATCAGACCCATGCTGCAAGGGCTCACCACAATGTGTGCACTCAGGACTCTCACAGTTCCCCACATGGCCAAAGTGAGACAAATTTCATGACTTTGATCACATCTCACAAAACTTATTTTCTGCAGCAGTCTCTTGCTAAAACAGGGGAATATGCTGCAAGCTCCCCAAAGTGTGCCAGGTACCTTTCAACCACTAAAATATGTTTCCTTACCCTGAAATGCTTAATCTGCAAATGAATTTTGTATGGCAAGAGCCCAAGTGATTTTAAACAAATAGGAAATAGGAAGAGAACAGTCACAAATACAAGATTTTCCAATTTTTCTACACATCTCAAAGTTCCAAGGGTATCTTACCATCTATTAACATTTACATGTCAAGCCTCTGCAATTTTTTAACTGTTGCTAATATCATACCTTAGATTTTGTAAAAAAATTTGTGTGTAGCTGCTTATCTACATTCAGTGCCTCAAACTTAATTCTAGGCATGTGAAATAATTACAAAGGAAAAAATTCTGAAACCCTCCATTGGAATTATCACAGCCTTCCAAAGTGGGCAAAAGCAATGTGACTGCAATTGGTGACTGATGGCCGCAGGTTCGGGATGCAAATTCCATTCTGGAGACAGAATACCAGAATAGTGAATTTTTCTGTTTCAAGACTCCTCCTGAGACACCAAGCTAACAATAGGGTTGATGAGTTTATCCACCAGAATCTGCTAGGTACTACTGAATTCTGTGAAGGAGTAGCTGAATTTCAATGGTTGAAAAGTGTTACAGTCTCTCTCTCCCCTAGACCATCACCACCGTGCCTGGGATTTTGTCATGGCATTGATCTGTATTCATAATTAGAATTTCAGATCTGACATAACTAGGGTGCACACTGCTCTGACACACACAACAGACCTATCACCTGCCATTCCAGAAATCTCTTTCCTTTTTAAGGAAATACTGCTTACTGGCTGGAACTATATATTAACAGAATGGAATCAGGATTTCTCTTTTATCTATGTAGGCTATATAAAATACACAAGTCTTTCAGAGCAAGAGGAAAAAATGGGAAGAAGAACACAAGCACACAATTTTTAAAGGAAATAGAAAAAGGATACAAATGGAAAAGGTGAATTCAGCATTTTAATTAATCAATCCTCTATAAAACCCTCTATAACCCTAGTAATAAAAAGTGCTCATACCTTCACTGTGTCTGGAAAAAAAATCTCATTATGAATAACAGTATATAATTTAAAATGTTAAATCACACACTGGTGCTGCCAAATCAATACCTCTGAACATTACGAGCAGAAGAAACTGCCCAAACACAAAATTCTGCTTTGCACAGGAGAGTGGCAGGATTGGCTCAGGCACCCCGAACCTTTGGCCTGATTTACACAACCTTGAACAAGTTAGAACTGTCCTAATGCACAATATTGCTGTGTCAGCCCTCAGGGACACAGCACATTGGAAGGATCAGTAAAAAATGAACCAGAGCTCAGTGACACTGACATAAACACCCCCCACGCCAGGGGTCAAGAGATAAAAGATCTGGCTCTGCCAGGCTTTCACTAACCACAAGTTCCTTTTCACAGAGAAATTTTTCATCAGGCAATAATCATCAGATCCTTTGCATTGTGCAAAAAGGTCAGCTTATAATTTAAGACATATTAAAAAGAAAGCACTACTGACAAAGTTTAAAAACTACAATGGGGCTAAATATGACCAAAAGAGGAAAATGAATACAGCTACTTGGATTTTAATTACTGTACATAAGTACTATTTAATGAAAGCTAAAAATTCACTTTTGCATTCATTTATCATGGTTTAGCAGAATTTGTTAGAGCAAACATTCATCTACACCTCACAGACATTTTTAAGGAAAAAGTGTTAAAGTTTTTAAAATAATATTACAAGAAAGGTAGTATTCAAAAATAACAGACTATTTACACAGAAAGTGAATCAACCCACAAGTTGCTCAAAACTACTACTGGAAATACACTGCATGTTTCTTTACCACACACATATTCACATCACTACTTTCCCCAGAAGCGTAATTTGGAATCTGGAAGTACTTTGGGCCCCAATTTTACTCTGCTTAAAGACAGTTTAAACTTTGCATCAGACATAGGGTGAATTATCCTGCACCTTAAGACACAACATTTGTTACAAATATCTTTCCCATAGGCAGACTCACAGAACAGCTGAGGTTGGAAGGAACCTCCAGAGATGGTTTAACTCAACCTCCAGGCTGCCCAGAGCTATGTCCAGGGAGGTTTTGAGCATCTCCAAGGAAGATGATGCCCACATTTTTCAAGGCAACTGGTTCCCATGTTCAACCACCCTCACAGCATAAAAAAAAATTTACTTTTAGACACTTAAAAGCTGCAGCACCTGGACAGGGACATGCAGCTACAAAAATATTTGAGATGAAGTTCTCAAAAACAGCATTCAGACATCTGGAACAGCTTGAGTAGGATAAAAATAAAAGTCAATTCCTGGCTCCTAAAGTCATCATACCACAAGAGAGTATTACAACAGTAATAAAACTGTTCTGAGGACTTGCATTACGGAAAGCTGTCCCCACATATCCCCTTCATTAGAGAGTCTTCAGTGGAATTTACCAAAGCTGAATGATCCCAAAAGAAACTTCCGAATTTCTTTGTTTTTGAACACAGTGAGCAATTTGTTAGATTGTTCTAAGTCATCCCTACAGTTCTGAATTCCCCAGTTACAAGAGATCACTTTAGGACAACATCATTGTGTTACACAACTATCTTGATAATATCAGCAGAAGAAAACAGTCTTAGATGTTACTTAGATGCAGACAAATTAAAAGAGTTTTTAAATCTGCCACTGGAAGGTTTTACAAAGTTATCTGCCAACTGCAAGGCACATTTTGTAACAATACTTCTAAATTACACTATGTATGCAAAACAGAACATTTTTAAATAGAGAAATTTTACGTAAGGAAAATATTTCCAGATGAGCAATTCCAGTAGACAGAGGAATGGAAGTGCAAAGATCTGGAAGGCTGTTAAACACATACCATCATCTTCCTTGTTTTCCAGTGGGACACTCCAGGCAATCAGGTTCCTTGCTGTCCGTCCCTCTTCTGCCACTATTTTCCTCACTTTGTCATGGCTGTTGGAGCGTTGGAAAGAAGCCTGAAAACAAGAAATACATGGATGGGCATGCAGGAAAGAGAAATCCTTGGTTTGACATGTTGATTTCATCCAGTAAGCGGTTACACCATCCAACGTGGTGCTGAACTTTCCTCAAATATCTGAAACAGGTGTATGCATCCATTTTCATCGCCATTCTTCTGCACAGAAGCAGATTTACTCATCAGCATGGCATGGGAGTTACTACCCAGCCCTCAGGATGGGTACGTTTAGACCACATCCCTTTCATTTAATTGCTTGACAATGCTGCTGGGACATCACAGCAGACTTCACAAATGTTTTAATTACTCTGTGTCAATTAGAACTAATTATACAAGCTAAAGGCAGCACGAGACCAAAATACATGTGTTGGCTGATTGCTGAGAGCCTGGAGAAAGGCATGAGCTGTATGGGAACCATCTGAAACATGAATAAAATCCCAGCTCTCTCACTGAGCAGACAAGAACCTAGAAAGTATTTCCTGGCAACTGTGATGGGCTGTTACTGCAAAGCTGCAACCAGTCAAAGACAGAATAAGAGACACTGGGGATGCACTTCATCTACCTAACAGACACAGTTCTTTGCACTTGTGAGATGCACCATCACAAGACATTTAAAACCAAGGGCATTAAGAAGTATTTGTATCAACTGACAGATGTCAACCAGACAAAATCTTGCCTCTTCTGCAGTGTAGGAAAGTTAATTCTCAGAAAATAATTTGCAACAAAGCCAAACTATGTACGGTGATGATAAACTTATGTCCCGTGATAGCACAAAACTGCTGACCACGTTAGCTTTAAACACTGCCCAACTTAACCCTAAAGAAGTTAAACAAACCTAAGAATTATTTTAGGCACAAACAGACTCATTTTCTATAGAACTAATCAGGAGGTAGATTTTTCCTCTTTTCATTTTTACCATCATATGGCTCAAGCCTGCAGCCACTTCTACATCTTTAGAAAGAAAATACAGTCAAATTACACTAAAAACAAATATAGAAGATGAGTGGCTAGAATTTTTTAAGGCAGCAGGAAACATAACACAGATGACAAACTCCTTTTACTTTAATGCTAATCTAATAGTTTTTAACTTGGGTTTCTCTCATCCAGATGTCCTCAGTTGCCTTTTTGGAAGTCACAGTGTGCCATCTAGTGCTTCACAGACCTGCCCAGAGACACGACCAGGCAACACAACAGAGGAAAAAATAGCACTGCTGAATCTGTGAAGTTTTAGAAAACAGAGCAAAATTACACACCTTGGCCCAATGCAACTCAAATAAAGCAAATAAAACCCCCAGAACCTGTACAGAACTGGTTCTAATCTATCCTTATTCTATACAACTCATTGCCTATTCTTGCTAGGAATTTTTATTAAGAGTGACCATTTCTGCTGCAGCAAGTTTGGTCTGCGTTTTTAATCCCTTGTTACTTAATGACATGACTTTAAAACTTTGCATTAGTCCACAACAAACTAACTTCACAAATTATTTCTTTTTATACAAGCCAGAAAAGCTTAAAAGGAAGCAATAAGTATCCCATCATGACATTTCAAGGTATTTTGTATAATGACGCTAGAGCCTAACTTAAAATTCTCATTTCTGTAACGTGGACATCAGTCAAAAGGGAGGCCCAAGCAGGAGCCAGCAAAGAGGAGCTGCACAGCCAGAAGTGAGAATCATTGTGCCAAAGGCAGGAGTGGCTATGAACAGCCTTTTCACTTGACAAGAGCTCACTGCAGCCCCCTCCCTCGTGCACTGACCCCTGGTTTTTGACTGCTCCCTCACCCTGAATCCCTGCCACTTGCTACTCAGCTATCCAAAGAAGTTTCCTTCTGCCACGTGCTCTGCACACAATCAGCCCTCAGGCCAAAGGAGGGACCAGAAACTGCTCAACCTTAAACAGCAAATGCTTACTATTTAGCCTGTACTGCTTCTGGTCATGGCTCTAAACACTAAAGGACCTTTTATGAGGATTCTTTTTTAAATTATGTTCATAGATATAAATACATTGAAGCAAGCTGAGCAAAATACATTAAAACAAACCGAGCAGTTTCATCCACTGCATTCCCAAAGAAAAGTCATTCAGCTCTAAGCTCAGCCCCTTCTAAGAACACCACACTGTTGAATGTGACCAAACACTGAGGTCTTACACTACAGCACAGGCTGGAGGAAAGCAGCTTAAAATGGGAGTCAGCTGAAAAAGAATGAATGTGAAAACCCCCATATACTGACACAACTAGAAATTATGCAAAACAGAAGAAATGCTCAGATTTATTCTACTGTAAAATTCCTTTTGGAAGGTTCCTCTCTACAGTGTTAATGAATAACATTTATTAAGCTCCTAGAATCAATACTTCATTTGTAGAAGGTACAAATGAACTGATTTATTAATTAATCCCAACATGAAAAATTAGTTTTTCTTGCTGTTGAAAAAATACCATACAGTATAATAGCTACTGAATGTCTTACCATCATGTTATAGCCTTCCTCTGCATCAACAGGCTCACTTAGTACGTTTTTGGATGACCCCATTGAGTTTTCATACCTGTGTCAAAAAAATGCAATTAATTATTTTACCTTAAACCACTTCTAAAACTACTTTTAGCTTGCTGGCAGCATTTAGGTCATGTACATCAGATGAGGACAGTAAGGTTGCCAGAAGATAATTTTATTTGTAAAATGTTTGCATTGCTCCTTACTAAAAATAGCCAAAAGTCCAAGAAGAAAACAAAAAGGGATTGACACTACAGAAAAGTGTAATTTTATATGTGTTTAGACAGTAAACAGTACAAAGACTATCAAAACTCTCAAACAAACCATTGCATGGACTGCTCTAGAACAGTGATGCAAGTAGAATAATCTTTCCTGTGACAGAGAACTGGGCAAGTTGGTGATCAGTTCAGAAAGAAAAACGAATCAGAGATGCACTAACAATCACCTCAGCTAATTAATGATGAATAAAATGAAACAGAAATTTCTCTTCTCACGTAACTGTAAGATGTGAAGGCTCCTGTACAAGTTAGCTCTGGCAAAGTGAATACTTTATGCAGCTGTAACACAGAACCATTGCCACAAATGAAGAAGGCACACAGGGGCAAATATTTATAGGTTTATCAAGAATTTCCCGAACGGTGTTAACAATTCTGAAATAAAGTTAAATCCTTGGCTTTAAGGTTGACAAATTCCAAACAGGTGCTGATTTGAGTGCAGTCTAATCTTACTTATCTGAAGAATCAGACACTAAATGGAAATTAAAGACACTTCTAAATTATTCAAAATCAGGTAAAAAAACAATATTAACTTTTAATCAGATCCAAAGTCAGATTTTGTTGGCCTTTACCATGAATGACACTGCTTTAAGCAGACTGTTCACCTGTTCTCACATTACATAAACAGCTGAATTTTCTATAAAGATATAGCCCAGCCTGTGCCAAGAAGCCCACGGATCTTTGTAGGCCTTAAGACAACCTGCTAAACTCATACAAATCAAAATGTACTGCAGTTGGATGAAGGGAGTTTTTGAAAACAAAGATTGTACTTCTGCATCACTTCAGCCATCAGAACAGACCAACCACTGAGTCTTCAAACACTGAAGCATCTTAGAAAACATATCTTGTACACCAAGCTGACTTGATTGTAATCGAGGGATAATAAAAGCTCATTAAACTGATATATATATTTGAGGAGAGAACACGAGGATCCACGTACTTTCCCAGTAGCGCAGTTCATTTGGAAATAATGCAGAAATAATAATCTGTATTTAGAGAACTGCACAGAGAAGACAGACCCTGAGTACACTGCGAGACCTTCTGTGCTGTCAGCCGTGATTTTGTCTCTGACAGCAAAGGAAGAGCACAGCTTTACGCTAGGAACGACATTAGCAGCCTCTAAGATGCAAACAGCCATACAGCGTGTGGCATTTGACACGGGCTCCCAGTGAATTTCCTCAGCGCGGGTGCCTCTCCCCCCACACACAACTCCCCCTGAGGACAGGCGGCCTGTACAGCCTAAAGGACCGGCGGGGCCCCAAGCACCGGGACCCCCCTCAGGCTGAGTCCGAGTCTCCCCACAGGCAGTGCGGGAGGGGCTGTCTCAGACGGCTGTCTCCCTCAAGGCACGGCCTGACCCACACCCACCGCTCCCGGTCGCCTGTAGCAACCAGGCTCTCCCTGCCCCGTCTCGCCGGGCCGTGTGGCGGAGCCGCCCGCCGGGGCTGTGGGGCTGAGGGGGGGCGAGGCGGGCCCGCCGCCATCTTGCCCGCGGAGCACCGGAGGGGCTGAGCTCCGCCGCCGCCTCTGCCTCTCCCCCTCCTTCCCCTCCGGCCGGGCCGCCTTCTCCCGGCGCCGGGGGGCCGGAGCCGGCAGGTAAGGCATTCAGCGAGGGGCGCTCCCGCCTGCTCAGCCCAGTTCAGCCGGCTGTGTGAGGGCAGGACATCCCCCTTCCCCACACGGGGTTCCGACGCCTGAGGAATGGGCTAGGTCGCCCTTCCCTCAGGGGATGGACACCCTCTCCTGGGCTGCCCCTTTTTGGGGTTGCTCGGGCTGCCCGCAGGTCCCACAGGTGAGGGGCATTGGCGTGGGGCTGCGGCGTGCCCGGGCCGCTCTCGGGGCGGAGGGATGCGATCCACGGGGAGCACGGGGCCTGTGCGACCCACCTGGAGCATCCGAAGGACTGGAGGGAGGTGTGGGCTGGAAGGGTCTCTTAGCCCACGAGGATCGGTGAGTGTGGAGGGACGGGAAAATTCCCCGTGGGGAGATCGGTGAGAGGATGCAGATTTCCTCTATCCCATGGGCTCCATTCCTTATCCCATCCAGTTATTCCTGCCTCTGTTGCTTTCTGTGTGGACATGCTCAGTTGATGGAGGCATAAAGCCATGTGTGCTCAATACTTGTGCTCATGATGTGTCTGTGTAATGGTGTGCAGCCCAAAAGGAAAGGCGGGTGTTTGTGCTGCAGCCTGTTCTGTGCTTGTGTTCAACCTTGCAAGGTTGGCCCACCTCAAACCAGAGGGTTATTGTCCCGTGTACCCCTGTGGAGTTATGCCTTTGCACATCTAATAAAGTTTTGTGAGCTTGCTTTCATCCAACACCTGTTTGAAGGTTGATATATCCATATGACTCTTGAAATGCAACTTCCCTGCCCACACACACCATAGCCCACTTGTAGCTGCTGAAGTACATCCACAAGAAAGTCCTTGATCTATAATAACATGAAGAGCAATGTTCACTGTTGCTTGTAAGTGCATCAGTATATTGTGGTGTAAAATGCACCCTCAGCAATAGGTGGGAGCCAGCAACTCATCTTTTCAGATCTCTTAATCAGCTCCTCATTTCCCTAATCTATGGAACAAGACACACAACTGGATAAAAATACACCTTCTGAACACAGTGTGAGTGCTTTTAGTAACACAGAAAGTTGCCTCCCCTCTGTTCCCATTCAGGCACACAAGCAGGGTGCTCTCAGGTGCTGTTCTCAGACCTAAAAGCATTTAAGGTCTGTGCTCACACTGGTGGAGCTGAGATGGATCTTGAACACCTTCATGAATATTTGATGGGTGATGGCCATTAGTTGACGGCTGGGAGTTGCAGAGAGTGAACGAGCAGCAGAGCAGAGAAACACTAGCTAAGAAATGGGGTTTTTTTAGGTATTTAATTTGAGAGGGATAGAGGTCTTGCTTTGGGGGCCCCTCTGGTTTTAGTGCAGTGAAAAATTCAGACATGCTGGGGGTGAAGCTGTCGGTCTGTGCAGTTCTCTGCACAGTTCTGATGATAGGCAGGTTTTCACTCATGGCAGCTGAGCACAGCTCGGCCTCGGCACCAGCAGATTTGTTGTTAGGAAGTTCCTGACTTGACTTTGGCTCTTCACAAGAGTGAATCTGGTTCCTCTGACAGAGTTAAACTGAGCCAGACTGTTTGGTTCTAAAGGAGGTGTGAAGGAGTTTCATTACAGACCTAGCCAGCTGTTCCTGTAAATACAAAACTTCTTTTTGTTGTTGTTTTGGAGTACTTAGTAGTTGATACATCATCAGCTTTTTCTAACCAATTAGGTGTGACTATTAGATAATTCTGTTTCTCAGCAGGGAGATGTTTACCAGGAAAGAAGTTACGGATTTAGTTGTAACTTCTGTTTACTTTGGTTTACATTATGCCACTTGTATTTCATATTTCCAGTCTCCTACGTAATGCTGAAATGGATGATGAAGGATTGGATTATTTATGCAGAGGTGAAGTGCAGCAGGATTTTAAGTGGAATGCTGCCTCCATCTATCCAGGGCTGCTGGTCAATGGGATCTTTTTTTTTTTACCTTTTATTTGACTAAAATTTTATAGTAGAAGTAACCATGAAAATGTGATTTACAAAGAATAATAAAAACATGGAATCCCATCGAGTCCTTGGTGAGATTAGTGGTTTGTGCCTTTATTTGAAACAGAAACCAAATTATACTGATTTCCTCCTGATATTTTTCTCCTGTTTTCACAGGAGAAATATTGCTTTCAAAGAATGACAACAGCTGCTTCAGCAAGTGGATTTGCTGTGCAAGAGGTCGTTATTTACAGCTGCCAGCTTTATTGAATTCTTCCTTACATTTCATCCTTATTTGTAAGTTCCTAAGTTACTGGAAAGTAATGGGAAAAGATTCAACTTTGGAAGTAGACTCTTCAGGGCCCAGGAGCTCTTCTTAGCCCAATTCTACCCCAGACTGTCTTTGTGATTTTGGAAAAGTCAGTAAACATTGCTCAGTTCTGGAAAATGAACTGGACAAGGTGATGGAAAAAAAGTGTCAATGTTACTGGATGATAGCCTGAGGAAAACAGTTAAAAAGGGAAACAAAACTTGGTGCCAGAACTTTGTCTTGGGGGATCTTTGGAGAGCTGTAGGGAAGCTGTTAAAGTGGGGATAACAGATTTTAAGGATGCTGGAATATCCAGGGTTCTGGGAGACTACACTATCTAAACAGAGCAAATGTGTGTCTTGTTCTGTTTTGGTTTTTAACATGGATTTAAATGACTTTCGATCTCTTGCAGTCTTTTAGAAGCGGCAAAACAACTTAGGGTTGATGTTTTGTGTGCCATCAACTGAAATTGGGGCCATCATGAATATCACCAAGGGTGGGCTGGTGCTGTTCTCAGCTAATTCCAATTCCTCATGCATGGAACTGTCCAAGAGGATTGCTGAGTAAGTAAAGTCTGCAGGGAATCTTCCCATCTTGGGGTTATTCTGGTGGGATTTGTTTTACTGGACACTTTTTTTCCCTATTTAAGGAAAGTTACATGGGAAAACTGCCATGATTTGCAAGAATACGGAGTTTTCTCTACAGGAGAGGATATTTCAACAGCTCAATAACAGAGAGAGTAATTTGTGTTTGAATTGTTCCGTGGCAGGCTGTGACTGGCTGCAGCATTTTATAGGAAACACGAGGGATAATTAATGTTTGCATAGTGATAAATCATCATGGCAGAAGTTTTCACTCCTTGTAGTGGGGTGTTTTTAAGCAGAACAGCTACGTCCCTCCTGCTCTTTGTATATTTTGGATGGGAACATTTCTTTAGCTTAAATCCACGAATAGCTGTAGCAGAACTTTTAGGACTTAAGTACATTTTTACTGTGCTAACTAGGATGCCTAACATTACTGGGAATATTAGACAAGATGGATTTCTTATGGCTTATTTACCCAAAGTTAGGTGTTATAGGAGGAGAAAGGGGAGTGCAAAGGAACTCAGGTTAGGTGTAGAAAGAATTTGAGCCTGAGTGCAGAGCATACTCTGGTCTCTTTGTAGTGATGGGGTCTAGCTAATGCTGACAAGGAATAAATACAGCAGATACTATTCTTCCATTATCCATAAAATAGTGTTTGCTACTCTTTCTTCTTCACTCTGCATTGACTTTTTTCTATAGATAGAGTGATTCAAAGCAGTATTTTTAAGTATTGTGCACATGTATATTGCTACATGTGTGTGTGTATATATGTATATGTAGGGCAAGAAATATATTAAAAATTACAAAATGTTACATTTTGACAGCAGCATTTTTTTCCCTGCTGCTTGTTCTGAGCTTGACTGGAAAATAAGTTCAGCATAGTCTGCAGTGCAGCATTTGGAAATTGTAGGTGCTTTTTAAAGAGGTCTTCACTGTAATTACTGGTTTTATGGTTTGGGATTTTCTTTCCTTGGTTTTCTCCCACAGAATGCAGCCTTTTCATTAACTGTTGCATTATATGGGATTTACATTTGATTTGCCCTTCCTCTCCCCTTACTGACTTCTGCCTTGGTTCTGTTCCTGCAGGCGCTTGGGAGTTGAGATGGGGAAGGTTCAGGTTTATCAAGAGCCAAACAGAGGTGAGCATTTCATTAGCAAAACTGGAAATGCACCTGACACTGATTTGAATGTATTGGTTCCCATTTTCTTAGACTCTAAAAAGAGTTTTGCTCTTGCAAATATTACATATTTCTCTTCTTGGCAGAAACACGAGTGCAGATTCAGGAGTCTGTGAGAGGAAAGGATGTATTTATCATCCAAACAGTTTCAAAGTGAGTAACTGTTTAAAGACCCTGTGCTAGCATTTGATCTGGACTGTCCATAGCAATGCTTCTGTTTTCATTTTTATCACCTTTTGTGCTTGTGATGCAGTGTAATAAGCTTATATTAACTAGATAGAAGCTTGTGGAGGGTTTTTGGTATTGGTTTTGTTGGGTTTTCATATGTACACAAAGACAGCTTTGGCATAAGGTAGCTTCTACAATTTTAATTTTTAGTGACTATGTCAATAAAACCTTTCCCTTGGTCTCTGCATTCCTCCCCTAAGTGTATTCTTTTGCTTATGTCAATCTCTTTAAATTCTTCTCTTCTCAGCTCCCTGTCTGTAGCACTATCACAAAGTTAAGATGTAGGAGGAACGTTTCCTGGGCAATGTGTCCTGTGATTCAGAAGTTCTTTAATTTTATGTGAAAAGAACTTTACAAATGCTAAGACTTTTTTTTTTTAATGACAGCAGAAATGTAGATCTTACCTGATGACCAGTTCTCTAAAAATATGCCCTTTCCATCTCTGCTGGGTGTGAATTCTGTGGTGAATACAGGATTTTTATGCACCAGCTACAGGAGCAGATGTTTCTCGTTGCAGGGATGTGAATACCACGATCATGGAGCTCCTGATCATGGTGTATGCATGTAAAACCTCCTGTGCCAAAAGCATTATTGGAGTGGTTCCTTACTTCCCCTACAGCAAACAGTGCAAGATGAGGAAAAGGGGCTCCATTGTCTCCAAATTGCTGGCCTCAATGATGTGCAAAGCTGGTAAGAATGTGGCTGTCCTTAAATAATCACAGCAAGGGGGGCTCCTGCTGTCAGCTTCCAGGTTTAGAGAGATCCCTACACAAGTTTGGACTCTGTTTAAAAATAACTGCCAAGCTTTTAATGTGTTTAAAACCTACATCAAAAGGAGGATGTAATTAGACATGTTTCCAAATTATGAGTTCATAAAAACCCCAAATTTGATAAAACCATTTTACATCGAGTTGTACTGAGCTGGCAAAATGAGTCTGCTGTGCTGAGCTGCTTTGGGCTGTGGTATCCACCTCTCATAATACCATCTTTTGCCTTTCCTGCAGTCTGGAACAGTTGTGCCTTGTCATTTCTGTCTTGTTTTTTACTCATTGGATGAATGCACTTTGTCCTTTACATTTGAGACCATGTGGGAGAATGAGATTATTCATTTTCACAGCCTTCAACACATTTTCTGCTTCTTTCCTTTCACTCCCATCCCTGGGAAAAAGCAGGCAGTTATAACAAACTGTGGGATCTGGGCTGTTATTTTGAGAGAAGTGGTTTTTGATTAGGAGCTTGGCCCATTTTTCAGGAGTTCAGAACTAATGAGCGTGCCAGGCTCTTGCTGTGTGACATAGGACAAATCAATGCTTCCATTTTGTCCCCTGTCCAGTGGAGAAGCATCTTGCCTGCCTCAGTGTGGCACTGCAGAGTCAGTTATGTGCAGTGTTCTGAGGTTCTTTTTAAAAAGTCACTCTAGAAGCCTCAAAACACATTAATGCCAGTGTGCTTAAGAGGGACTAAAATTAATTTATTATGTATTTTCACTTACTGTTCTCATGCAGCTTAGAGATTTTCTGGACAAACTGCATTGAAACTTAGAAAAATAAAGTGTCTCTTCTCTCTTACTTTTCCTGATGTGCTTCTCTGTATGTCTTACTATTTTATTTTAAAGGACTAACTCATCTTATTACCATGGATCTACATCAGAAGGAAATTCAGGGTTTCTTCAATATTCCAGTTGATAACTTGAGAGCATCTCCATTTTTACTCCAGTACATCCAAGAAGAGGTGAGGAAGGCCTGTTATTACAGTTGGTTTTTTAAATTCTTTTTTGTCATGTTCTCAGGGCATCTGAAACAAATCCCTCTGAAAAAATTAACTCTTCAAACTGAATTTTAAGGGGAAATGGTCAGTTGGGGCAGGGAGTGATGTTGGGAAGTGTTGATTCTTCTCTTCCCCACATTTAACTTCTGCTTTCTTGAAGGGCTGGTGTTTTCTTACCCATGCAGCAGTGCTGGTTTTTCTCTTAGATATATTCCCCTAACACTGAAAAAAAATTAGCATTTTCTTGCTCTTGATGTCCTCTTCCTTTCCTATTTCCAATTTCCTTGACATTTATACGAAGGGCTGCTTGTGTGGGCATAAATTTAAATCACATAATAAGAAACACTTTGGAAGTTGTAAACTATGAGAGAGCCCATTGATTGTGCTCTGAAAGTCAGGCTGGTGGGTAGAAATCTCACTCACTGTTAGTTCAGACTGCGTGTCTTGACTTGAGGAGCTTAACTTGGGATGTTCTGTGCCTCCATCTTATTTTTATAAGGGTTTTGTGAAGTGCTACTGGTAGATTGGCCTGTACAAAATGTGCAAATGATAATTGTAGGTATAAGGTGCACCTTAAGCCTCTGACTAATGGTAATTTGGAATAAAGCAAATGCTTTCTTCCTGGTGAGAGAAAAGGTTTAGCTCACTCTTGCTTTTGAATCCAAGCTATTTCTTTTTATAAAGATACAAATGCCTCAATTTAAAAAACAAAACACACCCCACCCCACCCCCTTAAAGAAACCCAAACCAACATGATTTTGTTATGACAGTATTAAAATCTGTTTGAATTCCTCATTATAATTTCATTTTTGTAATAGAGTCAAAGAGGTTGGCAGAACAAGACTCCAGGCTCTGGCTTTGCCACAGTCATTCATCTTGTGTTCCAGGAAAGAAGTATTGCACATTGTAAGCACTTTGAACAAAAATGGAAAACCAAATACACAGACACAAGACACATTTTACCTTTATGTGTTGCTTGAAACCGTGGTTTCTGGTCAATAACAAGATCATGGTTCTGTTTTGGTCTTGAAGCACATTTTGATTTCTTAGCTTTCAGTGTTTTACACAGAATTGTTGCAGATTTGAGTCTGACACTGCTGTGCAATCTAACAAATGACCATTTGTAGAGACCTGAAGTATGTGTAGAGAAGTTTTAAAAGATACTTTCAGTTCTTCATCCCTCTGCTCATCCATGAGGGGATTTTCTAAAACCAGAGTTAACTGAATGGATCTGATCACACGGGCTCTGTACTGGCAAGTACCTTCACCATCCAGATCTTGTACAGTATCTGTGCTTAAAACTTTGAACCATTGCTGCTCAGGAGGAATTCAGTATTCATCTCCAATTCCTGGTGGCCACAATTTGCTGGATATCCTTCACTGGGAATGCCAGAACTTTCAAAGCTGTGGGAATCATGATGGGATGTACTTTGGGGCATGGAGTCCAGTTGATAGGAATGAAAGTCACTTAAAAAACATCTCACTGAAAGTTAGGAGGATGAGGGCTTGTAGTCGTTTCCTGCTGGAAATTTACGCCTAGATGGGAAGAGAATCGCTTGCTGTTCTGGGATGAAGACAGTGCAATCAGTGAAATTCCTGTGATATGAAAATAGTTGGGTGTTTAGTTTGGTGTGCTTTGCAAATGTTGGATACTTCGTGGCTTCTCTTTTGTTTTAGCAGGTGTTAATCCCAGAGTGACACAGCCCTTTGTTACTTGGACATGTTGACACCTCAGAGTCTTTGGGATGACATTTCTGACTTCATTTTTGAAGAGCTGAGAACAAATTTGTTAATTTGGCAGAGGAAAAGTGAGGCAATGGTGTCTGAACTAGATCAAAGCCTTTATTATGTGGAGTGGCAGGCCCTGCCTTGTCCATACCTTCCGTCACGTTAATCTTCGTAGCCTCTTGTATAACTCAGTGTTTGTCAAGGACAGAACATGCTGAATTCCCAGTTTATAGGTGGAGTTACTAACATTGTGGATTCTTAATGTTGCCTGACGTACTCAGGAAATTTCTTATTTTCTGTTGGTTGAGCCCTTGCCCAAATTCAGAACTTATTTTTCTTTCCCATGCCCATTTCAGGTAGAGTTTTGGAAATAATCAGTCAGTGCAGTTTGTATATTGTGGATCAGATTGTGGAAGAACTTACTTTGCCTGTGTTGGCAAAAACCCCAAGTATTTCTGTGCTCTGGAACGGGTATTTGGTATCTGACAGGGTGGTGAGCTGCATGGCAGGGTGTCATCCCCACAAATCTGTGAATTCCACCCCTAACAGATCAGTTTGCAGGTGTTTAATGAAGAGTCTTCCATCCCTTAACACTGGGATTCTGAGGACTGGAGCTGCTCTGTAGGACTTTGCTTGGCTCAGGACTGTGGTTTTTGGCTAGAAGGACAGACAGGTTCTTTAAGCTGCTCTCCATGGAAATGGATCATCCCAGGGCAGCACGGTGAAGGAAAAGGCTGAGTTTGCAAGGAGTGGGGTAAAATGGGATACCTGAGGAAGTGCAGTTGTAGTTGCTGTTGGAAAGGAGAGCTGGAAGTGTGGATGGTGGAATGCTTGGGAAGTTACAAACCAGATGAATCTGATGTGGAGTCACTGTTGGCAGGGAAAATGGAGATGAGAATAAGAAACTTTTGAGAGATGGGGACTAAAATGCTGGTTAAATGGGGATCAGGAGTCTGGAGTGAAAAACCAGAGCTGGGGCAGGGGCAGCAAACTCAGGAGCAGACTGTGCTTGTGAAGCCTGACTGGAGCACCTGTCAGACATCAGAGGGAAGCCCAGACTTGCTGGCCTCATCCCTCCGGTGCTGTCAGCGTTTGCAGCAGCATCCCTGGGTGCTGACCAGTGTGGCAGAGTTTGCAGCACTGTGACACTGAGCCTCCAGGATCAGTGCAGTGATTCTGGAAGTTTTATCCCTTCTGATGGTCCAGAGAAAGAGTCAGTGTGATGTGATGGAGAGGTGTGACTTTTCTTGGGGTACTCTATAAGACAATAGGAAGTTGTAAAATGCTGGGTTTTAGTATGAAAGACAATTTAGGTTAAACAGGAGACTTTAACTTTGATGGTTTCCTGTTTCTTTTAACACTTGTGGGTGTAATGCTGATGTCCTAAAGCAGTTATTTTTCTATTATTTGTGCTGTAAAATGGAGTTTATAAAAAGTACAGTTTGAAGTTAATATCTGAATTTTCTAAATACATGTTTTTACTGAGCTGTCAACCCTGATCATGTACCATGGATTCTTGAGGTTGCTTTCTTAGGTAAAATGTTCAATGCTTAAAATTCTTCTGGCAAAATAAAGTTCTCTGATTCTTACTGAGTTTAAATTTGTCTAAAGATATGAAGTGGACATTGCTATCTGTTATTTACTACAGATACCAGACTACAGGAATGCTGTAATTGTGGCCAAATCTCCTGCGTCTGCAAAGAGGTGGGTAAGATCTGCTCTCTTGCCTTAGAGCAGGAAATCTCTGTCGGGATTTTGTTCTTAGGATCAAGTGAAGGACAAATACTCAATAATTAGAAGATGCAGCCTTCACACCCTCCCAATTCTCCTCTGTCAGCTGTGTAGCTTTTACATCATTGCTGTAATCATAATAAATCTAAGGAGAGTACAAAAAAAAACATACAAAAGGATGTGGTAAATCAGTGCAGTGTTTATGATTAAGAAGATTTTTAATCAAGATATGTTTGTGTGCATTTACATTATAAATCTGCTGTAAATGAGGAAGAGTGGCTGGAAGTGCAATGCCATTAATCCAGATGAGTTTCTTAACATGGACATAACTAAGAACATGGCTGATCAGATCCTAAACACAGGTGGTGAATCTGGGTTTGCTGTTTGAGATGGTTGCGATTGTGAAGTTTTTGGTGGTTGAATGACTGTTCTTAATCCATGAAGCTTTTTAGTTGACTGTTCCTAAACTCTGGAATTACAGCTCTGTCAGCAGGTGCTGTAAGAGCTGGATGATGGTTTAAGAGAGGCTGTATTTGCTGTGGTGACAAACCAAGAGTTTGTTGAAAAGATATTTGGACTTCCATGCCAACGAATTGTGATGCTCTGTGTTTTCCTTATTTTCTGTAACAAACCACCTTTTGTCATCTTTTTCTCCAGCAGTACTTTTTATGATTTCTTTTGTGTTGGCCAGGTAATTTTACATTTGTTTCTTTTCCATTTCTTTTCCACGGTGTCAGTATTGCCTCTTGGGTGGAGGCAAGTGCTTGTTGGAGCATTTTAATGCTTATCCAGTAATTGTCAATGCCAGCAAATGCACACATGAGTTGCACATCATGCAGTGATTTGTGGAGGAGAGGATCCCAGAAGTGTATTGTTTAGCTTCTTCACGTGTTCCTATGAGTTTTTAAGGACAGTGTGTGAAGAGTTACATTGTGTTGGGAGAGGGATTATTGGATGTTTCAGCCTAATCCAGGCTGAAAACAATCTAGGAAAATACTTTGATGAATGCCTGCTTGTGAAAAAGAACCCTTGTGTGTTGAAGTTCAGAATGTCTCTGTGGTTTCTGAGCTCACTGGGAAGTTAATAAATCATTTGGCTGTTACTTTGAACTTTATTCAGTTTAATACTGCATTTTAAGGTAATTAATATGGTTTTATTGATAGGGTTATTCCTGCTAAGTCATAACTCTTATTGTTTGTAATAATAATTACCTGCAATTAACTACTTGCAAAAATATTGCAACTGTACGATAACCACAGGGTGGAAGATTCTTCTTTTTTAATTAACTGAGTATCACAATGGGCAAATTATTGTCTGGACTTTGTATTGTTTGGGTAGTGAAGTAAGGCTTAAGGACAGAGGAGGTGATTCAGGCACTGGTCTGGGGTGCTGATGTTAGAGCAGAGTGAATCACTCTGGATGTGCTGGGATTGCTTGGACCACAGGAGACTTGGATGGGTGGCTTAGGCAGGATCCCAAACCCTTGGGTGTGCAGGGTAGGGTGGGATGGATGTGCTAATTGGTATTTGGTGCTTCCAATATCTGGGATGCAAACTCCTATTTTCCTGACTCTCTGCTTTTCCCACTCCCCCAACTAACCTTACACTTCTTTACAGAAATTTCTAATTTTAGTTGAAGAAATACTGCAGTGTGAAGGAACTTCATGTCAGCTAATTAAAAAATCCAAGCTGTTCCACTCCCAAGTGTGGTTTGTCAGGCAGAATGATCATCTGGATCCCCTTTTCCGTAGGGTATCTCAGGTTATGTGTCAGCAGGTCAGGGATATTGTCTTCATTTACTACTAAATAAATAGGTGAACACTTGTTTTCTCTTTTTATAGGAGTTTTTTTTTCCTATTAAAAGCAGACAATCCAGACATCAAGGCTGTTCTTGGTTACTGTTGGATGTGTCCTGCTAAAGCATGGGATCCCTGAAGACTGGGAAGTGTTATTTTGGCTCTTGGGCAAAGCAGAAGGGAGTAGTCAGCATTTTGTGGCTTGCAGCATTCATCCTGTTGCTTTAAGGCCCATGTGGGCACTTTGAAGGTTACTCTGACTCTAACAAACCTGATAAAAAAGGATACTGAGGGGCAACTGATTTCTTCTATGAATTCTCCTAAAATTTTAGGATCCTTTGACTTCCCTCTGAAACATTAGCAATAAAATGGAAATAGGTTAGGGTTGTACACAGGTGAGTTATTTGAAATGTAACCTTTTCCTGGTGTTTTAACCCTTTTCCTGCAGGGCCCAGTCGTTTGCCGAGCGCTTGCGGTTGGGGATCGCCGTGATCCACGGGGAAGCTCAGGATGCTGAGTCTGACATGGTGGACGGTCGGCACTCCCCTCCCACAGCCAAGTATGTGGCTGCTATCCACCCCAGCCTGGAGATCCCCAGTAAGTAAGTGTGTAGGGGAAGGTGTTACCTGGTGGTTTTGTGGGTTTAGGGATTGGGTTTGGCATGGATGGATTGGCTAAAAGGAGTGGTTCTTCACAGAGGGGAAAAAAAAATCATCTTTGTGGGCAGAAGATGATTCCTGTCACCACGTTTCTCCTCACAGAGAAAAGCAAGGCACAATTCTTCCCAAGGAAATTTCTGGGTTTCATATTCTCTGAACCTCAGAGAAAGGAAAAACAATTCCTTTCATTTGCTGTGCCTGTGTTTGTGCAAAAGTAGAATGCAATATAGAAATTGTTTACCCAAAGTAATGGTGTTTTATTTCCTTGGCCTATCAGGGCCAAGAGTGTGTGTGTGGGGGGACTGTTGGCTGACAGTCACAAGTTCTATGCAGTTGTGTGCAAAGTTAAGTGCTCAGCAGATTCAGTTTAGATATAATGTAATATAGTGTAATATAATACAGAATAAAATAGTATAATAAAATAATTAATTAGCCTTCTACTAAAATAAAATCAAATCATCATTTCTCTCCCCCTCGTCGGGGGTTCCCTGCAAATACTACAGATTCCTTCTTGCTTGAGTGTGGATGTGACCTACAGCTGCACCACCAAAACTGCAGGGCATAAACCCAGCGTGAGTGTCTGAACTGCTTGTGTCTGCAAGCCACTCTGTTTCTGTGCTGAAATTAAGAATTAATTGAACTGGTAAAGAATTCAGGTAGAAATGAATATAGTTAATATATTAACTAAGCTTTAAAAATATTTATGTATTAGAATCCTGCTGGTTTTCATTCAATAATGATGTTGAAATAGTTGCTGCTTCATGTCTCTTATAGTGGTGACCCATCAGACATTTCCATAGTTCAAATAAATCATATCAACTTCCTCTTTTCTTTCTCCTTTCTACCCCTCTGAAAACATCTGCCATTAATCAGTGCTGATTCCCAAGGAAAAACCACCCATCACAGTTGTTGGAGATGTAGGAGGAAGAATAGCTATCATTGTGGTAAGTGAGATGCCATCAGTTCTCATCAATTTTATTAAATATGTCCAAGTTGCAGAAATCAAGTGGCTGTTCTGTATCAGCCACTAAACTTTGGCTGCTGGTGGGCCTCTGATAGGATGGGGCAGCATTGAGCACACTCACAGGGCTGGCTGGGAGCTCTGAAGGGATCCACTCTGGAAGCAGCACTGGGAGCTTGTTTCCATGAGCAGAGCAGGTGGAATTCTGTTCAGTGGTTAGCTGAAGGGGTTCAGGTGCTGCATGCACCCCACAGGAGGAGGGGAGAATCACCCTGTTCCTGCTGCTGAGTTTGGAAATGCCAGTGAAGCTGAGGTTATGGACATGGACTTGTTGGAATAGGTCTGGAGGAGGCCACCAAGATGATCAGAGGGATGGAGCAGCTCTGCTATGAGGAAAGGCTGAGAGAACTGGGATTGTTCAGCCTGGGGAAGAGAAGGATCTGGGGTGACCTAATTGTGGCTGTCCAGTACCTGAGCAGAGCCTGCAAGAATGATGCAGAGAGATGATTTATAAGGGCCTGCAGTGACAGGACAAGGGGGAATGGCTTCAGACTTACAGGAGAGTAGGGTCACATTGGATATAAGGGAGAAACTTCTCCCTGTGAGGGCAGCTGTGGCTGCCCATCCCTGGAAGCATTCAAGGCCAGGCTGTGTGGAACTCTGAGCAACCAGCTCTAGTGGGAAGTGTCCCTGCCCATGGCAAGGCTTGGAATGAGATGATCCTTCAGGTTTCTTCCAACCCAGGCCGTTCTATCATTCCTTGAAGCACTTTTCTCTAAAGCAGAGTGTAACCTCTGGGTTTGTCAAGGAAAAGAGCAGTTTTCTGATAGTTTGGGGTCTGTTACACTTGGTAAAGCTGTGCTGTCAGTCAGATGTGCTGTGTTGGTCTGTCTGATGTGGTGAACCCTCGGTGACTCTGGGATTTTGGCAGGATGACATCATCGATGACGTTGACACCTTTCTGGCTGCAGCTGAGACCCTCAAGGAGAGAGGGGCCTACAAGATCTTTGTCATGGCCACCCATGGCCTGCTGTCCTCAGATGCTCCCCGGCTGATCGAGGAGTCTGCCATCGATGAAGTAAGTGTGGGGTTTGATCTCTGATCAAGGGATCTGGGGCTTTTCAAAGCAAGCCATTTTCTCCTGAATTGATTATTGACATATGCTGGCATTAAGGATTTAGATGGGAGGTTCCTGGGTCAGGCTTTCTTACTATGGAATTGTGTGCTGGAACATTAGCACCCCCATGTCTTTCAACTATAGCAGTGGGAAGTGGTGAGATGCTGGACTGTCAGTATCAGCACACCTTTCTCTTCAGTGGGTGGGATATTTTTGTACCTCCTCTGGATCTGTGTGGCAGAATGAAAGGAAGGAGGGACAGTATCCATTAGTATCATGGAACCTGTGGCAACACGTGGCTGTTCCTGACACTGTGACCCTGACAGTAATGTAAAATGTTGGTTTGTCAGCCAGGGTGGTTTTGTGGGATCTGTAAAACTCCCTTTCACCCTTCCAGTATAAAAGGTGGAAAACAAAAGAGCTACATCTTCTGATCATTTCTTCTTCCTGTAGGTGGTTGTTACAAACACAATTCCACATGAAATACAAAAACTTCAGTGCCCTAAAATCAAGACTGTGGATATCAGCATGATCCTGTCAGAAGCCATTCGCAGGATCCACAATGGGGAGTCCATGTCCTACCTTTTCAGGAATATAGGAGTGGATGATTAAAGCTTCTTCCTCTAAAGAAACACCCCGGGCCAAACTGGAAGCGAACAGAGAATGAGCTGTGAAGCATTGTGCTTACCCTAATATTTCCATTGAGCCACTTCTTGTTTTCTCTTGGTTTAAGTATCAAGGTAGAACAGTTTTTAAGACAATTTTTTTTTCCTTTGCAGGGTTTTTTGGAGTTGGGGGGGTTGGTGGGAATAAACGTTTTACAAAAAAAAACTGTTCTAGTTGCTTTTAGGTTAGTTGCACTATACATGATGGAAAAATCCCACAAAACACTTGAGGCAAGAATTTGGCTTCTAAATTAAGCATTCCTTTTCCAAAGCTGCTTGCTACAAGTGCTTTAAATGATAATAAAATGAAGTGACTGTATAATATTTGCATTTTAAAAGCCAAAAAGGTTGTACTGTTGTATGCAGTCCAGTGATTTTGTAGGAGTGCTTTTATAGAAAAGCATATGGAATATGCACCTGTATTTATTTTCTGCAACAAAGAATAAAGACTTGTTTTGTGTGAGCTTTCTAAAAATGTTCATGTGCTGCTCATTTGTCTTCTAAACTGTGTGTCCTTAAATATGGCAGGTGGATGTCAGGGAGCAACAGAGAATTGCTCAGCCCAGAGCACAGATTCCCAGAGAAGCTGTGGCTGCCCCTGGATCCCTGGCAGTGTCCGAGGACAGGCTGGACGGGGCTTGGAGCCACCTGGGATAGTGGAAGGTGTCCCTGCCATGGCAAGGTTTTGGAATGAGATGACCCTTCCCAACCCAAACCATTCTGGGCCTCTTTGACTTGGGAATATTGTGGGGGATGTAGGTTCCAGCTGGTAAAATCCAAACCAGCTCTTCACAGGAAAACAGGGGGTTTTTTTTTGAGGTTTCTTGCCTGCCCTGAATGCGTGGATGAGATAAAAACTACGCCATAGAGCAGAGCTGAACTTGTCCAGGTTTGTTTTCCCAGCCCTCCTTGGGCAGGTGTGGGTGGAATGGCCGGCTGGCTGCCAGGCAGCAGCTCCCAGTCCCAGAGACTCCAAGTTCCTCACCTGTTGCAGAGAAAACAGTGGTGGAATTGATGAGCATTTAGAGGCTGTTTGGTTTAATCTTTCCATCATGTCCTACAAATGAGTATAAAGCTTTTGGCGTGTTCAGAAGTGAAAATGAACCTTTGTTGACACCTTCTATGTTGGAGACAAACTTCCAAGGACTTTGGAGGGTTCATTGACTTGAAAGGATAAAACCAGGTGCTTTCCTTAATGTTAATGGATACACCAGGCTGATTTATTGACACGTCTGGGTACTTTGGATGTGTTAATGCAGGTCAAATTCCCCCTGAGCACTGAGGGGGAAGGTCGGTTCCTCTCAGGGATGTGCAGAGCTGCTGCGGCTGCTTCAAAGAGAGGAGGAATGCTGACCTGACTCAGTGATGGGCATATTAACTGCACCGTGTTTATTTTATTAGTGAGACCTTGTGGAAGTGTGCTGCCACTTGGGAATGAGCCAGACAAGTGTCCAGTGCAGCAAACTGATGGCTAAGTACCCCAAAACAAGGGATTTTAAGGGATAACCTCTGCCTGTTATGCCTCTCATGTTGGCCTTTAGAGGAACTGCTGTGTTCCTCTCTCCACAGCTCCCTGACAGGAGGTTGCAGGTGAGGGTTGGTCTTTTCTCCCAGTTAACATGAGCAAACAAGCTCAAGTTGCACCAGAAGAGGTTAGATTGGATATTAGGAAAAATCTCATGGGAAGGGTTGTCCAGCACTGGCACAGACTGCCCAGAGCAGTGGTGGAATCACCAGGGATTTAAAAGCAGTGTAAATGTGGAATAATGCTTGGACTCAATGATCTTCGAGGACTTTTCCAGGCCAAATGATTCCATGATTCTGTGATCTCTTCTGTGGGGATCTCTCCTGGTCAGCCCTTGCTGCCATGCCAGGCTCCACCTCAGGCATTCACCCAGATGCTGTCTGATCTTTGCTTTAGCACACAGAAGCCCCCAGCTTTGCCTGGTTTCATGCAGTTATACAATTATGATATTGATGAGGGCTCAGGAATTTGGGAACAAACTGCACCCATAAGGCTGGGCTGCTGTCCTTTGGCTGTTGATGGTGCTGGAGTGGTGGAAAGGGAGGGAAGCACATGAGGCATTGCTCAGACATTTTTCAACCCTGCCCACCTGTGAGACACTGAAATCAGGTGTTTCAGCACTGAAATCAGCCCTGCTGCTGGGCTGTTTAATGATAAATGCCCTTGGGCTGCTAATGAGTTACTGATTCAGTCACCCTGTGAGGCTGAGGATGAAGAAGGAGGCAGAGGAATGGAGTTAAATTCCACTGCTGGATCTGTTACCCCCTCCCAGCAGTTCAGCATTCTCACCTCGTTGTAGTGGTTTATTTTCCCTTAAACGTTGGTGTGGCAATATGGGTAAGAGCCTTTTGTTCCTTTCTGCTTTCTTGGTTGAGTAAGTTTTCTTTCCAGGGCTGGAATATTTTCTGCGTGGAATATTTGAAAGCTTCTATTATTTTCTTGTCATTTTTACTCGTGTATTCTGTGTGCTGTGCTGTGTGGAGCCAGGCTGGGAGAGCTGGGTGTGTTCATCTGGAGAAGAGAGAGGTCTGGGGATACCCTAGAGCCCCTTCCAGTGCCTAAAGGGGCTCCAGGAGAGCTGGAGAGGAACTTTGGACAAGAGCTTGGAGTGACAGGACAAGGGGGAATGGCTTCCCACTACAGAGGGCAGGGTTAGATGGGATATTGGGAAGAAGTTCTTGCCTGTGAGGGAGGGGAGGCCCTGGCACAGGGTGCCCAGAGAAGCTGTGGCTGCCCCTGGATCCTGGAAAGCGTCCAAAGCCAGGCTGGACAGGGCTTGGAGCAACCTGGGACAGTGGAAGGGGTTTGGACCAAGATGAGATTTAAGGTCCCTCCCAATCCAAACCACTCTGGGGTTCTGTGACTTGCTCTGTTTTGTATAAATCCTCTGCCCCTTTCACCCCTATGGAAAGGCTCCTATTCCCTGAGAGCAAGGTGGAATTAACCACGGAATTAACCAATTAACCATCTCTCCCCCAGCCTCTGTCTGCTGGGTGTGAGCAGCTCTGCCCCTGCTCTATTACAGGGTGTTGAGCCAAGTGCCCTGATAACAGCCCTGATAACAGCAACAAGGATCAGCTACAGCAGCCTCGGATACAGACTCTCCAACTGCATTTATTCTGCCTTGCAGAAAAATCCTGGCCAAAGCTGTGTCCTATTAGCCAACCTGTCTGCTGGGGATGGCACTAGGACAGGAACATCCTCCCTGCTTCCCCCTCTCCAGGTGCTTCCTTTTGCCATTCATGGCTCCAGGTACCTGGGGTGCAGCCACCGTTTGGTGTAATTAAGCTCGAGTTGCAGAGCTCCCATTAATTATCGAGTCTCCTGTCTCTTGACTTCTTGTCTGGGAGACTTGGGTCCTAGTGACTTGTCTGGGTTTTAGGGAAAGGGTGCTCTGTGCTGATCTTTCCTCCTCCCAGTCTTCCTGCAGGGTGAACAGGAGCACCATCAGTGGCTGTTTCCTTGCTGGGAGTGACATGGCCTGGTGGCCAGTAAGCACAGACAGACCTGTGTCCCTCTTGTGCCACTCTGGGGACAGGAACATCAGCCCCACTGAACCAGCCCCTGCTTTCTGCACTCTTTGCCCATGCTTTCCCCCACCCTGTCCACCTCCTCCTGCCAGAATTGATGTCCTTGGAGCTGCGTTTCCCTTCTCATCGCACAGAGGATGCTGAAGTTTGTTGGGTTTTCCCACAGGCTGCTCTGAGCTTGGGGAGGGATCCATGGGGTCAAACATCCATCTCCACCATTCCTGCATGCCCCTGGTGACTCCACCAATGGCTGTCCCAAGTTTGGTTTTTCCCCCTCTTATTTCTGTCTGATCTTGACACCCTGGCTGTCGGTCCCTCTCCTTGCCCAGGGTTTGTGGCAAACACAGCAAGGTGTGGCTCCTCGTCCTCCTGGAGACAAGAAAGTCAATCCCAAACCCAGCAGGGATGTCCAGATGAGCCGAGCTGTGGGAGCATCACGTTCAGCTACCTTAATCTTATGTGCTAAAGGATTTTCTTGCTAAATACACACACATCCCTCTCCCCACGTGGGGGCTCTTTGGCCACACTTTACTTTTAGTAACCACGGGGACATCTGTGCCGCGTTGCTCCAGTTCCGACTTTCTTTTTTTCCACCTCCTTTTCCTGAGTTATCCCCAGGGGAAGCAGCAAAGCTGCTCCGGCTGGCACAGCACCTGGGAGCACCTGCAGCTCCTCCTGTGCTCCCGCCGCCGGTGCGGCGCTCTCGGCCGGCAGCGAGGGCTCCGGGGCCCCGCCGGGGAGTCGCTGTCGCCGGCTCCGGGCGGAATGTCACAAATGTGTCGTGTGATTAACACAGCGAGCTCTGTCGCAGCAGATGGGCCATTTCACAGTCTCGAAAGGTTTGGGAGGAGCCGCGCAGGGGGTAATTAGCACAGCCCTGCTAACTCAGCTTTCTCCGGTGTCCTGCGGTGAGGTTGGAGTCAGCTCAGCTCCCTCCAGGTGCTCAGGGAAAAGGAGATTTTGGAGCCGTGTTCCTAATCCAGCCCCTGCAGGTCCTAACAGGGACATGGCTGAATAGGTCACCCATTCCCCGCTTCCCCCAAAATCCTTGGGCCCTGGAGAAAAAAAATACAAATAAAAAGCAGCGTTTTGTGGTGCTCAAGGAGTTGGTGGGAAATGTCCAGTCAGGAGCTGAAGGGGTGAGGGAAGCAGGTTCCTGCTGCCAGGGGTGCCAGGGGGTCTCCACCACGTCCCCATACCCAAAAGGGTATCAAGGCTATCTCAAGCCGTCTGTGGCTGTAAATGTGCCTTTGAGGATGAACCAGGGCTGGGTCAGGAGCAGAGACAGGGTCTAGGATTGCAGCCAGTGTTGAGCTGCAGCAGTGTCCATGTTTTTCTTGCACTGGCCTGGGTGTTTGTGCCTGTCTACATCTCCCCTGGGGTATTTACAGCTGCCCTGAACCTGCTGTGGGGAGTGTGGCCTCGGACAGGTCCCCACTCCCAGGAATCCTGTGGGACTCCTGAGTTCTGCTCTGGGAATTCCTGCTGTCCCCTTGCCCTGCCAGGACCATCCCAGGAGGATGGGGCCTGCACAGGATGGCTCTCCCTCCCTGGCACATTGTCACAGCTCCTGAGCCTCTGCAGCAGAGCTTTGGAGGGAGGGGGCAGGATCTGGGTGTACCCCTCCAGCCTGGTGCTCCTGCTCTCCATCTTCACCAAAATCTCAGTGAGCAGCCCTGCCTTCAACTCTGTGACCAACCCAGGACTCATTTCCAGCTCGCAGAAAGTTATTTTTGGGTTCAGACCTTGTATAGCCAAACAGGGGGAGAGCCTCCACTGCAGGATGCTCCAGGAAGAAGTGGCACAAAAAGTGGGAATTTGTGGACGGATGCTGTCTGTGCCATCCCATGGGTTCCAAGACAGATCCAGCAGTGATGGTCCTTTCCAGGGGCCCTGATGGATGTGTGCCTGTGCGTCAGGATTCCCAAACCTGCCTGGTAGCAGAGGCTGTGGGTGAAATGTGCTCGGAGTTTGGGCTGGTTTGCCTGGGTTTGTCTCCAGTCTCTGGCAGTGATGCTTTCCAGCCTTCCCAAAGGACCTGGGACAGCCAGGGATTGAACTGGGAATGAATTAATTCCTCTGGGGCTCGTGGGTTTCCTGAGGAAAGGAAGCCTTGCTGCAGCTCCAGGATATTCAAGCCTGTACAGTGCCTGGAAATCGGGAGCTTTTCCACAGGGATGTTTTCCCCTCGTTTTAACCTCATTCACAGCTCCCTGTGTGCAGCCTCTGCTCATGGGAAGAGTTTATCCGAGGTAAAACAGCTCAAGAGCTTGAGATACCAGGTCTAGGGCAAGCAGGAGAGAGCCTGGCACAGACAGCCCTGGGGGGCTGGAGACAGCGAGACAGAGATCAAGAGCAAAGAGCTCAGAAAAGCTGGAGAGAAAGAAAACCTGCCTCAGGGAGCAGTCCTGCTCGGATGGAACAGGTGGATCTGACCTGGGCTTGAGGTTTCAGTCTCTTCCCAGGCATTCCCCCAGTCCCTCTTCCCTCACCAGTGATGTCCTGCTAAGCCATGGGGACATGCTTGGTCCCTTTGTTCTGCAGCCTCTCCATGGCTTTGCCCAGAGGGGATGGATGTCCTCCCTCCCAGCTCCTTCTTGGCTCTGGAGGTGGCTGTGGTGTCACCTCTTGCCTGACCCCAGAGGAGCCTGCAGGTGACCCCTGTGCAGTGCCTGCTCCAACGGGAGCCTCTGCAGCTCTCCTGGCCCTTCTCCACTCAGCCTTGTGTTTGGAGTTCCATGGACACTCCCAAACTGCTCTTCCTGAGCCTTCCCTGAGCCACTGCTGTCCTTCCTTTGGTCTGCTGAGCTTTCTCTGATCTCTGAGTCAGGCAGGATGCAGCAGAAGAGGAACCAGGCTAATAAGGGGATTATCTTGGCATCTGGCTGCATTCACAGTAAATCCTACAGACAATGGCTGTTTCCAGCAGTGGGCTGGGATGAGTGTCTGCAGACACCAGGGGCGTTCCCAAACTGGCCCGATGTCCCCATCCCTGCTGTCCCCATCCCCGTGGTGGCCACAACGGCGACTGTGGGAGGGAAGTGTGAAACTCATTAGGCAGGGCTGTGTCCCGAGGGGTTTCTTCTTCGGTCCTTGCTGGGGCTGCCTCAAGCCCAGGATTATCTGGGCTTTTCCTGCCTCCTCTCCCTGCAGATGTTGTGTTTACAGAAGGATTTTTGCTCCACGTTCTCCCAAGCTGAGACACTGCATCAGTGCTGCTCCCTCAGCTCTTCTTTCTGGCAGAGCCTCCTCTTCTGGAAATCTCCTTTTGCTGGACCCCAACCTTCCACATTTCCTGGCAGAGTGCAGCAGGGCAGCCCAAAATCCTGCTGGGAGATGATTTCCCACCCAGCTGGGAACATGTGAGGAGTTGCACAGGCATCCTAGCCTTGGCAAAGGGCCCCTGGAGCCTCCTCTGTACCCTGGGGAACTCGTTCCACCGAAGCTCTGGCTTCACCAATTGTTCATCCCAAGCTGTCTCCAAAGCCAGCTTTTATTGGGAAGGCTTTAGTGACAGTTGGGCAAGAACAAGTTTCCAGGTGAGGTCACTGGTGGAGGCAGGGATCTCTCTGGATTATGAAGCCTGACTTCAAAGGCTTCTCCTCTCCTCTTGAGGTTGAAAGGAACTTATTTTATGAATAGGTCATGCCTGGTTTTAATTAGCTTGTTTTTGTATTTGGGATGTCTTATTAATGCCTCGGTCACATGTGCTTTTCTTTTTTCCCACCCTTGCAGAATTACCAGGAAGGGAGGAGGAGATTCCTCTGCTTCCTCATAGCAAAGGCTTCGACTCATTTGCAGACGACTGCAAAAATGATTAAGCATTGAGAAATCCAGGAGAAGCAATGATGAAATCTCTTATCCAGGCCCGAATCTTCCAGCTGGGCTGTGGGGGAGGGTTGCTGGAGAAGGGGGAGAAAATGAAGTGGGGAGAAAAATTCCTGGCTGGCGGTGACGTGGCAAGTGATGGATCCCTCTGAGGGACATGAGGAGCTCTGGAAGACACCAAGGATGCTTGGCTGGCACTGTGCTAGGAAAGCTGAGGCTGTTTTGGGATCCCACTTCAGGCTGTGTTGGGAGGAGGTGGCTGAGAGCCCTTGGTGGGGTTTTTCTGCCTTGTCACTGAAGCCTGTGCTGGGTGAGGGCTCCAGCTGTCCTCTTGCAGGGCTGCTCAGGGGTGTCAAGCTGTGGCTGGATTGCATTTGCAGTGGGAAAATATTTGAGGAGCTGCTGGCAGAGGTCATGGCGTGGCTGCCCATGAGTTGGTTCCTCTTCAGGAGGTCACTGCAGGGCTGAATTCCTTCCTGGTGCTGACAAGGACTCTCCCAGACACAGGGCCAATCCCAGGTGCAGCTGAGGACAGGCAGTGCCTCCCTTGGGAATGCCTGGCATGGCTGTGGTGAAAAGCCTGGTCCAGATGCCATGGAAGAGGCCCTGAATTAGGATCCTCAGGATCATGGTGTAAGTGCTCTTCTGGCAGGTTTGATTTGATTTAACTGAGCTTGTGTCTAACACTGTGGGCACTGGGGAACAGCTTTTGTGCTGTGCTGAGGCTGGATGGGTGCTCCCCTCCTGGGTTTTGGGCTGGTGGAGCTCTCCTGGGCAGCTCACACCTCTGTTCTTGCCCTGCATGATCCTGCAGGGCCCCTCTCCATGGCCTGATGCTGATCCAGCTCCACGTGGAATTTGCTGGAGCAGAGCAGGAAGAGGGCAGAGCTGGGCAAGGAGGGGTGACATGGGAAACAACCTGCCCAGCACCTTCCTAATCCCCAGAGACTGCTCCCACATGACAGGGCAAGACAGCCCTGCTGCTGGGGGAGGCTTGCTGGGAGGTGTGTGAGGAGATGTCAAATCAGAGCCGCTGTCTTGGCTGTGGGAACCCGTCTCAGCTCGGGGCCAGGGTGGGGATCAGCTCTTCTTGCCTCTTCCTGCCCCTTCTGGCCTCATTCCCTTCCCCAAACAAGGTTTTTGTGAAGATGCCCCAGCTGAGAGCTGGGGATGGCTGAGCTCAGCTCTGGGTGGAGATGTGCTGGTGGCACTGCCACTGTCACTGTGCCAGCTCCTGTCCTCCCATGGTGCCACGGCTTTTGCTGAAGGATGTGTCCCAGCTCTGGGTCTCTGTCTTGTTTCTCATTTCCACAAGGCTGGGAGCTGCCTGTGCCTCTGCTCCCTGTGGCTGGGGAGGGTGCTCTGGGACACTGCCACTCCCTGGGGTTCAGGATTGTCCTGCTGTGTGCCACAGGGGCTCAGAAAGGGCCCCATGGGGACCTGAACGTGGCTTTTCTGTATTTAAATGGTTTATGAAAAAGAGGGACACCCACTTTTTATGTGGGCAGATAGTGATAGGACCAGGGGGAATGGTTTTAAATAAAACAGGAGAGATTTAGATTGGATACAAAGAAAAAAAATCCCTCCCTAGGAGGGTGGGGGCCCTGGCACAGGGAAGCTGTGGCTGCCCCATCCCTGGAAGTGCCCAAGGCCAGGCTGGACAGGGCTTGGAGCAGCCTGGGACAGTGGAAGGTCCCAATGGCAGGGGGTGAATGTGAGGATCCTGAAGGTCCCTTCCAACCCAAACAATTTTGATTTGACAGCAAAGCAGAATTCCCAGTTCTGCTCCAGGAGTTTTGGTGGGATCTCCAAAGAGGATCCCAGAGCCCTGGGATGTGCCTGGCAGGAGGTGCTGGGGGAGCAAGGCACTGCTGCAGGGCTGGAGTGAGGGTTCAGCCCTTCCTGAAGCCCCAGCACTGTTGTGCCTCCCTTTTTTCTGCCTCAGAGCATCCTTGGGAGGCTGGGAGCTTTCATCAGCCTGGCTCTGCCGTCGGGGCTCTTGGCCCTGAGGAGCAGGAAGCAAGAAGTCAGCTCCCAGCTTCAAAGGCAGGTGTTGAACTCCAGAGGATGATTTCTAGAGGCTCTCCTGAGATGATTCCCAGCCTCTCCTGGAGAAGGCAGCGCAGGCAGGCAGGTGGGAAAGGCTCTGCCCCAGAGCTGTGGAGATGGGAGCAGCCCCAGCCCAGCCCTGTGGCTGCTCCCCGGTGCCAAAGCAGAGCCCTGGATGCAGCAAGGCGTGTTTACAAAAGTCAGCTGGAAGGACAGAGACTTTCTGGAGAAGGGACAGTGGCATTTAGCCACCCCAACAGCAGCACAGAGCTGCTCCAGGCACAGCAGGACTTTGCCTGTCGGGGCAGACCCCAGCGGTGGCTGCAGTGCCTGGATGCTGGGAATTGTTTGGAGCTGTCCTTGGCCGTGGGGCTCCCTGAGGATTGTCTCTGCCAGGTGCAGCTGTGCAGAGGAGCCAGAGGAGGAGGGCAGGTAGGCAAAGCCTGGAAAATCCCCTGGGGGAGCTGCAGAGCCTGGTTTGTTTTGGCTTTGCTGCCTGCCAACGTGGCACGGTGTCTGCAGGGAGCGGAGGGTGCTGGCCCAGGGGAGGATCCAGGGCAGCCAGGAGAAAACCTGTGCAACCAGCAGCTTTCCCCAGGTCTCAGGAGGCCTCCGGACCTGCAGGTGGGTGTGCCCCGAGGGCGCTTGGTTTGCTCCAGCTCCTGCCAGGCTCAGCTAATAAAGGACACTCAGTAGAACCCCGGGATGAATTGAGACCTTAAATCTCATCTCGTTCCACCCCCTGCCATGGCAGGAACACCTCCCACTGTCCCAGGCTGCTCCAAGCCCATCCAGCCTGGCCTTGGGCACTGCCAGGGATCCAGGGGCATCCACAGCTCCTCTGGGCACCTGTGCCAGGCCCTCCCAGGGAACAATTCCCTCCCAATATCCCACCCAACCCTGCCCTCCGGCAGTTTAAACCCCCTTTGCTGAACACAGACCTTGGTGACGGCTCTGCCTTAGCTCTGGCATCACAGATGAGACAGACTGGGCCCATCCCACCCCCCCTGCCATTCCCCACAGGAATCTTCCCCAGCAGAGCCCCTGTGCTGCATCCCAGCCTCTCCTGCTGCCTGCAGGGCTTTCCCTGCTCTTCCTCCTTGGCAGGCGTGGGTGCTGTGACTTGCTGGGGAACACCTTTGGGAAGGGAGCAGGTCTGCAGCCCCAGGCACAAATCTCTGCTTTCAGCACTGGCTCAGTGCCTCTGGAGAGCCTTTGTTGGTGCCCAACGCCCGGGAGGAGCCGGCGCCGGGATAAACCCAGCCCTGGAGGGGAGCCAGGCTTGGCTGCTTGGGCAAGAGCAGGAGGAGCTCCCAGTGCTGACTCCCTGTGAAACACAGGGGGATGGATTGAGGGGGAACGTGGTGGGTGATGGCCCTTGCCAGCTCCCCAAAAGCCTCAGGTCAGGGGGATGAGGACAGAGCTGTGGGTTGGCCGTGGAAAGGGAAGGGCTGCAGGGAAAGCTGATCCCAGGCAGGAGGGGACGGTGGAAGAGGAGGAAGGGAGCTGGGATTTGCTGAAGCTGGAGTGGTGATCCCAGTGCCTGATGTCTGAGAGATTTGCTCTTGGTCTAAGGACAGCAGCACTGGTGGGGAGGGTCCTGTGGGAGGGAGATTGCCCGGGAGCACATTCCCACCTCCTCCTGCTGCTCTGAGGGGCCAGAGCAGAGGGGCTGCGCTGCAGGCATGGAAGGGATCCAGGCTGAGAAAGCAGCACCAGCTGTGGGGAATGCACCAAGGGATGCTCCTGGGCCTTGCCTGGTCTCTTCCCTCCCTCTGGAGCCTCCTCTCCTCTGCCAAGCCTCAGCAGCTGCCCTGGCTTTGGGGGTGCCAGTGCCCCTCCCTGCTCATCTCCCCAGGCTGCTGCGTGGGTGGGAGTGGGGGAACAGGGTGGCTGCCTCCCATCCCTCCCTCCAAAAAGTGATGCCTCTGGCTCCAAAATTCTCCTGCTGGAGGTACTGGGGGAGCTGCAGGAGGGTTCAGCCCGTGCCCCCCAGGAGCAGGGAGGCAGGGGGGAGCCAGGGCAGAGCCCAAGGTTGGTTGGCAGCACTGGGGAAGAGCACGGGGCAGCTGCCAAGGGCTTGGGGGCTCGCTTGTGAGAGCTTGTTCATGGCACACATCCCTTGTCAGGGCTCAGGCTCAGAGCTTGGCTCCCATTTCCTAGGAAAAATGCAGTGGAAAGGGGCTTCTATTCTTATTTTTCTTTTAGTGGTTGCTGGAGGTTTGGGGATGGGAGCACGTGGGGGTGCTGGGGATATGCTCGGGGGGGTAGAAAATATTTGGCTGGACATTTGTGCCAAGGCACCTTGAGCTGCAGTTTATTGAGTCCAAGGCCACCTAAACTTGTATTTTAATAGTCTTAGGCGAGGCTCTCCTGCCGTGGGAGCAGGGAGCTTTAATGAACAGGTTGCTTTTTTACAGTACAAGTTTAAAAGAGGTGGGTCCCTTGAGGAGTTTTGTCCCAGGACATGGGCCACCCTCCAGAGGGAGGGCAGACTGCAGTGGGACCTGCTGTGCAAAATGGTAACAGAAGAGTCTCTTAAATAACCAGAAGAAAACACGATCATGGACGATCCCTCCTTTTCCAGGCAGCATTCTGGGATGAGAGGCTGGCTGGCTTTTGCCAGCTGATCCCACAGACTGCTGGGTACCAGCTCCCCCAGTGATGCTTTCCAGCTTTTAACGAGGCTGGAGGTCACCCCAACCTGGAAGAGACCTATTTAAAGGCTGTGCCATCCAAGATTGTCCCCAGCACTACTGCCACCTGCCAGGGCGGATGCCATGCACCCCTTCCAAGACCTGTCTCTGGAGCTCTGCCCTGGACAGGGATGATTTTGGGCTGTCCATCGTGGCCACGTGGTGCTGGTAAATGTAAACAAGAACCCCCTGCCCCAAGGGAGGCGGCGGTGGCGCCTGGGCTCCACCAGCTCTGCAGGGCCACCCTCTCCAGCCCCTACTGCTCCTTCTGCCCCGTGGGCTCGGGGGGTGCCTTTTTGGAGTCCACAGAAGCACCCTGGGCCCCTGCAGCCCTGTTCTTGAGGTGCTTGGACTGGGAGAGCTTGGAGAGGGGGATGCCCAGGGGTGTCCTCATCTCCTGGGGTGCCTTGTGGCTCTCGGGCAGGGAGCTGAAGCGCTTGCCCGGCGCTCTGGCCGCGTGCCCGGGCGCCGTGGGCTTGCTGGGGCTCAAGGCTTTGCTCTGCCAGTAGGGCTGGCTGCCTGCGATGGTCTTCTTGGGTTCTGCTCCCTCCCCCGTGTGCTTGGAGGCCCTGAGGGGTTTCTCCTGCGTCGGGGAGTGGGAGAGCTCCTTGCCCGGCTCCCTGCCCGCCGCCGTCCTGGGCCGGTAGCGGTAGATGTGAGCGCCCTGCGGGGGAGAGAGCAGAGACACAGTGAGCTCTGGCTGTTGGAAGGGTGCTGCCCCTGCGAGGCCACCTCTTCACCCGTGCCAGGTGTCCTCGTGGACAAATCCCTCTGTCCCTTGCCCAAATTCAGTGGCAGCTCGGAACGGCCTCAAATATCAACCCTGGCTGCGCGTCTGATTCGGACTCTGGTACCAAACACTGGCACTCCCCAAGCAGCCCTGGCAGTCTGGAGGCTGTCCCGAGCCAAGTCCCTCCTGCCTGGAAATCCAGGACAAGGCATCTCAACACAGCAGCAGCCTGAACACCCACGTTAATCATCTCAGCCCCAGAGAGCCTTCAGTCACCCAGAGGCAGCCTGTGGCATCGGGTGGCTGCCAGGACCAGAGGAAAGGATGGAGGGCTGGGAGAGGAGCTGGGAGAGAGAGCAGCGAGCTGCAACACCACTGTGGGGGTGGCTCTCTCAGCTGGGTTGAGACACATGTCTGGGTTGAGCACCATTAATCCACATTCTGGACTGGGTAAGGTTGTCACACGTGGCTGTGGCCACCAGATGTTTATCTCCCCTTTGGGTGTGCCTGTGCCACGATCTGGTGGTGCAATTGCAGCTGTGCAGAGGCACCAGGGGAGGTGGGATCTGGTGAGATCTGGTGAGCCAAGGTGCAGATGGCAGGAGGAGCTGGGGCCAGCAGGTTGCAGAGCTGGCTGTGCCAACCTGCCCTGCCTCTGCCATGACCCTTACTGTGCTGCACCTCAACTGTCAGGCAGTCCCAGAGTCCCAAAGGCCTCCCTGACTCTGCAGCTGGCACCTCCTGCTTTGACCAGGAGGGTTGTGTTAAAGCAGTTTAGCTCAGGTAGTCTGAGATTGATTTAATTAGGTGCTTAAAATCAGTGTTAAGGTCTGGCTTCAGGTGAGAAGGATTAAAGGTGATTTAGCTTTTCTCCCTCTGAGCTCATCATGTGCCTGAGCTGGGTGGTGGCTCCTGACATGCTCTGGCTCTTGGGAAGAAGTTAAACCATGGCTTAAACCAAGTATCCCACCCCAGGAAGCTGCACCCTGTCCCTCCTGCCCACCAGCAGAATGAGGCAGTGCCTGCCCAGGAGAGCCTGAATCCTGCTGGCTGCTGAGCACTCCTCTGGAAGCCTTTGGAGAGACCCTGAGCTCAGTGAAATCAGCAATTCCTGCAGATGTTGCCTATTTAGGAGGGGTGGCTGTGTTGTGGATGGACACGGCTTGGCCAGAGCTTTGAGGGGTGATGGTTTTAGTGGAGCTGTGGGAGGAGGAGGCTGGACTCAGTTTCCATGTCATTGTGGGCACTCTTTGGGGAGGAGATTGGCTAGAAGGGGCAAGAGGGGTGGGATGGTGGTGGGGAATGGTGGTTCCTGGCTGCAGGATGTGCTGCTGTGGTTGCACTGGGCTTTTCTTGGTGCTGTGGTGTAACCCCAGCCCGTTACTGGTCTGGAGAGAAACCCCACTGTGGGTTGGGTGCATGTCTGCACTGCGTTTGGGCCCCATGCCCAGTGGCTCCAGCATTTGGGATGCAGTTTGGCAAGGAGGAGGCTGATGTGGAGTAGATGTTGGTGCTGCTCAGGTCTCCACAGCTCACTGTCCAATGTTCACTCTCTGCTAAAACCCTGAGCCATGCCAAGGCTCCATCCTGGCCAGACCTGAAGATGCTGCCCCTGCTCCTCATCATCTGCCAGGGATGGTCAGCAGGCTCCTGTGCCCAGGTAAGGGCCCCCATGTGGAACTGCTGGGGTGGGGATTTTCCCTGTCACTGAGGGGGGCTTGTCTGGAAAGCTCTGCTCTGCACAGACCTGGGGGCTCTGCAGGTGGGAGAGGGGCAGGACAGGACCCAGGTGTCCCTCCTCCTGCTCCTCCTCGAGCCTGCTGTGCATCCAGCTGTGAATGGGGTTGTGTATTTAGGGAAGGTGATTTCCAGAGAGAATTTGGTTTCCATGACATGGAAAACATGGTGTTTGCCCTGAGTGAGCCTCCCCGTGTTTTGGGCTATGCTGGGAAATGGGCCAGCACCTAAGAAATGTGGACCCAGGAAAAAAAAAACTGGGAGAATTGGTAGTGATTTCTGTCAGATTTGAGTTTTCAAGAGTTAATCAAGGGTTACATCATTTTTTTCTTTTTACACATGGGAGAAACTCTTCCCTGCACCTCTCCACTGCGTGCTAGCTTTCCTAACCCTGATGCTGTGCTAATTATCTGCCTCTCATCAAAGGGCCAGGACAAGTTACTGCAGGAACACCAGCGTGCCCAGCCGTCCCCAGCGAGGTGGCACCTGGGACCTGGGTCACAGAGCATCAAAGAGCTCCTTGCTCCTCGCCCTGCAGGGCTCAGGGGTATTTGATGTGCAAGGATTAAAGCTCTGAGCTCCCTGTCGCTGCCTGGGAAGGCAGAAGCAAGTGGACTCTGGGATGGTGCATTTAATTCCCTGTAAATACAGATTAGATGCTCAGCTGGGGTAACCTCAGGCAGTTTCAGTGATTTCAGCTGCTGGTTTAGCCCTGGGGGTTTGAGTGCCCCAAAAACAGCGGGCGGGGAGCCTTGAGAAGCCAGAGTGCTTGGCAGAGGTGCAGGAGGTTGCAGAGCTTGGGTGGAAACTGGGGGATGGCAGTGTCATCACCCCTGGGTGGGACGATGGCTGTGGTGGGGATGCTGCTGTGACCTGGTGCTCCCAGAGTGGGGTTCTGGCTTGCTCCCCAGGGAATTGCAGCAGGGTGCTGGCCCTGTGTGGTGACAGGGCCTGGCGTCACTCGTGGCTCAGCCACAAAGCTGCTGACTGTGGCACTCGCCCACAGAGGTTGCTGTCCCTGTTTCTCCGCTGTCTTGCTCTGCCTAATTACGTGTCCAGCGCTTTCCCTTTGATGCTAATCACCCTGGCAAGGTGCTGGAAAACAAGCCTGAGAAGGACACGCCTGCATGCACAGTCTGTCCCCAGCTGATGGGCTGCGGATGGAGCTCAGAGCCCCAGCACATCTGTACAGCTGTGCCTGGAGCTCCACCCCCAGCCCAGTGCTGTGGGATAATCTTTAATTACCAAAACCCTCCCCTTTAACAGCCATCCCCACTGCTGGACACCAGTGGCAAAGGCCACTGCACCTTTGTCACCTCTTGGTGACCATGGCCACGTGCAGGGTGTTACTCTCCTTTATGGCAATCTCATCTCAGCATCTGGGACAGCACCAAAGGTCGGGATGGCACCAAAAAACTCAGGATGACATCACAGCTCGCTTGAGCTGACTGGGTCACCTCCAGGTCTGCAAACCTTTGTAGGGTGGAGAGAAAAAAGGTCATAGCAGAAAGTCCTACCTGGGCAGCACTGCTGGGGTAGGAGCTGTTTCCATCCAGGATGGCGCGGGGCAGCATGGGCCTGATCTCCACGGTGGGGCTCCTCCTCTTCGTCACATCCTCCAAGCGCAGGTGCTTCAGGGAGGGGAGGCTGCCCAGGGGGCTGATGAAGGTGCCCCGGCTGATGTGAGGGTCGCTGAGCTTCCTCTGCATGGGAAGGATCTCCCCGTTGTGGGTGACGTCCGAGTTGGTTCTCCGCAGGGGCCCGTAGCGATCCCTCACCTCGAAGTACTCGTCCGAGATGGAGGAGGCGTTGGAGCGGCGGTAGCTGTGGTCAGCAGAGCTGCTGGAGTAGCTCTCCTGGTCACTGAGGGTGATGTACTCCTCTTCCTCCTCCTCCTCCTCTTCTCCCAGCCCGTTGTGGGTGCAGGGAGGCCCTTTGCCCTCCTGTGGAGCTGCTGCTGGCTGCTCTGGCTGCACGCGGCAGGTCTCCCTGGCAGCTCGGCTGGGTTTCTCCTCCTGCTTCACAGCCGTGTGCTCAGCCAGCGGCGGCTGCGTGTCACCCTGCAGGGCAGTGCTGCTGTCACAGGCTGTAGTGACTTTGGTCACCAGGACACCCACAGGGACGGTCCTTGGCTTTGGAACTGGAGGCTTGACATCCTCCAGTGCCTCCTCCTGTGGCTTCAAATGGTGGCCCAGAGGTGAAGAGGCAAATGTCCCCGCTTGCCTCGTTGTCCAGCTGACCCCCTCGATGGGGCTGCTCGTGGGGGCTGCAGGAGCTTCCACGGGGGGCTGTGGGATCTGTCTGTGGCTGGGGGACAGCAGAGGCAGCTCCTGCTCTGGGTTCTTCCTGGCCTCCATCTCCCTGTTCTTCAGCATCTGGCGGTGCTGGGCGCTGGCCTGGGAGACGTCGCAGACTTTGATGCGGTTCATCTGCGACAGCTTCACGTTCTTCACCTTGGGGTCGATGATGTTGATGTAACCCAAGACTTCGCTCCCAGGCTCGGGGTCAGGCTCCACCCAGGTGGGCAGGTAGTCAAACATGTTGGCTTTCTCCAGGTTCAGGAGGCCGGGGTGGATGAGCAGGGAGAGGTCAGCCACGTCCCCGTGCCGCTCGCCCCCCTGGCCCTCGGGAGGTGTTTTGCCTTTGTTCTCACTCTTCTGGTTTTTGTCCTGGTTCTCAGATGAGGTCTTGCTGATCTGGTCGGCGCTCTTGGCCTTCACCAGGGCGTATTTGGGGTTTATCAGCTTCTTCACCACGGCGTTGGCGGGGGTCACGGGCACCACGGAGGGCAGCGTCACAGGCTCGGGTTCGGGCTCTTCGCCCATGGAGATGGACTTGAGGCTCACCCCCTTGGACATGAGGTAGAGCTCCTGGAACTGCTTGTCAAACGCCTCCACCACCTGGCCCGACAGGACCGTGATGACGTTCCGGTCCGTCCTCGCCGCGGACCAGGTGAAGCTGGAACAGAAACACATTGGGGACTCTCAGCTGGTAAATAACACCTCTCCCCAGGCCTGGCCTTCCCCGGGGTTGGGGTACTGGGAACCCCTTAGGACCCACTCCAAATCTTGGGAAATCTCCTCCCAGTTTAGGATGAGGAGAGCAAATCTGGCATGGGCTCCTGGAGCCTTGGACCACGAGGATTGACATCGATCTTTGACCAACAGTGGGTGGGCAAGAGGAGATGTCACTGGTGTACCTGTAGGAGCCACACATGGCTCGATCCCCGTCCACGAACATGAACTTCTGGGCCAAAGCCCCCTTGAACTTGGTGGCCGAGCGGGTGAAGAACTCCGTGCCCCCGGTGCTGCGGACGCGCAGGTTCTGCAGGGCAAAGGAAGAGGAGTGGGCAGGGGGGAAGAGCTGCTGTGGCACCATCACCCACCCCTCTGGGACACCATCACCCACCCCTCCGGGACACCATCACCCTCCCCTCTGGGACACCATCACCCACCCCTCCAGGGACACCATCACCCACCCCTCCAGGAACGCCCCTCTGGACGTTCCACAGCCCCCCTGAGGAGGGGGAATGTTCTTCATGGCCAGCTCAGAGGAGGCCACAGCGCTGGGGAGATGAAAGAACTCGCCCAAGGCCACCATGGGCTGGGCTTGCAGAGTTCCCTGCCCTGCCCATGTGCTGCCAGGCTGTGTTTGCCATCTCTTGAACTCGGTGTCCGTGGGCTGTGTGGTGCTGGTGCCAAGTGCTCCCCAGCTCCTGCAATCTATGCAAATGCTACCATGGGAGAGGAGGCTGCACAGCTGCTCCCAGCAGGAGAGCTGCAGGGCATTTTAGGGGGAGGTGGGGACCCCAGGACAGCCCATGTGGTGTTTTGTCCTTCCCCACGCTCCCCCTTTGCTGTGCTCCTAAATTTGGGCATCTGCTCCTGGTTTTAGGGGCTGGTGGGAGATCAGGCAGTGGGGAAACTTCTTTTCACCCTTGGGAAACGAAACCTGGTGATGTGGGAGCAGGTCCCTGGAGTGGAGCTGGCTGTCCTCCCCAGGGAACTCAGTGATGCAGGGGCAGCCCTGGCTCTGTGAAAATGTTTTTGTTCTTTTTTTTTATCCCCAGGCTGGCTCCTGTCCCTGGCCTCTCCACGGAGGGCACTGGCACATTCCACAGCAGAGCAGATAGCATCTCCCATGGCAAAGGGGCTCCTTCTGGGTGGGGAGAAAATATTTTCTTGAGAAAGCGCCTGCATTCCTCCTGCTCCTGCTGGGATGTTGGTAAGGCTGTTGCAAAAGGCTCTGTGTCATCACTGGGTCATGCCCTCCATGGCTGCTTTGTTGGGTGTTTTGTTTTGTTTTTTAAAGAAAAGCGTCAAAAATCTTTGTCTTCCCCTCCTCCAGCCTTTCTCATCTGCTTCCCTGGACTCTCCTCTGTCCCTGGAGACCATGACCAGGCCCAGTCCTAAGCCCAGGTGCACCCCTAGTCCCTGCTCCCCCATCCCTGGCAGGAAAATTCAGTGCAGATGATGTGCAAGCCACAACTCTCCTGACTGTGTTTCCAGGGAAGCTCCACTCACTGAACAGGGAAGGTTTGGGGGGGAATTTTTTGTGAGTTTCATGTTTTTCTTTGCAAAAAAGGTAAGCAAAAGCTTTTTGCCTGCTGTGGCTGGGACGAAACTGGTGCTGAGCATCCTAATTTCTGCCAGTGTGCTGCACTGAGGGGGCTGTGATGGCAATTCCCACCCCTGTCCCTTGTTTTCCCTCCACACGGGGCTGCTGAGAGAGCAGGGACACCCAAGGCTTCACCCTCTGCCCATCGCCCACCCGGGGCAGCTCTGGGTGTTTTTCAGGCAGCAACGCTCCTGCTGCTGATCCCTTTTCCTCCTCCTATCAGTGCTGTTGAGTAAAATCTGCTTCTCTAATCCCTGCCGAGGCAGCGGAGCCGGCGGGGTGAATCACCCAGCCCTTGCTCAAGCAGCGCCCGCCTTGCCCAAGCCGGTTGCTAATTGCCACCGAGATAACGAGGGGACGTTTCGTTAACATCTCCTGCCTTGAGAAGCAGCTCCCAGACTCTGCCCTACTTTTCCTCACCTCCTCCTGCATCCCGTGCCAGCGAATTGGCTGCAATATGTGACAAATCCCAACTTCTAGACATTTGCCGAGCTCTGCAGATGTTCTCCTGCTTTTCCAGTCCTGCCACAAGGCTGCTAATGCAGGAAAACACCGGGGTGCCTCAGCGCTGGCTTTTCTGGTCTTGGAGCAGCAGCAGCCTGCGGGATCCCAGGCTCCCCAGGGAGTTTGGACCCAGGTAAAAGCTGGGCTGTGTTTGCTTTAATTGCTGGCAGCAGCAGTGAAGCCAGGCTGGTGGGCACGGCACAGGGGGGGAAGTTGTGAGGTTTTAGGGGTCCCTGAGCCCCAGCTCGTGCCAGCCAGCTGTGAGGGTGTCGTGGCTCCTACGTGTTCCTGCTCAGCCAGGGGTTGGCCCTCACCCACCCTAAGCAAATCCGGGGAGCTTGCCCGGGCACGGGCGCTCCCGGCGGGCATTTGGCAGCGTCTGGCTGACGTCAGGAGCAGCAGCCCCGCTCCTGTGCCAAGCAACAGGCCAGGCCGAGCCATGGTGGCCAGGAGTGGGGGGCTGCAAGCCCCCAGTGGGACTGTGGGGCTCTTCTGGTGTGTTTGCATCCCACGCTGGTGATGGGGGCAGAGCCTGGGACTGTCCTGTGGTTGGAGAGAGGGTCCCTGCTCTGGCTGCTGTTGCTGAGGCTGAAATAACCCCCTGTCCTCTCCTCTGCCCCTTCTTCTGCCTTTGCTCTGTGACAGGTGATTTTCTCTGCACCCCCTGCTCACACAGGGATGTGGAAGGGGAATACCAGCATTGCTTGGGTTGGAAGAGACTTAAATCTCACTCCAGCCCCCTGCCACAGGCAGGGACACCTTAAACTAGACCAGGGTGCTCCAAGCCCCATCCAACTGACCCCTGCACTGGCAGGCATCCCCCCTGTGCTTTGCCTTCCCTGGTTTTCCGTGGGATCCCTGCCCAGGAGTGATTCTGTGTGCATCCATGGATCCTGCCTTTGGACCCAGGGTGTTTGCTGCTGTCCCAGCCTCAGCTGGGGCTGACAGGAAAGTGGATCTGGGCCACGCTGGGAATGTCACTGGGATGTCTGCCTGTGCCCGTGGCTGTTGATGGCATCGCCTGTGGCACTGCCCAGCACAGGGACAGCACTGAGGGCATCCTTGGCAGCTGCCAGGGCCTCGGGCAGCAGGGGAGCCTCCCTGCTGGGGCGGAGGCTCCGGAAAAGGGGAAAATCGAGTTTTTAATTCCAGCCTCTGACTTGTGGTGGCTGCTGCCGGTCCTGCCCCCGGGGCAGCAGCAGGCAGGAGCTGGGGACAGCAGGGACCCAGCCCTGGCACAGCATCTGCTGCTCCCTCTCCCTCGGGAGGAGCTGAGCTCACAGGTTTGCCCTGGGCTTTGCTGTGCCCACCCTCGCAGGGCTGCACCCCTCAACCTCTCTCTCCTCTGTCCCAGGCCCAGCCCTGGCTGGGTACCAGCAGCCCCCTGGGCTTTCTGCATCCTTCATCCAGGGTGCAAATCCACATCCCATCCTCTCACCCAGCCCTCCATGCTGCTCCTGAATTTGGGCATTGCTGCTCCTGAAAAATGGACCAAACTCTCCACAACTGGGGGTTGTGTTTGCCCAAGACAGGAGGGAGCAGAGCTGCCAATTCTGATTGTCTCCTGCGTTTGGAGGAGGCTCCCTAGCTCCAGGTCATCCCCACCTTCAAGTGTCCAGCGTGCATGTGGGCTCGCTCACACATCTGAAGGAAGTGCTTCACGTTGGTCTCATCCAGAATGATGTAGACTCCCACCTTCCTCTTGAAGCCAGCGTCCAGGAGGTCCTTGAAGATGTCCACGTCAGTGAACATGTCCATGACCACAGCAATGACCTGGAGAGGGGACAGGAGACATGAGTCTGGGTGGCCAGGGACAACCCAAGGGACAGTCAGAGCTCGTTTTGTGAGAGGCAAGGCAAAGTGCTCCCTGTGGGAGGCTGGAATTTGGGCTGGGAGAGCCCAGGATTGCCCCCAGTCTGAGGATGGAAAGTCTTCCCTTTCCTCTGCTGTCACTGTGGAAAGTTTGATCTCCAAGAGAGGTAGATGTGGCACCTGGGGACATGGTTAATGGTGGCCCTGGCAGTGCTGAGTTGATTGTTGGACTTGATGGTATTTGGATGTTATTTTCCAGCCCTGACCATTTCAGTGGCGATGCATAGCATAACCTACTGATGAAAAACCAGTTACTGAGGGTGAGTCTGACTTTGCTGCCTTTATCAGGCTTCACTAAACTCAGAGCCCAGTTTGTGGCTGAGAAGTTTGGGGTCCCTTTGCTGTCACCATTGCAGGGAGCATCAGAAGGGGAAACCTTTGATGCACAATGACCACAGAATTGTTAAGGTTGATAAAGACCTGCAGGACCATCAAGCCCAGCCATTGAGTGGTGTGTCCGTCTGTCCTGGTCTCACTGCCCAGGTCTCACTGGTCTCACTGGGGTGCTGCTCCTCCTGCACAGCTTCCCTCCTTCCTCCCAGGCTGCATGGAAGGAGCAGAGCCAGGACAGCAGTGCCAGCACCCTGAGCAGTGGCAGCTGTGTTTGTCACATGGCAGTGTCACTGATATCCACAAGCTGGAGCTGCCTTTGGACCCAGGGTGTTTGCTGCTGTCCCAGCCTCAGCTGGGGCTGACAGGAAAGTGGATCTGGGCCACGCTGGGAATGTCACTGGGATGTCTGCCTGTGCCCGTGGCTGTTGATGGCATCGCCTGTGGTGGTGAGCAGCAGCTCATGGCAGGCAGAGGGGCTGGAGGCAATCCCAGGGCAGCTCCATAGGGATTTCTGCCTCCCCTCATCCCAGGGGAAAGGGTGCTGGTTTGTCACTGTCCCGTGGCTGGAATTCCTCCCATGCCTGTGGCTGCTCCTGGAAGGTGCCCTGGGCTGGGGCAGGTGGGTGCTCTTGGCCCCTCGCCCTTCCAGAGGGGCCCTGCTGGCCATGGCACGTGGCTGAGCCAGGGGGACACCAGGGAGACCCCAGGCTGCTCCTCCCTCCCTCCCTCAGGAAGGAAGGAAGGAAGGGGCTGGGATGGTGCTGGGTGCTTGCACACTCAGACACCTCCAGCCCAGAGCTCTCAAAGCACCCAGCTGCCTTTTAATTAGTCCTGTGCCACAGGACATGGAGAGCTTTAATTAAGCAGAGGATTGTTATGGCACTGCTGGCTCTTCTCTTCCTTTTCTGCAGGCGGTGGGGGGAAGAGCAAGGCTGTGTGGGGAGCCCCAGCCCTGCTGTCCCTGCTGCCACCCTGCTGTCCCCAGCCCTGACCACGCAGCAGTCTTTTGGGAGGTGCCAGCAGGCCAGGTGAGGGGGCACTTTATGGCTTTGCCACTCGATTTTAACTGAATTCCCATTTATCCTCAGCCCAGAGCCTCCCCCCAGGCTTTGCTGTGACAGGCTGAACCCTCACTCCTTGTGCACCCACTCGTGTGTTTTGCTCATCCTTGTTGTCCTGGTGGGGAAACTGAGGCAGGAACCAGCTGCTGGATTTGCATGGATGCAAAGTGGGATGGGTTCAAAGCCACTCTGGGAGCTCTGGGCTTGCATTTGCCACGTTCAGCAAAAAACTGGGGAGGAGCTGAGCTGTGTTCCATGAGTGCTGGGTGAGGGACACCTTGGTGGGACAGTGTGCTTGGTTTGAGGACCAGGGTTTGGTGGCAGAAGGTTTGGTGGCAGAAGGTTTGGTGGCAGAGGGTTTGGTGGCAGAAGGTTTGGTGGCAGATGATTTACTTCTGACCCTGATGCTCCATGCCCATGTCACTTCTCCTGTGTGCTGTGCTTTCCCCAGGAAAAGTGGAGCACTTGTGAAATGGGCATGAGAACAGCGCTGACCTTCCTTTTGAGGGAAAAAGAACATTTTCCCACTGTGGTCCCAGCAGTGCCAAGGCCTTGGCTCGCTGCTGGAGGGTGTGAGGGAGTTGTGCAGGGCTGTGGGCAGGGCACTGTGCCCCATGCCCAGCTCTGCTCACACCCTGCAGGCAGTGGGCACGGGGAGGGAGCCCAGCCCTCAGCCACTTGCCCACATTTTAACCCAATTCCTCCTGCCCAGCTGGTGCATCCTGTCACTGCCCAGCTCCTGCTGCCTTCCCTGCTGTGTCTTGCCTGCAGGACAGGCTTGCCCTTGATTTGTCACCAGGATCTCACTCCAGTGTGCCAACACTGCCCTGGCACGGGCGGGTGGGAGAGCGAGGATGGCACTGGCAGCTCCCCGTGAGGGACTGTCCCTGCCTGGGTGACATCTGCTCCTGGGGTCTGTCCCTGCCTGGGTGACATCTGCTGCTGGGGACTGTCCCTGCCTGGGTGACATCTGCTCCTGGGGACTGTCCCTGCCTGGGTGACATCTCCTGCTGGGGTCTGTCCCTGCCTGGGTGACATCTCCTGCTGGGGTCTGTCCCTGCCTGGGTGACATCCACTCCTGGGGACTGTCCCTGCCTGGGTGACATCCACTCCTGGGGACTGTCCCTGCCTGGGTGACATCTGCTCATGGGGACTGTCCCTGCCTGGGTGACATCTCCTGCTGGGCTGCCTGGGCTTCAGCCCTGGGATGCCCAACCCTGGCCCAGGGGTACTCTGCAGAGTGGAGGCCTGTCTGCTCTGGAGTGGTGAAATCCTGCCTGCTCTTTACTTCCCAGCTTGGGGAACGGGATTGCCTGCAGCAAGCTGTGCCATCTGGCTGTGAGGAGCCAGCCTGTCCCTTGTCCCTGTCACCTCTGCCAGGGCAGTGCTTGGTGCTGGACGTTCCCTTTGCTGAAGCCCTTTTGCTGCTGTGTCATCCCAGGAAGCTTTGCCATCCCTTTGCCATTCTCCTGGAGGGTGCAGAGGAAATCAGCCCTAAATCTACAGCTGGAGGCTCCCAGTGCCCATGCAGGCTGCAGTTTTTCTTGCCAGGATCCCAGGAGCTGCCAGAATCCATGGGGTGCAGCCGGTGTGCAGGTGCTGGGTCCCAAATCCCTGAGGAGCAGGGAGCATTGTATCCCCCTGGACACTGGGCAAATCCTGTTGGGATTTTTTGGAGCAGCTTTGATGAGCACCTAAACTGCAGGATCATGTTTTGTAGAGGAAGTTGCAGCTCTTTATTGTCTCACTATGAATCATCAGATAATGACTTTTGGGGTGCACCACGTGGGCATTTAATAAATTAGGCAGGCACCAAGGCACAATTAGAGGAAGAGTGTTGGGATGGAGGAGAGGTGGGACAAGTAACATTAATAATTGCTCTCCCCTGTCGACCCTTTCATCCAGGAACAGCAGGAGGTTTTGTAAACAGTAATTAATAGGGCCTCCCAACCTTCGCTGGAAGTTGCTCAGGGTAATTACATCACCACAATCCCAACCTGGAACCTCAAGTGAAGACAGGAGGTCAGAGTCACTGCTCTCTCCGCTGGCTCTGGGCCAAGGTCAATGTTTTCATGCTCTGGTTTCTGGTCAGAGAGAGCCAAGAGGAGAGGAGGAGGAAGACCTTCCTCCCTTCCACCATAGAATCATTAAGGTTGGAAAAGACGTTCAGGATTGTCAACTCCAGCCGCCTGTCACCAGCCCTGAGCACTGAGTGCCACATCCACAAATTCCTTGGACACCTCCAGGATGGGGACTCCAAACCTCTCTGGGCAGCCCCTTCCCATGCCTGGCCACCCTTTCCATGAAGAAATTGTTCCTGATGTCCAACCTGTGAGCTCTGCAGCCCGAGGGATGTGCAGCAAGGAAGAGACAGCCGTGCCACAGCCCGGCCAGGTGAAGGTCTCGGGGTGAATCCCTCACCAGCTCTGCTTGTTGGCCACAAAGATGGGATTTTCAGGGACCTGGCCTCAGGATCCTGCCTCTCCTTTCTCCCATTCATTCCCAGCAGGAGGAGGGGATCGTTTTGCCTCTCTGGGTTAGAGGCAGGGTGTGGCCTCGTTCCTGCGAGCACCAGGGCTCCTCTGACCCTCAGAGTGGCCTCACATCCCGGGGATTCCTCACCCCTGGGAGCCTGTGTGACCTCCCAGCACCAGCACTCCTCCCACGGGCTCTGAACTCTGCTGAGCCGGCGCCAGAGGACTTTGCTCTCCTGTCCATGGGACAGCAAGTGACACAGTGGGGCTTGGGGCTGGCACCGGGGGCAGAGCGAGCGTCTGGGACAACGTCTGGAGCAAGGGTCATCCTCTGGCTGGGAACTCTGAGCCTCTCCCAGGCCTGTGCTCCTGTGCACGTGCTGGAGGGCACTTGGGCAGGGACCTCCCCAGGGAGGACAGAGCACCTGGGCAGTGTGTGTGACATCTGCTGGTGGCAGCAGGACGGTCCCTTGGTCCACTCTCAGCTTCCTCAGCCAAGCCCTCTCACCTCTGAGCTGCTGTGAAGACCTTGAGCCCTGGCAGAAATCTGCAGGGTGGTCCAGCCCAGTGTCCCCCACCCTTAGGAGCACCCACAAGTTGTCACCTGGGCTCCACTGCGTGACAGCAGGTTCAGCTGCAAGGACTTCTGTGCTCAAATAGGGATGGGAGACCACGGAAGAACCCCACTCTCCTGTAACTCCTGCCACCCCCAGACCCTGCAGCAGGAAGCACTCACCCACCTCTACGCTTCCTGAGGCACCATAAGCTCCAAGCAGGCTCCTGCATGTCCCCAGTGGTGTCACCATGTCTCATGCCACAGTCAGGGCCCGTCTGGAGCGGGAGGCAGAGCCCAGCCCTGCTCAGGGCCAGAGTGCCGGTGATGAGCACAGCAGCATCAGCCCTGGCCAGGTCCCCGTGTGCTGGAGAGGCTCCAGGGGAGGTGGGGATGTGCCTGACTCAGCTCTGGGAGCAGGAGCAGGGTGTGGGATGACTCAGGAGGGGCAGGTGGGAAGCGGTGAGTAGGCAAAGGCAGGCGGGAGCTGCCAGCCCGAGTGGGAAAGACCCGAAGATGAGACATTCATTGTTTGTTGTGGGATTGTTCTCTCATCCTCCATCCCACGGGATGCCAGCTCTCCCTTCCCTTTGCCCTCGCTGCAAAGTGCTTTGGCAGGGAAAATGTTGCGGGTGAGGACAAGTCACCTTGACTTCTGTGAGGTGACAGTGGCCAGAGATGGCTCCTGCCCGCAGTGGGGCAGCCCTGACACCCCCAGCAGCCATTCCCGAGATCCTGCTGCCTTGGATGCTTTGAGAAACTCATTTTCCTGCCTGAGCTGGTCTGAAGAGGCTCTGCTGGCTGCATGTCACAGGTTTCCCTCTCTCCTACCAGGATCTGCAAACCCCAGCACTATCTCTGGAGCAGCCAGGCAGACCTGATGCATCCCAGCCTGTCCCCTCTGCTCCACAGTGACCCTGGCAGGCTCTCCCTGTTTCCCTGCTGGAACATCCTCTGGGTTGGGAAGCTCCTTCCTTCATGTACTGGATGCACAGAACTCAAGGAGCTTCAAAGCACCAAGAAACCAGCAGGTACCAACCCCTCCTGGGACTGGGTCACTGGGAAACACCAGCAGCACCTTCCCACCTCTGCCCTTCAGCACAGGCCAGCATCTCCCTCCTTCCCTGGGTATGGCTCGTGCATCCCCACTCCCTGCTCCTCGGCTTGATGCCACAGGGAGGACAAGTCTGAACCCAAATCCCTCCAGCATCTGCCCAGCCTTGTCCCTCCCCTCACCAGCTCATCCTTGTCCTCTGAGAGCCAGGATGAGCCAGCCTAGAGCCTCACAGCCACCTCAGGCCAGACTTGGCCCTCGTGTGGGCCAGAGCTACACCAGGAGCTTTGGCTGCTTTGCCCCAGGGTCATGGACTCGATGGGTGGTGGACACAAGGACTGAGGCCAGGCCAGGAGCTCAGGGTCAATACTGGACAGCTGGTGGACCCAGGGCCTGAAACCAGGACACAGTCCCAGGTTCCTGCACGCTGTCACGTGCTGTCACACCGGGAATAACGACTGTGGAGTGGCTGGGACCATGGGCTCCCAGCTGGAGAACAGCTCAACCCGTTTTTCTCCCCACAAGGACCCTGGGATGAGCAGTGCTGCTGTGTGGATACTGGGAAGGGCTGTGAGCGGAGTGCTGACCCAGGCTGGCAGCATCCTCAGCAAAACCCAGTCCCCAAATATTGGTTACAAGGGAAAACCTGCACGCTTGGCCCCTCTGCCTCCGCTCGGGCAGAGCTTCCCGCAGGACAGGGATTGCCCAGCCCGGGCAGGACTCGGAGCGCGATGCCCTGGGGCCGATCCTGCCCCGTCCCCGCGGCGCACCTCACCTTCTGAGCCTGGCAGATCATCTTCCTCACCACCTCCTTGATGTGCGCCTGGCCCTCGATGGGCGGCTGCATGTAGACGGTGGCCCTGGTGACCCCGCGGTAGGCGATGGTCTCGGGCCAGCCCAGGTCCAGCTGCGGGATGGAGCGGTCCGACCTCTGGGGCCAGTACTCCAGGGAAGGGGCCACGTCCTGCTCGTCCCCTTGGCTGTTCCTGTCGCCCTCGCTGTCGCCGCCGCTGCTGCCGTGCCGCGGGATGTACTCGGAGCCGGGGTCGTAGGTCTCCAGCGTGTCCAGGATCTTCTTCAGCTCCAGCTCGGACAGGAAGTCCCTGATGTTCTCCCTCTTCAGGACTTCATAGAAGGCGTCGGGGCCACGGGACGCCAGCGCCTCCAGGGCCAGGCGCTGCTCCTCGCTGTAGAAGAACTCGGGCTTGGACTCGCTGGACCTCCAGTTGACGTGGCTGTCGTCCAAGCACTGCACCTGGGAGAAAGCCATGGTGACCCCGCACGCCGGTCCCCTCTCCCGAGGGAGCTCTGTGCCCCCAGCGAGCGCCGGACGTCGGCAATAAATAGGAATTAATTATTCTCCAGTCTTTAAATAGTTTGCTTCACCCTGCCCGGCTCAAGGCGCAGCTTGGGGAAGGCACCGCTCCCTTTTCCAGCGGCTCCTGCCACGCCGGAACTCTTCCTGCCGCGGAGGAGGCTTTGGTTTCTGCCTTGCTCCGGGCTCCAGGCAAGGAAAACGCGGAGCTCCCCCCAGCAGGGGCTGCGTGGCGGGGCGGACAGCCCCAGGTGTACCTACAGCACCAGCAAGGTCCTTCACCCCCGCGTCCGCTCTCTCCTCATCCTCCGCTCTCCCAGGACAACGCTAACACCGGATGAAATAAAAAAAAACTGGGAAAGAAACAAAGAGAAAAGCGGCTTAAGGCAGGTCAGCGAGGAGCAGGGTGTCTGGGCCGCGGTGCAGAGCCTGGCTGCGGCTCCCGGAGGAGCGGGGCGGTGCTCGGCGGGCAGCGCTGTGCCCCAGCCTCCTGCGCATCCCGGCTCGGGCTCTGCCAGCGCGCACTGCCGGGCCCGGACAGGTAACAGCAAGAAGTGAAAAGAGGAAAAGGAAAAGAGTGATTCATCCCTCAGCCCTGCCCCACCTGCAGTCACATGCTGCCTTCACACATTCCCTGCCCAGCCCGATTAACTCTTTCGGCTGGTGCGCCCTCAGGCCCGCGGAGCCGAGCCCGGAGCCCCCCGGAGCTGCGGGGGCGGGAGGGTCCTGGGCGGCTCCAGAGGGCTTTGGGTGTTTTGTGTGAGATCCCCCCCTCTCCCGATGTGCCGGCTGGTAAGTCAATATTTTCCAGGAAAAGAGCTCTGTCCTGTGGTTAACCCCTGCCGTGCTGGAGCGGGAGATCGGAGCCCGGAGCCCGGGTGGGTAGCACCGAGTTGGAGCTGCCAGAACGCTTCAAAGCTGCACTGAGGCGGGTTTTGACTGGATGTTAGGAAGCATTTCTTTGTGGAGAGGGTGTTCCAATCCTGGAACAGGTTTCTTAGAGAAGTGGTCAAGGCCTCAAACCTGTCAGTGTTTAAGAGGCATTTGGACAATGCCCTTAATTTTTTTGGTAAGCCCTCAATTGGTCAGGCAGTGGGACCAGATGATTGTTGTAGGGCTCTTCTAAATGAAATTATTTATTCTATTCTGTCCAGTCCTGTCCTGTTCCTTCTTCTACAGGGTTTGCAGCATGGTCACAGTAATGTCACCAGATCTGGCTGTGACAGATTTCATTATTGAGATGGACAAAAAACCCCATCCTGGATTCGCCAGTTGGTGCTCACCAGCCAGAAATGTGGAAGCTCTCTTGAGCTTTTCCCTTGGAAGCTCAGCTGAAAACGAATTTCAGGAATTGGGGTCAGATTCTTGTGCCAATGCAAAAAAGGGAAGTGCCATGGGCTGTGTGTCTGTCCTGGCGTTGGTGTGGCTCATCTGGATTCAGAGCTGGATAAATGAGGGCCCTGCCTGACTCAGGCTCCCGGGGCAAAGCTGCCTGTCTGGCCGGCTGCTCGGCCACCAAAGTGCTCCTCTCTGCAGGCACAGTGGCCCTGCTCACCCCACAGTGACAAATCCTGCGTGGGCTTGTGCCCAGCCCTGGCCTGGCCCGTGCAGGAGGTGGCAGCAGGGCTGGGGGACACAGGAATGTGACAGCAGTTTGTTGGGATCACGGAATCACAAAGGTTGGAAAGGATCACCGGGTCCAACCCAGCACTGCCAGCTCCAAGAGTACAGCGTGTCCCCAAGTGTCACATCAACTTGGGGAAGATCCAGGTGTCTGGCTCCCAAAGAATGTCAGCTCAAGAGGTGTTCCAGGTGGAGCTGGTGGCTTTATGGCTGAGCCTGCAGGGATTTCCCAGGGGTGGGATGACACCCCCAGCCCGTGGCCTGCTCGGTGACTGGTGAAGCAGAGACTGGAACCAAACCTGGGTGTCTGAGGTAAAATCCCAGCACTGCTGGCTGTGATGGGGACAGCAAATGGGACAGAGGTGGCTCTGAGCCAGCAGCCAGGACCTCTTTGGGTGTGCTGGGAGATGGCCCAGATGGGTGCTGGGGTGTGGGTGTGTGGCGTGGCAGGAGCGTGTTGTGGTTTTGGCCGCCTCAGCCGCTCGCTCCAGGTGTTTTTATTGTGCCAGGAGATTTACAGACTCTTTCACGGGGTGTGTGCATCAATGATTTATTGCATGTGGGGTAAATGCTGCATCCAGCCATCGTGTGCTGTGTGCTGACTCTGCTGCTGGGGGTGGATGGGGGTGGCAGAGCCCCACACCTGCAGCATCACCACCTGGTCCTCACCTGGGTCCCCCCTCTCCCCATCCCAGGGGTTTCTTCACCCCACATGGTGAATTTAGCCCTGAATTGGGTGCAGCCCCTGTTTGCAGGCTTGGGCTGCTGTGGCTGAGCAGGTTGGTCCTCATCATTCCAGGCGTCCCCGGGTGGATCCAGCTGGACAGGCAGCACCCGCTGCAGACACGGCCCCTTCCTGCAGATGGAAGCGTTAATTACAGGGTCCTAACTAATTTTCCATTTTTAGCAGAGGGCCTAAAAGTGAGGCAGTGGGGTAAGACACTGAGCTCTGCTCCTGGCTCGGGGGCTCCTGCTTCCCACTCGCTCCGAGGTGCCACCAAGTGTTCACTGGCAGAGTTGAGGCCTGGGGCAGGCATTTCAGCTGGAATACAGCACCCAGACACTGCCTTGCCCTTTGGAACGTTTTCCACCCTCCAGCCACCAACGATTTGCATGGAGCCGTGCACAACGTGGTGTTTTAGAGCGGGGAAACTGAGGCACAGAGAGCTGACGGCAGCTTTGCTCAGGGCTGCTGCAGGAAGGAGTCACTGGAGCCTCAGCACTGACTCTGACCCCAGGGCTGAGTCCAGGCTGGGCTTTCTGGCATCCTTGGGATGTGCTGAGCACGGCCTGTGGTCTGCCCACAGCCGAGTCGTGCTCCCAGCACGCCCCACGCTGCTTTGTGGACAGTCCTAAGGTGTCACCAGTGGTGTTTGGGACAAACTGGGAGGCTGAGGGCTGTGCTGGTGGAGGTCACCAGGCAGGAGAAGCTGGCCGGTGCTGCCAGCCCTGTGCAGGGATCACCCGTGCTCCTTGCTGTGCTCCTGCCTGGGCGGGTGCAGCCAGGCAGCCCATCCATATTTATGCCTGACATTCATTTCCATTCATTTCAATATTTTATGAGCGTAACAATTAAAAGGAAAAAAAAAAAAAGAGAGAAAAGGGTTCAGCGCTCGTTGAGACATAGAAATAATTGGGTGTTGATGGTCCTGGAGCTCTGCCACGCAAATCCCAGGAGCTGCTGGTGCTGCCCTTGCCCAGGAAATTGCCACAACGGTGCAGGAACCCGGCTGGCCCCGTGGGTGGGGATGGGCAGTGCCTGCCCCGGGGCTCTGCCGCCTCTGGCCACAGCCCCGGGTCCTGGTGGGGCTCTGGAGATCCCCCCGGGGCAGCTGTCACTGGGTTTAACTGGGAATAGATCCAGCCTGCACTGGGCTGGGGTGGGCAGCAGAGGGGGATGGATGGGACGGGTCCTGCAGTGTTGGAGCTGAGGGTGGGAGTGGGGAGAGGCAGAGGTGGATTTTTATCTCGGAGGTGGGATGTGCTCCTTGCTCCTCCAGCCGCTGTCCTGCCATGGCAAAGGGTCAACATCTGCCCAGTGGGAGGGGGCATGAGGGAGTGAAGGGGTGCAGGGCTGGTCCCTGCCCTCTCAGGGGTCTCAGCATGTCACTTTGCTCTGTCCCCCAGACCCCGTGGCCTGAGTGGACCCCGAGGAGTGCACCCGTGAGTGTGGTGGAGCTGATGCCCTGGGGTAGGTGGGTGCCAGGGGGTGACCCCATCCCCACTGGGATTGCTGCACCCGGGGCTGCTGCCAGGGTTTGGATGTTGGGGGGGGGACCCCTGGGATGGTGTGGGAGGGTCTGTGTTTGGGGGAAGCCCAGGGATGGTGTGGGAGGGTCTGTGTTTGGGGAGACCCCCGGGCTGGTGTGGGAGGGTCTGTGTTTGGGGAGACCCCCGGGCTGGTGTGGGAGGGTCTGTGTTTGGGGAGACCCCCGGGCT
>JAYDZK010000025.1:19861846-19876263 GCA_034509185.1 Euphonia xanthogaster
AATTAAGGCAATGACACAAAATAAAGTGGTTTTTATTTCAGTTTGTGCATTTTTCAAAAGAAACCCCAGAGTGATGGGAACAATGTTTTTTTGGGATACCAGATTAGATTTAGAGTTGTCTGTCTAAACCATACTCAACATCATTTTCATAAAGCTCTGGAGAAAAAAATAAATGATGCTATAGTGTTGATTTCCTTCAGATTAGAAAAGACAAGGCCACATAACCACTAAGAAACCCCCTGAAGTCTGTAGCTGTGATCTGTTCCCTCATTCAGTTACCTTGGAAAAAGCCACAGCATGGAGCAAACAGACTGGTTTGCTTTGAGTAACCTCTTGGCTGTATGCTTTCATCTGAATTGCAAAGTGTATTCCAGACAGAATAATCTGTGGCATCTTCACAATTTTTATGGTGCAGATGATCCTGATGCTCTTTGTTATATTTGTAATGTTTTCCACAGATGAGCTGAGCTCCTGGATACAGCAGTCTTTTAAGCATTATGTTACACAAGAAGCTAAGCAGCACTTCAGTGACTATGACAAAGACGGTGATGGATTGGTGTCCTGGAAGGAGTATAACTTGCAAATGTATGATCGTGAAATTGATTTTGATGAGAACACTGTCCTGGAGGATCAAGAAGAAGAATCATTTCGCCAGGTAAAATGTTTCAGCAGCAGCTCCTGTAAGCTGTTGGCCACAGGCAGCAATATTTGTTTATTGTGACAGAGCAAGATGGGTAGAGAAAGCAGAGCAGCTGGCATATGGTTAACATGTTATGCTATCTGAGATAGGGGAGTAATTAAAGGAAGTGGTGGAGTATTAAAGCTGCTACTGACAAAATAAAGACACAGTGAAATGGTACCTCCTGAGTGTATTTTGCTGGCTGAGTGGAGCATAAGTCTATGGACAGTCTTAGAGCAGGGCATGGTCTCCAGGCACCATCTTAAACCCAGGATGCAATCCACTGGGTGAGGTCTGCAGCCTGACAGAATCCTGCCCTAAGCAGGGGCCAGCAGCACTGGAGCTGGAGCAGAAGGAAGCTCTTTAACCCCTTGGTTGCACTGTTTCAGCCATTCTTTCAGTGTGGGCTGTCAGTATTGCCTGCTGTAACATTGCCTGTCCATTAGAGACCCACAGAGAAAGCAACAGCAATTCAAACAGTTTTAATGCAATGAAAATGCAACTCCCACAGCTAAAAATGGATGTTTAAACACAGAAGTTGTGTGTGAGTCACGTCTATGAAAGCAGATGCTTAAGCAGGGAAAGAGGCAAGAGAGGCAGGGGGAACAGGTTCACAAGAACCACCAGATAGCAAAACTTGTTTCTTTCAAGTTCCGCATTTATAAGTACATGTAAATGTTTCCCAGAAAGAGAATAATCAGACTATTCTGGTCAAAGGTTTATTTTTTTCTGTGAGGATTGCTTTGTCTGCTTTTAGTAAAGTAGTAGTAGATAATATAGGATGTTAGCAGAAGTTAAATATAGTGAACAGAGGATTTTACGCACTGAAGAAACAAACTGTAAAGCTTAGAATGTCACATAAGTGAATAATGACATAGCTTTTAAATACCAGAAGACTTTCAGAGGAACTTCCAGTCAAAATATTGATATTGTGTTTGAGACATTGCCATCACAGATACATAGGGAGCTATAAATCTGTAAGCTGGGATGGAACTGTTTGCTGATGTTATGACTTGACTGCTGTCTGCATTTTCCTGCCTGCTGACTTCTGCAGTGTAGATTGTAAATGAGCAGCATTGTACAAGCATCACAGGTCAGGCACCTTCAGCATTTTCCTTACATTTTCAGATTAGTGGTCCTGCTCTGATCAAGATGAAAGAGTAAGATACAGTTTAGAAGTGACATCAGGTAACCACAGGAGTTTGCCAGAAGGTGGCGGCCTTGCTCATCACTTTCCAAAAAACACTGGAGAACTTTCTTTCTCCCTCAATGGTTCAAGCTTACATTGCAGTATAGTACTTTCTGTAATCCTTCTGGATTGCCTTCCTAGTTAAACTGCCAGCTAAGGTCAGCTTTTCCTAAAAGGACATTTAACTATTTTGCAGAATAGTTAAGATCTTACACTTCATCTGTTACATGTTATGTTCTGTGTTATTCAGCTTAGCCTGATTTTGAGGGAAGTGTCAATAGGTCAATAGGTGTCAATTGTACCAAAAGTACAATTTCAAATGGTTATTTGTAAAGTGTTTATGATCTCTGATTTGCTGGCTGCTCCTGTACCCAGATCACTCACACTGGTAGCACAGCACACCTAAGGATGGGATTCCAAGATTTTTATAGTTCACATGATCTGCAGTTTGAGCAGAAATCGGTTGTCAATGATGTGGGTCTGTATTTTGTCTGAAGAGATTGTACAAAGTAAAACAAAAACAAATAGGAAATCTTTGCACATCTGGAAGACAGAAATAGAAAGTGCAAGACATTCAGAAATAAGAACTTGCCTGCTTATATCAGATATTAGTTCTTTTTTAATGGCATGCTAATGCGTATACATAAAACAGGTTAGAGAAGTGACTTCTGTTTAAAATGATCACATGTAATAGACAGCAGTCCTGTAGTAAAGGAATCTGGCCTTAAAATGGCTTCAGAAAAGACATTTTACATACATGACCTTTCAAGACCTTCTCTGAACTACAGATAGCCCTTGACATAATTAAGATATAGATCTATTACAAAGTTAAGTGTCTTTAAAATGTAAATTTTGGAATTTCCAATGGCTGCCATTAATTATAATAATTGTACTCCAGTTTGTGATTTTAGAAATTGGTGGCTTTTAGAAGAGGATGCACATATCAAAATGAGAATTTTTGGTCTTTTCATTATCTCTCTTTGGTTCATTTTAAATGTCTCTTTAAATTGAAAAAAACAGGGGGTTTTGTGATTCTTAGAATAAAACCACCTCAATTAAAAGTGTTGTTCTTATTGCTCTCAGTGAGCTGTTTTTAGTGAAAATTTAACATCAGTATAGTATGAGTAGATAATGTGAAACAATTAATATCCTAATGAGCCAGTTACTGCTATGTTGTTTTTCCTTTCCAGTAAGGGCTCTAACTAAATCTATTTTCTAAGCTTCATTTAAAGGAGAAAAAACGTTTTGAGAAAGCTAATAGAGATGATGTTCCTGCTCTAAATGTGGATGAATATATTGCCTTCGAGCATCCTGAAGAGGTGGAGTACATGACGGTAAGGTTGAGGGGAGCACCTTTATCAGCCTGTGTGAGGGGGTCTTGTCAATGTGTGTCCTTGGCCTCAGTGCCACAGGAGGTGGAGCAGTTATGGATATGGTTTGGACAGCCCGAATTAAAATCAGGTAATGTCTTGCAGACCCGGTGCTGGAGGTCAGGAGCTGGAGCAGGAGTTCAGTGCTTTTCTTTGAAATCTGTTTCAAGAGCTAGGATTGCACAAGTATCCCCAGCTTTGGGGACTGGACTGACTTAGCCACCTCACAGCTCTGTTAGGTTGCAAATCCATCAGTGAGATTTTAGCTTTTGGTTTTGGCTCTCTGGTGGACAGAAGACCGGCCAGTTCTCCTAACAATTCAATTAAGTTGCAAAAATGCAAATTAGTGAATCCACCAGATAAGAAAAGAAAAGGGAAATTGGATGATAAAGCTTTGTACATATTCATGTTTCTCAGCTGCTTTTGCAGTTTTGAATTGTGTTGAAGGATTCCAGCTCCATGGACACTTTTCAGATTTGGTTTTCATGAAATCTGACATTCTAAACTCTTTAGGACAGATCTGTTTTATATCACAGGAAGCAATTACTGCACTAGTCTGCATAAAACAAAAAGATTGAAAGGAGGGAGTCTTTCATTTAAGGAATACGTCATTGCTCTAAAATTATTCAGTGGTGTTTCTCTTGATCATGAGTTGCTAATTTTGCTCTTTGTATGTGTACAAAAGGACTTTGTCATTCAGGAGGCTTTAGAAGAACATGATAAAGATGGTGATGGATTTGTTAGCCTGGAAGAATTCCTTGGTGATTACAGAAGAGACCCAAGTAAGGAAAAACTGGAAGGGGCATGAAAGAGGGAACTAAAAAAGCTTTTGGAATGGGGAGAATTGGATGCACCTTTATTTTCAGCTTTTCACATTAGACCTACAGATTCTGAGGAAGATTTTCTGTCTTAGAATAATTCTGTTTGCTGGGACTGGGCATAATAGACTCTTTATTTCAGTCTGCCCCATGGGTATTTGGTGGTGGTTTGTGTGTAGCCCATTTCACAGTTTCCTTGCAAGCTGCTTCTTGTTTTCTGAAAGACTGAAATGAATTCCTGACCACAGAGGATGCAGCTAAAACAAGGTGCAGCCATATTTGCCAGCTGAACACATCTGCAGATCCAGCTAGCAGGAATGTGAGGGTAAACTGCCCTGGCCTTGGTCAGCCTGAGCAGGCACTGCCAGCCTTGCTTTGGGAGGATTGAGCTGAGTGTGTGGTGAGAGGGGTGGAGGGGAAGTGTGAGGAGTCACTTCGCTGTTCCAGGTATCAGAAGCCTGATTCCTGCCTTCACTCTTTGGTTTGTTTGGGTTTGTTTTTTTCCAATCTTGCCCTTCCTTAAACTCCATCTGTTCCTTCTGTAACGAAAGAAGGACACCTACCTGATGCTTATAGATATTTCTCAATTAGTATTTTACACACTGTATTTGATTTGCTAAAAGCTAGGGCAAATACTTCTCCCCATTCCAAAAAGCCCAGTAAATTCAGTTTTGTGGAAACTCTGCTTGTCCCAAAGGAGTGCTAATTCTGAATTGCATCCTAGCTGGGGAGAGTTGTGTAAGTCACATGAGGATATGTGGAGAGGAACCAGGGGAATCATCTGTTTTTCTTCGCTCTAATCAGCCACCTGGAATTTTACGTTTTGTAACCATCTTTGTTTGTCAGAGCCAGTAAAAACAACCAATCTCTGATGCAGCCAGTAAAAACAACCAATCTCTGATGCAGCTACAGGGTTCTTTATCTTTTTCCTGCTCTAACATGAAAGAAAGCTTTTCCATCCAGTCTATAAAAAGTTGTTGTAAAGGAGTGAAATTGTTGCAGTAATAGAGAAGATAACAGCGTTGTCATTACAACTTGTTAGCAAGACTTGAGAATCAGCTGTGATTGTACAAAGTACTTCAGCTTTTCTCTCCTGCAGACAGTGTTCCTGCAGCACTCTTTAAAATGACTAATAGGCTGCATGGGGGCTCTGATTCATAATTAGCTCATGATTTGGGGAAAGACTGTATGGTGAATTTTGACATAAAGGGAGAATCTCCTTGCAAAACCAAATGTTAGAAAGGAAGGAGAGACTTGACTTTTTCTTCTTTATAATAGAATTGTAATTATTTTGAAACTGTTACTTACCTGCTTGTGATACCTGCTACTTTTGACGTTCATAAGGCTTAGAAAGCCAGTTCTTGCTTATCTGCAGTGTTTATAATTTTGATGAATTACTTCTCATTGACTTGAAAAGTTAAGGACAAGTCTAAGATTGCTGTAGGCTGCAGGATGCAATACCTGTACATTGGGTAAGTATAAAACAAGTGTGCAAACAAATACTGGCAGTAAATGAAATTGCTTTCCCTACTTTCCTCTGCCCATTATGGTTTGGTTTTGTTTAGTGAGATCATTTTTAGGTAATGTTTTATGAGAATAAGTGTATTTGCTTAGGAGAAAAGATGAAAGCCTCTGCTTTAAGGTGAAGAGTAGCTTTAAACTTCACAATTGTGTCTTACTAGCTGCAAGGGAAGATCCAGAATGGATCCTGGTTGAGAAGGACCGGTTTGTGAATGACTATGACAAGGATCATGATGGAAAACTCAACCCTCAAGAGCTGCTGTCTTGGATAGTACCCAACAATCAGGGTATTGCACAAGAGGAGGTTCGTGGTTTGACTGCTGGTTAGGTTTGAATTACTGCAGGAGAATTTTGAAGAATCACAGTGAAATGAGAGAAACATTCAGATTTATTGTGTCTTAGTTATTGAAAAAAATATATCAGTAGATCTTTGCATATATTTTTAACTTCTTTTCACTTTGACAAGGAATGCAGGTCCTTTAAATGCAAATGTGAAGTTCCTATTAATTGTGTAAATGTTTGTAAATTAACAAAGTGCTTTTGTACATGTTTAAATAGCTTATCTGCTTTGACTCAAGGGTACAGAATTTTAATAACTCATTTTTAGTTGTTGTAGGTAAATCTAATGAGATGCACTACCTAAAGAAACAGCATAATTTTGAAATAAGAAATTGATTGTAATTCTTCTAACTGGATAAATCTTCATAATTGTAGAACTAAAAACTGGTTTTAAGTACGAGAAAATGGAAATACTCTGTGATTCAAGATGGTGTAAAGCAAACTTTGATGATGCTAATTAAAATGGTTTAATCAGGGATAGAACAGCATAATAGCTTTTAAGTGGGTTCTCATTTTAGCTTATTTTTTTGTGTCAGTTTCCAGTCCCTGACTGCAGTAGAGAGGATTTCTGCCTTTCTTCTAGTAACTTCTCAGCTAAATTTTCCATGTCTTTGCTTTACCCCGGAGGATTTTGGTGCTCAGAATGGCAGGAATGCCAGGTCTTTCCATGGTCTCATATTCCTGGGGAAGAGAGGCACCTCCCTGTGTCAGACACACAGCCACACAGCCCAAGAGCTCCTCCCTGAGCTGCCAGCTCTGCCCTGCTGGCTCTGGGGCCAGGAGCAGCCCTGTGGCAGCAGCAGCAGCAGCAGCAGCAGCCCTGGGTGCTGCCGTGTGGGATGCTGAGCTGTTCTGGGAGTGTTGCTGTAACTGGGGATCTCAGAGCCTTTGCATGGCCTTTTCTGGCTGTGGTCAGTTCTTAGTTCACAGAAATAGCACTGTTCTGCCATGAGCTCTGTGTGCTGCTGAGGCTGTTCATACCTGTCTTAGCTTCCTTGGTTTGGGGTTTTTTTTTGCTCTTAGCAATCTTTCAGATTTTGGCTTACAGAAAGGCCATGCTGTAGTAATAGCTCAATTCTGCAACTAATAATTTGTTTTATTTGTTTTTCTAATTTGCTAGTTTTTTCCTTTGGGTAATATAGAGGCTTAGCAAAGTCACCTGTCCTAAAGAGAAGGTAGCATTGATTTCAGTCATGAACTGCTGTTTGAAATCAGAGTATCACTCTTCCATTTCAGCATTTCAAAATGACTTGAGAAACGCGGTAGTTAAATAACATAAAAATAGAAAAATTACTATTTATTCCATTTTCAGTAATTGCCATGTGTTGACCAAGATGTTTGTCATATTCATCTTTCAGCTTTTGCCATGCAGAGTGCTTTTAAAATCCCCTTGGCTGACGTTTGTCCCTGTTATTTTTGGCTCAGTTACATTGAGCCAAACCGATCAGGAAAAGCAGGAACAGAAGGATTCTCTAAATCACTGTATTTGTAGATGTTCAGCAAATGAAAACAAAGCCCATGTAATACCAGGACTCCTATTTCTCAGAAATAAGAGGTGCTGCACAGCCTGTTAGCTTTGAACTATGAAATACTGGTGAATGAGCTGCAACTAAAATACTCTGCATTTGGTTCCTCATCTTACTGCTAAACTCCCCTCTTTTTATAATATATTAATAAGCAAAAACCTGAGTTGTTTTAACTTTATGCATGTGGTGGTCTGTTTCCTTTACAGGCTCTGCACCTCATTGAAGAGATGGATTTGAATGATGATAAAAAACTTTCTGAAGCAGAAATTCTTAAGAACCAGGATTTGTTTCTTAACAGTGAAGCAACAGATTATGGTAGGCAGCTTCATGATGAACGTTTCTACCATGAAGAACTTTAGATTATTTATTTTGTAATATTTTTTCTTCCCTTTTTTTCATTTGAAGCTTTTGTTAAAAGCACTCATCAGCTGCATTGCAAGTTTCATGCTGTAATTACAGTACACTAATGTTTGTGTAAATAATTTGCATTCAAAGATAAATTGCCCTCCTGCAAACTTCCTGGGCCTCTTCTAGCCTTCAAAATTAATTTGAAATACTTGCTATCAAAATTCTGTAGTGTTGGGAAGTAAATTACTTCAGGGTAGTACTGTATTGTGAAGAGTTATTCTACTGTACTTGAAGAAAATGGAGAATCTAGATGGTTCTGAAAGAATGCAAAATATAGTAACTGAGACTACTATTTTTGTTATCAATTAAATTAGGGCAGAGTGTGGGAAAGGTGGGGGGATGTTTAGAGTTAGTATTAACTGTGTTTTGTTTAATACCTTTGGAGAAATACTTACATAAATGCCTCAGTTGTTTAAGAGGTTTCTACTTGATTTTGAATGGTTTCTATACTGTGTTTTACTCTATCATAAAACTTGCTATTTTTACATCAATAGACAAGAATTATTTTTAATGTACAGTTGTAGAGCATTAGCAATGCACTGGTATTTTACTGTGTCGAGACCTTCTTCATTTGTTGGATTAAAACTTAAAATGTTCTATCTTCCTGTGTTTTGTACATCTGTTTCTCACCTTGGGTCACCCATAGCAGCTCCTGGAGATGTGAGCAATGTGCATAGTGTCCAGTGGCAGCATTCTTGGCTTTATTAACCAGAGATGTGTCATCTTATCTGGCTGCTCAAGAAGATTCAAAAAAAAGCAAGGTGTGCATTTAGCATTTTCTGGACAAGTTTGCAAAAGCAATTGTATTTATTTTTTGGTTTGCAATATATGGAAGGCTAAGGCATCAAGGCATTACATAAATAATACTTGTAGTAATAACCTCTGAAAGCTAACCTCAGCTGAAAGCTCCACAAGTGATTGCTGTCCCATTTTGTGATTATTTGAAATGAGGGTTATTGAAGGGGTAGTGGCACTACAGGTTCAGTGTAGGAAAGTCCAGATATTCACTTCTGTCTCCTGGAAAGAAATGAACTGAGTATTCCAGACAAAGACAAAGCCTTACAGAACAGCTTGTGTGGAGTGTGTCAGGGTTTTTTAGTTCCTTTATAAATAACTCTTGTAATGCTCTCACAGGGTTCTCCTTGACTAATGTTTTCCTTCCTCCCAGCTCTATTGAGTAAAAGCAGCTAGTTCTGCCTTGTTTTTTTCCCAGGATACCATCTCTTAATTATGCTCAGAACAAATGGAATTCCTTTTGGGGTGCTGATGTGTCAGTAGAAGGTTAGAAATTTGGATTCAAAGCAAAACCATGTACACTATATTTTTAGATATCATAGTAATAGAAATTCAAAACACATTTTCAGTTTTAGCGGTTGGATTTTTTTCTACCCATATTTTTTTATGTCAGTTCCTTGGGAATATGAGTACAGCTCTTGCCATAGTGGTGGTATCTGATTTTTTAAAAAAATGAAGTCTATTAAATCCAGTGCCCAGGAATATTAAAACAAACAAACAAAAAATATTATGGTGATGTTTCTAAATGAGCACATTTGCAGAGTATTGGCTAAAATATGCTGAAGGAAGCTAAAGTGTTGCCTCCCATGATGCTGAACAAGTCACTGCTGCTGAAGAAGGGGCATTTGGTCCAGAGGCAGACCTGCTGCAGATGATATGTTTGGGACACAGATCCAAGGATCATTTTGAGACATAGAAGCCTCCTCAGCAGGACCAGCATTGCCTGCTTGGCTAATGAATGTGCAGTACTTGCAACTGAGTGGTGATTTGCTTTGAATTAGGGCATGGAGAAAGCCAGTGTATTGATAAAGCATTCAAAAGGTGTCAGAGATATTAAAAACATCTTTCAGAAGTTACCTGAATTTATAACAAGAAGAGGGGGATAAAACCCCAAATAATTTCATTTTCTCATTCACAAAGTACTTCTACTTTTCTCCCAAGAACAACCCGATCCTGTTTGTGCTATTCAAGGCCCCAGTGACATTGCACTTCTCCACAGTTCCCTTTTTCCTTTGTTTGCCTTTGAAACATTTTCAGGGGTAACGATAGTTTAAACCCATAGGGAGCACAAAAGGACCACACATTTCTATGATACAAACAATTTTATTATATACAAAGTGTCACAATGTTAATTCTAGAGGAAATCCATTCATGTTCTTTATGATTATGAGGCTGATGATTTTTCTCTTGGGTAAAACAGCAGAACAGGGTCCACCTTTCAGTGATGGCCTCTGTTAGAAACTGCTGTGAAATGTTAGATGAGAGGTAAGAACAGAGCCTGTGCAATCAATCTTTCTATCAGTTATGGATTTTACTGAAGCAGAAGGCCAGCAGGGCTGTCTTGCACTGTGAGACTGCTTCTGGAAGGCTGTTCCAGCAGTTCCCTCTAACAGGAGCAGAGGGAGTTGAGTTCCAGGGCTGAGCAGAGCCTGGGCTGGGGTCTGGGCCGTGCTGGAGCCTCCAGCCGCAGCCACGATGGCCCAGAGCAGCTGGAACAAACCAGGGCAGGTGTTCAGAGGCTGCAGTTTCAGTCTCCATGGGAACACAGACTGGCTCCTCACGGAAGGCAAGGTGATTTCAACATTTTTAATGGGTATGATTTGGGATAATTTGCAAGCCCCTGACATTGCCTCCATGGAAATTCAGAGATGTGTTCATATGGAATCAGAACAGCGGGCACAGCTCGGCGCCTGAATTGTGTCTCTTGTAGCTGTGGCTCTCCTCTGGCAGTGGTTTCCTTGCTGCTGCTGTGCCCAGGCTGTGGGGCTCAGATGGACACCAGGGGCTGGGCTGTTGGAGTTTGGACAGGTTTGGAAGCCGTATCTCAGATGTAAGGTTCTGCAGGCTGGGAAGGACTGCGCCAGTGCCTTCCAGTCTCCATTGGCATTTCCCAAACCACCATTCCAAGGGACCACAATACACCTGAGGATTTCTGACAATTACAACCATCTCAATACTGGGATTATCTGAGTATTTAGCATTTCTTTGTCTTCTTCCTTAATGCTTTTCATGGACTCCCTCATCCTCTTGCAATGTCGAATAAAAGGTTTACTGTCTACTTGATCAGGCTCCCCAAAATCAGAAACATTTCCTCTGAAGAATATCTTGCTTGGTGTCTTGGATGAGCCCAAAAATGTTTGTAGATGCTATTTTCATGTTTTGCCTACTGTCAAATCCAAACCTGCCACCCAAGTCCCTGATAAAAAGCTTTGCTTAAAGCAGTATATCGTTAAAAATTAAATGAATATTCCATTCTCAAGAATGAGAAAATTTGAGGGCTTTTAAGACAATGTTTTTAAAGAATCAATGTTTTTATCCTCACTTTTTACTACAGAATGGATTCAAATGGTACATTCTGCTGCCAAACAATTTAATTACTGGGGGAAAAAACTCTCAGGAATTGTGTTCTTGGCGCTACCAAACAGAACACCTCCGAGAGCAGGGGTGGAAGGAGATGCAGCGGCTGTCAGGGAAGAGTTCCACTTCAGGCTCCTTGTTGGCACTGCTGGATTTCCGAGCGAGCCTGTCAGGCCAGGCTGAGCTCCCGTCGCTGCTGGAGCCCGGAGCGCGCCGGAGCTGCCGAGGCTCGCACGGAGCGCGCTTCTCCGGCGCGGCGCTGGCTCCGCGCGCTTCATGCTGATTGGCCGACGCCGGGGCCCCGCGGCCCGCCAGCCAATCACCGCTCGTGCCCTGGCGGCCGGGGCCGCTCCGGGCGCGCCATTGAGCGCGTCAGTCACGGTGCCGTTCGTGAGAAACGCCCCTCGCTTGCTTTCCAAATTATAAACGGTTAGCAGTGATAAAATGGCTATAAAAGTAGTGATATAATTAGAGTAGTAATAATTTGGACAATTTGGATTAGGACAATATGAGACAACAGAAACAAAGAGTTACGGACAGTCCGGGTACCTCTTTCTGGGCAGCACAAGCCCGAAAAAGGCCCCTCGTTAACAGAGGATTAACCCTTAAAAGCAGCAGCCTGTTGCACATTCACACACATCATCCATGATGCACAAACTCCATTCAAACACAGGATTCTGGCTGGGCAGTGTCAGCTTCTGCCTCTGAATCCTGACGGCGTCTTCAGGGCTGAGCAGGCAGGAAGAAGTTCATTTCTTCTGATAATGGGGCAATAAATTCCCTTTCTCTGAAAGATTTGGGTGTCCTGTGGCTGCTGTCTGGTGTGAGTCCTCTCTTTAGGAAAAAAGTATCTCACATAGCATAGTTTCTATTTTATGTTTATTTTAGTTTTAGGTTATGTTATAACCTAAAACTGTATTTAACACACTACTTCAGAAAGTTAATACAGCATAACTGTAATTTCTAACATAACACATATAATATTCATTTTAATATTTGAGAAAAGCCAATCATAAAATTGGCATTTTTCACACACCCAGATTTGTTCTGGGCAGTTGGGAGAGCTGTGGTGCCAAAGCTGTGACGTGGCCACACGTGCCAGGCTTTGAAATCCTGCCAGTCCACGTGCTCAGAGCAACCAGGAGGGAAAGAGCCACCCAACATTAATTATGACTTTTGAAGCTTTGCCTAATTACATTGTCTCTCTTAAGAAAATGACACAAATATTTATGAGTGGGACTTTTAATTCTCATTGTAATCAGTGACATAAATAGGTAACACCTTTATAAAGAGTTAATAAAAATGTGTCAACACAAGCTGCAGCACAAACTATCGAGCAGTGTGCAGTAAAACATTCCAGTGTTTATTGTATTGATTGAATATTCATGAGATGCCAATTTAAATTACAGTTCACAACTGTTGCTGTGTCTAATGAATAATTTAAACAAGTGTGGCCAAAGAGATTTCAACGCTGCATTAGCAAACTGCAAGGGATTAAGCAACAGAGAATTTATAATTAGCTTTGTATATCCTATAATAAATTCATTGGAAAGATGGTTTTAATTATCCCACATGTTAATTCAGAATTCAGTGCATTAATTTTCGATTGAAAAGTAACCCTTTCTTCCAAGATAATATATTTGGCTCTTCTTCACCTTCTGCATCTCAAGAAGAGAGAATTGCAAGTATGGAATGACTTAATTTTTGCAAATCTCATCCATCATGACACAGCATTTGTACCTGCCCATCTCAGGTCTGGAGCAATTCCTTTTTTCCATTTTCAGCTGTGGAAGCTGAGACCAATGAGATCAAATCCCTTCCTACAAGGATTCCAGAATCCTGCTGGAGCTTCTCCCAGATCTGTGTGCTGCTGCACATCCTCTTTGATCCACTCCTGGCTACTTGGGCAATATTGTCTGCTCCTGGCAAACAAGTCTGTGACAGTGAGAGAAGTTTTTGGCAGTCGTCTCCTCTAAGCAGCTTTAGGGTTTTGTTTCAGAAAGGAGGATGCGTGTAGATAACAAGTGTAAACCTCAGAGCTGGAGCTGAGATTGCTGCATTCTTCAGAGCCAGCCAGGGATGGTTTTCTCTCTATTTGGCAAGTCTATAAAGGGCTTTTTCCTGGGGGAGATTGGCCCTTTTGCCCATAGGGACAGGGCTGCAGAGTCCCTGCCATTTGTTCATATCCAGGGTGAGGAGGCTGTGAGGGGCTGGGGGCTGCACTGACAACGTGGCTTTGACCTTGGGTAACAAGGGGACAGCAGTGTCCTCAACAGCAGAGAGGCTGGAGCTCCTCATCAGCTCAGCAGAGAGGCTGGAGCTCCTCATCAGCTCAGCAGAGAGGCTGGAGCTCCTCATCAGCTGATGCTCAGCCCCCCTAGAAAGTGTGAATATTTCTTGGGCTTTCCCCTCCACCTGCTCTCCCTAAGCCATCCCTTCACCTTGCTGGTTGTCCCCAAAGCCTGTCCATATGTACAGGCACAGTTTAGCTCTTGCAGAACCTCAACACTTGTGCTGAAACTCCCTGGCCAGAAAAAACTTGGGAAGTATTCCAAGGAGCATAAATCCTCCCACCTCCGTGCAGCCACCCCTGCTCAAAGCCTGTCTGGGAAGCTCCGAAGGTGTCTTGCGGTGCACGTGGGGGAGGAAAGCACTGCCTTTCCAGGTGGTTTTGTTTAATTCCAGGGCAGCAGGTTAATGAGATTGCTGGGATATGTGGCTTTATCTGGAATGTAAACACGAGCCTGGCACGTGTCCTCAGTGTCTGATCAGATGGAAATGCAAATGCGGCGCCGAGCGTGGCGCGCCATCCAAAATGTTTTGGTGACACAACGTGCAAGACAAAATAACCATCACTTTTTTTTTTAATTGAAATGTCTTCTGTTGCATTTGAGTCCTGCCACATCCATCTAATCAACAGCCTGGCACTGAGGGGGGTGTGCCTGAGCTGGAGGTGGAAGCTCCTTCAGGAGCAGGGAACACCCAGGGCTGTCCCAGGAGCCACCGGCTGTGCTCATGTCACTGTGATATTTTCTGAAAAATACCTTTGCCAGGATTTTTCTCCTGAGAAGCTGAGAGGCCTCAGAAAGGAAATGTAAACAATAATTATCTGCTACTGTAAAATGTAGCACGTGCATCTTTAATTAATCTCACGTAAATTGTTTTTACTTCATGACCAATCCCAGTCCAGCTGTG
>JAYDZK010000025.1:19885650-19898831 GCA_034509185.1 Euphonia xanthogaster
GTCCTGCATTCCCTGAGCTCCAGAGCTGTGCCCATGGTCCTGCATTCCCTGAGCTCCAGAGCTGTGCCCATGGTCCTGCATTCCCTGAGCTCCAGAGCTGTGCCCATGGTCCTCCTGCACCCCTTGAGCTCCCAAGGTGTGGCCATGGCCCTGCTGAGCTCCCTGAGCTCCAGAGGCAGAGGATGGCCACAGTGCTGGTCACATCCAGGCCAAGTCATTGCTGCAGGACATGTGGAAATGGGGAATTAAGGGGGAACCAGCTTGGAAAAGTTGGACTGGTTGCCCAGCTGGTGTCTGTGTTTGCTGTGAGGTCGGCTTCATCTCCACAGAAGAGGCTGCTCTACTCTTTTTTGCCTGTAATTTCTTCCTCCATTTCCCCAGCTGCTCAGGGACATTGGCTCCCTGAGGCAATGGGAAGCTCCTGCAGAGGGTGGAGGGGGAGCAGTCTCAACAGTCATTGAAACCAGAGGAAATACAAGCAGAAATCCTGAGCAGACATTGTGGCTATGGAAACTCTGGTGCTTCGCAAGTCAGTTTTGAGCAGAGCGCAACAGCTAAAATGAAGCTCAAATGAACTGACACTCGATGAATGGATTTAGAGAGTTCAGTTTGGGTCAGTGACTGAAATAATTAGACAGTTAAATACACTTTATTAGCATTTTCTGATGACCATGTTGCAACTGAGAGGTTGGAATATTAAAATTGGTCGATCAATTAATTAAGTCACTGTGACAACTTTGTTAATATTTTTACTCAGCCGTATCTGGTTTGTTTTGATCCATCCTGCTCTATAAAAGTTGCTTGGTTTTACTCGGGCTCAGGGAAGGGGAGGATTCTTATTTCTGCCAATTTTAAGTGTGCCACGAGTCTGTATTTTAAATATGGAATAGGTGAGTCATGGACTCTGCCCACATGTACACGGCTCCATCTACCCAGCACCACTCAAAGGGTGTTTGTCACAGCCAGCTGGAGATGGAGCCTCAGAGTCAGGGGGTGTCCTCTGGCTTGTCAGAGCAGCCCACTGAGGAGCATTTTCTGAGCAGAGTCCCAGACTGGCCGAGGCTCAAAGGGGCCTCTGGACATCTCCAGCCTCGCCCAGCACAGGGCCAGTCACAGCAGAGCTCAGAGCACCTCTGGCCAAACTGATACTGTGTCTCACCACCTCAGCAAATCCTTCCTGTGCTTAAACAGGACTTCTAGAACTTCCACAGGTGCTCGTTGCCTCTTGCCCTGTCACTGGGTGCCCCTGCCAAGCCCTGGCTCCATCTCCCCTGCTCCCTCCCTCCCACAGGAATTCAAACACACTGAGCCCCTTCCTGCAGGCTGAGCAGTGCCAGCCCTCAGCCTCTCCTCCCACCAGAGCTTCTCCAGGGTGAAACTCAGAGTGTCTCTAGGAATCTCATTTCAACAGATATTTTCCTGGCAGGGCTGGGTGATTCCCAGCCCGCCCCTTTCCTGCCTCCAGGCTGACACTCCTGACACTCCTGCAGAGCTGCCTCTCTTTCCTCAGTCACTGGCTGCACACACTGAACTTGGGCTGCTTCCTAGGCACAGGGGAGCACTTGGAATTTCAATCCAGTGACACTCACTGCGTGCTTGTACGGCAGGCAGGTTCAGCTGCTTGGTTTATATTTCAGCTCCTTTAGCACCAGGAGACCTTTTTCTGATTTCATTTTCCTGCCTGGCCACAGCAAGGTAGATTCTAGTGGGCATTTGGCACAGAGAGCACTAGTTTCATCTCCAGTTCAATCTAGGTTTTGTAATCAAACTTTGCTCAGCAGTCACAGTTCAATAATGTACAAAGCTTGCAGTGTTGTTCAGTAAGAGTTTGGGGATTTGAGGCTGAGATGAGGTGAGGGCTGGGGGAACAGCTCTGCATGGAGATCACTCAGCCTTGCTCAGGGGGTCAAGATGAAGAAAAAGGCCCACATTGAAAATATGCATCTGGATCCCAAGAGCTTTTCACTTCCCCAGAGAATTATTCCCTTACTCTACCTAGAGTTTAGTACTTCTTTAAAGTGGTGGGAAAATGTCACTGAACAAGACTGAGGAATTGGAAAGTTCCATAGCTCCTCATGCAACTTTATCTTTGCTTGAAATGAAAGGCAACAGTCTTGGGAATCAAGTGAAAATGTACCAGCTCAGGCTGGCTTAGAGATACCAAGGCCTGTGGTTCCATTCACAGCAAATGAATAAATAAACACAAGACTTTCCCTCAGTGTAAGAGCTTTTCAAATCCAGAAGCTATTTTGTGCTGCTCTCAATTTGTCCAGGCCTAATGTATTCCTAATATGAAAGAAAAATAAAAAATAAAGGGTGGGGGCAAAGACAGAAAGGAAAATAGGTGGTCAGCAGCTCTGAGTCTCATCGCCTGATGCTCCTTGCAGTAGGTGCTGTAATTACTGAAGGTTATTAACAAGTCAGGACTGGCAAACAGCCCTGGGGCTGCTGCTCAGTGGGATGGAAATCCCCAGGAGCACCAGGAGAAGGAAAGGAGGGCCCTGCCAGTGCAAGAGCCTGGATGAACATCTGGCCAGGACGTGGGTTTCTGATGGAATCTTTTTTTTGTGGGAAAACACGGTTTCACTGGGGTAGGAGTGCTGTTTTGGAAGATGAAGCTGGGCTTTGATGACAAAGTCCACACCTGGTAAAGGCTCTCTCTGGAGATGGAGAATGAAGGTGCATTTGCTAAGCAGAGAGGAGGAGGAGGAGGAGGAGAGCAGGCTCCTAAAGCCCTCTGTGCTTCTGGAGCTCTGCAGGGGAAGGCACGCTCTAGAACAGGAACTGGAGCTTTCCTTGCCCACTGCCACTGCCTGGAGTCCTCGTGCCACGAGGTTCACCCCCACAAAAAACAGCTGGAGAAGGAGGTTCAGATGCAATTCCCCTCCCCTGTACAGGCAGCACACGGGGGTGGTGTGGCAGCTGTGGCAGGGGGGGTCTCAATCAGCCTCTAATGGAGTGTGAGAATGTTGCATCGTGTTGAGTAATCGGATATGTTGAAAATTATTATTTCAGTGCAAAGATCTCTTGTGAAATGGAATTGGTACCATGTAGATATTGAAATAATCTTTACTAAGAAGTGAAGTAAATCTTTAATTCATTTCCCTTCTACAGCAAGACTCTGGGAATATTTCCTGAAGTTTTACCCTTCCCCATGTGCCAGGGGACACCAGTGACAAAGGGAGCAGAGGTTCAGCAGTGACTTCTATGAAGTGCCTTTTTCAGAACTGACAGGAAACAATTCTAAGCATTTGAAGACAAGGAGGAGAAAAACACATAGGGTTTTTTTGATAAATTAATGTACTAAGTAGGTCTGGTTCCAGTGGCTCTGTAAGACCCGTGGACAGATATCTCTGTGCTTGAGCAGGTCAGGGCTGTTTCAGTTTCACTCACCCTGGTCTGGGACTGAGCTCACAGGGCTTGTAGAAGGAGAGGAGCCCTCTTATAACAGGGAAGAAACTGGAAGCGGATGAACTAAAGAGGAACAGAAACAAAAGTAACAACACCATTATTTTGTGTAAAACAGAAGTACCCTCTACTTGTAAGATTCTATTTCTCCTCATTTTTCTTCCAGTTTCTCTTGTGTAGCTAATGTTGCTCAGTAGGAGACTGAAGGAACATCTGATCTCACCATTGACACATTTATCTGTCATGTTTCAGAAGGACCATGGCTACAGTGCTGTGCCTTCTGAAGGCCAGGTGCAAATCCTCACTTCTGGCCTCTCTGTTGGCTCCCAAGGAGAAGCCACTTTAGTTTATGGATTTAGCTGTTGTCTGAAGTCATATGGAGGAAACACAAAGGGATGCTGCCACCTCAAACCTGTGTCATGTAGCCACATCAAGCTCCCATTAAAATCTGGCGAGGGATTCTGCTGCCTCCTGTCCCATTTCTTATGAACCCCATCACAGAGGTGTTCCAGAAGTTTGTTCTGGATGGATTTCCTGAATGGATTTCTAGTTTCATCATGGTTTTTCTTGTGATGCATATCTGTCTGCTGGCTCCTTTCTCCTTCTGCTAGCACAGGAGCACTGGGGCTCTGAACTGCACTCAGAAAGATGTTTAATCAAATTATTAAGAAGGCAACTAAACCAGAGATAATAAGCACAAGCAGAGTCCTTTTGGTAGACTGGAATTGAGACTTTCCAAGGCTGTTCCCAGTGTGCCATGAGTCTGCCAGGCAGCAAACCACCTGCCAAAGTGAGGCAGGCTTTTGTGCAGCCATCACTTTGGGTCTGTGCAAATCAGGGGGGGATTAAAACATGAAGAGAGCCAAACAATATGCTGGGACTGTAAGGATGCCCAATACACAGCCCATGAGCAGTCCAGGATGCCGGGGAGGAGGGCAAGTATCTGCAGGGCACCCCCACAAAGGAGGGAATGATGAGGACTCCACTGATACCAGAAGGCTAATTAATGACTTTATTATACTATATTATTCTATATTATGTTACACTGCATCTAAACTGAATCTGCCAAGCACTCAACCCTGCACACACTGCCCAGAATCTCGTGACTGTCACCCAACAGTCCTGACACACACACCCCTGGCCCTGACAGACCAAGGAGCCAAAACTCCATCACTGTGAGTAAACAAGCTCCACATTGCATTCTGCTTTGGCACAAACACAGGCCCAGCAAGTGATGAGAATTGTTTTTCCTTTCTCTGAGGTTCAGAGAATGTGAAACCCAGAAATATTCTTGGGAAGAATTGTGCCTTGCTTTTCCCTGTCTACAGGCGAGGGCTCAGGAAGCTGAGGAGCAAATTCCTCTGGCAGCAGAACTCTAAATCAACCATTTCCTTCTCAGGGAAAACCCACAGGCTCAAGAGCAAAGGCCCACTGGGGAGTTACTGTTCTGCTCAGTGTCATTTGCAGTGCTACTGTCTAGCTTGTGGATCTCAGTTTCAGTTTGACCTCTGCCTATCCTGGCTGCTGCAGGGTTGAAGTCTGGTGAGAATCTCACTCCAGGGGCAGTGGGAGAGGCAGTCCAGCAGCCCAGCAGCTGGAATGCTGCAGAGGCAGTGCTTTTTCCCTTCTGATTTTTGAAGGTTCCATTCAAGGTTCACCTCTGCTATTTTCTGACAATAAATACCATTTGCTGCCCATGAAAGGTACTGCTTGTCAGATTTAGGTAACAGACTGCAGCAAATCTGCAAACTAAGCCCCTGTGGAAAATGCCCAAGTCAACGTGTGGAATTATCACCAAAATGTCCCTACCTACATCCTGAGCCAACATTTATGTTTCTGATACACAAAGAGTGAATTTGCAGGAAGTGACAGAAATCTTGTACAGCCAGCTTCAACCCACCTACTCCTCCTTGCTTTTTCTGCTTATGTGGGGGAAAAAATCAATACTTTAAAAAAATAGATTTTTTAAGCTCGTATAAATTCTGCAGTCAGTCTTGGAAAGCACTAGCACCCCTCACATTCCCATCCATTCCAACTGATTCCAGCCAGTAGGAAAAAGGAACTCTTACACAGTACAGCGTGAGCAAATGCTTTTAAACCCAAAAGCAGTTGATTGTGACATGAACACGTGTGCAAAGGGCCTGATTTGACACCAGCACTGGGCAGGGGAGAAGGTTTTGGCCAGAGGTCTCCGATGTGGCACCTCTCTGTGCTGGGCATGGTGACCTTCCCGTGTGTGCTCAGCTCAGAACAGGGATGCTGAGCTGCCTTTTCAGCTGCTGCCACATTCCCAGGGCCAGGCTGGAGAGCTGGGGGTGGCTCTGGAGAGGGCTCTTTGATGTGGTGGAGCAGAGCTGGGAGGCAGCCCTGGAACAGGAACAGGAAGGTGCAGCAGGGCAGCTCTTATCACAGCAGGGCACCTGAGATAAGAGCTGCACAGGGGATTCCAGCACACACTCACTGCTGTCCTGTTCATTCCAGGAGAGCGTGTGCAGAAAGCCAGCAGTAAACTTCCCAAAACACTTTGTGTCAGGAGTACACTTCTAGAAACTCGGAAATTTTAAAGTGTACCAGGGGAAAGCCACCAAACATAAAGCAAGTGATTGAACTACAGTGAAAGGCCATGCTGTGACAGGAAATATCCAGTCCAAAGGTACCTGGAGATTCTGAGTCATGGTTAGGTCTGTTTGCTGCTCCTCTACACGTACAAAGCCCTTGGCAGAGCACTTGACAAGGAGACTGGCAGATCAAGGGAACAGGATTTGAAACACTCAGGGCCAGTACCCAGTGGTATGATCAAGAATACCATTAATTGATTTAACTCAGTCAGAACAACTTACTTTCAGTCCAGACTGAGGTATCGTGTGATACCACTGTGGATAGAAAGGATTTCTTTCTGACAGTTGAAAAAGATATTGCCAAAATGATGCTTGTTCAAAACTTCACTGTGCCCTGTTCTCTCTAAACTTCCTCCTCACACCAGTAGTTATTTCCTTTTTAACTCTGGAAAAGTGGATCTTAAGTTTTTGTTTTACTAAAACTGTTACAAGTTTACCTAAACTAAACAAGATATGAATGCAAAACCAGTTTGCTTTAGAGAAGAATTCCAAAGATACCCATAACAGATTTGGTGTCAATTATTTTTCTCTTTGAAAATCTGTATTAATAGTTTATTTGTATCAGGTAGCAGCATTTAGCATTTTCAGTCCACAACCATGTGAGAACACTTCTGATACAAGCTTTGGAAAAATATCCTTAGGAACCAAGATGAGGAATGAACTTTAATAACTCAATACTTCCAAACTTAAGAGAAAGGGGGGGGCTGGGGGGGGTTAAAAGATTATTTAAATATTAGCAGATAATACATTTCAAAGAATTCCTCCATGAGGGCAGATGAGGCTGAAGGAAGCCCTGAGAGCTCTGCTGTGGCTGTCATTGCTCGTGCCAGCCCCCTGAGAGGCAGAGCAGGTTCTGGGGGTGGAATCTGCTCTGTGCAGCACCACAGCAGCTCAGCACTGTCCTGCTGGGTGCTGGGCAATGCACCCCGTGTCTGCCCTGCAGATTTTCTGATTTCCCTTTTCCAGCCCTTCCTGCCCATCGGGGTGCCCAGCAGCTCCCTGGGGTTACTGTCCCTCTTTCCTCCTGGACCTGGTACAGAAAGCAGCTGAGCAGGGGCTGCAGCTGGAGAGGCTGGGGTGAGGCCATTCCTGCTGAGAGGCAGAGCTCCCAGAGCCCTGCAGCTCCCAGAGCCCTGCAGCAAGCCCAGGTGGAGCTCTGGCACTCCCCAGACAGGACACACAGCCTCAGCAGCAGAGGCTGCCCTGGGGGAGATGCTGAGGAGCTGCCAAGCTGGCTCATCCTGCAGGAGCAGGACAGCTCTGAGCTGGGCTATGTAAAGCACCTCTAAACCAAGCCCTGGGTGGGCAAGCCAGGTGCCAGCGTGGTCAGAAATGCTCCAGGGAGAGCAGCCAGAGCAGAAAAGCCCAGAGCTGCCTCAGCAGAGCCACAATGGCCCGATGAGCTCATGTCACTGTGACCAACACCAGCTGGGCATGCAGGGTGTGCCACGGGTGCTCTGTGCATGGGTTTGGGTGGTTTGGCTTCAGACCATCACCAGCTGGGCATGCAGGGTGTGCCATGGGTGCTCTGTGCATGGGTTTGGGTGGTTTGGCTTCAGTTCAGTCCCTTGGAAAAGCTATTTACTGGGAGATGCTTCAGTAATGAGCACAGCATTTTAGTCTTTCCCCCTTGATATTATTACGTTAGGAGCCTTTTCACTTCAAAATGTGAACTCTTGTACTTCAAAAAGCCTTGCAGCTCCCTCTGAGCACCCAGCAGCACGAGGCTCAGAGGAATGTTCTGGAAGAAGGCTGATCCTTAGGGAGCTAAAGATACAAGGTCACTCAGCTTGGTGCCACCAGAAGGTCAGAAGAAATTATGTCACCCCCCAGAAATCCTGGCACCTCCTACCCTCTGGGCAGGGAACTGACACTGCCAGGCTTCCCTTGCAGCCTTCATTGCCAAAGCAAAATCCTCAGAGCCTCTCCCTGCTGGCTGCAGGAGCCAGCCCAGAGCCAGCCCTGAATAATCTCTGCCACAGTTAACTCCCACCATGTGCCAGGGGGGTGACCCAAGGAGAAACCTGCACCAGCAGGGACAGGGCACAGTCCCAAGGCACAGATCTGACAGGAGAATGCTGATGGGAGGGAGCAGCATTGCTAATCCTCAGAGGGAAAAAGAAGTGGAAGGAAGGATGGGTATCCCAGCGTGCTCACTGTCATCAACTCTGCCTGCAGGCTTCCATGCCTCCTCTTAAGTGTTCTAGGAAAAGCTGTTCTGCTTAAACTACAGCACAGGAGTTGCAGTTTGTAGGGGTTTATAGGGCAGTTTGTAGGGTTTCAGTCCTATAATCCCCTCCACTTTTCTTTGTCTCTGAAGGAACAGTGCTGCTCATTGCACTGGAGGGAAGCAACTTTTGTGACTGGGCAGAGGGGAGGAAAGGCTGCCCCTCCTTTACTGGGGATTTTCAGGAAGGAAACAAGAAGAAAATCCCCAGGCAGAGAGCAGAGCACACGTGCAGAGTTAGGGGGTGAATTTCAGGACAGCACAACTCTGCTCACAGCGCTGCAATCCCTGTCAAGCACTTTCTTGGTGGTAATTATAGGCCTGTTGGACAACAAGGAATAAGTAATCTTTTTTAGCAACAAGGATTAAATCCTCTTTCACAGCCACACACGCTTTGACTAAGCAGAATCCCTTTATTGGCAATGAGGGAAATTACTGGTGGTGAGTCAAATCGCCCTACTCTAAGCAACTAGATTTTGGTTTAAGCAAATGATGTTTTACACATTTAATGCCTATATTTATTATCTCATTAAAGCGTTTTTCTAATTTCTAAAAAATATAAAATAGTTCTTTGACTATTCATTACTCCTCAGAGCCATAACAAAATCCTTTCTGAGAAGTACCAAGCACTGTCTGAGTAGTGCAGCTTAACAGCTTTTGCAAAACCACTCAGTGAGGGTGCTAATTATAACACAAAATGGTAAATGGAAAATGGAAGAGAGGCGAGACAGCTTAGCAAGGCTAGACAGTTGTTTAATGAGATCCAATCTTGCTGTCTGATTGTCTTGACAAAGAAAATGTGGGGTCAGTTACGGTGCTACACAGGAAATCCTTAAGGCACTAGATAAAAACAAAATGGGGCTGAACAGACAAAGCAGGGGAAGAACTCTCAAAGGGGCAAAGACACTGCTCTGGGGGAGGTGCTGGATCCTGCCATTAGATCTGCAGAATGGGCTGGAAATAGCTGTGCTTGAAACAAAGAGGTAGCATGAAATATTGTACAGGAGGGATCTGATAACCTTCAAGCGTGGGGTAACAGAAAACAGATAAAAATCAAAGTTTCAAAGTACAAAATGGGAGTAAGAGATCAGTAGAGAAAAAATCCAATATACTCTGAGACCTCGTTGAATAAAATAGCAGGAGAGCAGAGAATTGCAGGTATATCTGTAGATCATAGCTCATTTAAGTGCCACTGCTGTGAGTTGATAGTGAAAGAAGGCAAACACAATCCTCTGATGGACCAAGCGTGTTTCTTTGAGAGCTGACATTAATGCCATGGTACAAAGCAGCACTTGGTCTTTACTGGAGTGGTAAAGCATTATCCTTGTCCAACAGGGATTTATTCAGCCTTGAACAGGTGCTCTAACAAGACAGGGGAATCAATGGGATGCCAAAGCAGAATGTCAGGAAAGCAGAGAGGAGGTTTGTTTGGATGCAAGGAGGGGTTGAGAGAGGATGCAGTTGTACAACATGTGAAAAAAGAAACAGAGCTGTTGAAATGAAAGGGAAACATTTGTGCAGGTAAGCTGAGGCCCGAGTGATTCATGGCTCCCCTGTGGCTGGAAATTAAGAGCAGAGCTACAGGATGAGTGGCCAGAGCAGCTCACACTTGTCTCACCCTGGCTGTGGTGTTTGCTCTCCCTCTGCAGCCCGGGCAGGTGGCACGTGCTGCCCAGAGCACAGCCAGAGCTGCTGCCTGCGAGCCCTGGTTGCATTTCTGACCCTGCTGTTCCTGAAACAGGGCCTCCACATTCTTTGGGAGCACAGAGGAGGACCAGAAAGCCAATTCTGATATGAACACCCCCAAAATGAAGATAGATTAAATGAGTGTCTGTAGTAGGAGTCCTCCTTGGGAGCCAAATCTCTCTACAAGGGCCAGCCAGGGGAACAATCCCCAGAGGAGCCTGGCAGGCAGCAGTGCTCCCAGGGGTCTGGTGAAATTCCCAGGGGACTCAGCCCCTAGGCTGCCCCAGCACAGGGCTGTGCTTGTGTGCATGCTTTTGGGTTGCATTCTCTGTTGAAGGAATTTAATAAGCCTTCCCTCAGACATAAAGAATTTGTCATCCTTTCAGTGTAACGACTGTGCCAGTTTAAAGAGGTGGGGAAAGGCACCAGTTGAGTTTTAGCATTTGCTGACCAGAGAGAGATATTGAACAGAAGGGCAGACTGACCTCCCAGTGAGCTTATGGCTGCCCTTGCTGCCTGTGGCAGGGGCTGACTGCTGTGGTGACACCAACCCACAGGAGATTCTCACTCACCTCATGGGCAGCATTTCTGGGACAAGACAGCTGTGTACACAGCTATGGGATATAGCTGAGTGCATCTGAAAATGTTCCATTAAAATGCTGGGGGTGTGAGCTGCTGTGGAGCATCTGCCCAGAGGTTCTGCCAGGCAGAGGGAGCCATTTACAGTCATTTTTTACAGCAGTGACACCTCCTGCCATTGGAATGTCCTCACAAAAAAGAGAGGGGGGGGAGTTCTAAGTCCTCTGCCAGGGTATTATCAAGAACCTTTCCTGCTTTTCTCTCTGAATGGCAAAACTTGATGCTTCTCATTTATCTCACAGCAGGATCCCTTCTGTGATGTGTGCATAAATTGCCCTTGGAAAAATTAGGAAAACTAATATTTTGTGCTTGAGATCCCAAAATCCCCAAAATTAGGAAAACTAGTATTTTGTGCTTGAGATCCCAAAATCCTCAAAATTAGGAAAACTAGTATTTTGGGCTTGAGATCACAAAATCCCCAAAATTAGGAAAACTAAGATTTGGGGCTGTTTCTTCAGGGGTGATGGCTTTAACAATGGGCTGAGCACTGGAAATGTTACTGCAGCCTGTAGGTTTACAGGGATTGTCTGTGGAAATTTGTCCTAGCTCTTGAAGAAGCAAAAAAAAAATTGTTGCTAGATTTGCAAATCTCCTGGAAGCCCCAAGGCCTGTGTGAGCAGCACCTCGGCTGGTGGGGGCTGCCATCAACCACCACCACTCATCCCCAGAGCTCCCTGCTCCTCTCCAGTCCCAGCAGCAAGGAAGCAAAGGCACAAGCTCAAGTGCCCAGCAGCTGCTTGCCAGAGGATCTTTTCCAAGTACCAAAACTTGAACAGCTGTGTTCTTCAGAGTGCTGGTGGAAAGCAATGAAGTAGCCCATTTATTAAATGGGAACTGCTTAGGGGACAGTGGATGGATGCATGAACTGCACTCAGTTCATATGTAAGGGCTTGTATTGCAGATAAGCTGCTTGAGGGAAGGAACACACTCATTCTCTCCATGGTTTCACAGCCCGTGATTTTACCCTAATGCTGTAACACAAAGCTCAGAAAACATTCCCCACTACATTTTCAGTAGCTTTAGCACTGTGTACTGGTTAACTCAGGCTCCCTGGGGAAAAATGGCCTGTCCTGATGCTGTTGTGAGGCAGTGGGAGGAGCAGGAGTGGAACACAGGAATCCTGTCTGCCTGTGCTAGGAGCCCTCCCACGAAAACACCGCTGACCAGTGGCACAGTCCCTGCCCCCAGGCTGACACTTGTACTGAGCTGACTCTGACCTTTCTTTTTAGAAACATGGTAAGGGGAATTAAGAAATAAGAATTAGAATTAAGAGGAACTGATGTGCTTAACAGCTATTACCTTTTCTTTCTGTCCTCAGTGCAAGGAGTTCACCTTCCACACTGGCTACGAGGTGCTCGTACAGCGGCTGCTGGAGGGGAAGAAGATGTGCAAAGATGTGGAGGATTTGCTCAAGCAGAGGTATGAAAATCAGAGTGGAAGAAGTGTGAACAGCCTCCTTTTTTGTCTCACTTGGCATCTGGAAGGGAGTAGCATGCTGTTTCTCAGTTGGGTATTGTTATGAGCTTACACAGAAAAGCCCGAGTAATTTGAATCCCAGCCTTGTGATGTGAAGGTAGATAAATAGAAATCTCTTGAGAAGGGAAGAGAAGGTTGAAAGAGTCAGAAACCCAGAGCTCCACTGAGACCCCTCCTTATGGGTCTAGAAGTACACAGTAGCACCTACATCCACAAGTAACATGTTTAAGTTTCCCCTTTTGCAGGGCAAAAATGACTTGCACATTTTTGTTTCTCTTTGAACATGCTGTTGCCACAGGCACTGTTTCAGTTTCCTGCCAAAAATGAGACTTTTCAAATACAAACAACATAAAATGCTACCTAAAGCCTTACCCAGACCCCCAAACCAGCCCCTGCTGTTCACCAACCTTAGCAGGCTTTGAGTAACAGTGTTGTAGGTTATACTCCTGATTTTGTGCTTCTTGGTGCTTCTCAACAGCAACTATGGACAGCTGACAATTTTATGGGTGAGAAAATATGTATCACACTGCTGCTCTGCCTCCTTTGCCATTCATTTTTGTAGTTGTGACTTAGAAAAACAGCTCTGAAATTTGCTTCTGTTTTTAGGGGGCTTCAGCAGTTTCAGCATGGAGCATGGAGCACACACTTACTCAGGTGTGACACGTAGGAAAGACCACACAAAATGGATTATCTGTCCAGCAGGCAACCTCAGAGCAGCTCATCTCAGCACTGTCACCTTATGAATACTGCTCTGCCTTCCTGCTTTTTCTTTCCATGCTGTCCCCATCTAGTTTTTTGGCTTTAGGGTGGTTTTCTGAAGGCTGATTTTAAAGCCCTGGGACTTTCAAGGGTGTGTGAGTTGTCAGACTCAAAGGTGGCTGTTTCACCACCTGTGAGGCATCCCATCAAAACCTGAAGCCATTTAAGTTGCTTTTTTCAACCACCAGTGGAAGACTGTGGCTTTGGCACTCATCACACAGTCCTGAAGTCACATCTGCCTGATGGCAGCTGAGCTGCAAGTGTTTAAAACAGCTCCTTTGGGCCTCATACTGTGGCATTCACATTCTCTGAAAAATCCCTTCACCCAGGATTTTTCTCCTGGGAAGCTGAGAAGCCTCAGAGAAAAA
>JAYDZK010000025.1:19908679-19921944 GCA_034509185.1 Euphonia xanthogaster
GGAGTGGGGCACGGGGCAGGGATGGGAGGCAGGAGCGGGGCAGGAACGGGGCAGGAATGGGGCAGGAGCGGGGCACTGGGGTGGATGGGAGGCAGGAGCGGCGCCGCACGGGGGTGCTCGGCAGACGCGGCGCGGGCGCTGCTGCTCCGCAGGACCGGGCACCGCGGGCGGGAATGCGGCCGCACGCAGCGCTCCCCCTCTCAGGTTACTTCACCCTTCAGGTTACTTCACCCTTGAGGTTTCGCTCCACCCTTCACGCTACTGCTCCAAAACCCCCAATCCCCCCGGCCGCCGGCGTTCCATTCATATTCGCAGGTACTGCGAGGGGCAAAGAGAGGAAGGGCTGTAACCATCCACGGCCACAAACACAGTGAGACAAACAGGGTGCACAGGAGGAGTGGTGCAATCCCTGCTTCCTGGGGCATTTTATTGCGTTTCCTGACGGCAGCAGATTGATGCTATTGTGCTTGTTATCATGGTCAGCTTTTATTATGAGGCCATTGAGGGTTTTATGTTGATGTAGATCTTCTGAGGGGAAGGTTTTTCCCTGGATTCCCAACCCACCCTTAGAAACCAACACTAATAAAGTGTCTTGTTTCTGCCCCACAGCACACTGAAGGAAGCGTTTGAAATGCTCAAGCAACGTAAGTATGGCCCTGTTCCCTTCTGACCTGGGAGACACAGGTACCCCATGTGTCCATCCTGTTCCCCACACCATTCCCAGCTTTTCTTTCACAGCCTGTGGTGCAGAGAGAGGAGAAAAGGGATGCCTGCTCAATCTGGGGGCAAAGAAAATGGCTTGTTCTTCAAGTACATTTTATCTGGATCAAATCACAAGTTATGAACTCTGTCCCCTCTTCTGCAACCACTGACACCAAACCAGCTTCCTAAATGTGCCCGAGGCTGAGTGAAACCCTTTCACACACCCAAAATGCAGCACCAGGAGAGCCAGTAGGACGCTGTACCTGGTCACTGGCTCCTGCTGTTCACACCAAAACTCCCTGGTGAAAAGCAGCTGCTGGACTGAGATATTTTTAGGGCCTGGGTGGGGGAGTTCAGCATTTCTGGAAATGCAGGGTTCCATTTCAGAGGCACGGAAGCTGACAGATGCAGAGCAGTTCCCAGCCATTTCAAACAGCACCAGGCAGGTGCTCTGAAATTCAATCCATCTTGGCTGATCCTTGGAAATGCTCAGCGTGCAACCTCACCCAATGAGTGGCCAGTGCTGGCAGCAGCTCCCAAGAACAGCACAGCCAGGGCAAAGCACAGCCCGGGATGATGGAGGCCAGAGCTCCTTCCCTCCCTCTGCACAACTCCTGGCCCTCAGTCCCAGAGAAGGGGGCAGCTGGGGTAAATGGGGCCATGAGGACACACACTCACTCTGTTCTTGAGCCCTCAGCAGTGTCAGGGCATGCAGAAACACAAAATCCTTTTTAAGGCTGCCCTGCTTGTGACAACTCATAAGGCAGTCACATCACAGAAACATCTAAAAAATGTGACTTTATCTTTAAAGACCTTCCCACTGACTGAATATGAATTCTGATTTGCTTTAGAAATTGAAAGTGTTGGAAACTCTCATATCCAGCTGGCAGTAATGCTGAAGGAAGAGCTGAAAGGAATAGAGGAGTTCCGAGAAAGGCAGAAGGTGCAAAGGAAAAAGGTGAGAAACCAGAGAAATGTTGAAAGAGACTGGGTCAGTGGGCTGTGCTGATGGCCTGTGTCCAGCCACAGGCTGGGAGTCGTGCAAAAGATCATAAAACATCTGCAGCATGCCCTGCTCCTCTATAGACCAGCTGTGGAACAAAAATCTCTGTCTGATCCCAGCTGGAAATAAAGCAGTGCTCTGAACGCAGGAGCCAGAGGCTTTAGTCCCTTTTACTCTCTCTGGTGTAACTACAGGTGCAGTTGTTATTATTTCTGTAAGAACTTAATCCTTCCTTTTCTCTTTTTTATACCCTTGCTAATGTTTTTCTTAGCTATGACCCTGCACAATCTCCAACACGAAATAAAGGGGTATCACAAACGTTTAAAAACATGAAAGCAAATCAATGTCATGCTGGATGCAACAGCAATATGTGCTGAATTCCAAATGCATGGAATAAGTAGCATCTAGTTGATGTTGTATAATAAAAAAATGAGTATATTTAGGGCCATTTCATCCCCTTTGACCTCATCAAGCCCTAAGTCTCTTGAAAAATAGCTGTCAATAGAGAGCAGTGACAACTCTCACACCTTCTCTGAGTCTGAAGACAAAGACAGGACCATCCCTTCACTCTGACAGCACTCACTGATGGAGCAGTAAAATAAATATTCCTTTCTTTGCTAATTTTAAACAGGTGCAAATGCATAAAACCAGTATCCAGTGCCACAAAAATTGTGTGTCTACAAGCCCCTGACACACAGGAGCCTGGAATAGCAAAGAATTCTGGAGATGAAAGTGGGTGAAACCTGTGCTGCTACTGAGATTTGAGGTTGGCAGCGATCTGATGAAGGAAGTGAGGCATTAAAAGACAGACAGTGGGCACCAGGTCCATCAGTGTTTGTCCCCCATTCCCTTTGCCACGGGGATGTGCACAGAGGCTCCCTCCTGCTGGGAACTGAGCCTGTAACTCAACTGGGAACAGTTAGAGGGGCCTGGGGAAAAAAAAAAAAAGGAAAAAACCCCTTTGGAGTCTTAGATAAGCTTTTTTCTCTGTCCAGCATGTGAGGAAGCCAGCATTAGCCATGCTGGATGGTGTCAGTCGTTCTGGTAACCTCCCAAAATGCTGTGATTTGTGTTGCACTGTGGCTGTCTCAGAACTGTGCCCAGTGTGAAACAAGCATCTGGGTAGCCCTGGAGAGAGAATGAGCAGAATGAGCCCTGAGCAGAATGCAAAGATTAAAGGACCAAAAGTCCCCCTGAAGAAAGCCATCCCCTGCCAGTAGGAGCATATCTCATTGTCCCATAAAGCTGGGCATCTCCCAGCTAAAACCATGGAAGAGAATCCAGCTCTGTCCTTCCAGCACTGCCCAGATGACTCCAGCATGGACATCAGATCAACTGAGCATAAAGGTGCCAGAGGCAGTGGAATATACAAGAGACAGGAGTTGTTTGGATTGAAAATGGACCTCACCTGTGCTCCTGGGGGTGAGGCTGCAGAGGTCTGCAGAGATGTGGGATCAGGCTCTGGCAGCAGCAAAGGAGCCCTGCTGGCAGAGCCCCCTGGGACTGGGTGCTGCAGCATTTCATCTCCTCAAGAACACAAAAAGAAAGCAAGGAAGAAAATGAAGATCTACATCCTCTCTGCTGTTAGTGGGAACCACTGAAGCAGAATTACCTGGGATTATTTTTTACCTGGCACTTTGATGCTCTCTGTATCACTTAGAAACCTGTCATTTATAAAAGCAGAGTGAAGTGATTTGGCTCACAGGGAGGAGGCTTAGGGAGAGGCCCTGACTATGGTTCTCCTAATCCTGCTGCTGGAAAGGGCAGGAAAAGTCCAAAGCAAGAAATGCTGACCTGTGTGTGTTTCTTACAGTACGAGTCTGCAATGGAGAGGATGCAGAAGAGCAAACTGGCCCATTATAAGAAAACCATGGAGGTAAGCAGGGAGGGCTTGGGCAGCTTTCCTGGTGCAAACTGGCTCCAGTAAATCTGTACCACATGTACCTCTATTTAAAGAAAGCTCAAAGCTGTGTGAGTGTGCCAGAGTGTGTGAGGGAGGGAAGATGTCATTCCTGCTGTGAGGAGGAAGCTGATCTGCCCTGCTGCTCCCACTCAAAAGTCTCCAGAAGGTTAATGCAGGATGAATGGTGCCCCAGGTCAAACAGGATTTCATTCTCTCTAGGCAAGGGTGCTTAGAGCAGTAAATGTAATTTTTCAGTTCGTGTAAGTACAGTTTTAAGAACAGTGAGGGAATCTTGGAGGCAGGAGGAATCCTCTCCATCTGGGAAGCCTGCAGGTACAGAAACTACAGGCAGCTGGGTTGGCTTCCATTGGGCAACTGCCTCTAAAGGAAAGTAGCTGCAGACCTGCCAGTGCTGCAGCTGGCAGTGTACTGATGACTTTTTTTCTGAAATGTGGTGGTTCTAAGTGCATCTCTAAGACACAGAGATGTTTTGGTGCAAATAAAGATTTCTCCTGCTTCTGAGAGCAACACCAAGACTGTTGCCTCTGGGGTGCTGGCTCTGCCTCAGCTTGGAGCAATGGCCAAGGCAGCACCTGACAACCCACCCCAGGGCCACCCTGGGAACGTGGGCTCCCAGATTCACCTCTCCTTGGCTCCTGGGCAGATGCCTGGTGCACCAGTGGTGGTAGAGCAGCCTGTGCATTCCTGACCCCTGCAGGGAGTTGCAGTTGTACAGAGTGAACAATGTCAGGGCTGCAGGAAAATGGTTCAGTTTGTGCTGGCAGCCCCTGTTCCCACGCTTCAGTTCTATTTTCCTGCCTCCTCACGGGGCCTTTGGGATTTCTTTCTATTGCCCACCCTGGGCACTGATTTGCTGCCCCAGAGGGCAGAGGAGGAGGTGGCTGGAACAGCTCTGGGGGTGCAGCCTTGCTGCCCCAGGCAGCCCCTGATGTCTGATCTCTTTGCTCCAGTCCAAGAAGAGCTACGAGCAGAAGTGCCGGGAGGCGGACGAGGCCGAGCTGTGCTTGGAGCGCAGCAGCGCTGCAGGCAACCCCAAGCACACGGAAAAGGTACCTGACAGGAGCCAGGGGAAAGCTGGGCTTCACCCTCCCCAGCCACAGGAGAATCCAATGAGTCCATTCTACTGCACGCCAGGGGCTTTGCTTTGAAATGAACCCCAAAGAATCCCCTGGGAAGGGACTAAGGTATCGAATTCATTGATGCCAGGCTGTGATCCCATTGCTCTGTGAATCCTGAAAGGAAACTGAAGGGGATTTTGCTCTGAAATCACTCATTACAAAAAAGAAACAAATCAAAAATATGTCATGCAGTTAGTTTTGCCTTTTGGTCTCTTACACTTAGTAGGCCTAGCATCTTACATTAAAATGCATCTTTCTCCTCACCATTTTCCTTCTCATGGTGAGTTTAATTTCAACTAAATTTACACACTCAAAAATAAATCATTGGAAATTAAGGCACTGCAGTCCTTCATTGCATCGTCTTGATACTTGCAGCTGACAATCCACTAACTTCTAATGGGAACATTTTACAGTGAAACAGATGGAGAAAACAAAATAAATGAACTCCCTTTGGCTCGATAAAAATCAGTGCAGTGTAAGCAAAAAGGATCAAAAATCATCTCAAGGAGGGGGGTGGTGGTGTGGAGACTCTAAAAACAGCATCAGAACTTTACATTTTATTTCCAGCATTCCCTAATCTTTGATAAGCAAACCCTTGCAGCTTAGCTGCAAAGAGGGGATGGAATCCTGGCCCTGCCAAAATGACACCAAACATTGCACAGCTCCAATGGCAGCTAAACCTGACCCAGCTCCTTCCATGCAGAAGGATCCCAGGGTGCTCCATTGCCAGTTCTTCCCTGAACATGCCAGCATGTGGGAATGCACAGAGGCAGCTCAAGCTGTTTGATTCTGCTCAGCATTTGCAAAGGGTTTGGGCCAGGAAGCAAATAAGAATGAGACTTCTATTCCCAGCTTACTCCCCATTTCCCAGCCAGCTGTGAGGAGGAATATGATCATGAGAGCCCCTGCCTGAGCCTTGTCTTCAAGGGCAGGGGGAGGATGCATGACACTGATGTCTAGAGCACTGCACTGCTGTGCTGCCACCCCCATCTGTGCAGAGGGGCCTGAGAATGCAGACCTGCCACCGATGGCTGTTTTCTCATTTGCTGGAAGCTGCAGGTTTGTAAAAGAGAGGAGTTCCTCTTAGAGTGAATTTCACTTCTAGGCCTCTGTTGTTATGGGAAATAATCTGGCATTTGCAAAATATTTTAAAAGCTGTGTGCTTTTCATCTGAGTATTACACGAGGAGCTTGAAAGATGAAGAATTTTAACTGCCACTTATTTCTGCTTATAAACATCTATCAGAAAAGCACATCAAACAATTGAGCAAAAACCAGCTCAGCCAGCAGGCACAGCTTCAGGCTGGATCACAGTGGCTCTGAGCTCCTCTGGCAGGGATGTCTGAATGGAAAGCTTTCCCTTGAAGTCATTGCACCTGTGGCTGCACCTGGGAAACTCTGGTCCCTTCTCCACTCAGCAGAAGTGTGCATGAAGGGGGGACAGCCAGGAAGTTCTTGTAAGTTAGAGCCTTTCCCCTGGAGGGGAAAAGAGAGCAGGCAGCACAAAAAACTGGGGCAGAAGCAAAAATCTGTCAGAAGTTAATTTGGGGTGTTTCTTTTCCTGTTTCAGAGCCAGAACAAAGCCAAGCAATGCAGAGATGCAGCAAACGAAGCAGGTGATGCTGTCTGCAGCTGAACTATGAATCTTCTCAGCAAAGATCTACCAGCACAGGATTTTGATAGAACACATCCACATCACCCAGGCTGTCAGGGTTCCCAGAGTCACCCACCCAAACATGAATGAAGAAGCCTCTAAAGAGCAGCAACCTGACAGTCACTGGCATTGCTCCCCTCTGTGGAGATGCCAGTGTCCTGCTTGCACTAAAGGATTTACAGCAGACTTCCTTTAGGGGCTTCACCCAGGGAACAAAAGCTCTTCTTGAAGCAAGTTTGAAAACACAGTAGAGCTCAAGCTGCCCTGAGCCAGCCCAAATCCCATCCCCACCCCCATGGGCATGGGCACAGCAGTGATCTCCAGCCACAGCCGTGTGTATGCCCAGCAGGACAGGCCAGCACACACCTGAGCTGGCTCAGGAGCTCAGGCTTGTGCCTCCCTCCCCCTGGAATAGCTTCCACCAGATCACATGGCTCAGCTGGCTGGCTTGGAACGGGAGAGCCTAAGGCTGCTCAGTGCCCAAGCATGATCCAGGCTCTTCATCTCTGAATTGTGTTATCCCTTCCATGAAGTTCATAACTGACCTGCAAACCACACACAGAGGGCCCTTCCTGTAGTCCATGGCTACAAAGAAAAACCCAATAATTACTGTGCCCCACCAGTCCCAGGCTCACATATTCTTGTGACACTCAAGCAAACCACAGGCCTGAAGTGCAGGAAGTCACAGGAAGGGCCCGATAGGAGGAAAGGGAGAAAGGCTGTGGCACTTCTCCCCTGACTGCTGGGTTTGTGTTCTGTGTCTGTGTTTACAGAGAACGTTTACAAGCAGAACATCGAGCAGCTGGATAAGGTCAGGACAGAGTGGGAGCAGGAACATATCAAAACCTGTGAGGTAAACACTGACTTCTGCAGAGATGTTTGCACACTCTTTATTTATCCCCTTGGAAGATTTTAGCCTAAGGCCCGAAATGCCATCCCAAGGGCTTTGCTGTTTGCTTTAGGTGGAGTCTCAACAGATGTCTTTGCCAAATTACTGCAAAAACTAGAGCTTATTTAGACATAGCTGCTCCTGTATCCCTGACATGCTCCTTGCTTGGTCAGCACAGCTATGCAGAAATAAAGGAGGGGAATAAGTGCAGAGGTGGGAGAGGTGGAGCAATATATGAACTGGTACCTACCCCAGTCACTCTTTATGTTTCACAGCACTTTGAATTCACCTGCAAGAACATTTGTCCTCTGCAATGAAAAAATCTTTCAGTTGAAAGGCAGTGGTAGAGAAGTCTCTGTCTCCATTTTACTGAGGATGGACAAGGAGATTTGCACTTGGCTATTAAGTTTTGCACAACAGTTTACAGGAACTGGCTGGCATCCAAATCAGCCACTCATTTGATCACAGCAATCCTTCAAGTACACTTGCCCATCTGCTAAAGTCTGATTTTGCAAAATTTACTTGCTGCAGGCTTTATTTCCACATAAAATAAAATGCCAGGAGGATACATTCCAGTTCTTTACTTCCTCTTAAATATTCCCTGAGAGGACTGAAAAGCCCCATAACTGGCACAGACAGTTCCACAGGTATTAGGCCAAGCCTTAGTCTTCCAAAGATACCTATTTTCTCTCTTTTTAAAAAGCCAGCAAACCAGTGAAGCATTCCAGAGCCTCACACTCTTTTTTGTCCCATATAGCAAAATCCTGGCCAGCCCACAGAGCTTGTGACCTGCCCACTGCTTAATCCAAACAGCCACTCAAAAAGCAAGGGCATCTTTAGTGCCTTATTCTAAAGGTGCTCATAGAGAGAAGAACTGATACTCTTTGGGGTTTTTTTTAACTAGCAATTAGTACAAAAAGCAGCTTAAAATCCTACTCTTGTGGCTGCATAGTGGGGAATCTGGAAGTGCTGGGGTTGCTTGGGTCTGTAACAGTGCTGGACAGCCACAGCCTGGAAATGCTGGCTGGCAAGTGGCAGCTCTGGGGTGGCCCTGTCACAGGGGCTGTGCCACCTCGTCCTGGAATGCCCTAGTTCCTCAGCAGCACCAGGGAAGTGTCAAACACAGCACCCAGCTGTGCTTTTCTGGGTGCTGACAAGGGCTTGAAAGGCCAGAGTCCCCAAGCTTCCCCCTTGGATTAACTGCATTTCCTGGCAGGACACCAAAAATTTACCTGGAAAATTCCCCATTGGCTCTGGTGCTGTTGCAGCAGCCTCGAGGGCCACAGGTTTTCTGTTCAGAACAAGCACCAAAACACTCATTCTCCACCTTGCAGGCTCTCTTTAAAAGCTTTACTCTCAGAAACCAGTCCCCACAGCAGCTTGCTCCTTTGACAGGTTCCTTTTCCTGGCTTTCTTTACTTGGTAAGTCATTAGATGGCAGGAAGCACACCCAGCTGAGTGTTCTGCTGAATGCTGTATGCATTTGTGCTGTTCTGGACATAATTACTAGCAAACAGAGATGGAGACAGATGGCTGGAAGCATCTGAGACTTTCACACCTCATAGAAAACCAAAACTTTGTTCTACTTTTAAGAGTATGCCGTAGAGATCAGGGTGTTTTGCTTTTTTTCAAGTTTTAAAGAAAGAGCTTATCTGCCTCTTCCCCAAATCAGTTCACACTTCTCTCTCTGCCCTCTTCCCTCTTCCTAAGCAGTGCAGCAACATGGCAAGCCAGACAGATGAAGGAAGGGAATAACTCTGAAGACAGAAAAATGCCCTCTCTTTACCACAAGAGTAACCTTTAAAAGGCAGAGTCAACTCCAGAGAGCCTCAAGTACTTTCAAAAGAGAAAAGTTTGCAGAGCCATTTTAGATGGCAGAGGTGGATAGTTTTGCCTCTACCTCTAACATAAATGCACCCCTTGCATGCCAGTACTCTACTGCTCTGGTGAGCAGCCAGATTTCAGTGGGATGGGCAGACAGGACCCGGACTCTGAAATCCTCAACAGCAGAGGTAGCAGTCAAATCCAGATCTGGATTCCTCTCCCCTGCTTTGATTTTGTCTCTAAAATATAACTTTAATTTGGTGCAACCAATTAGAACAAATTTTTGAGCACGAACAGCAGGTGTAGTTTCTCCACCAACTGAAACGTGGTGCCCTCAGCACAGGTTTGCACCCCCAGCCCTGTCCCAGCCTGCAGAGCCAAGAACTCACTGCCACGAGGCTCCATCACCTTTCCTGTTTGGTTTTAGGTCTTCCAGCTGCAGGAGTGCGACCGCATCACGATCCTGCGCAACTCGCTGTGGGTGCACTGCAACCAGCTGTCCCTGCAGTGTGTGAAGGACGACGAGGTACAGCCTGCCCTGCCTGCCCTGCCTGCCCTGCCTGCCCTGCCCAGCCCAGCTCTGCCCTGCCCGCCCTGCCCTGCCTGCCCTGCCCTGCCTGCCCTGCCCACCCTGCCCTGCCCTGCCTGCCCAGCCCTGCCCTGCCAGCCCTGCCCTGCCCTGCCCTGCCTGCCCAGCCCTGCCCTGCCTGCCCTGCCCAGCCCTGCCCTGCCCACCCTGCCCTGCCCTGCCCTGCCTGCCCAGCCCTGCCCTGCCCACCCTGCCCTGCCAGCCCTGCCTGCCCTGCCCTGCCAGCCCTGCCCTGCCCTGCCCTGCCCTGCCCTGCCAGCCCTGCTGCCTCCAGGGGAGTCCCTCACTCCTGCTCTCCCAGATGCCATCCAGAGGCATGTCTGCAGGCAGGCAGGCTGTGGCACTGGGTGGCACTGCTGTGCCCTCCTTGGTGTGCTGGGGAATGCTCCCTGCTCCCAGAACACTCTGCTGGGCGTGCTTGGGCTCTGACTCAATTTCAAAAAAGGCATCCAGCCACGGCCTCAAAAGTGGAAGATGTAAAGGATACCCCAGATTTGACTTTGAATGGTTGTTTCCCACTTTTAATTTCTTTATTGAAAAGTTCTGGACTGCCTTTGTCCTGCTCTCTTTAAAGACTCTCCCGAGCACAAACAGGTGTGTTTACAGCAATATTGGTACAGGGGGCAGGCTGAAGAGCAGCCAGGTCAGACATGTTCCAAGCATAAATTGTTTCTTAAGGGGACAATTACTACAAGAGCATTGTTTGTTAATTCACTGTGAAATGTTAAAAGTGAAATTAAGCTCTTGCCTTCTGTTTTGTAGATGTATGAAGAGGTTCGGGTCAGCTTGGAGAACTGTGTTGTAGAGTCAGACATAGACTACTTCATCAAGACAAAAATGACAGGAACACAACCTCCAGGTAATCATTCCTACTGATCCTGTCGGGTGGCTTGTGCAGGCACATCCTTTGGAGGTGAAACCAGCTGGAGGAATTCCTGCTCCAAGTTTTCATTCCCACCTGCCATGGCTCACTTCCCCCACACTGTGCTGCCATCGCTGCCTGAGTGATGCTCTAAGTGGGATAGCAGAATGATCCAGCTTAAAAATAACCCTCCAAGGAAGAAAAAACTTGTTTTGGCTTTGCAGCCAGGCTCATTTCACAGTACAGCTGAATTGACACCACTAAGGAGGTGGCAAATTGCCTTGCAGAAATGGCAGCTTCAGCTTCCTGCAGTGTGACAGGACAGAGCCACCTTACCACATAAGTGCACCCCAGTGTCCCCTTGGCAGAGGTGCTGCCTCTTCATTTGCAGCACAGAGAAGTTTTCTATTCTGTTCCACACACCCAGTGGGGAGCAACAAATCTGCTCTCAGGAAGTTTGCATAAGCCAAGACTTTGGGAGAAATTCTGAATGAAATTGGCTTTGCCCCAGCAGACAGAGCTGCTGCCAGGTTCACAGGCTCTGCCCATTCAAGGCAAAGCTGCCTCTTCCTGCAGTGCTCAAAACCTCTGGTCTGAAATGGAGATCCACCCAGCATGAGGCAAGAGCAGGTGGGAAAGGGAAAGCTGCTGCTCCAGGGTAGGAGTTCTGCAAACACCCTGCAGGAAAGGAGCTGTCTGACGTGTCACAGGGCCAGACACAAACCACACCTGCACTTCAGCAGGCAGCACAAGAGTTACATGAAATCCTTCCATGCTGGGAGTTGGACAGGTACAAACCCAGGGCCTGATCCCTGGGGATAATGATCTCCTACAAGAACAAGGGCCACCCCTTTGATTTCACTGCAGAGCTCAAAGCTGGCACGAATTGCAGCCCAGGCCCTTCTTCAGCAGGGCTGGGTGCTGCCACTAACACAGCACTGAGCTGTCTGAGGCCTGCTTTTCACTCAGCCTTTTTGCCAGAACTCTTACAGGGGCTAAAAATTGGGATTTGGGGAATTTTTTAAAACTAGTATATTGCTACTGGTGCACTGGATGCCATTTTGCTGCTGTAGTTTGTTCTCTTCACATAGGGGATTTAAAATCACTGATAAGGAGAATTTACCCAGGAAAAAATACATTTTTAGTGGCAGAAAGGAGAGCTGTGCCTTGCAATAGTGTGAAACAACTTCTTTATACTAAGAAACATGTAATTCTCAGCTGGTGTTTTTTTTGGTTTAGGTTTTTGGGGTTTTTTTCCTATTTGAGATTTGTCATTCTCCAGTCACGTAGGAAATTTCTACAAAAAGCTCTTGGCCATGTCAGAGTCATTTCTAATAAGAACTAGGTGGAAAAAACCCTGGAGAGCTTTATGAAAGGCAAAGAAAAACCTGACTTGGTTTTTTGTTGTTTATTTTTGTCACCTTCTAGAAAATGACAGAGAATGTTCTGGAAGCAATATCCTAACTTCTCCACAGCTCTGGCTGTTGAAGTTGCCCTGTAGCTCATGGTGAGCTGCTGGTCTGTGCTGTCATTTGCAAAAGGCAGGGGGAAGCCCAGGTGTCATTTTGCACCGTGTGGCAGAAGAGCTTCACCCTGACCAAACCTCCCTGAGGCTCTTGCTTGCTTCCTTTCCTAGCCAGTCTTAAATGCCCTCTAGGCTGGAAACTGCACCAAGGTGACAGTGCAGAGGGGCAGCAGGAGACCCTTAAACTGGTCAGAAAACTCCCTGATTACTGTGGGTCTTTGCTGTAGCGATCCTTCACACTCTAGCTCTGTGTGCCTGCTCTGCTCAGTATCCTGGCTGATGCAGGGTGAGAATGTCAACACAGCCTTCAGCCTCAAATGTCTTTCTTCAGGTGCTGCTATCAGGGCTGAGATCAAACACTGCCACAGGCTTCTCTCATGCTGGCTTGGCTCTCACCGGAGCAGGCAGAAAGGCTGGGTGGCCACCAGCTCCAAGAACTGCACTGGGAGCTCTGAGCTGACAAATAAACCCAGCTGAAACTATTTCATCTGTAAAGTTACACTTGGAAATGGCCTGAATTTCACCCTTAAGGACACCATAGGGGAGAGCGAAGGAACTGCAGCCTAAATGTGCTTGAGAGAACAAAACCCAAATATCTCTGGGTAAACAGCAAATAAGCTCTCAGGAGGCGGATGGGGGAGGTGGGAAAGGTGGGGAAACACGAGCAAACACCAGGAAATTGCTCATTACTGCTGCAGGCAATAACACTCAGAAATCTCCCCAGCTCTGACAAAAATTCCTGACTGGATGCACTGAGGAAAGAAGAAACAAAATGTGCTGCAGCAAATTCTGTCATGAACACGGTTTAGAGCACTCAGTGACCATACTCTGCCCCCTGAAATCCTGAGCTTTGAGGCCACAGAAGCAGCAGCCAGGGAGGAAACTGCCTTCCTCATCAGGGCAGGCACAGCCCCTGGAATGGGCCCCAGGCCGAGGGTGCCTTGCCACCAGAGCCACGGCTGCTCACAGCCACTGGAATGGCTTCTGTCCAGCCCCCAGGCTCCCCTGAGCTGCTCCAGCCTCATTCCAGGTGTGAGAGACAGCTAACTGCTCACTTTGAAAATGTAAAGAGGTTTATTAAACCTTAACAAAAATACAGCAAAGGGAAATAAGGGAAAAGCTGCAGCGCTGGGAGCTGCCCTCATGGATACCACAGGGCCAGCTCATCTTCAAGAG
>JAYDZK010000025.1:19922044-19973600 GCA_034509185.1 Euphonia xanthogaster
GAGGGGTGGGGAGGGTTTGCATTCTCCATTTCAGGGGAGGCTCCTGCCCTCCTTAGCAGGCACCTGGCTTTCCAAACTAAGACAGGGGCCACAAAGCCCCCAAATGTCCCTGGAGGGGGGGCTCGAGGTCTCCTCCTCCTCTTCCTGCCCAGCTCTAAACCCAAGAGCAGGAACTGAGCAGCCTGGGCTCTGGGAGCAGCCTGCCTGGGCTGAGCTCTGGCCCTGGCCCGGGTGTGGGCTCAGCCCCGAGGGCTCAGGGGGTTTGTGGGGTTGGTCCCCACGTGGGGCTGACCCTGAGGAGCCCAGGAGTGCCTCGTGTCCCCCTCGTGTCCCCCCTCAAAGCCCAGGTTGCAGCAGCTCAGCCTCAGCAGAGGCACGAGGCCGCCCAGGGAGGAGGAGGATGGAAGGGAGGAGGATGCAGGAGAGCAGCCCTGGGGAAATCTGGGTGCTGGGGGGGTTCTTGCCACCCAGGGTCCCTGCTCAGGGTCTGCTCCACTGCTCTGATTAATGCAGGGCTTCATTAAGGCCATCAGAGCTCCCGTGGAGGCTGTTTGGTTCTGCCCCCACAGGAAGTGAATTGATGTGCTTGGTAAAATATGCCTCAGTTAATATTTAATGCCCTGGTTGAAAGGGAAAATGGAAACAAAAATAAATTACCTTTCTCCAGTGCTTACAGCAGTTTAATTTCGCTCTGCAAACACTTAGAATAAAAGAAACACCTTTCAGACTCCAGCCTGTGGAATTATTAATGTCTTTATGGGGGGAAATGTGCTATTTGTGTTCTGCAGAAACCAGCCCATGGAGCAATTCAGCGGAGCGGGGGCTGAATTTCCCTGAGCTGCCCTTCCTGTTGGGAAATGGGAAACATTCCAGCCCCTTTCCCCTCCAGGGCCAGCTGCCCTGTCTCCCAGAGCCTGTGGGGCTGGCAGGAGCAGGGCAGGGTCCCAGGCCCATCCCAGCACAGGGTGAGTGGAGCATCACTCCAGGCTGGAGCTCCGAGCCCTGCCCGGGACAGCTCCAGCCCTCGGGAGAGGCAGCTTTTCCCAAAGCCCCTGTCCAGAAATCCCTGGAGGAAAATCTTCTTGAAAGAGCAGGAAAACAAGGGACAGACATCCAATGTCATTGGTTGGGTCGTGCCCCACAAAATCTGGGGGATGCTTGGATCCAGCAGGGAAACCAAACCCAACTGGAAATGAAATCCAACTGGAAACCAATCCCAACTGGAAACCAACCCTAACTGGAAACCAACCCTAACTGGAAACCAACCCTAACTGGAAACCAACCCTAACTGGAAACCAAATCCAACTGGAAATGAAATCGAACTGGAAACCAACCCCTGCTGGAGACCAACCCCAAACAGAATCCAAACCCAACGAGAATCCGACCCCAACTTGAAACCAACCCCAACTGGAAATTAAATCCAACATTGAATCCAAACCCCACAGGGTGTTGGGAAGAGGTGCTGGAAGGGGCATCTGCAGCGGCCTTTGCCATGAATCACTGTGACATCACCATGACATCACAGTGACATCACCGTGACATCACCATACTACCACCATGACATCACCGAGCCATCACAGTGATATCACAGTGACATCATCATGATATTGCCATGACATCACAGTGACATCACAGTGACATCACAGTGATTCACCCTCTGCCATGGAATGCCTGGGTCACAGTGACATCACTGTGACATCACCATGACATCACAGTGACATCACTGTGACATCACCGTGACGTCACAGTGATTCACCCTCTGCCAGGGAATGTCTGGGTCCCCCCTTCTCTTCCCTGGAAAATGCCTCTCCAGGGCTCAGCATTTTCCCTTTTCCCAGGACTGGGTGCATTTAAACTAAACTTGGAACTGGAAGCAGGGCTGGAAGTTGGACAAAGCCGTGACAGAAGTAGATTTCCTGCTTTTTCATGTTTTATGCTTATTTTTAATGTTTTTTCCCTCCTTTTCCAGGCTGTGCTCACCCTCCCTCTCCTCAGCTGAGCTCTGCAGCCTGCTGGGGTCCTGGCACGAGGAGCCAGCCCTGAGCTGGTGCCTCTGAGCCTCAGCCAGGCCAGGCTCCTGCCAGGTGCTCAGCTGCCCTCACACCGAGCCTCTGGAGCAGTTTCCTGAGCGGCTTTGGGCCCGTGGTGCCCTGGAAGGGATGGAATTCTGCTGCTGTTCCCAGGGAATGGCTGCAGCTCCCAGCAGTGGAACGGGGAATGGGCTCACCCGGCTCTCAGCAGACACTTGAGGCTGAGAGGGAAAAAGGAAAAGCCAGGTGAGATTGGGGCAAAACCATTCATTTTCAGAGGTTTTCTCAGCGTGGCCACGGCGTGTGGCAGAGAAGGGAATTTTGTGGCTGGGAGCCCCTGGGCTGCTCTGCCTTGGACAGCCTCACTGGGAGCTCAGGGAAATTAACCTTACTTGGGTATTAAGTAACATTAGAAACTTGATTAAAAACCCCCACAAACAGTGAGCAAAGCACAAATAAAACCTCTGCTGCCTGGGGCTCGGCCCTCGTGGGCTGGGCTCCCCTGCGCCTTCGGAGGGGGAGGATTTGCACTGGGGATGTTTTGGAGGAGACGTCCAAGCTTCCCAAAAAAGGAATAAATTGTGGCTCTTGTGCTTAATTTACAGCGCTGGGAAGCGCAAGGTGCAGCCCTGGGGCTGGGCTGTCCCCGTGGCCCTGCCAGGAGCATTCCCAGGACACCCAGAGCGTTGGGAATGGCGCTGGAGTTCCGCAGAAAACGGGAACTGCTGCTGAAGCCAGGCCTTAAAATGTGACAGGACAGGCAGGGATTGCACCCAGTCACCCACCCAGCCCCTTCCCACTGCGCTTCCTGGGGTGTCCCCAGAGCCCTGTGGGGTCAGGACCAGGACAGGCCACGCAGGGGGGCCCAGCCTGGCCCCCTCCCCTGCCCTGTGCATGGTCCTGTTCCATCCCCGGTGATCCCAGAGATCCTGGTGATCCCCAGCCCTCAAAATCCATCACAAACCCCAACCCCAGAGCCAGCAGGGCCCTCCAGGGAACCTGGGCCCCCCCACAGGACTCCATCCATGGGGAGGCATGGAAACCCTGGGAATCAGAAGGTGGAAGATCATGGAATCCCGGAATGCCAGACTGCTTTGGGATGGGAGGGAGCTCAAATCCCACCCAGTGCCCCCCCTGCCATGGCAGGGACACCTCCCACTGTCCCAGGCTGCTCCAGCTCCAGTGTCCAGCCTGGCCTTGGGCACTGCCAGGGATCCAGGGGCAGCCCCAGCTCTCCCCTGTGGGTCTGGTGTGAGTGAGGGGCTCTCCAGGAGCCAGGCTGAGGGCTGGGGTGTGCACAGAGGGGGCTGAGCCCTGTCTGTCCCCATTCCTGCCGCTCCCAGTGCTCCCAGGGCTGCTGTGGGTGCCCCTGAGCGAGGCTCCCTTCCCCGGGGCTCAGCCCGGCTTCCTCCTGCTCCGGGGCTGTGGCCATCGTCATCCCTCGGCATTCCCTGCCTCAGGGGATCTCTCCGCTGGGATTTTTGCCTCTCCGCTTTGTTCTGCTGCTGCCGGAGCGCTGCCATCCCTCTCATCCCTGGATCCCGCAGGTGGGATGGGAGGGGCAGCAGGTGGGATGTGCCCCCGGCCCCACAGGGGCTCCATCCCCCTGGATGAGCAGGAAAATCCTCTGGAAGCCCGGCCGGGGCTCTGCTCCTGCCCCGGGCTGGCTCTGCTCCTGCCCCAGGCTCTGCTCCTGCCCCGGGCTCTCTCTGCTCCTGCCCCGGGCTCTCTCTGCTCCTGCCCCGGGCTCTGGAAGTGCAGTGCCCGTGGGCTCGGGGTCCTGCTGCAGGGGGGGCCCCGCAGGGCACGGGGGGCTCTCGGCACCCTCACCTGACCCAGGTGTGTCCGCAGGGGCTGCCAGGAGAGGGGAAATCCATGAGACCTGCGGGGATTTCTCACCCAGAGTGGCAGCCTGGGCTGGGCTGGAAGGGGCTGCAGAGCCCCCCTCGTTCCGTGTGCCAGGACACCTGGCAGAGCCGTGCCCTCCCTGGGACAGACACCGAGTGATGTCCCCGTCATTGCACAACCCTGCCGGGGCCTGCCAGATCTTGGGAAACCTCTCCGGGATTTCAGCACGGCTCCCTGTGCCAGAGTAACACCGTGTTCTCCGGCGGGAGGATCAGCCAGCCCAGCTGCAGCTACAAACCAGACCCCGAAGGGAGCTCCAGGGTCGCTCCTGCAGCCGTGCGGTTCCACCGTCGTCGCTCCCTGGAGTGGCTCGGGGGAGGAGGAAAGTGCAGCTCTGTCCCGCGGGAGGCAGAGCTGGGGGTCCCCTCCTCACGGCAGCAGTGGGTCACACCCAGTGTTCCTTACTTTCGAGTTTGCTGTCCCAGATCCTGGCTCTAGCTGAGATCCTCCAGCTTAGGGCGAGGCACAGCCAAAGTTCTCAGCATCTCTGCAGGCTCTGGACTCTTGCCCCTGATGTCCAGGCACTGCTTTGATCTCATAATTCTATCTTGGCTCGTCGCTTTTGGGGTTTTTCTCGGTATGGGTGATGGGGGTCCCCTCCCGTGTCACCCTGGGTTGAGATCATTTGCATGGACCCCGCTGTCCCCTCCTTGCCCTGTCCCAGAAAAGGGCTCAGCTTGGCTCCAGGTGGGGTGGTACTGATACAAAGAGAAGAATTCTCTACAATAGATGGTCAACGACTGATACTTAACAGGCGATTACAACATTCAACTAACAAATAACCTTCCTTGGCCAGCAACCTGCTCCCAACTTAACTTGTAACTCTGCAACCTTTTTTCTAAAAAAAATGGGCAGCCTTTCTTGTTCATAACAAGAGTGATTTTGGGGTGCCCCAGTGGGAGGAGGGACGGGATGAGTCCATGACACAGCTGCTGGGCCAGCAGGGGGGAGGCAGCAGCCAGAGTTCCCTCTTTGCTACGGAGTCAGGGCACGGAGCAACAACACCGGATTGTTCCAGGGAGGGTGGAGGTGAATTGGGCTGGGAGCAGAGGCTGCAAGAGCCTTCCTTCCTTTGGGCCATTCCTCCGTGCTGACAGCACCACTCAGCTGAGCAGAGCAAAGAGCTGCTCTCTCTGTCTGGATCCAAGGGGGAAAACACAGGGTGGGAAAACTGTGATGATTTTCCTCATTCTGATCCATTTCTGCTGGTAAATGTTAGAACATGGGTGCAGTTACAACAGCAGAAGAGCATGGTGCCTCTATTGGTTTAAATATTTTATCCTAAAATGACAAATTCGCAGTGGGGAGGGCATCACAGTTAAAGCAGAAGAGATTTAAAGTTTAACAAGCCCTATGACATGGCAAGGACAGCAAGCAGGCAGTGATCTCCCACTTGGAATGTGGTCCAGGCTTGCCAGGGAGCTGCTCAGGGTTATGCACAAGGCTTTGTTTTTCAGCTGGAAACTGGATCTTCTCTAATAAAGAATTCACTGCTGCATCCTGTGCACTTACATAAGACAATTGTCCTGCCATTCAGAGCACAACTGTGAGCAGCATGGGCAAGGAGCCTGGAGAGACTCAGCCTGAGTCTTCCAGGAACTCTTGAGAGAGGATATCCATTTTCCAGAAAAACTGAATGTTCACTAGCTGAAAAATCAGACCCTTTAAATATGCCTTAAGCATGCAATGCTATTTCTATCTCTGCTTGAGAATCCTAACCCATTTTCTCACTTTACTTAGTCTTCAGTACCCAGCTGTGATATAGCAAATAACTAGGGATAGATTAAAATAAAAATTCCCTTAAACTCACAGCTTTTAGAAAGACTTGTTACACAGGCTCTGTATTTTAAATTCTATCAGGGTTTTCCTTAAACACAAAGAGATGTTAATCTCTTATAAGCAACTGACAATTTTCATCATTTTAACATTGTGGAATAATTGGAGTTTCACACCATGAGCCTTCAGTTCTACAAAAAAAAATATTATCTGCTGCATTTCATGCACAGTTTAGTGAAGGCTGAGGGTTCAATAGTCTGCTGCATTTTTAAAACCACATTTTTAAAGGAAGATAAATATATCTATAACATAAAAGAAAATAGAAGGCCATGGGAAGAGATGACATCTACTCTGTGAAGCAGATGGAGGGAAGGCTGAGTCAGAGCTGAGATGAAGGACTGCTCATACCCAAGCCTGTTCACTCATTTTGGTTTTGGCCTCTCTTGGTTCTGCAGATTCTCTGGACTACTGCATGGGAGCAGCAAAAACAACACAGAAACTGCCACTCCTTCAGCCCCTCCTCTGGGTATGCTCTGCAGGAAATCAGTTTACCAGATGTGTTTGTTTTAGATTGTGTTGCTAAACCAGGCTTTGACATGGAGCAGAAGTGTACCGCAGATATTCACATGTTGGCAGGCAAGAGTAGTCTGGAAATTAATTTTGCTTGGATGTGTATTAACAAATTTCCCAGTTTAAAGTGCCAAATAATCCACAGGGTCTTCAAAACCTCCATCTAGGCAGGGGGGGCTGTACATTCAGAGCAGCAGTCTGACAGATACTAGCTTTCTCCTTGTGTAGCATAACTGCTACTAAAAACCCCACACACAATTTTTAACACAGCAGGCACGTGGCTTCTGGATACAAAGATCCATCTCACCTCACAGTTACACTGCTGTCTTGTAATCCTTATAACTAGGAATTTATCAGGTGATATTTAAAACACAGCATTTTGACTGTGTTAAAGGTAACAGTTTATGACGTTATCATTGATTTGTTAGTAAACAAAAGCATTTTAACTGTAGCTCTTACCAAATGAAACTTTTTTTCAAACAGCTTTAAAATGAGCTGCCTCCGTCAGCCCTGCCTGCTTGGGCACCCAGAAACACAGCCCAGGCTCTCTTGCTGCACTTGGTGCTGTGCAGGGGAAGCCCCCAGACAGATGCTGGGAAGAAATGAGAAGTTTCCCTCATTACAACAAGCTGTATTAAAACAAAAATTCTGCAAAAAAAGTGATGTCCATGACAAATAGCTGCGTGAGAACTGTATAAACCACTGGAAAATGTCTGGTGACCCATTGGCACAGTATTTTCCATTTTTTTTTCAAGAGGAAAAGGAAAGTCCTGAGTGAGCCAGGGAACTGCTAGAATTTTACACCCCCAGCAGCAGCTTGTTAAACCATTTAAATCAGTGTTTCCCTGCTTGGGTGACTTGGATTGTGTTTTACCAGGGGGAACCTTTTTCCCAACCTGAGGCTGATGCTAGTTTCTGACCTCCCACAAAGTCCAGTGGGTGCATTGTCATCCCATCAGTGGGGGACAGTTTTTGTGCAAGATTTACCTCCAGCTCACAGCAGCTTTTCCATGTGTGCATCTCCAGGCAGAGAGAGAACAGAAAGCCTTGTATTTGTGAACTCTTGCATATGATCCCGTGCTTCTATAAGCAACTGACCTCTTTGTTTCTGTGCTGGGTATTTCTTCCTTATTCCCCCTCCCCTTGCAGAGAGAACAGAAGGAGTCTATGCATCCATTTTTGTAAATGAAAAAGCTGAGATCACGTCATCACAGGACTACAGAGTACTGTATGACTACACAGCCCAGGTAAAAAAGGCTTCTGTCCTGGTTCAGGGCAAATTTGGGAGAGAACCCCCCCAAAGGGCTCCTCTAGGAAAGCAGATTTAATCGGCTAACCTTCAAAATAAACACTTCAGAAGTCACATTTAAAATAAGTGATGCTGATTGAGGCATCCTGGAAGTGTAAATTCTGTGAAGGAGATGTTACTGTCCTCTTACAGCCAGGGCCATGATCTGTCCTGCTCCAGTTCAGGTTCTCCATGCTGCAGAGGGCAGAATCCCATAAAGGACATTCTTTCCCTGTACTTCCATGCTGCAAGCTGCAGGATCACAGTGGATGTGGTTCATCTGCCAATTTAAAGAGAACAACCTAGATCCTGAACTGGGATATGGAACTCTCCCTGACTCCAGTCCTAACCAGGCAGAATACCATTAGTAAAAGGTTGTGAATGGACTGGTTATAAATATTTGCTAATTCAGATGGACTCCAGAACCTGGACTCCAACCCCACCTGCTTTACATGTCAGCTTAAGGTTCCTTTTATCAGCTTTAGATCAGCAGAAGAAACAGCACCCAGGATGTTTTATGTCTCAGTGCAGAGAGAGCCTCACACCAAGGGACCTGCCACCAACAGCCAACATTGAAGAAATGTGACAGTGACAAAATAAAAAACAGAGAAAAAGCTCAAAGGGAGCACTTTCCCTTAGGTACAGCAGCATTCCAACACCTTTTATTCAATGTTGGGGTTTGTTGGTTTGTTTTTTGGGTTTTTTTTTTTGCTTCATTTTAAAGTTTCTTTTATTATTTACATGAAATTTCATGCAAGCTCACTTGAAAGCACCTCACTGTTAATGGCAGTTCCCCTAAGGAGACTACTGGATCACCTCATTTCTCCAGGAGTCCCTTAAATTGTGCCACACAGGGATATTCCCTGCTGAGAAAAGAGCCTGTTACTACCTTGAGTAGATTGTACATTGAGGCCTCTCATTTTTTGAGTCCATTCTTACCTACTCAGATGCATTACATTCAGTTTTAGCTGACACCTCAAACATCTCTGGAAGCCTCCCTTCTGCTGTTTTCTATTTACTACACTGTGGGCAGCAAAGTGGTTTCCTATGGAAAATAGGACAGCACCAGTGAACACTGATGGCTGCCTGGGAGCCCAGGGAGAGCTTATTTGCAACTACTGCATTTGTCTGGAGATGAAAGTCACCGCTGTCCAAGAGTCTCTGTCCCCCACTGGCCACTGCTGTCCCCTGCTAAAAGAACTGAGAGACCTATTTCAGGCATGGATTAGCAGAGGCACTGTTATCCCCCTTAGGAATTAAGCTGTGCTCCATTTAGCAACACCTGCAGACTATGCAGCTCATGGTGAGCTGCTTTAGGAGAGTGGTGTTTAACCCTTTCTGGACTTCCCCAGTGATAAAACCATCAGGTTGTGCAGGAGGAGGCACCCTGGAGGCTGGGGAAATCTGAGCATCTTAACGAAACAGCCAAAATGCTTAACCCCTCACTGTGTGGTGTTTCAGAACCAGGAATGTTGATGAAGAGCAGGATTTAAAAAACCCATCAGACACTTCTTGGGCCCCCCTGTGCTGTCTGGCTGTCCCCATTTCTCTCCCTGTCTCCTTGCAGAACGTGGATGAGCTGGACATCAGTGAGGGGGACACCGTGGTTGTCATCGCAGAGAACGAGGACGGCTGGTGGACGGCAGAGAGGAACGGCCAGAGGGGCTTCGTGCCAGGCTCCTACCTTGAAAAGCTCTGAAAAGGAGCCCCAGTCCTCAGACTTTACAGATATTCTATTACTGAAAACAATCAGCACACAAGGTCTGCTTCAGCTGACCAAGAGCATCCCAATAATAATGTTTTCTACAACCACCAGTCAGGAAATAACCAACTGACCATGCTTTTCTCCCCCTTGCTCCTGCTTCATCCCACTATTCTCCTGGCCTACACTAGCTGAAAAAACCATCTTTGCTCCTGAGAGATTAGGACTTGCATGTTTTGGCACAGTCACTCAGCACACTGTGCTGCCAGCAATGTGTCAAAGCTTGGTGATCCTGGAGCAAAATCCTGCCCAGATCTCAGCTGAGCAAAGGGAAAGCTCGCAGAAGCAAGTTCAGTTTCTGCAGGCTGGAGGGCTGTCCCCAGCCAGCCTGGGAGCCACCCTTATGGTCATGACAGCCATATTCTCTGCCATGGATCCCTTTCTCCCCATGCACAGGCCATGCTGGCATTTTTGACAGAGGATGGCTTATCAGTCACAGATGGAAATACAAAAACCAGTGAATGCACCCAGAGAGGAGCACCAGGACACATCCTCAGTAGGAAAACTTGAGCCATTCCCCATCAAAACCATCTCCTAACACAATGGAATCCGTGCTAGCCATGGGCTCTGCTTGGCTCTGGATTCTGGGACAGATGATGGGCCCAAGGCTTGCTTTTGCCTTGGCTGGAAGGGTTCCCTAATGCCTCTCTGGGATGATGAAGTTTAAAAATCCAACAAGACAAGCAGCAGCTAAGCCAAGCTGCCCAGCAGTGCTGCACTGCCCCGATTCCTCTCCTGTGAGTGCCAGAGAATTGCCAATTCCCTCCCCCTGCAATGCCAGCAGGGCAGCCTCCCTCCCACTGCTCAGCCTCTCGTGCCCAGGCTGCCCTGGCTCCCTGAGCTGCCTGCAGCCTCTGCAGCTCTGTGACTGCTGCCACAGGGGCACCCTGGGCTCTTTCCAGCCCCCTCTCATGTGCTCATTCTGCAACAAAACCTCTCCAGAGGTGTTGCACTGTGCAGGTTCACTGTATTTCACAGATTTCAGCTCTATCAGTCTCTCTGGTTTAGTATTTAAGAATGTTTTCAGCTGTTACTGTACTGTACAAGGGATTGATGGGTAGTTTCTGCCATTCTTCCCTTTTCAGTATTTCAAGATAGCTTAAAAATTTTTAAACCTGGTGATTTGATTTGAATCAGAACAAACTATTTCTGGGGGCAGAATGACCATTTGCCAAGGTTTCAGGCCTTAAAACTGAATCAGGGCACTGAAAATTAATCTTACTGCTACCTGAAAGGCATGGAGGAGTGAGGGACTGTTAGCTCAGACACACAAAAAACACAAAAGAAAAAGGTGTAATGGTCAATGTAATCTTTTCTTAAATGAAACACAGTGAAGGTCCCAGGCACTTGCAGTATCTTATTTGAATTCTGCCTTCAAGGATGGAACAGAAGTTCCAGGCCCTTTCCCTTTGGCTGCCTGCAGTGCTTTGCACCTTGTCCTTCCCACGCTCCCCAGCTCCCCCCAGCACATCCACAGCAGGGCTGGAGGGCCCTGAGCCCCTGGCACCAGCTCAGGCTGGGGGCTGGGATGGCACTGAAGGCAGCAGTGAGAGCAGCACTGCCCCGGCTGCAAAGGGAAGGAGAGGCCTCTGTGACACACCTCAGGTGACACAAAGGACAGCAGAGTGCAGGCTGCCCAACAGCCACAGCATCCCTTCTCAGCTACAGCAGGAGAGGAAACCAAAAGCACAAGAGATTTGATGTATTCCCTTCTTGAACACTCAGTCTTCCACAGAGAAGACTGTAATGAAGCAATAAGTAAATAAATAAATTCAGATGGATATTTGCAGATTATCTTAATTAAACAGAAAAAAAAAAAAAACCAAAACCACTGAGATGCACCTTCTCTACTGATGTGGGACACACAGATTTTGCAGGACTTCTCATTTCCCTGGGGGCCCAACTTCACACAAGGCACTGCAGGGCCTAGACCTGATTGCCCTGAGAACCAACTGCAGATCATCTTTGCTTCCATGGACCACATGGTCTACATCACCAGCAGGCAGCTGGTGGAATGGTGGCTGCTGTTTCTCTGCCATCAAATCATTCCATATTTTTGCTGTTAAAGCCAGGATACCAATTTCCTTTCTACCAATCTCTTCTTCTGTCAAGTAAACACTGTTGAATGGCAAGAGGCCATAGGTATTTCTAAATCTCCCCACGTCACAGCATTTGGGTTCCACATGCTAACTCCAGCCTGTTCAGGAAATGAAAAAGCAGCAGCAGTGTTTTCTCATGAATCCTCTGCTTCACATTGTCTAGATATGGCTTGGAACTACTTATCAGCCAAATGCTTTGGTTTGCCCTATCTGCACAGCAGCACTTGTCACAAATAGAACAGAGATATCAAGGAATACCCACACCCTCTGAGAACAGCCACATTTTAGGTGTCATCCATCTACCCAGCCCCATGAGTAGGAAAAGCAGGAAGGTCAGTTGTAGGTTACTGCCTCAATAACATTGCCCTTATTAACATTTCCTCTCCAGTTTGTTAACATTTGGGCAATAAAACTGACACAATCAAATTATTATTCAGTTTTCAGCTAAGGTGGGAAGCTGAAATGGGCCCTTTCCAGTGGCATTCTTATCCTAAAGTCAAAAGGTGGATTGTTTTCTTTTACCATTTACTACCAATTAAGGAGAAGAAAAGGAAAACCTGTATGAAATAACATTTAACCAATGACAACCACACGTAATTAGGAAATGTCTGCAAGTGTAGGGCGAGGTCCATCTCTGCACAGAACAGATTTCTGCATATTAAAAGTCCACAAGCCAGTAGTAACAACAAAGTAGTACCAGACTAGAAACAGAGATCCAACAGACCCAGCTCTCAGACAGCCAACACAGCCAGGCCTCCTGCCAAGCTCGGTGATCCAGAGAGGCAACCAGCTTCCAGCATTTCCAACAACCAGGCAGCTAAGAGGAAGAAATCAACCTCTTCCCAGCTGGGCATGTAGCAACAGCAGGAGCACAGGTCCTGATCAAAGTTTGAAGTGTTTGCCACCTCCCCCAGGACCCCTGGCTTGAGCTCTGTAGTGTGAACAAGCCCAGCACACATCAGGAGATCATGGCCATAAACAGTAGAAACTCTTACCTTGGCTTCCTTCCTGTCTCAGAGATGAACTTGTGGTCTGAGTCTCCTCTCCAGAGGTAATTTTCTCCCAGTTGCAGCTCATCCCTCACTGATTACTGAATGCAGCTGAAGTGGAAGCCCATGGACCCAAGAGGAGATCATTTCAGCCAAGCACCAGGTGGGTGTCTGACAGGAGCCTGGGTGGGCATTGGGGAACACCCAGCTCAGCACTGGTGGGTCACACACACTCTGGGGTAGCACAGAAGCCCTTGGCAGTGTCACTGTGCTGTGGCTCTGGTGGGTCACACACTGTGGGGTAGCACAGAAGCCCCTGGCAGTGTCACTGTGCTGTGGCTCTGGTGGGTCACACACTCTGGGGTAGCACAGAAGCCCCTGGCAGTGTCACTGTGCTGTGGCTCTGGTGGGTCACACACTCTGGCAGTGTCACTGTGCTGTGGCTCTGGTGGGTCACACACACTCTGGGGTAGCACAGAAGCCCCTGGCAGTGTCACTGTGCTGTGGCTCAACTGTGCAGCACAGGGGACTCTACAACACTGCTCTCCAAACACGGTATGGAAAGTCACTGCTCACCTCCAGTGTGGAGTGGCAACAACTCTGCATGGGACAGGACAAACTGCAGAGGCCTGAACAGCAGCCTAGACTGCTCAGCACCATCTCTTTCCCCTGGCTTCCTTGTTCTCCAGCTTGCAGGGCTGGGGCATTGGACACAAGAGCAGTCAGCAGCCACACAAACACCAGTGCTTCCCATGTCCTTACACAGGAACTACACTCAGAGCTAGTGAGCAAGACAGGAAACAAAGTTGTGATGCTGAGTCTTATCTGCCTTCTGGAAAATAAATGGCTGCTAAGGGACTACAAGAGCTGATGGGCTGGGTTTTGTAGGGGAAGAATTCTTGTGTGGAGAATGAGATTCTGGAAGAGGAATTAGTGTCCTCCCTGTGATGTTATTAACAAAATGCCAACACTACATTCACTCGGGAGGGCAAAGTACTACTCAAACTGTTAGACATCATCTATTCTTTGTTAGCAATTACCTAAATTCAGCAGCCAGCTCACATTTTGCCCAGAGCCACAGCTATCTCCAGATTTGTGCACTCCTGGATCCTGCAGAGTGCAAATCTGATCTGTTTCTAGAATAGCTGGATAATCATATTTCCATCAAATTAGCCAGTTCCACATGGTACAGGGCTCAACTTGTCCATCTGCCAGCTGCTAAAGGACGGCTGACACCTGATCTGGGACAAAGCTGCAGGGGCACCATCGAGAGCACATTTGCAGCCTATCACTGCTGGGTGACATGTGGCTGCAGCCATTCTGTCCCCCACACTGGCCCAAAAGGCAGATTTACTGAGTTGTTCTAGTCTGACTGAAAGCACAGAAACCACCGTGTACTCCCAGCAAATTCGGCAGAAATCAGAGTTTACATCCCTGAAATTTCTAAGGAGAAAGACAGTATCACCCAAAACCACGAGGCAACCAGAACTGAACTTGGAGCAGAGCTTCGAGTTAATAACCAGGGATTCCACATATCATCCTGAGGACTGAGGGGACAAAACCAGCTGGGGGCAGAGGTGAACTAGCAACAGATACCCTAAGAGGGTGTTCGAAAGCAGGAGGAATTTTACTTACCAGATCTAAAAGAGCCATTGTTAACCAGATTTGGAAGCTTAAAGCAGCACACGTATCCCAGCTTTGCTGCCCTTACCAGAATTCCTCCGAACGCCAAATCCAGGCAGACATAGAGAAGTAAGCAGCGTGTTAATGGGTGCAATGCTGAATGAGCTAAGCTGCAAAAGTGTGCTTTGAAATTCTCTTTGACTGAAATGCAGGCATTTGCCTCTGCCTCGGGGTAAACAGACACACAGTACAGCCCAAGACATTCCAGCCTGAACTTGAATGAAATTTCCTGCGTGTCGGATTACACACTTGGATTGTTCAAGCAGCCCAGGCTAAACCTTTGAGTAAATCAATGGCTTTGCGAAGAAAAGGTATGACTGGGGAGAAGTCGCACCTCACCCCTCAACTTCCCCAGTCATCGTGGGGAGCTTGTAATCCACTCTGACACCGAGCTGAACATCCTCCTGCCACACTCAGCATTTTGGTGATCGTTCAATCTCGGACCCAGCCTGAACAAGCGAACATTGGGTGGTGGTCGGATCAATATTTGCAATGGAAAACCTCGTACAAAAGGACAAATTTTATTGTGTACACAGTGCTCGTTTTGTAACAGGACTGGCTGGCTCTGAGGAAGGGGGTGCAGACATGAGATAACGCTCAGGCAGGGCAGGGAGCCTGTGCGGGAGCTCAGCGCATTCCCTCCCACTCTGCAAGGACACAAATGCTCAACAGCTGCATCCAAAGAAGGATTGTTCTGAATTTTTAAGCCGAGAACAGCCCATGGAGGAACTTCTTGGGAAAGTGGTGAACTTTAACCTGCCAGGATAAGAATGCTAACGTAAGCGTGAATGGGAAAGCTTTCAATGCACTGACAGACGTGAGAAGTGCATTGTCTTTAGAGAAAGGCTGCACAGCCCTGCTTGTGTCTGAGCCCTGGCTGAGGAAGGGAGACGTAAGCGACAGTGACTTTGTTCCGCTAAGTGGCAGCTGAAGGTGGCACCAGGTCACTGCTCAGTTCAGCAGCCCTGGGAGGATGCAAAACCAAAGAGGGAGAGAAGGCAGCTGGAGAAATGCATCCTCTCTGCTCTGCAGGGTCCCGTGCCAGCTTTTATAACCAAAGCACTTATCAGCACAAGCTCTAAATTTAACTTTTGTTTGTTTTCTCAGTGTCTGTAATGTATCCTCAGTGCACCACTTTTCAGTGCTGAAGGTGTTACTGTACAGGGGGAAACAAAGCTATCAGGAGAAATGCTGGATTTAAGCTTTCAAAATGGACATTGCACCCAAAGGGCAAAAACACTTTACAGAGTGCAAGGCTACTGCACCAAGCACGCTTCCCAAGGATGGGACATTCCCCGAGGCCTGCAAGTCCAAGGAGTGCTTAGTTCTGCAGTGTGTACTGGGAATGGAGTGCTGCCTGTCGCCTGGGAGGTGCTTGGTAAAGGCTGGCACAGAATTCAGTGCCACCTTTGCCACAGGGGCTTCATTCCTCTCCTCTCACTGAGAATGGATGAACACCACCCCTGCACACACTCATGTGCTGCCATACTCGTTCAATGCAATTCAGTGGCAGAGTCACTCAGGCAAGAGCAGAGCTTGCTGCTTCCCTTGTCCAGCTGAGAGAAAAACTTCCCAACTCCATTTCAGAAGTGGTTTTCTAGAGCAGACTGCTTGTGCATGCAAGGCCTCCTAGATACTGTCAAACCCCACAACTGCCAGTGGTTTGCCCAAGTGTTTTATTTGCATGAGGGAAGTGCATTCCAGTTCTTCAGTCACAGCCTGACCTAGCAAAGGTCTGACAGGACAGCTATCCTGGAAAATGCCTAAATTATTCTCTGAGATGGGGAGGGAGCCCATTTGGTGAAAAGAGCTGGTAGCTGAAGCACCACATATCCAAACACAGGCAAAGCTATTTTCTGGAGTGCCAACAGGAACAACTCCATGGTCCCATGCTGCTGTGGCTCATGTTACCCCAGGCAACCCAGCTTGCAGGCTTCCCTCTGGCAAAGAAAGAAGCTTCAACTCAAAAGCTCTGACATAGCTTCAGCATTCAGGGTCAAGAGAAGCAGGTGAGAGAAGATATGTGGATCAGTGCACATCACCAGAAAGAAGGGCTTCTTTGCTTGCTCCAGAAGGATCACCAAGTCTCAGGTCCCCAGACAGGAGCTCTGATAGCCTCTCACTTGTGCAGCTTTAAGTTCACACCCACACTTAATCTACAAACTCTGCCCTGCTTTTAAATGTTGAATAAACTTTGTATTCATCTACAGTGTAAATACCCCACACAGAACAAATGAACTCCTGTCCTGGAGTCCAGACACTGAAAGAAACAACATCTGTTGCCAGGCACAGATCCAGCAGGGATTACTGCAGCCACAGCAAGGACTAAATCAAAGGCATATGCCTGGACTAAATACATATTGTGAGCACAAAACCTGCGTTGCGAAGGCAATTGCCAGACTGAAGAAATAAAGGAGTGGGTGAACAAATCTAATACTTACCTCTGTCACCCTGGGCAGCTGCCAGGACATTAAACATGGCCAGGGTGCAGCACATGGCCATGGAGCAGCTGTGCTTCCCCAGCACCTCCTCCTCCACCTAGAACAAGTGTCCTGCAATTTAGCATTATTTTAAACACCAAACTTGTGTTAAGGCATACAGAAGGAAACACAACTTGCTACAGGACTACGTCAGGACTATCTTGGAGGTTTTTTGCAGATAATCCTTTCATGGGGTGCCAGAAGGGCAAGGTTTACACCTACTGCTGTGTAGGACACAGGCAAACTATGACTGCATCAACAAAATCACATCATACCCAGACTTTCAAGAGATCAGCAGCAACATAATTCTGCTACCTGCCAATGAGTTTGCTCTCTCCAAATCAGTCCCAAAACTGAGACTGACAAACAGCAAATCCAGTTATCACAAGAGACACGAGAGATCTGTGCTGAAGCAGTCTAGGAATAGGAGACTGATCTGCAGGACGGTGGGAAACAGGCCAAGAGTGCCAGCACCTGACCCTCCCACAGCCAGGCACAGCCTACAGCAACAAGTTCTGCTGCCACTTCACAGGGCACTGCATCACATCAACGGTTTGGCAGAGGAAGCTTTGTGCTCACATCAGTTCAGATGTGGCACAGATGGAAGTCTGCTCTGTGCCTTTTAGCAATAGCCTATGCTTACATCAAGGTTTAAAAGAGGCTGCCCCCAAGAGAGCTTTCCAACTGCTCAATGCAGCTCCTGGGGAACAGATCAGCTATGAGAGGCCCAAAGAATAAAACTAAGCTTATTACGTGTGGCAAGCACAGCTGCCCCAGTCAGTAGGGGCAACACCCAAGAGCAAAGACTGCAAGGGGCAAGCCAGAGGCTCAGGTGGCATTCTCCAGGCACTGCAGTCACCCCAGAGCGTGCTGCTGCTGCAGGACACAGCACACAGAACACCAAAGATCACTGCACTTGCAGACTTGTCGTGTATTCCAGAGGGATTTGTCCTAGGCCCAAGATTAAGCCAGTTACAAGACTCACTAACTGTCCTCTGAAGGCGACCAGTGATACTATTAGCACAAGTACTTACCTCAAATCTCATCTGAAACTCCAACACTGACCAATCTCATGAGCTGCCCTCTTCTGGCTATCAAGGCAGAAACTTCTTTTTTCACTAACTTTGTTAAATTGAGCTTGTTAGACCACTTATCCTCTGTTTACTAAGGCAAATAGACATGCTCATGCCTGACTAGACCACAAACTGAATGAGACCCTCCAGTTCTCATGAGCCTCCCATTAGGGTGCTGAAAGGCAGTAAAGCACAGGACTTGCACTGCAATGTACTTAAATCACTTTAACAGCAACGAGAACAACAAAACCCAATTAAAAACACCCCTGAAGGCAATTCTAATTTCCTGTGTTAAACCCCAGTGGATCAGGCTGCAGGAGAGCTCCATGCCTGTGTGCTCCACGCAGCACACACACATTCACTAAAGTCTGAACAATTTCCTGTGCAGTCTGCACTGAGCCCTCTCAGACTCAGCTACAAGATAGCCAAGAAGAAATTCATAAAGGAACTTAAAAGACCAGACAGAGGAATAAAGGAAAGAAAAGAGCTATAATGAAATTAAATCAGCCCTTGTCCCCTAAAATGCACTGCCAGACAGGAATGTATTAATTAGGAAGGCCAAACTACAACCACACCAACACTCCTGCCTAATGCAAGCCAAAGTTTATTCATTTTGTTCAGTAAGGGAAGGCACAGACCTACACTTGTTCAGTGAACCTCACAAAACGTGGTGTATTAGACCCTTGCAAGTCTGTATTTGGTTGGCTTTTTGGGGGGGTGTGGGGATGTGTGAAGTTGGATTTTGTATTTTAGAAAACCCAAACACCACCAAAACTTCGTTCACACATCCAAGACCTACTACAAACTGTGCAATTCAAAAAGGTCACTTGAATTGAAGGTTCCTACAAAAACTAATTCACAGCAGTTAAAAGTTCAGTTGGGCTTCGTTTAGAGTATAAAAAAGCTGTAAAATATTGAGTAGCTTCCACATTCCAGACAAATATTCTGCTTTTTAAAGAGGAAAAACACTTCCTTAATTTACATGCAAGTACTGTCTAGTCATCTGTACTTCAAATCCCTGTCTTCCAGCAAGATTAACAAGCCCTGTTATCTCCCCCAAGCTATCCTCATTTCAAAGGGGCATATGCAGGCTCGTGACTGTGGAGTTTCTTTCTGCCTTGCAGCTGCTAAGCGCTAACCACCTTTTTAAGCATCCTTAGCCTTATTTTGTGCAACACAGGTCTGTCATACAACCTCTCCACACTGATTTTTACAAGCCAGGGTCATCTCAATCTTATTAGTTCTGTATTTACAATCTGCAATACAATATGAAGATAATCAAATGCAGTGAGCAGGCTTGCTGCCACATCTGGGAAATGTGATGCCACAGTCTGGAGGTGTCTGGGTTGAGCCACATGCTGTATGAAGAAGGAAAATCTAAGTCCCAAGGGAGTATCATTTGAAACCCACCTTTAGAAGTTAACAGAATTCCATAGGTACACTTCTACAGCAGTGTAGCATCACTGAGAAAAATCCCCCAGTAAATCACACTGGCCTCAACAGTGTGTACACATTAGAATTTTCTTTTTCTGAGTGATGTTTCTTCAGTTACTTGAGATTATCTTGAGGTCAGTTTAGCTGAGCATGTCTGCTTTGTACATAAGCAACTGGTAAAAATTCTAAGCATTCCTGGCTTCTGCAAAGGAGGAAGAACCCGAAGACACTGAAAGTAGGGCAGTGAATAAGTATCTGAATAATGCAAGACACACTAAAACATAATTAACATACAGCAGTTACAGTAAAGCTATTCATTACCCACTGTTTGGAGGCAACAGATTCTTCCTTAATTGTATGCACAAGATGTTAACTTTCCATCAAGTTCGGCCAAGTTTGTTGTTCTGTGTTTCACTGCTATTGTTTCAAATAAAAAGAACAAACACAATACAATCAGGTTTCCAGCAAACCACAAATACAGATCTATTGAAGTAAAGCCACCCAAAACTGTTGTTTTCACACAGTTTGTGTATGCAGCACACCCAGACTCCATTGGACCAAACACACTGGAATCTTAAACAGAAAACAAGACATGTTTATAGGGAGGATATACAGAGATTTATTTAATCAGGTTTATTATTTACAGTTGAGATCACTTTCACATACTACTTTGCTACTCTACATGGCTACATTGTTTCCAAACCAACTGAAGGTCTACAGTCTAACAGTTCACTCAACACATAAAATGCTCTTCATAGAAAAATGAAATATTTCATTATAGAACAGTAGTGCATACATTATACTCCTGAAAAGCCAGCTTGTATTTTAAACCACTAATGTTTGAAAGACTGGATCTCTGAAGGTCAAAATTGCAGTCACATAATCCTAAAACTGGTTAGGTTTTTTTCCCTACAATTTCTTTATATATAAAGTGTACTGGACTTAAGTGTTTTTTTCTTTTTTAAAAGTGACACTGGTGAAGGGCAAGATTAAAACATTTTTTTCTTCTCAAATTAAATACAGCTGGCTTCCTTTGTACAACTTTGGCCAGAAAAGTTCCATGTAGTGAAGGTTTGAGACTTCCTCTATATATATGCAAGAATCAGCCAGTTAATGCTTAGAGGTAATCTACCAAAGTAGGCACACATCCTTTGACTTTCATATCAACCAAATTACACTTAACTTGCAAATGGTTCTGAAATTAGAAAGTTTACTAGCATACTAAAACATTTAGATACATGAATAGCTGGCTAAAACAGTGAAAGTCACAGGTAATTCTATGGGTTGTGTAAAGCTGTTGTTGCCCGTCACCAGCGCACAGTGCGGCTGCCCTCGTGTCTGAAAGGTGTGCTTGGACTGAGCTGGGGCAAGGAAGCTATGCAAGTAAACCTGGCCCGTTCACCTTCCAGGGAAGCAGGGGAAGATCCAACTGCATGTTGGAATTCTCTTCTAGGCATAGGTTCCACCAGCAATGAGCAGCTCGTAGGCAGGATCCCGACTCCTCCTACATAGAACTATACAGGCACACAACATGCCCAGAAGCTGGGGAGAAAAAACAGAGAACAAGCTTGAGAAGAAGGCAGATGCTTCAAGAGACTCAGCCTCAGCACAGACTGCCAGCATGCTTCAGGACTGGAACTACCAAGTGGCAACAAACCACCCTTCCTGAAAGAGCCTCAGCTCCTGCTGCAAACTCCCAGGGCCACAAACTTCAGCCTCATTTTCTTACAAGATTACCCTGGACATCCAAAACAAGACTTTTTTTTTTTTGGTCAGCCACTTGTATTCCACCTCAGTAATTCAGATTCAGATGGAAGAAACTCCTAAAGTTTTTCAATGAAAGGGAAAGATTTTTAGATACTGTATCTGGTATGGAGAATTCAAGTGCAACTCAAATGCATCAGCTCAACTGCTATGAAGAGAATGGGCTTCTGAAAGAGATTTCATGGAACTCTCTCTCTGTGAACATGCCATATTAGAAAGCTTAAATCTAAGGCAAATAACTCACTTTTAGACACGTTAAAATTCAGAGTACCACAACTGTGCTGGCATGCTTACCATGACTTAGGGTATGATCACCCTGTGTCCACTTACAAGACTTAAACCATGTGAATAATCAGGGATGCAGAGCATGGTATTTTAATGAAGCTGCATGCTTACTGAAGGTAGAATAAGACTGTACAACTAAAAAATAGCAGGTATAGTGCTGGTGGTTTACAATAGTGTTGGTAGTGTTCTGTGGTTTACAGTAACTGGCAATAGCTTCCAGTAAAGTGTGAGATTGTATTGATTGGGTGTATGCATGGAAGTTCATTCACAGATGCAAATACTTTAGGAGGCTCCTGTCCTATCTCTGGATTATAACGCACCACTGAAAGCAACTTGATTTCTTAAAGAACCCACTCCAAAAATACACCACAGAAAACCCCTGGGACAGAAAGCAAGCTAGAATGAAATGGTGAGCAGACAAGTGTAGATTTTCCACTGATAAAGCAAAATCCCAGTGAAAGTAGTACTGGGACAAAAGGAGAATTACTGACTTTTTAAAAATACAGGCCAATGCAAACATCAGATGTGTAACATGTTTTACAGGTAAATGATGGTACACACAATATAGTGTGGTAGATGGTACACACAATATAGTAGACACACTCCAGTCTGCTGGAAGACTGAAAACAGAATGTTTAAAAATCCTAAATCTAAATATGCAGTGGTTAGGAAGAGGCTTGATGAAATTCTAGTATGAGCTTTTAATTTCCTGGAAAGGAACAAGCTGTAAAGATCAACACTCTTCTTTGCAGTGCATTATCTGCTTTGGATCTATAGCAGAAACCAGCTCAGGTTTAAAAAGCATATGGAGAGTAACACAGTATGGTACTCCAGCTGTTGTTAAAAACAGCACCTTCCTTCACTCAGGTGGTTCCAGCTCACAGACTGACTCCTAAATACATTATCACAGAATCATGAAATGGTTTGGGCTGGGACAGACCTTTAAGGGCCAGGCAGTCAAGCCCTCCTGCAACAAGCAGGGACATCACCAGGGTGCTTAGGCTCATAAACTTGGGTCAGAGCAAGAGGAAACAAGTCACATGGGACAATAACTGGTCATGGACACAGCCCTTCACAGTGAGGAGGGAATATCTACAATTAAACCCACTTCAGTTACAATTGTAAAATGGAGAGTTTATGGGAGCTGCCAGTGGCTACAGAACTCTCAAGAAAGCTCACAGCCTGAAAGTAAAAAACTTCTCTGCTGCTCAAAGCCAGGATAAAAGAAGTGTGATGCAGAGCAACACCTCCTTCAGTCCTTTCCTAGAATTCATTCTAGCCATGTACATCAAATGAATACAAGTAGATCCAGCACATTTACAGCTATTTGCACAAAGACAACCCTGTTCAATGACTCCCTTGAGATATTTAATTTATACAGTTGTGTGAAATCTCAAACATTCAGGTACTACAGTAAAACCCCATGCAATTAACTTCTGAGTTACTATTGAAACCCTTTATATCCTTTAGGAGGTCTCTGAGCATATTCCTAGAATTCACTATAAACAAAGGAGTGACTCACATACCTCAGTGCTCTCTACAGACATTATTTATTATGTCATTAAAAAAATGCTAGCACCCCTAAACATTTCAAGGCACTTGAGTCTGTTTCTTCAGTTGCTATTTAATATTGTGAATTGCTATTTTAGACATCTGTGTTGAGGAAGGATCCATGCATCCATCCTCCTCTTCAACAGCATTCAGGGAAGTTTAGACACCTCCTGCATTCAGGAGGTTTGTTTAGTTTTTTATCAATTTTGGTTTTAATTTGCCTGCTAGCAATAACTGCATTCAATCTTTCCCCAAACCAATTTTGTACAAAAACTCACTGGCTGTATACACAGGTGCCCTTTGTAAACGATCACCAGCTACAAAAGCTGTGTCTCTGCTCCCTTCAGTTTGCCTCCCATCTATTAATAGTTCTGTGCTGTCACTGTGGCTGGGACCAGGGAATTATTGCACACTGGAAGATCCCCATGGAAACTGAAACATGAACATACCAAAAATTGCTTCTATGCAGAAAAGACTAAGTTGTTAATAAATTTCAAGCCTTGCAAAAATACTCTTCTCAGTCTTTTAATTTTAAAGCAATTACTGAAGGTTAAATTTGTTGACTATAGGCTATCAGAGGCAATGAACTTTGAACAGCCTCATTGCATAACAAAATAATCTGTTCAGAGGGGACTGTGCAGCCAGCATAGGGAAGATAGCAAAATCCACAAATGGTAAGAAAAACACAATCATTCCTCTAAGTTTACAGGGTATGGCCCAAGTTGCAGCCATGTGCTGAAGTTTACAACTCTTTCTCCCTTTCACTTAGCCCACAGACCATTTTGCTGACAACTGAGCCAAGTACATACTTGAATTCTGTATGGCAAAGACAAAGATGTCAGAACTTATGTCTTAAATTTCAGGAGATAAATAACAGAACATTTTGAACAGAAGGGTGCAAGCAGCCACACTGCCATTGCAAGCATGTGTCAAACTCTGGGCCAGGGCCAGAAAGGACTCTAACTGTGCTGCATTTTGGGGCAGGCCTGTTCATCAACCTGCCAACTCCAGAACTAAGAAAAATGCCTCCTCTTGGGATTCTCCTCAGCCAGTTTCATCAGATAAATTTATGTCAGGAAAAAAGTGTTTTTCAGAGTAACTATGGTTGTGGTAAGACGTTAATTTTCAGTACACAAATGCAAGTCATTGTCAAAGCAGACCAAGTATTGCTTCAACAACTAAAGTTTTAAGGAAGACAATTCAAACTATACCTTCCCTTCAGGAGACTGAGCACAGAGCTCACCAAATCTGAAGTTCCACAGCTGAAGTGGTGTGGGTCTGAACAGTTCAACATGACTGTATACAGCCCTATGAGTACATCCTTGTAACACTGAAGCACAGAGGGAACCCTCTTTCACAAGACTGTTTGCAAAAGACTGTTCACCTTCAAACATACAAACCAGCTCAAAAGCTGCTTTTGAAAACAAAAGGGCTTACATTGTCAGACTTGACAGCTATGTTTTCTGAATTCAAATGCTATTAAGAGCACTAAAGTAACTTTGAAATTAGTTTTTAAGTCTCCTGAGATCCACCATATGTACTACATTGCTCAGAGACCATAACATAGGCACAGTCTAAAAATAATGTACTAAGTGTGCCAGTTGATGAGCATTCAAAATTTCAATTTTACAAATATGTCTGGGAGACAGTTCTAGTCTTTTTTTTCTTCCTTAAAATTTAATAAACACTAATATACACATGAGTTTATTTCCTCAGTTACCTTTTTTTATGATCAGGGTAATTGTAACAAGGCTCATGGAAGAGTCTGCAGTTTAGAGCCTCTCTGCTCAAGTCCAAAACCCAAGAAATCTTCAAGACACACAGCAAAGCTCAGCTGCACACGAGCAGAGCACACTATCAAAAACCTTGGTGTACCTCCTAGGTGGTCCTGACATTACTTATACACCATTAACCATAGTTAAGATCATGTACCTCTAAAACAGCATGAAAAATGAGCTGTTTAAAAGTTAGAAATTAAATACTATGCAACATCTTCGAGTGCTAAATGCCATCAGAGGATATTTATGACACTTAATACCTAGATAATTAAGTTTTTATGAAATAATTTACCATTTCCATCGGAGTGGATTACTGCATATAACACGGACTGCTCAGCTCTAACAGAATATATATCCCATAGCAGTGGGAAGTTGTGTGTTAAAGGGTGATATCTCTATGTGCATACCTGTAACTATCTGTACTGCAGTTCAGATCTAATTTGAAAGAAGTTAACAAATGAAGAACATTATCTTACCTGAATAGCAGCAAATGCTAAAGCTGCCCAGATGACATACATCATGATTTCCTGAAGCTTCTTTACAACCAGAGCCTCACACCCCTGAAACAAGTAGGCTTCTTATGTATCAATCTGGCAACCATATTTAGACACACCAAAAACCCCCAAAAGCATCACACAGGGCAGAAAGATAATGCTAATAGTAAAAAAAAGTAATTAGATGAAAATTACTCACAGATGATAAGAGGAGAGAGAGTATTAACTACATCTACTTTCTGTTAAAGCAAATACACCCAAGATTTGATTTCTCCCAAAGAAAATGAATTGTGGCTGTGTCAGTTCATGTTGTGGCTGCCTTACCTCTGAATAAAGGTCCATGGGGCGGGTCAAACTGCCAGTGCAATTGCTGAGGGCTGCTTTGCAACAGCTGAGGGGCACACTGTTGTTTTTAGTTTGTTTGAACCAGACAGTATTCTCCCAGTCTGAATAGTTATGGATCCCACAGCAGCGCAGCTGGAAAATCAGACAGGTAAAGAATTCAATTCTACTGCAATAGCTAGAGGACAAGTATATTGTGTTCCACTGCAGAAAAATACTTCAGTCCTACAAATTTGAATACAAGCAGAGATTGAGAGATAGCTAATGATATAAAAATGTATCTCCCCATCAGCAGTACTATTAATTTTAACAAAAGTTAAGCTATTTGTTGTTCATCCAGCAATTTCCTAGATTTGTCAGAGTGGAGGAAGGACATCTGCACAAGCAGCAGAGCAACAGCATCTGTGTTTTAGGGACAGAAAGGAGTGGAAAAGTGGCCCGTGTGTCGCTGTCTCACCTGCCTCTGTACATAGTCAATAGCACGACTGGCTGCGTCGGGGTTGGTGCCGTTGTATCGATTGTACACTTTCTGAATGCTGTGATCAACTTCATCCTCCACCTAGGAGGGGCAGGAAAGCAGCTGCATTAGCTCACCAGCACAGTAGCACAGGTTAGGTAACATCATTAGCTTCTAGCTACAGCGTTTCAGGAAACCAGGGTAACTCCCCATCATCTGAAATCAGCGTAATTCAGTGGTACAGCTTCCTCAAGTTCAACCTTGACTTTTGCTAAGATGCTGCCAGCTTGCAGGTACAGGAGAAGGAAAACCCAGGCAGCTACCTTCCAGATCTTAGGCAAAGTAGCTTTGCACTGTCTCTCAGTGCAAAGGAACACACTTTTCCTGTGACACTGTGGAAGAGATTTCATGAAGTTAAGGGCTGTCCATAAGAACATGCACTCACCTCTCTACTTCAAGGTCCCAAACCAAACCCATTATAACCATCTGGGCTAACTCATTCCCCTTAGGACTAAAAGGATATTGGGATCAAAAGGTACTAAGTCATACCACCCACCCTTCTGGCTGAAGCACAGGTAAATAAATTCTCAAAATGCCTTCTGGGTGACCCTACAGTGACCAGGCTCTCTGTTCAGCCCCAATCTCCCAGGGCTTCCCAAGGAACCCCAAGGGCAGTACATTGTGTATAGCAACATTTACTGCAATAGGTCTTAGACCTACTGTAACTGAGTCAAGATGCTGTCAAGTACACGTGTTAGAAACAGATGCTACTTAAGAACCATCACTTGTCTCCTCTAAAGGCATTCTATGATGCCTGGTTTGGAGGAAATCTTACTAGAACCTTTTAAGTACTATATTTTACTGTAAACTATTACTAAAATAATACACAGTTTAGTGTAGATAAACATTTGTGCAATTTTAAGATTAGCTCTGATTTCATTTTTTTCTATCACATTCAACAGGAATTATGTGCAAGGAAAGCAATTTTAGGACTGAGCACTAAGCATGCATATTCTTCAGATTTGCAAGCTACAGTAGGAAGGTCTTGTCAACACATCATTCCTTTAAATACTTCAATGGAAGATTTTTATGCAGCAATAGCACAAGCTAAATTCCACCACCCCCTCCTCAAGAATGCTGTCTATTTCAGGATAGGTATGCATAAAAGTCAATTTAGCCTGCACAGACAACTTGTTTCAGACCAGTTTAAAATCAATTGTTTGATGATTTAACTAATTTGATTTACAACTCCAACTCATAACAAAACAGCTGTTCAATTTGTCATATACATTTTAAACTAATTTATCTCAGTGCTTGTTCATGCATCATTTGGCTTGTGGTTCGATCAGGGCAACATTATGCCTGAAAACCATGCAAATTCCATAAGACCCAAAAAGAAATCACTAGCTCTAGTTAACTGGCAGGTTTTGTGAAAAATGAAGAGAGTGAACCCCTCCACCCAGAGGAAAAAAACCTGCAGGTCCTCAAACAACCAACTTGTTTAATCCCTACTGGCACTTCCAAAAAGTCTGACTTTTCCAGCTAAGGACCAATGCTGGAAGGCTCTGCAGCAGCTCAGCCCATCTCAGCAGGGCCTGGGCACATTTCACACAGTTCTGAATAGGATCAACACACAGGTTTACAGAGGCATGCTGGAAAATTAAGCAATTTGAAGATCAATAATGGTATCTTAGGAGAGCACAGTGCCACTTCCTTGAGGCATTATGCCCAATGTTACAACTGCTATGACTTTAATCTTTCCTTCTGTTTGCAAGTTTGTATGGTGAACACAAAGTACTTCTAACATGGTTCAGGTTAAAAAAAAACTTCAGAAAAACCAAAACAAGGCTCCCACAGATGTGTACACACTATGTCAGAAACAAGAGACTAAAATTAACAAAGCATAAAGCTGACTTATTTATCCTGGCAAAAATAATCAGAAGGCTAAGCAGACTTCCCCTCACAGCTCACTAGTAATAAATTTATTTCTGTCTATTTCTGCTGGACTTGAAACAGTAGTTTAAGATGCTAGATACTGCAGGGTACTAGAAAATTGCCATCTTTACTAACAGAACCTGTCTGTCCTTTCCAAAGATTTAAGGCTCAGTTTTCAAATACCATCTTCCACAAACAGCTTAACATGCTGCCACCAAAACCAGACAACTTTCCTTCTTCTCCCAAGCTCTGGCCCTGCATTACCTACTGCAGTGAAAACTGCATGAGAGCAAACCAAAAGAAGAGAAGCAACAGGAACACACAGCTGGGCAAGGCATATCCATGCTTGTATCTGCTGTGAATACTGCTCACTGAAAAAGAGCAAGTCTCTTCAAGATGGGAACATGGAAGACACAAAGATGACTACTGCTTAGTCCAGATCAGATCCATGGTAATTCCTGCACATATTAAAGTATTCCTCTGCAAGCACTGAAACAGAAGGAAGCCATTCAGATCAACATGTAAGAGCCTGCTTCCTACTCCCCTGGAATTGTAGTGCTTTCCTCAGAGGCTTCTAAGGCCGACTTCTACTACGAACTTAAGAATCCACAATGATCTCAGTTCACTGCCAAGATACCAGAAACCAAATGCAAAGGATGAGAAAAACATTCTGAGTTCAAGCATGGCCAGTAGAGCACCTCTGCTGAAGCAGCCTATTCCAAGTGTCATGCACCAGGTCTGTAACACAAACACTTCAAGGTTTCCAAGCATCCTTCCCTGGGGCCGAGGCAAAACCACCACTTTTACTTCCAAGCTGTCTCCCAATTGTTCCAGGACAGCAGAAGAAAGCAAGGAGGAGAGAATGCTGAACCTGCGTTGTTCACAAAAGGCCAAAGAAAGAGAAATGGGAGCGTAGCTCAGCTTGCTGGTAAGATATCCCTTAGTGTCCTACACTGCAAACATGCTCCACATCACAGCTAAAATGCCTTCTCTGGTAGTTTTTTCCCCCAGAATTTAGATATAGACATATCAAAAGCTAGTAAACAGTGCAAGTTAGAAACATCTTCAAGTTACATTGTGGCATCTCTAATACCACGTAATATATTTCTGTCATATATTATGCTGGAAGAAACATCTAATTTCATTTGTTCTGGTCCTGTTTCTTAATTCCATTAAACAAACACTGGGGAAAGTTGTAATTTGTTTAGCTATAATCCCTGTCAACAACCTGAGTAATGCTAGAAAGTACACATTACCACATTCAATCTATTTCATTTTATTATTATGCAATGTTAGTTTGCACACCAAAGCACATGACATTGAAGTTACTGCCTATCAAAAAAATATGCCCTATGTTCAAACACTGCATAGCCTCAATCATTCACAAAGTCAAAGCATAAACAAATGACAAGACCATCTGGAAAATGTAAAGGTATCAATTACTGTGACTCCCTTCTCCTGTTTAACTGATAATTATGTGCTCCAGGTAATCTTTTGCCTACAAGATAGCTCTCTGCATTCATGTTCTAAATTTTAAGGTACTGGTATCACAAATTAATCCACTCAGATGTCTGATTTTAATCCCTTAACAAACACCTATTAACAGTTCTACAGAATCAACCACAGTAAAGATTACACTTCTGTATTATGGCCAGAATTCACAACAAAACATTACTGAAACAGAGAAGTTCTTACCTTTGCTCTGTAAATGTATCCAAGAACCACGACCACAACTTCGGTGATAAAAACCAAGAGCAAGATGATCACAAACTGCAAAATACAATCAAAAGTGTTTGTGCAAACAGTTTCATTCATTTGCTTTCCTTAATGAAAGGCTCCACATAGATTTTTCTATTTAAAGTTATTTTTGCTGCAAGGTTTTGATTTAACAGATAATTTAATGCAAGCACTTAAATTGACCAAATGAGCCCAGAATTCATTCAAGAAACTTTAGTGTTCACAGCTTCACCAAGTAATAAGAAGCTGCCCAGTCAGGAAAGTCCAGCTGTCATTAGTACTGAAAATACCATACTGCAGGTCTTTAATCAAGTGGTTCTTTCAATTTTCTTTGTTGGATAAATAGGAATGTCTCATCAGAGAGGCTACCCAGGCAGTTACTTAGAGTGGTAGATGGACTAAGGGAATGTTTCTTCAGATTAAGCTCTGTGACACCTGGAAAAGACAGCAAGCTATGCATTTGTCTTGCTATATTTAAGAGCACTTTTAAAGAAGTCTACACAGCATTCAACAAAAGAAGCCCCAAACCCTCCTGTGGGGACAATTCAAATACAGCCTCTCCTCTTCCCTACCAAGTTTTCAAGCCAAAATAACAGTTCCAATACTTGGAAACACAGAGCATAAAAATACTGCAAACCAATGTCCCAGGTAAACCATGAAGAAAATAATCAGGCCTTATGACAACCCTTAGTTAACCCTGGTGCAAGACACTTAAAGCAAGAAGGCTCCTGAATCACTTCTCTCCCTCCAATTCATCTTTTCAACCACAACAGATAAAAGTGAGATTTAAAAACTGTTATGACTTAACCATATGGTTCTACAGTTTTTAATGAGATTACCACAGTTCTAAAAAAGGTAAAACTGAGAAGCCTTCTGCTGCTACAACTGTCTAATTTAACACCTTTATTCAGAACAGAAAATTGAAATAAGACGTTCCTAAAAAAAAGTTATGCAGATAACTTTTAAGGCCATAAAGAAAAAACTTCAAGTAATATTTTAGGAGTTTATTAAGAGAGAAGGCAGCCAAGTATACACCAGGCCAAGGCTCTGTAGGAGCTCTGCACTCACCGTAGCCAGGCCACAGCGGCTCTCTCGAATGGTAGCGCAGCACCCAATCAGCCCGATAATAAAAAGCAGCGTTCCCACAGCTATGATGATAACAGCTGGAATTAGTGTGTAGACATCTTCAAAGAAGTGATCATAGTCGTCATATGTGATGAACACATAGGCTCCCACGTAGCACAGGATGCCTGCTGCTGCCTGCAACAGGCACAAAAACATGGTAAGTTCCTTGGAACACCAAGCCCTTGCTTCAGCAAGGTAACAATTATTTTAACAAACACCATAAAGTAACTTTCCTCAGAAATTTTGCCAGTTACTATCTATGACTTGCTGCTACAATAAAATAGATGTACACACTGTGAACTTCAGCCTCTGCTAGAGAAAGATGAACTGCTAGAAACAACAGCATTTCTGAAGGGTTCACAGCACTGGAAAAATCTGATTCCAACCAGAAAGCAGGCAGAAACAAATACAAACCACCAACTACTAAAAGGCAGAAGCAACTACCTACAGAAATATACCATAAACTTGCAAAATCGATGTTCTCAGAAAGATTGTTGTATAAAATGGTCCTTTCTAAACAAAAAGTCAACTTAAAGTTACTGCAAAATAAGCCCTGTAGGATGAATCTGCCAACTACACAGATTTAAACAGTAAGACACAGCTCTCACATCCATCTGCCATGACCTTGCCTCCCTTACAGTTACAAGGATCCCAACACATCCATACCTTCACTATCTTTAAGCTGAGCAGAGCTAGTGAAAGAGAGACAACTGTTGCTTGAGGAGCCAAATGACACACATTTCTTTTGAAATACAAGGGCCTTATCAGTTTGTGCTTTACAAGTGTCTTTCCTAACTGCCCTCACATTTGCTGCAGAACAAAACATCAATTTGCAGTGACAGACAATATAATCTGGATGTTTCATGACAGGCTTTTCCAGTGTCCCAGTACAAGGCTGAGCTAAACAGTGTGCCCAGAAGATGCAATGGCTAGGCTATGACTGGGGGAATTTCATTCTGCTGTGAAGGGTGGTGTCCCTATTACAAACCAACCCTGGACACCAGAGCTCTCTCAATGGGAAGGTGACACACTGCAGCTGCAACCTGAGGGAGAACACTGCAGGCTGCCTCCAGCCAATGCTCCCACTCACTGGCCTCACAACTACCCCCTCCCTGCCAGTGAAGAGGAGGGCAGACACATACAGCAGCTTCCAGTAGCTGTGATACTGCAAGGCTGGATTGTGCTGGTGTACAGTCAGAGACTCACTCCACATTTCAGTCTAGAAGGACATCATTTAGCCCAGCTGCCTGCACAAAGCAGGCTCGACAATGAATTCAGACCAGGTTGCTCAAGACTTTGTCCCAAGTCTTGGAAGCCCCTCCTTGGGAAGCCTGTTCAGTGTGGCATAGAACAAGACAAGCCACAAACCAAAAGGCATCCAGGATATCCTGTCTACCACTACATACTAGATGTATTGCAACATTACTGCAACTCCCTTCTATAAAACAATAGCACACAACCACTACTGGAACATTACTTTATGTATGGAATATTCCCTGCAGCACTTTGCTACAGAAACACTGTGTCAAAGAAAAAGATATTAAGAGCCAGCTCAAAAGTATCATCATCTGCATGGATTTGAGCAATACATTCGACCTCCCCACCTCTCTTTCTGCAGCAGCATTGTGTACTCTGCAGGAATCTTAAAGGCACCCAGGAGGCTCACATGCATCCAATAAAAGGTGCTATGTACATATAAGGAGAGGGAAAACTGAAAATTCAGTAACAAAGACCAAGAGCAAGACATCTTTTCCAGACAGGAGTGAACAAGCTATTGCAGAATCACCCCCTTGCACAGAAGATGCTGAGATGCTAATCCACCTGTACAAACCCTGCTGAATTAGGTACAACACGGCAAAATGCAGACACACACTTTCTGTACACAAAGCAAAGATTCAAAGTAGTGCCACTGAACAATGGAATTACATTAACTGTTGCCTAGCAATGAAGCCTGTGAATGGCAGGCCAGTGATGTAATCCCCTATTTCTAAGAACTAAAATGCTTGAGAGAAATATGGTATGTTACAAGGTAGCTGATGAAAACCCACAGCTGTGGTTGGCATCAGGCAAAGAATATATACCACAAAGCTGAAATCAGAACCATTTGTGAACTCCTTTGTCCTTCTTTTGTTGTAATTTAATTGGCTTCCTCTTTGTTTCAGAAAAATCTGGATTATAAACACAGATTTATGATAAGCATAAGCACATGCATTTGAAGAATGCATTTGAAGCAAAAGGAGTTTAGCCTTAAAAAAAACAAAACAAATCTGTCTACAGGTGTTCTCTTTCCTGCCCTCCTTCAAGAAGCACATGCATTTTAAGAAACACTGCTTTTGTAGCCTTTAGACAGATTAAAAGCTGCCTGGTTTGAATACTTCATTAAATCCTTTCCACACATGGTACAAGAATGACTAATCATCCATGACAGCACTGGGCCTTAGGTTTTACTTCTGAACAATGTCAAGGAACTGGTGTTTCTGAAACAGACACTGCCTCTGTGATAAAGTGACCATATTCCTCAGTTACTGCTGCTACCTCTTCAACAAGTGATCTGCAGGGGGGAAGGTCCTGAGAGCAGAGGTACCTGCTGGAGCTTGTACAAGGATTAAAAGCCATGAAGATTGAAACCCCTTCCCCATGTATCACAGTTGAGCACTGATTTTGTACAGGTGCAGGACTCAGTCTGTCACAGAACAATGAAAACAGCAACACTACCAGGTTACTTTACACGCAAACAAGTTTGAGATGACCTCCCTTTTCCTTTCACATCACAACCACAGGACTGTTTATTTCTCTACCCCAGCAAGGAGGAGATCTCAAATGTTTTAGCTGGGATGAGAAAAGTGCTTTTGAAGCAATCCTTTTTGTTCACCTTTTGATGAATTTCTCTTACTACCTTCTGGCTTGCATCACTGGAGTGTGCACCTTAGGAGTGTGTAAGAGGAGTGACTCTGAGTGAAACTAAGCCAGCAGATGAGAACAGTTCCTGTGCTGACTGCTGAGAGGTATTCAGTCAATGGCACTGCACAGGCCCGAGGTCCCTCCCTCTTCAGAGCTCAGCAGCACCAACACGAGGTCTCAGCACACAGTACAGTGTCATCCACTGATATAAATAACATAGCAACACTGTGACAGAGAAGACAGTTTTAACCACACAAAGTGTGCAGTTTATGTTGACCAGGGCTGCACCAGTTAAATGCACATTTATTACCTGTTGTAAACCAAGTAGAAAGTTGAATACATGTGTTTTTAAAGAAAAAACCCCAAATCAACTGGCTTTCCCCCACCTAAAACCAAACAAAATAGCACCATGTGTTTAAACCATCCATCTCAAAACAGGAATCATCTAAGGAACTCAAAGTCTGTATAGACACAAGGATAACTTAAAAAAAAAAAATCAAATAATCTAGATCTCAATTCTTACCATCCTGCAGAGCAAATACAAAATCTGCAAAGTTCGACCTTGCTCAAGTCAAAGACAAATTAATATAAAGCAACTGTGTTTACAATCATGTATTTCCTATCATTAAGTGGAAGCCAAATATATGAACTGCACACAGTTCAAACAAGTCTTTGATAAACAGGCCTTGAAGGAAGAATTCTCCAACTTAATCTGCTCAATGCTCTGAATAGATGGCAGCATTTCCTGAATCTGTGCCAGGTAACATGCACACTCTAGGGACATGACTGGTTATTCAGCATTCACACATCCTTTTACAGCTGTCTGCATCTAACTCGTGGTTCTGAGCCTATTTTAGGATGAATTAACCTTTAAAAACACTGATATAAAAGCACAGTCAATGAACACAGCTCACTGCAAAAGGCTTGAGCAATTCAACATCCTTTTCATCAGAAGCAAGTTCCACAGACATGTAGACCTCTCGCAGTTCAGAAAAGGATTGGTTTTACTGCTTTGGCTGGAACCTCTATGGAGTTATTAAAAGCTCAAAAATTATGCACAGAACTGGAGGGGAAAATGGAAGATCCTATGACAATGATAAGCATCACTCAACACATTCTGGGCAAGCTCAGTTAAAAATGGAGGTTCTTTGAGCAGTCTTTGGGCTGCTGTAACACAGCCTCTTAAGCTCATGGCTACTTCACAAAGTCAGCTTTCACCTCCCACAAGCCCTGAGGTGTACAAGGCTGTACACTGGCCATCTGCACCTTGAAATAGTTTCAGGGGTTGAGTTTGCTTGTTTGTTTTCCAAGTAGGCTGCAAACACACACCAAGAACTGTTTTCATGTTTTCAGTAACACTCACACACTGCAGCAGTTTGAAAGCCAGAATTGTGGCTACCTAAGATGATGAGTGTAAGATATTTAAACTTGTTCCACTGATCATTTATTTATCAACCATGGACACTGCAGCTTCATTTACAAGCAAATTCTTCCTTACACTAGCCTAATAATGTTACTGCTAAAGAGATCTGATCAACACTACTTACATGTTCATACTCTTACTCTTCACCTTGCTAATGGAATTTTCTTCACTTTGGGACCCTAACAGAACACACAGCAGAAGTTCTGAATTTCTTTGGTGGTACTGTTTCAATTAACTCTGCCAAAGAATGTCCCTTTAGAGTCTATGCTTTATTCACTGTTTTAAGAAAAACACATACTCTCTGAACAAGAAAATGAAGGTAGCAACAAAGTGCTGTACCTTAGGAGAAAACACACCTGATATTCAAGGTGTGAATGCTCCTCACAGACAAGAGGAGTATGTCACATTTTTGGTAAGGACACCTTCTTATAAATTCCTACTGCTGCCAACTTTGCCACTGCTGACTGGGAAATGCTGATAGCATGCAGACACCACTCCAAACCAATTATTTATTCCACGATGGAAATATCTTTCAAGCACGGGACTGTTAACTGCACCCACTGATATATTCTGACAGACCATCTACCTCATCTTTGATAAAAAGAAGCTAAGGAAAAAGTGAGAAAAAAGCCTTCTACACTAACAAACCCTCAGCTTTTCTGCCTGGATCCTGTCTATTGCTTTCATCATGTGAAATGTGACTGTATCTTTGTTCTCACCGCCTTTCTAACACGTTTTTTAAAAAACAAAGCACCTGTCTACTCCAGGGCAGATTTTTGAGAGTCTACAGTTCTATCAGTTTCATCCTTTCTAATGCCTGCTTTTGTCTATGCATACCAACTCCTGAACACTTCCTACCCACAAGCAGGAACACTGGTATTGTGGTCTGCCTCCAGATTTCTGGGCTTCTTAGAACAGTACCTGAATAAGTGGGGTTTTTTCCACATTTCTCCATTATTTGACTTCAAGGGTATTTCTGACATTTTTGGTTCTTTCCAACACTAGAGTACTCATAGCTGATTACTGTCATAAAAAGAAGGGGATGACAAAAAATTTTAAGTCTTCCTTTTAGCTTTCTGTTCTTCAAAACTTATTTCCTTAACCTCAGAGGCCCAACAGGATCTCTCTGGGGTTTATTTCTCTTACAGTCTTTTCAGCACGTCACTTCTGTGTATCTCTCTCTCCACTCCCATCCCAAACAAACCCACACCCACACTTGATATTTCCTCTGGTTCCTGAAACTGATGTATAACCAGTTTAGAACCCAATGGTTTCCTGACACTCTTATCTTTGTTCTCAACAGTAGTAATTTAACTTGAACACTGAGCTCTAACTGTCTTACAAAATCTTTTGGGAGAAGAAAGACAGCAATTCCATTCAGTTCTGTAACACAGCTAAAACGATCTTAAAGGCTTAGAAAACAAGCAAGCCCTGTAAAATTCAAGCAAGCCAGACTGCTCTGTCTGTCCCGGCCACATTCAATTCTGCAGCACCGTGCCCAAACACCCCACATTCCAAGGCTTTTCAGGCCAAAGCAAAAGGCTGAGCCAGGCTGCTTTTGCATTCAGCATTACATATTCCAAGTGCCACCAACTGCAAGAGATGGAGCATCTGAGTATTCTACCTCTTTAGAAGCCAAGGTAACAATGCAGCCATTCTTTTACACCTGTTCAGCCACCAGGGCTGTAACTTGAGCTGGTGCTCGACTGTTCCCAGGTTCCTTGCTCTGCAGGAGAACAATGATGATCACTCTGTGCTTCAAAGTTCATCAGGTAAAGTGATATTACAACTTCCTTCTACTATTCAAAGGTATCACGTTTAGCTTTGCAACTTGGTTTTGTTAGGTATTAGACCTTTTCAGCTCAAGTCCAGATGCCAAAAATCCTGAAAAATCCCAGGCAGAGACCTGAAACTCATCCTGTAAAGAAACACAAATGACACTACCATGATGCTTAAAAGCAAATCAAAGTATTTCCTACTAAAATTCAGGACCTGGCCCATGTTTGCTATCTGAAAATTCATATTTAAATATTGTAAGAAAAATTACTCAGACGGCACAACACTTGAGAGTTTTAAATCTTTATTTTTAAATTAAATCTTTACTTCTTAAAAGAACTGATTTTTTTAATGCACAGGATTCCAAACCATTATACAATCCTGAGGATACACTCTCTTCACACTACCATAGCGGCAGAAGCAGAAAATATTACATTTTTAAACCCAGAAGCAACTGTCTTTCAAGACAAAAGGGCTTTGGACAACTAATCCCTGCAAAGTTACCTTTTGGATTATCCATCAATTAGAGACTTTGATCACCAAAGAACTCTCAAGAAATCTGTTTTGAAGTCCTGAGCAGATACTATTTTCAAGCTCACAATAAACTGGAGAAATTAGTGGGCTTATTGCTATGTGTAAGAGAAAGTGAACTCAAATCTTCCTTTCTACTACTAAATTTGAATGAATTTTCCCATTGCTTCATTTTACTCGTTTTTTTCTACCAGAAATCCCTAAACATATTACATACACATTGACTGCTGCAGCTCCTCTAAGAAAATCCTCCATTTCCCCATACTCCGGCCACTGCCTTGTGGTGAGCACAAAGTATTTGTGCTCTACAAGCTCTCCAAACAATCACACCAAGAATGTTTTATAACAGCTTAGTCAAATGAACTGTCAAAGTAATGATTTCAAGCCAGCTAAATACTACAAGAACAACTTAAACAGTTTGCAACTACTGAGTTGCAAGTATTGTGGAAGCAGAGCTCATTCCTTTTCTCAAGAAGGACACAGAGGTGCAAGATAAAAACCTCAGCAAGCACAGGATATCTGGCACTATTTTAGCAGAGCAGGCTGTCAAAGCACATAGGTTCCTTGGGAATATAAAATAGATTCTCTTTTCTAAGGCAAGACCACATGGAACTCTGAATATTTTATCATTCTCTCCCATGAACTAAACTAAGACTGAAAACATTTCCTTAGTATTTTTGTCTTCATCTCTTCTTCACACTGGTTTCAACTGAATTATGCAAGTCACATCATGAAGCCTTAAATTAAGGGCACACAAATAAACACATTTGACAGCAGTCTTTAGGTATTTGTTCCAGGTAAATATATTTCTTCCTCTTTCAAAATTATACAGACCTTAAACTTAGGAGGTGTCCTGAAGAACATGCTTTTCTCAAATACCTTACTATAATTTTATTTTTTTTGTAATCAGTCGTTACCAACATTTCATCAAGGTAACAAAAAAAGCTTGCTGATTAGGAACATATATGTACTAGAAGTTACATCACTTTACTTCTAAGCTGTATTGTCTGTCTGATCACAATTACTTCCTATGCAATACCCTTCCTTAGAGGGCTCAGCATCCCCTAAAGGAAGTCACCAGCTGAACAAATAAATCCTGGGCAAACTTAAGGTAAAGGTCAGCTGAAGGACTGGCTTTCCTTAGCCATTAATCATATCTACCCAAAAATTAACTCAGAGCAATGAGACACTAAAACTATTAATCGGATCGGTACTCCCTGGTCTAAGGAGGGCAAGTTTTAACTGACCCTTCACATCAATGCATTTCTTGGTCAAGTATTTTTGACCTTCAGCACTCTCTGACAACTGCCCAAAACTCAAGCACATGTTCCACACAAGATTTACACTCTGCTACTCTTTATGAGTACAGTCATGAAACTGGTTTCTTACAGAACTGTATTTTGAAGGCAATATGGGCACCTACAGAAGATGCACTCAATGCTCAACACCCCTGCAAATACAACTCAGCTGAACTGTCAAAATATCACACAAAAAAGGTGGAAAGGTGAGCAAGGTCCATTCAGCTTTCTGCATGATAAACCTGCCTGCTTTTAGACAGCTTCCACAGCCTATTTTCTTTAAGAAATAAAAATCCTGCAGTATTACCAACATGTAGGAAAGTATAGTTAATGTAAGACTTTTACACAGTAGAAAGATGCTTTCACAAGACAATAAATGACTTTTTATAGTGTCAACGAAAATTTATCAGGTAGCACAAGACTCTTCAAAGTGAGATAAGCTTAGAGAATTGCAATCAGTAGCTGTGGGTGGCAAGTCAGCAAGGTCTGATCTGCCACTTTCAGACTTGAAAGAAATCTATAAAAGTTAGAACCAAGCCTTTAACATATAACAAGCATATCTCTATTTCTTCACAACACTGATACTTTTCTAAACATCTCAGTCATAAGACAGATATAAAATCTCTCTGAACATTCACATCCTCCCACAAGTAAGAGACCCACGGGGTGAGGGGGAAGTTATAACCCACTGTGTAGTCACAACTTGCTATTCCTACAGGTGACCATGAATATAGTGATAACACACAAGACTGGTATATGAAACCTTAAAGAGAGAGAGTAAATTTACAAAAGCAACTAAAGGAGATTTCATAGTTACTTGACCAATTCTAGGCATTTGTCTACTGTCAAGTCTAGGGAAATCCCAATCATCTAATTATCAACATCGGAACTACAGCACGACAAGCAGAAGATTTCTGTAACAGCACAGAGGCACTTACATTGCCAACCAAAAGAGCACCAAACGCTAACATACACAGCTCGGTCAACAAATGAGCTCCTGACTCTAGCTTGTGAAAGAAAGGAACACCACTGCTTTCTGTAACTCACTTTCAGGAAGCCTGCCTCATTCTACACGCAGCTGATGAGCTGCAAGGTTACAACACAAGCAGCCCAGTCACTGATCTGCCAAAAAGCCATCAGCACATGCTGACTTCTTCGGCTGGAGGTGGTTTACAGAACACAAGATGGATGACATTTTAATTTGACATGAAGTACATCTTATCTAAATACAGTCTGCCCATTTTAAATTAAGTCAAGTTTGTCTCAAAAGTAACCAAAAATTGTAAAGCACAAAGTTCAGCATTACACAAAATACCTTTGACCCCAACACTGTGTGAGATGAGTAACTGCAAACTCCAACATGCAGCTAAATGACTAAATGCAAGCAGACAACGAACGATACCTATCACTGAGCTTCTGGAGCAGAGGAGAAACTGCACACGGAACTTGTGCTCGTTTACTCCAAACAGAGCCTCGTTTATATCAGCAACTACAGAAAAAAAATCTGCTTCAAGGTGCCATCAAGAAGGCAACCCACAAAAACTGTGTCCAGTCAAAAACTTTTAAGTATGATGTAGGAGTCGTTGAAGAGCTTTTAAAATGTCACTTGCAAGTATGCATGTAACAAAAAGCCACACCCAACAAAGCAGATTCCAACCTTACTGCTGCACTAAGAGATTGATGTCTCTACTTTAAAGATAAAGAATGGAGCCTGTGCACCTCAGCCAGAATTACAAACTTCTAATCTGCACCACTTAAGGCCAAATATGCCTCACCTTCACTGCTCCTCTCCCAGAAGAGCTGTACAGGCAAATGCCGGTAAGAATGCACAGATATGTATCTTCCCTGACCATGATTCATTCCCAAGCACCCTTAAGGAGCATTCCTTTGTAAAAATTCAGACAAGAACAGTCATCCTGGAGCGCTAGTAAGATTTCTTATGACTTTCAATCGTAAATGAAGCAGCTATATATAGCTACACTTTTATGGTCCAGCAGCTTGTTACCCACTATTACATTTTCGAAGATGTAATCTCTGAACAGTTGGGACAACAGATATTCTGTTCCTGGAGCTGGGATTAGAGCAGGAAAAATGCAGTACCTAAACGCACAAAGGGAATTCTTAAAAATCTACAAGCAATTCTTAATGATGATTTGAGAGTTACACTGTTCTGACAAGCCAGTTATTACAGCGAACACAACGCCAAGCTGGAGCCTGTACTTCCATCCTGAAAAAGGTCATTTACAGCAACCTACTGTCCCTCTTCTGGGAGCATTTGTCTTACTGTCACTGTAGCCGTGGGAAGTTTCAGCGATGCATACATACTACAATGCTACCGTGGCTGGTGGGATACGTGCAGCATTAACACATACGGAGCTATGTGCTGATTTTGTGTTACAGCCCCAGAAGGGATCGCTGCCCACACTGAGCGCTCGGGATGTCCCGCCGCGGACAGCCCCACCCGAGACGGCCAAAGCGCTACAAAAACCAAACTAGCTACACAAATTAAACTGCCAGAGACCTGAAATGCTCAATAAGGCAAGAGAGAAAAGCTGCATGCGCTTACACAACAGCCTCTACCCCAAGATCCCTAATGCTCGTTAAACCTTCAGGCCAGGTCCAGCTCCCCCCAGGCTGGAGCTCGGGAGGACTGCGAGGGAAGGGACTGCGCCCAGCACCCAACCCCCGCAGCCCGCGAAGGGGCTCGGAACGCCCCTTAAACACAGAGAGCTTAAATACGAACCGGACCCGTGCGGGCCGGTGGCGGGGGGAGGGAGGGAGGGCTCCCGGCTCCTGAGCGAGGCCCGCAGCGCTCTCGGGGCCCGGCTCCGACCTGAAACCCCGGAGCCGCGGTCTCTGGCGAGGCGCGGCCGGACTCACCCAGAAGATAAGGTTGAGGAAGACGAGGACAGTCTTGGAGGAGGTGATGCCGCACTGCCCCATGGCGCCGCAGAGCCCCGGCCCGGCCCCGCGTCCCCTCAGCGCCGCCGCACGTGACCGCCCGGCCGCGCGGGACGCCTAAGATGGCGGCCGCTCGCGTCACGTGGGGCGAGGGGGCGGAGGCACCTAAGATGGCGAACCGCTCCCCCTTAAAGCGGTCCCGCCTCCGGGGGCGCCGCCTGGGCAGCGCCGATGGCCGGTTATTGTGGGGCGGGGGTCAGTGTTGTCTTCCAGCCTCGGTACTCAGGCAGCAGAGTGTAACAAACACAGCCTCTGCTTCTTGTTCAGCACTTGAAGCGATAATTTTCCGATTACTTTACAGTCCTAAAACAGGTGGCAAAGAACTGTGAATATTCACATCCTCCATCAAAAAGCTGCACCGTGAAGTCGGTGGCATCCTCTGGAGACCTGCGGCTCCTGAGGGAGACAGGAGGCCCGACTGCCGCCGGAGGGGAGGTTCGATGGCGGGCCTGTGCCCTGAGGGGCCGTGAGGGCAGGAGAGCTGGGCGGCAGGCAGGAGGGCAGGTGCTCCATGAGGGGAACACCCGCCCTTTTACAGCCTTTCTCGCAAAACGCCCTTGGGCGTTTGTCTAGTGTGGAGAAGGAATGTTCCCAGTAAAGTAAAAGACTGTGGCTCAGAACCTCACAAAGTGTCAGGAAAATGCAGGCGGCGGTAATTGTTGGGTGCTTTGGGCGCATCCGAAGAGGGCGGCATTTTCCAGCGAAGAGCAAAGGAAAAGTAAGTTAAGGAATTAAAAGATGTGCATGGTTTCTAGAAGCGGTAACACCAATCCAGGATTTGCTTCCCAATTTATACATAAAGTTGAGTTTAGCACGGCCAGGATCCAGCCCTTCATTTTAAGGGCCTTTTATTTCTGTCCCACTAATCAAACCAAACCCTTCCTCTCCTCTTCCTTCATGCCCCAGGATATCTTCCTTCTCCATCTTCCTCTTCCTCTCTTTCTCCTCTCTAATTCCCTGCTTTTCCTAGAAATGCCTGTCATTCCTGGGCTGCTCCCCCTTGTTTGGTGAGCTTGTTCTTGGTCCTTTCCTGCAGATTTACTTCTCAGGTGGGAAGAAAACTACCCTCAGTATTGAAGGCCTTAACATTTTAGCAATTGGTCTTGTAAAGGCAGACAAGTAACAATCAGTTATATTGCACTGTTCTGTTCCCATGGTAGCAAAGTTAGTTCTTTTTCCTCCTACAGTTTGGGAAGTTATATCCAGACCCAGTTCTGGATACCATGGAGATACTTAGTCTTTTTTCAGCTTTCATTTCAAGTCCTTATATGTTCATGGATGAAACTTGCCAATCTTGCAAGTGTTATCAGACCATTTTCTGACACTAAAAATGAATTTATATATCCAGAAGATATGCTTAAAGTTGGTTGCACAATTAATGAGGTTTTGCACTGAATTTATGGCTTTTAGGGTGTGATTGTCTTCTAATTTCTGCTTTTTATGTGCTGTTCACATGCGCTTTATATTACAATCCTGTGACATATGGTATTTTTAAAAGCCTATATAGACGATACTATCAAAAAAGCCATTAACAGTTGATAGAAAGAAAGCCTTTTAAAGAGCAATTTGATAGGGAAAGGATCAATGATATTTAAAAACTCACAGAAAGATTGTAGTACAATGCTGTTATACAATTTCAACGTTGAAATTAACAGTCTTATCTGATTTTCTGTATTAATTCCCTCTGCCTTCACAGGTAGAGAAAGACTAGATAGATATATCTCACATAAATTTTTATAGATTCATAGGAACTGGTGCTCCATAGAGACTCTTGGGGTTCCTTTTTTGCATTTGACATTGAGGGCTGGCGAGGAAGGGCCAGGACTTTGTGCCTGGAGGGGAGCCAAGGGGCTGTGGTGGGGCTGCAGGTTTCTGCATCCAGGGAACACCAGGGACTCGTGGGGAGAGAGGAGGAGTGGGGAGGCTGCAGTGCCTTGAGCTGGCACAGGGTTTGTGTGGGCTGGACTCACACTGCCTGAAAGATAAATGCCAAGTGTTCCTCTAAGCATGGCTCCTGAAAAACACATAAATACAGCAGTGCCTGGCATCTTCTTTGCAGTGCTGCCTTGCTGCTCTCATGCATAGAGTGCTGGCTGCTGCTGGGTGCCAGGGTGGGGTCTTTGCAGCCTCCTGTGCAGGGAAGTTCTCTTGGTTCTTTGGAGAGCACCTGCAGAACTTTTGGGTATTGTCAGTCTGAGCCTTCAAATCCACGGGCTCTGTCTGGGATAAGGTGTGGGCCTGTGCTGGCATCTCGTGCCAAGCGTGGCACACCAGCCAAGTGACATTTAGGGGGAAAATGGGGTGAATAGTAAGATGCCATCAGAAATTAGCCCCTCCTCCATCCATGGGAATGTAGGCAGGGAATTCTAGCTCTCTGCAGAGAGGAGGAAGGGTGGATGGCTTGCTGAAGTGAGGTGGGGCAAGGCAATTCCCAGGAGAGCAGGCAGCAAGGCTTGCTGGAAAGCAGGTTGGAACAAGCACTGTGAACACTGGCTGCAGTTTCAGTGTCTGGCTTGGCTTAACTGAGTTGGAGTGAACTGTCTCCAGCACAGCTTTGCTGCTTAGATCTCCACCTTTCTTGATGTGGACAGGTAGCTTGACTGCCAAGATATGTTTTTGCTTTTAATACAGTTTAAACCTCTTTACAATTCCTCAGAGAATGTTTATTCAGCATTCCATTGCTTGTGACTGTCATCATAGCAGTATTTTCAGAAAGATGCACCAGAAATGAGTGCAAGGATATCCTGCACTTCCACAGTCTCTGAGAGAGGGAGAGGATCACAGGCTGGATGGGTGCAGGGCAAGAGTGGCCCAAAGGTCTCGAGTGCAGAATGGGTGCTAGTGAGGGGCCCGTGTGTGACCTCGCCAGGGCTCAGTCTCTGGCTCCCAGTGGCACACACTGGGCAGCTTGGCTGCTGGGTGCCTGGTTGTTGTAGTGTGTTTTTATGTGTTATAATTGTTTTGTCTTTGTATCCCCTTATTTTCCCCAAATGGTTTACCCCAGATTGTATCCCCTCTCTCTACCTGTGTAATCCCTCTCCTTTGCTGAGATCATCCCCAAATCCCTGCCCTGGCTCTCTGTCAGTCACTCAGCATCCCATCCCCTCCATCTAGAACTTTCAGTCCAGGACATTGAGTGATTAACCAGAGGCCAGGGGTCAGCCCCCAAGTGTCATCCCATATGCTGTCCTAAATGTCCATTCCCCAGTATCCATCCCTTAAGTTTCCTTTTTGGTCAGCAATGTTATCTACTTTAGGTTTCCACCTCCCTTTAAATGTAACCTTGGCACCTCTCCCGGGGCTCTCAGCAGGAGGCCCCTGAGGTTGGGGGCTCCTTGGAGCTCCTGAAGTAAACCTTGGATCAGCCCCTGCTAAGAGTCGGCCCCTTCATCTTCCGCCTTTGTCACCAGCATCTCCTCTGCTGCCCTCCGTACCCCCGGGGATGGGGATCAGCCCTGCTGCCCTCTGTACCCCCGGGGCATGGGGATCAGCCCTGCTGCCCTCTGTACCCCCGGGGATGGGGATCAGCCCTGCTGCCCTCTGTATCCCCGGGGATGGGGATCGGCCCGGCTGCCCTCTGTACCCCCGGGGATCAGCCCTGCTGCTCTCCGTACCCCCAGGGATGGGGATCAGCCCGGCTGCCCTCCGTACCCCCGGGGATCAGCCCTGCTGCCCTCTGTACCCCCGGGGATGGGACAGTGCCCCCCCCGCCCCGCTGTTCACCGTCTCAGGGCTGGCCGGGGTTCCCTCAGTGGCCCTCAGAGGGACTGGAGCACCTGGTTAAGGTAAGTGGCTGCAGAAGCTGTTTTGCAGACTCAGAAAAGCAGAGACAAATGTGCAAGAAAATCCAATAATGATGTAGTTTGACCTCCAGTTTAATGATGCCCGATTCAACTCTCAGAATTTTTAAACACCAGGAGTCAATTTCTGTGGGTGCAGTGCATGTTGCATTGGTGCAGTTGAGTCTTGACTGCCATAAATCACTCATCTAGCAAGGCCTGTAGAAAATTCCACAGCAGAAGTAATTTGCAGGCATGCATACAAAAGTAAAAGTGTATTCTTGCTTTTGGGACAAACAATTTAGCAAATGTTACGAAAATGAGTTAACTCCATTTGAATGAATTAGGTAGTAGAGAATGATCTCATGCTTTTTCTCCAGCTCCCGAGGAGGTAATCATAAGCTTCTTTGAAGTGTGTGATAGCCTGGAAAGGTCCATGAACACTGAAGGATGCACAGTAAAAATGACAGATTACCTGGCAAACATTTTGCCAGTCAGTCTTTTCAGGATTTGGAAGTACAGTTAGAAAATGAGAGCACCCATATCACAGTATTGTAAACCAGTGGATAGAGGGGAGAAGTGGGACTGTCAGTGTAAGGTAGGGAGGGCAGCAGTGGTGAAATCCAGTCTTTCATGTGCCCTGGAGCAGAAGAGATCTCTTCCACTTTGATCGCACCCACCTGGTTTTGTGGTTCCCAGGAGTGCCAGTCATGACTTGCAATCCATTAATTGCTTTTCACTGGGAGTAAATGATCTCATAGGAGTCACTCTGTGCATTTCTTCACTTTTTGATGGGCTTGAGCACTGGGGACTTCTCGGTAATGGTCAAATGTTGGAAGCAAGGTCCATTTTATTGCCACTGAAGGGATGCTAAAGGAATGAGGAGCGCTCTTCATGACTGAGGAAGGGGAAAAATAGGTTGAGATTAATTAATTTTCTTTTCTTTATATCTTTATCATCTATTAACCTACATGAAATACAATTTTTAGTAATAAATACCTATATACTCTGCATTGAAATACAATTTTTATGAACTGATATAATAATGTATCCTCGTTCAAATACGTAAAGGATGTTTGTGTGCTCTAATCTCTATTTATTTCTATATTTGTATTTGATAGCAGTCATTGCGTCATGACTTTCTCAAATCTGAAAGGTCTCTCTCCAGCATGCTAAGGGTTTGCATGCTGGAGAGAGACCTTTCAGATTTGAGAAATATCACAGAAAACCAGTTTGGAGCTAAAAGTCTGGTGTTAGACAAACTCTGAAGCAATTCTGCATAAAGATCCAGAGGACTGAAATAATAGTTCAAAAAACAAGAGATGAGAAGTTCTGTTTAGAAACATGTCACTGGCATTGGCAGTTTCCCCAGAGGTACCATTAGCATTGTTTTTGTTAAGAAATAGGTGTAGATTGGCCTCCAAGACCACTCTGGTACTGGAGAGGAGCTGACTCTGTGTAGTTCATCCATTTCTTGCTGTAAGAAAAAGTGAGAAATCATGGCACTGTCCATTCTGTTCTTTGGAGTCTTTTGCACCAAACTACAAATAGCACCTTCTCCCTCCTGGCTCCCCCATCATTACATTTTCTGCATGAGTTCTCTGCCAGCTCCAGTCAGCTCAGTTTTCAGGATCTGTCTCCTGGAAAATGGCCTCAGTGTTCCATGGCTTTTCCCTGGCAGCAGAGCCAAATCCCTCCTGTCTGCACTGCCCTGCATCCTCTCTGCTGCACCGAGGCACTGCTGGAGGAGAGGGTGACGCTGTCCTATGCACCAACAGCTGCCACAGCTGCAGAGGGCACTGGGCTGGGGACTTCTTTAATCAGACCTGCTGCAAAGGCAAGGCTTGTGGAATCTCAGAGCACCCTGGGATGAGATTTCCCTTTCTGCAGGAGTGTCAGCCTCAGCAGCCCTCTGCTGGCTTCTCCATTCTCCCTAACCCTTCTTCACATGGCAGTAGCAAAGGTACCACTAGAAGTATTTGTGTAACCATGGAGACCAAGTGGAGGCAGCAGACTGGGGGAAAAAATAACTCGGGCAAAAGAAGGTTGTATTTTTAACCCAGATTTTTATCCACTCTGTTCCCTGGATGGTCCTCAGGAGAAAGTGCACCAGCCTACCTCTCAGGGCCATGCACAGGCAGAAATGAACAGTGGGCAGGTGTGGACTTTTACTTGCTTTCAGCAGAAATGCTCTTCAGACTTCACCCTCCAAGAACCTTAAAGTGTTTCACCTTACCTGATCATCCTTTGCTGCTTGTTTGCTGTTTTTTGTTCAAAATTCAGCTGTTAAGGTCATTTTCTATAAGCTTTTGTGCTCTTTGGACAGTGCCTTGCCTGTTCTTGCACATGCTCTGTATTCCTGCATTGCCTTTTCCCTTTTGCAGCACCCTCTTCAAGCCAATTCACAATTCTCTCACTGTAGCTATTTATGTTTGTGTTTTACCTACTAAGAAAGCGTTTCACAAAGAAAACTGATAAAAAAGAAAACTTAAAAGCTGATGTAAATATAGTAAGTCAGTGACAGGCAGAAAATAAAAAAAAATGGACTTCCTGTGTGTAAGCATTGCACAATGGGCTCATCATCCACCATGCCTGTCCCTGTGTCTGTACATGATGGGCAGGGCTTCATTTTGGTGATGTGGTGGCACACCCTGGGGACATGGCTTGGGGGGCACAGGGACGTGGAGTGTCTCTGTAAGATGTTGTGGGGCCTCCCTGCCTCAGATGCTAAGCACTACTGTCTGAGTTCATAATCTGCAGCTGAAAATATAATTAAAATATTTCATCAGTTGGAAATTTTTAAAAAACCGAAGCTCTCGTCATAAACCAGCAGGGCTGCCTTTGCTTCTGCAAAACAGAAACACCAAGTGTTGTCTCAGTGCCATCTGGAGCTGCTGTGAGCTGCTCCAGGCTGAGTGTGTGTTTGTACACACCTTCTGACCACAGCCTCTGCAGAGTACCCATGGTTAGACCTGTTCTGCTGAAAGGAAAGGGGGTGTTGCTGTTACAGCACACACTCCATGGATGCAGAACCTTTCCTGGATGCACTTCATGGTGCTAGGAAATCAGCACAACCTCTTTTTCTGCTTTCCCCACAGTTTCCTGAGGCTGCTGCCATGCCTCACAGGTGTGTTACTGTCTTTAGTTGATCCCATGGAGGCCTGAAGCCTCTGGAGGTTTCCTGTAAGAGGAGCAGGGCTCCTGTAGCTGTTGAGCTCCCTCCCATGGATAATCTGTGATCCCTTTCTGGCTACTGTTGACTGGCTTGGAGCTCCAGAGGAGCATTCAAACACATCCACACCTCCAGCTGTGATTGCAGCAGAACAGAAGGCCTAGAAAAACCAATTGGTGCTTTCCAAATGGGTTAAGATGATTAAAGGGAAAGTAACTCCTTCTCTTGTATTTCTAAAAGCAATGTTTACTTCTGTACTCTCTCTGTTTTAATTTTCTTTTCCTTTCAAGTTTTGGTATTTCCTGGATGGCAGCTTACTCAGCTGTTACAAGGAAAATTAAACATCTTTCTTACTGGTTGTAGTTTGCAGTGCCACAGTCTGAAACCAGCCCTCTGTATAATTCTAGCAACCCAACTGTGGCTCAGTAACCAGAAGCAGCAGCAAACCAAACTGATATTAAGTAGGTGAATCCAGCTAGAAAAGGTAGAAAATGTTGAGCTTTGTGTTGTACCCTCATCATTGTTTTACCACCTCTGTGTGTGGCAGTTTTTCAGGGGAATAATTTATGTCATCCAATATTATGTGTATTTTAGTGCTCAATTAATGACGACCTAATATTTCAAACAAAATACAACTTCTGTAATGAGATACCTTGTTTCTGCCAGGATGTTATTAGGATCCCTGCTACAGTGATCTAAATGAGATTGACCTTCACTTCATAACAAATTGTGCTCCCCGTGAAACTATTTTTAATAGCATTCATGTAGGGAAAGAAATGCTTCGAGTAATTATAAATTTTATGAAAATGACAAGTTACTTTAAAGTGCTCCTATATTTTTACAACGTTACACACCGACTGAGTGCAACCTTGTGAAAGTCTCATGCGGCTTTGTTCTCTCTGCCGCTCCGCAAAGAACAGAATTAATGAGTTGAGTTGTTGCTGGGTAGAAGATAAACCCGGTGTAATGGAGAAGCGGGCGCCGATTTGAGCATCTCGCGGGCTCACCCGGAGCTCCTGCCCCCGGAGTGCCAGCTGCTGCCATCTCCTGGGCGGTTCCCAACATTTCAAGGAGAAAATCAAATGCGTGCTCTGATAAATTGCTCTTGTCCTGGTCGTCAGTCGTAGTGCACGTGACTTCTAATAGATACTTAAATGAGATGAATCTTCTTTTAAGAGGTGATGAAAAAGAAAAAGAGGCATCCATATTCTCAGTATTTCTGTTAATTGTCTTAAAACTATTTGTTGAAGCAGGGTGGGTATAGGATTTCAGAGGGAAGAGAGTAGGATTTGGATACACTTGGCATTATAGTTCTAAAAGATAAGAATGCTCTACTATGCTGTAGCTATGTTAATCTGAAAAGCTTTCTGCCTATTATTTAATCCTCACCACGTCCTCAGATTTCTTTTCTTACATGGTACTACTTTTGTGATTGTCCTGGTTCAGGGCAAATTTGGGAGAGAACCTAGGACAGTGATGTCATATCCATCGTGGTGCAGAAGATTCTTTACATTTATTTCCCGTTGCAGGCGAAATAAGCTACGTAAAAATTATATTACTACATATTTTCTTATATTTTACTTGCATATTTTCAGCAGACCTGGGTGGAAGTCTCATGCTTGTAAATTCTGTCTCAAAAATCCCAGCACCGAAGCTGTTCTGAATAAACAGCTTAACAAAAAACCTATTAGAGATGGAAAGACTAAGATGCAAATTAAACTTTAAAGGAAAGACTTCACAAAAATAACATCGTTATTTCCTCAAAGGCCATAGAAGTTCCCACATTAAGATAAAGAACTTTCAAGTCCGTATGTAGAGCACCATCTGGTGACTCGTGCACAGCAGGATCCCAAGGCAGGGATTTACGTACCTGCCGCATCGCAGACAGCGGGGCAGCCGAAATCCCCCGGCAGAGCTGCTCCTGATGTCCTCCCTGCCAGACACAACTCCCACAAATGTGCTTTCATGTGCCCGGGCTTTGGCTGCTGTCACCTGTCCTGGTTTAGGGCAAATCTGGGAGAAAACCTCCAAGGGGGGGGCCCTCCAGAAAGCAAACCCACACGGCCCCTCCCTCCAACCGGATCGGGAAGGATTCCTCGGAGAGAAGGGGAAAGAACCTGTTTGTTTAACAGGCACAGCACCCCCAGCACACAAAGTGAACAATACGGGATCACAAAACTCTGTCACCGCTCTGGAAAAGATGACAAATGCACAAAGTCTCTCCTGGGGTGGTGGCTCTGTTATCAGCCCCTCCGGCGCTGGGGCAGCTGCTGCAGCCACAAGGTGCAAACTCTCGGTGTTTGCCAGGGCCCAGTCCAGAGCAGGCTCGAGTGGTTCCGAAAAAGGGAAAGGAAAAACAGACCAGGGAAAAATTCAGACTGCTTAGCTAAACTAACTAATGAGCAGAAGCAAAAAGCAGGAGCAAAGCAGAAGCAAGAGCAAGAGCAAAGCAAAAAGCCAAGCAAAAAGCAAAACCCGCACTATGCACTGCCCCATCTCTGTGTCCCGCCAGCCGTGGGGGAGCAGGCTGATAACAAAACCAAACCAAACCAAAACTTCGCTCTTCAGAGCCAGTCTTGAAGGCACAGAACAAAATATCCAGCACCAGCAGAACACAGGAGTGGGGATACAAGCATCAGAACGTCACCCTGGGACATCTCCGCTGTTTGTGCAGGGAGCAGGAGGGCTGGGCTGTGGCCCCACGCCTGTCCAGAGGCAGGCTTTCCTTCTGCCCGGGAAGGGCTCCGGGGACAGGGCTCGGGTTCCAGGGCCAGTCTCGGGAGCAGGCAGCAAGCGCCAGCCTCTCTTGGCTGCCCCTCTTCCTGCCTGCCTGAGACATCCGCTCACTCTGTGCCTCTCACTGCTGCTGCCGCTGTCCCGGTCTGTCCTGCCTGTCCCAGCTGTCCTGGGAGCGCCAGTCACTGACACAGGACAAACCCAGCAGAACCCTGCCTGCCTGGCCGTCTGGCTGTGGGTGGTGGAGGGTGGTGGTTGTTGCTCTTTGTTTCCACAAAACCGATGAGATGGACTGTTAAAAACGGGACCACACTCCCGGTACTAAGGTGATTTCAGCATTTTTTATAAGAAAAAGAAATGCCTAAGGCAGGGGGCCCGGGCCGAGCAGGAGCGCTCCCGCCGAGGACGCTGCAGCGCCG